>CM076846.1:15238418-16438418 GCA_039519185.1 Astragalus membranaceus
AAATAAAATTTCTATTGATAATAATATCATTCTTTACAAACCATTTTTGAGAAGTTACTCTATTTAAAATAGAAAGATAATTATTTGAAGAAGACTCTGTTTTACTAGGGTTTTCTAAAACAGAAATTCTTTGAGACAAATTAATATTGTCTTTCTTTATTTGAGAAATTTCATTTTTCAAAATATTGATTTCTCTTTTTAAATCATTCATAGAAATGGGTTTTTCTTTGCTACTGGATTCTTGGAATCTAGATAAAACTTCACTTATTTGATAAGGTGCCTCTATGATTAGAGGAGTTTCCTTTTTAGAATATTCTTTCATAAGAATATCTATCATTTTTCTCCTCATAGTTCCATCTTTTATGGAATCTAAAGCCTTTAAGGCTTCATCTTGTTCTTCAGTGAGAACATTTAGTCCATTCATATCTACGATGGATTTCCAGTAATTTACTTCATTGCATTGGCAATCATTGTTGCCTGAAGATGATGATTCAGAAGAATCTTGGATAATATCTATATCTTCATTTGAAGATTCTCTATCTGAACTAGAATTATAATCAGAGTTAATTAATAAGACTTTTTCTAATTGTGATCTTAATTGATCATCCTGAATTTCATTGAGGGCTTTTTTAGTCCAACACTGGTTGGCATAATGACCTACCTTGTCACACTTATGACACGTAATATCAAATCTTTTAGCTTTTCTTTTTCCCTTCTTTTGGAAGGTGGGTCTACTTTGACCAGTCCTATTCTTTTCATTAAAAGCTTTTCTTTTACTATTCTTTTTTCTAGAATTTTTGTAAAAGCTATTTGTTTTTATATCAGAGAATTTTCTTCCTTGTATTCTTTTTCCCTTTTTACTATCCTTAGGCTCTTTGCCTAAGTCAAAAGCGAATTGCTCACAGAATTCACCTAGTTGGTGTTTTTCTGTTAGCTTTTGCTTTTTCAATTGATTTTTTAGCTTTATATCATTGCATAAAGCCAAACCTTCTTTAATACAGCAACTAATTATCTGACCATAGGTTAAGTCATCATAATTGATATTTATACCATCATTTTGGTCTCTTAAGGCTTGTCTTACTCTTTCTGCAAAGAGATAAGGAAGACCATCAATAAATTTTGCCTTCCATTGGATTGAATTAGGGTCTTTTAATTGAAAAACCCTGGACAAAAATGTATCCTTATACCATCTAAAATGAGTTAAAGATGGACATTTTAAATTCTGTAAAAGAGAAGATAATTTTTCTCCTATAGAAACATTGGTTCCTATAAAATGCTTAAGAATAGTAAGACACAGTGTATAAACTGCATCTTCCTCAGTTGTACTTATAGTACCATTTTCTAGTTTAATTTCTTTTTTATGGGATAATATATCCTTTTTCTGGGCATCAGTGAGATAATGATCCCACCAACCTCTTAACTGTCCAATAAAGCCAGTAGCTATGAATGTAGCAATGGAACTATCATTATTTCCATGTTGCTTACAAACAGTAGAGTACATAATCATTTTATGTACCATATCAATAATTTGCTTATCATTTAAGCCATCTATGTTCCATTCATAGATTTGTTTCCCAGAATATGAATTTTGGTAAGACTCATTTTCCTCAAATAATAAATCCTGAGGAGAAGGTCTTTTATAATAATATTTCTCTACTTGCTTTGAAGCATATATGGGATTTATTTCCTCATAATCGTTGGTATTATTAATATCCTGATTAGCAAACATTGTTGCTAATTTATCTATTTCCTCATCAGAATTTTCTGATGATTCTTTACCAGATAAAACATTTATTTTTAAATTTTTAAATTTTTCTTCTAAAATATCTAAAAACTCATTTTTACTATTTTTCATTTTAAAACCTTCAATTTTTATTGGAGGTTGAACTATAGGTTCTTCTTTAATAACCGGAACATAATGTTTTTGAGAATTTTTTAAAATAAACTCCTGTTGAGAAATATGTTGCTCAAACAAGGTTTTTAATGAAGACAAATTTTCTTCTAAGGCTTTAAATTCATCTCCCAAAATTATTAAAAATAAATTAGTATAATTTTGGGCACTCATAATAGAATTTAAATCTTTTAAAGCAATTTGTGATTTCTCAATGAAATGGGTAAAAGCATTTGCTTCTACATTTTTTCCTAAAACAATATCATAATTTTTTGGAGGAAAAATTGATTGAATTTTTTCTCCTTTTGAGTTTTCAAAAACTCTTTCTTTCAAAACATTTATTTCATAGTCTAAACGTTCATGAAAATATATTAAAAACCATTTAACAAAAGGCATATAAGTCTGATGAATGGTTAAATGCTCATAAAATTTTTCTTTTATAGCCTGAAGTTCAGGAAAAGAATAATATGAAAAATACCATTTTCTAAAATCAGAATATCTTTCTTGCATAAACTCATCATTGATGAGCTTTCTCAGATCACTTCCTGGACTAAAATTCATTAATTAATATGGAAGCTCATTTCTGAGGCAGTAGGAGATTTCCTACTTTGTGGTTCATAAACTCCATAAGGAATATTATTTTCACTAACTTTAATATTATCAACAACTTCAATAGAAGAAGAAGAAGGTCTAGGTATATCAATAGGTGTAGTGTAATATTCACTAACTGAATGCCTTGAAGATAATGATCTAGGAATTCTAGTAATTCTATTAGAATTAAATCTAATTTCTATATCACCCTCTGTATTTTGGATGATTTGGTCTATATCCTTATTAAGGATAGGTTTGGGTTCTACTTCCTGCGGAAGAGCCCAAGTCTCTGGAAAGTTAATTTCTTCCCATCTTATCAACCTATTATGTAACATCCCCTAACTTGCTAATTTGGTTTATTTAAATTAGCGAAAAAGATTAAAGCGAATCGTAGGCTAAATGGAATTTTAGTACAAGAGGATTATTATCTTTTGCTTTATTGGGTATGATTTAAATTACTATGAAAGAGTATCAATGATATAAATAATTGTTGGTGTCTAAGTTCTTAAAAATTTGACTAAATGGGTAGCTTAGGCTTTGTCATAAATGATAGGAAAGGATTAAGAGCTGAAGGGCAGTTTTGTAAATTCCTAGGGGAGTGAGTCAGCTGGTTCCCTTATTACCCAGCCAACACACTCATTTGAACACAAGACCAGAAAAATTAGAAAGAGGAGAGAATAGAGAGGAGAGTTGCGAGAGAGGGGAAGAGAAGGAGAGGGAAGAAGAAATCCAAAACCTTGATGCATGTTTCGATTTCCACCACCACAGTGATTAGTTCCTCCTCCTCTATCCATTGATACAAATTTCGTAACCCAACCTCCTCCCAACTCAGATTCACCATTTTTGTGTACCTTTGAAGCTCCAAGCTCAAAAATGGAGTGTTGATGCTCCAAATAGTTTGCATGTCCTTGCTATAGCCCTATATTCAGTACCAAAGCTCACATCCAAGCAACAAACCTGTTTGAAGCTCATTTGGGTAGCTGGAATTCGAGTCTTGCTGCTGTTCAGTCAATCTTGGGTAGCTGGGTTGTCGTTGGATAGGATTTGAGAAGGTTCGTGAGGCTACTAGAACGTGCCAGCTGCTAGATTCGTCGTTTGAGTGATTTTCATCACTTCGGGTGAGTTCTATAACTCGCTTAGGGAATGCATGTGTGTTCTGAGTCTTTACTTTTCGAAAACTCTTGTCACGCGTTTCTGGTAACGAAAGGAAACTATTCGAAAACCGTTTTCTCAAAAAGGGTTGTGACTTAAATCATAAATTGTTTGATTGATTGTTGGATTGATTGGGAATTGCTATAATATATTGTTTCAATGTGTGTTTGAGTTTGGGTCTCGATCGGAAGAGATTTTGGAATCGGAACGGAATGGGAAAAACTCATGAAAAGTCTGTTTTCTGGAAAACTGATAGAGACGCACGGATCGTGTGCCTCTGAGCACGGGTCGTGCGCCTCCATCTGATACTACAAGAACTGGATTTTTAAACACGCACGGATCGTGCGCCTAGTCGCACGGGTCGTGCGTATGTTTCTGGAACTTTCTACAATTTCATTGGATAACGCCCGGATCGTGCGCTTAGTCGCACGGGTCGTGCGTATCTTTCTGGAAATCTTCTACAAGTTGTTTAACAATGCACGGGTCGTGCGCCTACACGCACGGGTCGTGTGAGACTTTCTGATCTTCAAATTCAAAGTACTTTTTATCCATTACAAAGGATTCCAATCCTCTTCTAATCCATTCCCCGTGGTACCCCAATAATGTAAAGATTGATATCATGGAGTTATTCATGTTGATAGAAAGCTTGTGTGTTATGAATGTGACGAAAACCGTACTTAGAGAACGCGTGAGAACACAAGTCAAGAAATGTTAACGGACCTTGAGTCCAATCATGTTAAGATAACGAATCTAGAGTTCATCATGTCATGTAAGCTAATTGATTGTAAGTCTATAAAGACATAAAAACTCTCAATTCATGTAAACATAATTCAAGTTACTTTCCCTCGGGGAAAGGTAGATGGCATACCTTATGTATATCGAGGATGACGATCCTCCAGTTATTAGCATACCTAGTGGAGGGGAGTCATGAATCCAAAGCTAGGACCCTAGCATTATTCGAATAGAATTTCGGATTGGGGTTTCCGTAGATATTGGGCAATCAAGATTGTCTAGCATTATATCTCGGGTTGTGCTAAGTTCATGTTAAAATATGATCCGTAGTCGCTTAATAGGGCTACAAGTTACGAGTAAACATCATGTATTCACGTGGTCGCTTATTCGGGCCACGAGTTCAGATTCAATTATAACAAACCGTTAGAGTTGGTCAGGGTCTCGATAGGACTCACTGAGATAATGTTTATCTCATCCTTCATATTTGTGGTTTTTACAGAGAAACAGGGGAAGGCCAAGGCAACAAAGCACGGTTAGCTGGTGTGAATCGAGGAGTTCGGAAGTTTATGTTTCTTGTTTAGGCCCTTGCCCTTCTGTAGTACTTTTGTTATCGGTTGTATAACTATCATGTATAAGTTATAAATCGTTTCCGCTACTTTATGTTTTGAGTATTGAACACCAGGATTATGTACAAGTCTTAAGTTTTCAAACTTAAGCATTCTCAGGAAGTTTATGAGGTTCAGAGAACCATTTGATATGTATTATCGAAAGTTTTAGTTGTGTTCAATATTTCAATGACAGGAACTTACTCTGATGCATGCCATTTAGTGCATTTCGGTGATTCTATATGTTAGAATTTATCGGGGTGTTACATTATGGTATCAGAGCAGTTCGACCTAGTCGGGCTTAGATTAGTTAGGGTGGTTTTGTCCCTTGAGTAACTCTGCCATTATGCTTCTTATGATGCTAAGAGACATTGAGACTGATCAACTTAATACTTGGTGTATTATTTGCAGAATTATGGCAGGAGGATCAAGGAACACCCCACCAATCGATCCACATGCTGCTTGGATGCAAGGCATGATGAAAAGACAACAAAAGATGATGGAAGATATGGTAGCATTGCAACAGAATGCTCAAGTTCAACCTCAGCAGGCCCCAGAGCCGCAAGTTAACCCCAGGCAAGTTTATTCAGAATTCCTGAAGATGAAGCCATCTGAGTTCAAAGGAGGACCGGTTGTCATGGAAGCCTAGCATTGGCTGGATGATATAGAGAATATTTTTCTGACTATGCAAGTTACGGATGAGGACAAGTTAAGGTTGGCATCCCATATGCTGAAAGGGGAGGCTCACAACTGGTGGACTAATGTTAAGGCTATGATGGTGACTATGGGTACTCCCCAGACTTGGGAGCATTTCAGGCAAGTGTTTTTGGAGCAGTTCTTTCCAACGGCAATGAGGTTCGAAAAGGAGAATGAGTTTTTAACTCTCACTCAAGGAAGTCTAACGGTGGGTCAGTACTCCGCCAAGTTTGAAGAGTTGTATCAATTCTTCGGATTGGCTGGCTATGCCCCCAATGACAAGTGGAAGACCGATAGGTACAAGTATGGGTTAAGGGAAGACATTGCTCAGAGTCTAAGTTCCTTTGCATATACCAATTATGCGGCCATGGTTCAGCAAGCTCATATAGCCGAAAGTGATTTGAAGAGGTTGTATTCAAGTAGGAAAGTATTCAATCAAAGTAAGAAGAATGTTGGATCATCCAACAATCAAATGGGTCCTAGGTACAACTCCAACAAAGGGAAGCAGATTCAGTCGTCCAATTCACCGAGGTTCAGTGCATGCTCCAACTGCGGAAGGTACCATCAGGGTAAGTGTCAAGTGGGATCGACTCAGTGCTACTACTGCAAGAAGGAGGGACATTATGCTGCTAATTGCCCAAAGAAGAGAGGTCAGGAAGCAGGTGCCGCTACAACGCACGGCAGAGTTTACACCTTGGACGCCCCGAAGGTCACACCGTCAGATAATCTACTAAGGGGTATGGGATCTCTTTTCAATAACTCTGTTAGCATTTTATATGATTCGGGTGCGACCCATTGTTTTATATCTCAAGTTTGTGTCGAACGGTTGGGATTGGCTTTAACTCCTTTGCCTCAACCAATCTCCATTAAGACTGCTGCTGAAGGTAGTATTCAGACCCAAGCGATATGTGAAAATTGTCTTCTATCCATTGGAGACAGGAGTTTTGTGGTAGACTTCATTTGTTTACCAATGAAGGGCATGGACGTCGTCCTAGGAATGAGTTGGATGACGGCCAACCATGTGACTATAGATTGCTTCCATCGAACTATCGGTTTCGCCTCCGAGTCAGTGGAGCTACAACCGCCCAATTCTGAAGTTGTTATTTCTTTCACTTCGGCCAGTAACTATCTGTTCCAAGGCGCAGAAGCTTATGTCATGATGCTGTCTGCATCCACTGAGACAGGTCAGGATTTATCTTCTGTGCAAGTTGTTAATGAATTTCTTGATGTGTTTCCCGATGAAGTTCCTTCATTTCCTCCGCATCGTGAGGTGGAATTTCCTATAGAGTTGGTTCCAGGCACTGGACCTATTTCTATAGCCCCGTATAGAATGTCGCCATTAGAGTTGAGGGAATTGAAAGTTCAACTGGAAGTGCTAATTTCCAAGCGGTTCATCCGGCCGAGTGCCTCACCATGGGGTGCTCCAGTGTTGCTTGTCAAGAAGAAGGACGGAAGCATGAGATTATGTATCGACTATCGTCAGTTGAATAAGGTGACGGTCAAGAACAAGTACCCTCTACCGAAAATTGATGATTTGCTAGATCAGTTGAGGGGAGCTTCTGTATTTTCAAAAATTGATTTGAGGTCCGGCTATCACCAAATCAGGGTTCGAGCTTTGGACGTCCCGAAGACCGCTTTCCGTACGAGGTATGGACACTATGAATTCGTAGTGATGCCCTTCGGTTTGACCAATGCTCCAGCCGTATTCATGGATTATATGAATCGGATTTTTAATCCCTATCTGGATCAGTTTGTGGTAGTATTCATTGATGATATCTTGGTGTTCTCTAAAACGATTGAGGAGCATGTGCAACATCTCCGAATTGTTCTGAACGTACTCCGAGAGAAGAAGTTGTATGCTAAGCCGTCCAAATGTGATTTTTGGATGCCCGAAGTTAAGTTTCTGGGCCATGTGATATCTAGGGTTGGTGTTGCAGTGGATCCCAGTAAGATTGAAGCTGTGGTAGACTGGGAACAGCCGTCTACAGTTACTGAGGTAAGAAGTTTCTTGGGATTAGCTGGGTATTATCGAAGATTCATTCAAGGATTTTCCCAGCTGGTTCTTCCACTCACTCGGTTAACTCGCAAGGGTCAGCCGTTTGTTTGGGACTCAGACTGTGAAAATTGTTTCACGGAATTGAAGGGTCGTTTGACTTCTGCACCCATTCTGATTCTTCCAGATCCGTCCGTAGGATTCCAAATCTATTGCGACGCCTCTGGTAAGGGTTTGGGATATGTCCTGATGCAGAATCAACAAGTAGTTGCCTATGCCTCCAGACAGTTGAAGCCGCATGAAGAGAACTACCCAACCCATGATTTAGAGTTGGCGGCGATTGTGTTTGCCCTAAAGATTTGGAGACATTACCCGTATGGGTCTCGTTTCGAAGTCTTTAGTGACCACAAGAGTCTTAAGTATTTGTTTGACCAAAATGAGCTGAACAATAGACAGAGGAGATGGGTAGAATTCTTGAAGGATTACGATTTTGAATTGAAGTACCATCCTGGTAAGGCTAATGTTGTGGCCGATGCTTTAAGTAGAAAGTCTATCCATACTGCAAAGTTAATGATGCACGAAATGTCCTTGTTGGAATCGTTCAGAGACCTTAATGTGAGAGTTAAGTCAAGAAGGAACAGATTAGTGTTGAACCATATTCAGGTTTCAAGTTCCTTGAGAAATCGGATTCGCTCAGCCCAAGAGGGCGATGTAGAGCTGCAAACACAGAAGAGGTGGCCGAACTACACCGAAGACGGAGATGGCGTAATTTGTTTTGATGGTAGAATTTGTGTGCCAAATGATGAGGATGTGAAGAGGCAAGTTCTAGAAGAGGCTCATAAGAGTCAGTTCTCAATACATCCTGGGTCTACCAAGATGTATCGAGATCTGAAGCAATTGTATTGGTGGCCGGGTATGAAAGTAGATATTGCAGAGTTTGTGTCTCGATGCTTGACTTGTCAAAGGGTTAATATAGAGCACCAGAAGCCAGGTGGCCAGTTGCAACCGTTGAATGTACCTGAATGGAAATGGGAAAGCATATCTATGGATTTTGTCATGGGATTGCCACGGTCCCAAACCGGAAATGATTCTATTTGGGTAGTGGTGGATCGCTTGACCAAGTCCACTCATTTCATTCCAGTGCGTTCGAATCACAAGGTCGCTAGGTTAGCAGATGAGTATCTCAAAAATATTGTGAAGTTGCATGGAATCCCTACAAGTATCATCTGTGATCGAGATCCCAAGTTCACATCTCGATTTTGGAGAGCATTAAATATGACGTTGGGAACAACGGTGTGTTAGCACCGCTTACCATCCACAGACAGACGGGCAGACTGAGAGGACAATCCAGACATTGGAGGATATGTTGAGAGCTTGTGTACTCGATAGTGGAGGCAGATGGCAGGATCATCTTCCATTGGTAGAATTTTCCTACAACAACAGTTACCATTCTAGTATTGGAATGGCTCCATATGAAGCATTGTATGGAAGGAAGTGCAGAACACCATTGTGTTGGTGGGATGTAGGTGAGCAGAGATTGTTGGGGCCGGATTTGGTCCGTGAGACTACGGAGAAGATCCGTCAGATAAGAGAAAGGATGAAAGCCGCACAGAGTCGACAAAAGAGTTACGCGGATAAGAGAAGAAGGCCGTTAGAATTCGAAGAAGGAGACCATGGTTTTTTGAGACTTTCTCCAACCATCGGAACCGGTATCGCTTTGCGAGCGAAGAAGCTCAGTCCTCGGTATGTCGGACCCTTCCAGATTGTCGAGCGAGTTGGGCCGGTAGCGTCTCGCATTGCATTACCTCCGAAATTGTCCAGATTACATGATGTGCTTCATGTATCTCAGCTAAGGAAATATATTCATGATCCAAATCAACCATTAAGTTATGAAGGTTTTTAATTGAAGGTTTTTAAAACCTTCAATTTTTATTGGAGGTTGAACTATAGGTTCTTCTTTAATAACCGGAACATAATGTTTTTTAGAATTTTTTAAAATAAGCTCCTGTTGAGAAATATGTTGCTCAAACAAGGTTTTTAATGAAGACAAATTTTCTTCTAAGGCTTTAAATTCATCTCCCAAAATTATTAAAAATAAATTAGTATAATTTTGGGCACTCATAATAGAATTTAAATCTTTTAAAGCAATTTGTGATTTCTCAATGAAATGGGTAAAAGCATTTGCTTCTACATTTTTTCCTAAAACAATATCATAATTTTTTGGAGGAAAAATTGAATGAATTTTTTCTCCTTTTGAGTTTTCAAAAACTCTTTCTTTCAAAACATTTATTTCATAGTCTAAACGTTCATGAAAATATATTAAAAACCATTTAACAAAAGGCATATAAGTCTGATGAATGGTTAAATGCTCATAAAATTTTTCTTTTATAGCCTGAAGTTCAGGAAAAGAATAATATGAAAAATACCATTTTCTAAAATCAGAATATCTTTCTTGCATAAACTCATCATTGATGAGCTTTCTCAGATCACTTCCTGGACTAAAATTCATTAATTAATATGGAAGCTCATTTCTGAGGCAGTAGGAGATTTCCTACTTTGTGGTTCATAAACTCCATAAGGAATATTATTTTCACAAACTTTAATATTATCAACAACTTCAATAGAAGAAGAAGAAGGTCTAGGTATATCAACAACTTCAATAGAAGAAGAAGAAGGTCTAGGTATATTATTTTCCCATCTTATCAACCTATTAGTTGCAACATTTGATGTCAACAAATTTGTCTGCACCAAAGTTGTCGTACCTGGAAAAGTTATACGCTTAGCTTTAGGGTTAAGCGTGTTCAAAACTTTGTAGTAAATTCTATAGCATATTGCTATAACTTCACTACCTTGCTTATAGTCATACCCATTCGTATGAATACTAAGCTGGATTGCTTCTGATATATTTTTATCAGATAATGATAAGCTCAAATTTGGAGCGACATCAAAATATACAGGTCCATGACATAAACTTGTTTCAATCAGGGCAGCTAGGGATTGTTTAAAATTATTACATCTGCCATCTCGCACATAGGCCATAATACTTGAGTTTAGTCCCAGCAATGTCAAGGGCTTAAGGGCTATCTGAATAAGTCCAATATGAATGAAATTATAGTCCTTGAAGGCATCTAAGTCCTTTTTATTTAAAAGTCTAATAACCTGATTGTTATTAGATATTTGAACAGTTTGTTCTATCTGTTTAACAACAAATTTTGCTTTTAGATCAAACATTCCAATTTTATATATTTGTTTTGAAGGAACTATAGGTAAAGTCCACTTATTAAGTTGGTCTAAATTATTAGGGAATTCAATTAATTCCTCATTTTTTATAGAATTATTTTGATGATTATGATCATCTTCTTCCATAGAAATATATATATGCTAAAAGAGTGTTGTGGATCAGCTAGTTCAAATTACTGAACTAATAGATGAATATAATAAACTTAACATCAAATAAAATAGATATCTGTTGATACTTCTAATTGTCATCTTTGTAAATGGAAAACCATTTGACTATCAACCCGAAGGGATAGAAGGGAAAATCCCTAAACCAAAGATGTAACTTTGTTATCCAACAAAAACTTTCAAGTCTAAATAAACGGTCTACTTCAAACTCTCCCTCCTTTGAGAAAAATGGACCATAGACGAAATTAAGCACTAGATAACATAGTCAGTCTTTAAGCAAAAGACCCAAAAGAAGTATGAGCAATTTAAAACTCTTAGTGTAAATATAAGCTTGTGTAAAAGCTTATCATTATCTGATACCATTTTACAGCGGAAAGAATATTTTATAAGCTTGTGTAAATATATATATATATAGTCAGTCTTTCCGCTGTAAAAGCTTATCATTATCTGATACCATTTTACAGCGGAAAGAATATTATATTCATCTAATAGTGCCAGTTCATGAGAACCAGCTTACCACAACACAAGCTTAGCTTTAGGGTTAAGCGTGTTCAAAACTTTGTAGTAAATTCTATAGCATATTGCTATAACTTCACTACCTTGCTTATAGTCATACCCATTCGTATGAATACTAAGCTGGATTGCTTCTGATATATTTTTATCGGATAATGATAAGCTCAAATTTGGAGTGACATCAAGATATACAGGTCCATGACATAAACTTGTTTCAATCAGGGCAGCTAGGGATTATTTAAAATTATTACATCTGCCATCTCGCACATAGGCCATAATACTTGAGTTTAGTCCCAGCAATGTCAACGGCTTAAGGGCTATCTGAATTAGTCCAATATGAATGAAATTATAGTCCTTGAAGGCATCTAAGTCATTTTTATTTAAAAGTCTAATAACCTGATTGTTATTAGATATTTGAACAGTTTGTTCTATCTGTTTAACAGCAAATTTTGCTTTAAGATCAAACATTCCAATTTTATATATTTGTTTTGAAGGAACTATAGGTAAAGTCCACTTATTAAGTTGGTCTAAATTATTAGGGAATTCAATTAATTCCTCATTTTTATAGAATTATTTTGATGATTATGATCATCTTCTTCCATAGAAATATATATATGCTAAAAGAGTGTTGTGGATCATCTAGTTCAAATTACTGAACTAATAGATGAATATAATAAACTTAACATCAAATAAAATAGATATCTGTTGATACTTCTAATTGTCATCTTTGTAAATGGAAAACCATTTGACTATCAACCCGAAGGGATAGAAGGGAAAATCCCTAAACCAAAGATGTAACTTTGTTATCCAACAAAAACTTTCAAGTCTAAATAAACGGTCTACTTCAAACTCTCCCTCCTTGGAGAAAAATGGACCATAGACGAAAGCACTAGATAACATAGTCAGTCTTTAAGCAAAAGACCCAAAAGAAGTATGAGCAATTTAAAACTCTTAGTGTAAATATAAGCTTCCCCCTTCAAGGCTACTGCTCCCAATATCATTAAAACCTCTCTGGGCCAAAACCACATGAGCAAAAGACCCAATGAAGAAAAAGAGTACCCCAGGAAGAATGAGGCTAACTGATGCGATATTGGCAAGTGTACCAAATCGGCGCAAGTAATAATAAAACGGTAAGACCGAGTGTCGAACTCAAGGATCGAATGCAAATACCAATAAATGTTAAAAACAACTAAAAGAATACAAATGAACCGGAGTTTGAGTGATATGGTAAAGTAACAAGAACTTTAAAGTAAATATAATAAAACGTTTTTGTATTTTTGATAAATAACCGAAGAACACAAAGTTAACGAGATGATAAAATATGTTAGGGATGAACTTTCATTGACTTCACATAGTTGTGCAAAATTGGTGAGATGCTTGTTTGCATCTTCACATGGTCTTCCACCAAATTGCATCTCCCTTAATTCACGGAACAACCCCGGATTGATATCATACCTATTAGCAGTCACCGGTTGATGAGCAATCGGTAACCTCTGCCTGTTTCTGTCACGATTTCCATAATCACCAAGAGTGCGTCTAACTGGAGGGTCGGCCATCTCTTCAATCACAGGAATCTCAAACACAATCTCTTCTTCACTTGCTGCCTCTCTTTCTCAGAGATGCCTCTCTCTTGCAGCCTTTCGATTGGCCTTAGTAGTCTTTTCAATCTCAGGGTTGAAGAGTAAATCTTTAGGAACTACTGTTCCACGCATACACTGAAAAAAACAACAAACTCAAACAAGCGTCAAAGCAAAATGTGTAAAATAAGGTATATAGTAATAGGGGAAAAAACTAACAAAAATTAAAATATATACGGGTTCAAATTAGCAGTTGCCTTCAAATTTACTAGTAAATGTAATTTCAATCCCCGGCAACGGCGCCAAAAACTTGATGAGAAATTGGCAAGTGTACCAAATCGTTGCAAGTATTAATAATACGGTAAGAACCGAATGTCGAACTCAAGGATTGCACGTACTTACATTACAAGAAATTCGCGGATTACCGGCGGAAAAAATCTGCCGGAAATTGGTCATTACCGACGGTTTTTTTCCGCCGAAAGTCCGCTGGAAATTTGATCGCAGGTCACGGTTTCCGGCGGAGTTTCCGCCGGTAATTTCCGGCGGATTTTTTCTGCCGGAAATGTGCGTTTCCGGCGAATTTTAAAAAAATTAATTTTTTAAGAATTAATTTTATAATAATCCCCCAGAAATTAATTTTTTTAAGAATTTTTTTTTGAATTTTTTTTAATAATCCCCCAGAAATTAATTTTTTAATTTTTTCGAATTTTATATTTAATTACATAATAAGTAATAAAAAATGAAATAGAATATGAGAAAAAATTATATAGAATAGAATGAGAAGTAACAGAGAAACTAGAATGAATAAGAATGAAAGAGAGTTGTGTCAAAAAAAAAAGAATGAAAGAGAGTATGGAAAAATAATATTGGAGAGAATAAGAATGAAGAAGTGAGAAGGAATAAGAATGAATGAGAGTATGAGAATGAAGAAATAAGAAGAAGTGAGAAGGAAGAAGAAATGGGAAATATAGAAAAGAGATATGTAGAGAAATTCATTGAGATTAAAGAGTATGAGAGAGAAGAAATAAGAAGAAATAATAAATGAATAAGTGAGAATGAATGAAAAGGAAGAAGAAAAGGGAAATGTAGAAGAGTGTAGCAGAAAGTGAGAAGAAAATAAAGAGTGAAATGAGAGAATGAGAAGAGTGTAGGAGAAAGTTTTATTTATAGGAATTTCCAAATGTTTCGGCGGAATTTTAACATTTCCGGAGGATTTTTTGAAATTTTTTATTATTATTTTTAAACAAAATCCGCCGGAAATGTTAAAAAGGCGACATTTCCGGCAGATTTTTAACATTTTCGGCGGTTTTTTAAATTTTGTTTTTCTAAAAAAAATCCGCCGGAAATTCAAAAAAATCCTCCGGAAATGTAAAAAAAATCTAGAGGTTTTTAATTTTTTTTATTTTTAAAATCCGCCAGAAATGTAAAAATCCGCTGGAAATGCCAAATTTCTGCCGGAAACTTACCGCCGGAAAAAATCCGTCGGTAATACGCGGCTTTCTTGTAGTGTTATCAATTTAAAGGTCTAGTTACTAAATTGAACAAGGGACTGAATTTAGTTGTGTTGACAATAATATAAATAATAACAATAAAATGTTTTTGTGGTTTTTAGAAAATAAACCGAAGAACGCTTTTGAAATTTACTTGATGATAAAAGAAGTTTGGGATGAACTCCTATTGATTCCACACTATTGCAAAATGATTTGTTATAGAAATTTACTCCCTCTTTACCTTTGTTATCAAACCCACAACATTAATCATTTCCTAATTCCTTAGGCAACCAATCCTTTGTAAACAAATGAAAACCTAATTCCTTAGATGATTCTAATTGAGAACAAGCATTACAATCAAAGGTTTTCAAGATACAACAACTCCAAGACTATTACTAGACTAAGAATTGAAGGTGCTCGCTCAATCTTAAACATTCAAGCACAAAACTTACATTTCATACATGAACCATACATCATTTTATGGATGATCAAATCATAAAAAGCATTAAGAACAAAGGTTAAATACACAAAGGAGGAGGGAATATAACATTTAAATAGATCAAAATCAACTATAATAGTGTTTCATCAATATTCATTCATCCCTAACCAAAAGGGTATTTAGCTAGACATAAAAGGAAGAAAGAAAGCATAAAATCAAACTCAATGGAGAGAATGCCCACATTGAAGCTCCAAAATCTTGTTCCCAAGCCTTGAATCTTGAATGGTGATGAAGGGGGTTGAGTCCTTGGTCGCCTCCCTTGCTCTCTCTAATTTAGGTTAAGAAAGTGGCAAAAAGATCCCTAAGCTGGATGAAAATCGCAACTTAAATCCAAATCGCAGAGCAAAAGCGCCCAAGCGCACGGAAAAAGTGCTTGGGCGCATGACAGGAAGAAACATTAGATGCAGAAGCGCCCCAAGCGCATGACAGAAGCTCTTGGGCGCACGACAAGCAGAAGAATCAGGCAGGAAAGCGCCCCAAACACATGCAGAAGCGCTTGGGCGCTTGGCAGACAGAAACAACAGATGCAAAAGCGCCCCAAGCGCATGCAGAAGCGCTTGGGCGCTTTGAAGCAGTTCTTTGAAGTAGTGGGCGTTCCAAATTCCAGGCAGACGCATCTTTGGGCGCACGGTAGAATTTTTAGCAACTCAACTCATTCTTTCAAGCTTTAACATGATCCAAAACATCAATTAGCACCTGAAAAACATGGTTATGACAAATGTCGCAATTTGTGGTCCAAGACCAATATAATTTCTCAAATTTAATCTAAAAACACTTAGTTTTGGACCAACAAAACTATATGCAATGCAGACTTATAACTAATAGCTAGTTATATCGAGTTCATATAATCAAAAGGATTAACCCACCAATCAGAGATCTTAAGAGTGGAATTGCGACATTCTAAGCTTATAAACCAAGTCCATGTTATTGACTTAACATGGTTAACAACCACCTGCGAATTACAAACTTGACCTCTGAAAAGAATATGGTTCCGATGTAACCATATACACCAAGTGACAGTCATCCATATCAAATACTTCAATCTACACGCCTTCTTCGATACCAATTGCAAGCCATGAGCTCAAAAACGCTCGACCCCTACTAGAGTATCTGAAATCGCCAAAACCGACCAAGTCTGAATATCAACTCAAACTATCCCGAAACACCTGCACACAAAAAATAGATGTGAAATAGACTCATTCTGCTCAAAACAAAAGGGTCAGTAAACCCCATGAGGGTCATTGATAATGCCCTTAGAAAAAAGAGTATCCCGGGTTGAGAGCTTCCCCAACAATAATCTCCAGCCAAAAACTCCCACTTTAGTGGGGATAGATAACTGCCACATATCAACAAGAGCACTCTGGATATCTCTATCTAACCTAACCTGCTGCATCAAATTTAACAAAAGCATATAACTGAATTTAACAGAAAAAAATGAAGATTTTCAAGCCTCCACTGTCAATGATCTAGCTCTGAATCTTCAGAATGAAACAGAAGAAGAGTGGACAAAAGCAAATCCTGAACAACCCTCTCCTCTGCAGACTCAAAATCTTTCTCTTTTACTTTGTTATTTCCAATTCTGATTGAGGGTAGAGGGAGGGTTAGGGTTTGAGCGAGGAGAGCAGCGTATATTTTTCTTTTGATTTTTTTGCATTTTTATTTTTTTGTATCTAGATTTTTAATTGTCTTTTTATATTAAGCTATGCTATTTAGTAAGAATAGTTTTTGTAAGAAATGTAAGAAATACACTAAAAGCTAAAATGTAGACACCAACTAACACTACACACCAAATGTCTTGTTTTGTTTTTCTTACTTTTCTTTGCTTACCATCTAATATTTCTCTTTCATATTTTGTTTATTACATTTAACTAAAATCAAATTATTTTTTTAAATTTGACCTTTTCCTAACTTGGACCTCCTATATTAATGGCTTTTAAAAAGGCTTAGCTCAAATTTTGGGCTAATGTTTAAGGATTTTCACCGCAAACAGATTTACAAGGGGAATCTATATATATATATATGTGTGTGTAAAGGAGACCCCAATGGAGCCTCCACATTGCTTCTCACAATTTTTATTTATATTAATATATTTATAATTTAAATAGGTGACTTTAATTTTAGCTTTTAATTAGATATAGTGAAAACACATAATTACACACTATAACTTATTGAATGATGATTTAGTGGAATATTAGTCTTGGATGGAAGCTCACAATACTTCTCATTATTTCTATTTGTATTAATATTTATTAATAATTTATAAATGTATTTTTTAAATATATATTAATAAGGGAAACTATGATGGAGTATAATTACAAAAATTGATGTATATAAGTTGAAATCAAACCTTATTGAAATCTTAAAGTTTAAGTTCTAACATATATTTTTTAAATTTAGTTATTAAAAAATTAACCTAAAATAACTTAAATTGTATATATAGATTATATTTTATATAATTAGGTCATAAAACACAAAAAATAATCTGTATATATTTATTAAAATTTATAAGTTGAAAGGAAAGTTTATTATAATTATACTATTTAACTTCAAATATATATATATATATATATATATATATATATATATATATATATATATATAATTTTTAAATTTAGTTATTATAATCCCATCAAAACAAATTAGTTATTTTAAAAGAACCCTAAAAAAATCATTGCTTTTGGCATTCACGGTAACCCAAAGACATATATATAAAAACAAGGACCTTATGAGCATTGATAATAAAACAGTTTTATAATTTATTTGGTCATTTTCTTTACAAGGTTATGGCCATGTGAAATGAATAGTCACCTAACCAAAAAAAAATTCTCCCATCCTACGTATTATTAATTTTTTTATTTGATATAATTTATCTTTAATTCATACAACCGTTATAGAATTCAGCCACTAAATAGCCACACCATCTATCTATATATCTATATATAAAGGAAACCCCAAAGGAAGCTCCACAATTTATCTCAAGATTTTTATATATTAAAATATGTATATATAATTTAGACATAAAGAAGAGTTTAATTTTAATGAAAACAATCAATTGCTAACTATTCAATTTCCATCTATTATTAACTATTTCATTTTTGTATCAATACACTAATAACTATTAAACTATTAATTTATTATTCTGATTTTATTAAAATTATTTTTTTTGTGTAATTTAAGACCACAAAATTCTAAAAATTTATCTATATATATATATATATATATATATATATATATATATCTGTGTGTGTGTGTGTGTGTGTGTGTGTGTGTAAAGGAAACTCAATGGAGCCTCCACAATGATTCTCATGAATTTATTTATTAAAATATTTATTTAAAATTTGCTCATAAAGAATACATTAATTTTAATGAAAGCACATAATTGGCACTACTTTAATGATGATTTTAGTGGAATATTATTTAATTATTTTTATATTAATATGAAAATGATATTTTTCTTATTGGAATATAGAAATTGATAAAACCAATTAACAAAATATAATATTATTTAACAGATTATAATATAATATAATATAATATAATATATAATAGTTTCATAAAACCTCCTAATGTTCTCATATATATATATATATATATATTAATTCAATTTGTTATTATTTGTATAAAATTACATGCACCTGACCCTTGAACTCTTAATACATATACATGATGCTTGAGTTTGAAAACATGCTTGATACAATTTTTAGATGAAAGAAACTATTGACATGCCTTTTAGATATCAAAAGGTTTAGAACAATTAATGCTTGGTTAATTTTTTTAACTCCTTTTAATTTATTTATCCAGTTGGATAGTTGGCTAGGTAATTACGTTTTAATTATCATGTTAATGGGTTTTTAAACTTTTAACTATTTTTGGTCAAAAAAAAACTTTTAACTATTCAAATTTATTTTATCTACAACTATTTATATGCTATAAAGAGTGCTTCAAGAGACATTGTACCATATCTACCTATGTTTGACATTTTCATGAGTAGTTGTTTGCTTTGGTGCAGGTCTATCAACTTTCTGTAACATCCCGGATTTTTAAAGACTCGTATTATGAAACCTAAGACCGATTAATTATTTGTGGGAATAATTAGTCGTGTCTCGGGGACTTATACGTCGGAAAAATTATCAAGAAAACCTATTCTCCATTAAAGGGTGGCCCATTCATAGAATAATTAGCAATTGGAGCGGAAGGGCAAATCTGTCTTTTCACACCCCTAGTTATTAAATTATAATTATGAAGGTTATAATTAATCACGAACCGGAAGAATTGAGGAATTTCGGATCGGAACCGAATTAATCGAGAAGTTTTGTGCCGAAGAGAAAATTTTGACACCTAACCTATGACTTAATGGGCTAGGGGTAGTTTGGTCTTTTCCCCATCATTTAAACCCCCCAGCCCATATATCCAACTGGTCAGTCTCTCTTTTCCTCACACTTGGTCACTCCCCAATTCAGAAAGAAAGAAGAAAAAGCTGAAAGAAAGAAAGAAAGGAGAAGGAGGGGGCGTGGAGGAAGAGAAGAGAGGAAGCTTAGAAATCTTTGTTGCATGTAAGTTGTTTTTCTTCCATTCCACTCCACTTCAAAATCTGAATTCAATGAACCTATTTTTAACACCTGATTCTCCCCATATCCCTCCTTGCCATTTTCGCATATCAAAGCTCCAAGTGAGGAAGAAGATGGAGTTTTGAGCAATAGTTGTCTTGCATGCTCATGGGGAGCTTCTAAGAAGAAGATTTCAGACTTGCATGGTTGAGTGAAGGGAGGATTTGAGTAGTGGTGCTGCTGGGTTCGAGTTTGGACAGAAGAGAGTTGCTGTCTTGGAATCGATTGAAGCAGTTTCGGGGATTTTCCGTGTTCGGTTCGGTGATTTCGTTTTTCGGTTCAACTCTCGGATTTCGTCAACGGGTGAGTTCTACTCACGATAGGGCATTTTGATATTCTGAACTTGTTTTCGATATGGAATCCCTTGGTCACATTTTCTGTTTACGAAAGACTTAGAACTGAAAAGCGTTTTTGAGTCGAAACGGTGTTTTACGGTTTAAATGAGATTTTGATTTAAATCGTTGAAATGAAATGCATTGTGTACTACTGGAAATATATTCTGGGAATTTTCTGAGTTTCAGGTGATTGAAATTAGAAATCGAATCGGACGAGAATGGAGAGCGAAAATGAGAAAAGTGCGAAATTCTGGTAACAGACACAGGTCGCACGGACCGTGCGCCCCTGGGCACGGGTCGTGCGCCTGCTTCGGGTTGGAAGGATTGGAAACAGAACGGGACGCACGGGTCGTGCGCCCCTGGGCACGGATCGTGCGATTCCTTCTGGTAGATGGGTCCTGAGTAGTGCACCACGCACGGGTCGTGCGCCCCTGGGCACGGGTCGTGCGTGTAGTTCTGTTACCGGCTTCCGCTTTCTCGTTTTGTTGCTCCGTTTGATCCCGAACCCTTTCTAATTTCTTTCTCAACCATTCAAAAAGGGATTGCCTCACTAAAAACCTTATTTTGAACTTGTTCAACTCATGGTTTTGAAAAAGAGCTTTGAAAGCCTATTTGATCGAAAACCGAAACCCTAGTATACGTGTGGGTACACCGTCTGATGGATAGAATGTATATGTATATTTATATATATATCAACTGTATATGATTATAATGCCGGATGTCTATAAATTCATCAAAACGGGTTATAGATCAATAAGATATAAATTATCTAAAAAGATATTGTGATTGATCCATTTGGTGATCGAAAAGATATATATTATCTAACTCTCGAGAACTTGATGCGTATTGTCATACGTATTGCGTTGGGTGACGACCCGACAAGTAGCATACTAGGAAGGGAAGTCATGAGCCCTCACCCTAGGCCCTGAATGTGTTTTGGCGTGGTCAACTCACGGGTTACCGGGATTAGCAGGCGTTGTGCGGCCGGTTTGTGCTAAGTAATTTACGAATTGCCGGGATTAGCAGTCGTTGTGCGGTCGGCATTCGAATAATAAGTAATTTACGAATTGCCGGGATTAGCAGTCGTTGTGCGGTCGGCATTCGAATAATAAGTAATTCACGAATTGCCGGGATTAGCAGTCGTTGTGCGGTCGGCATTCGAATAATAAGTAATTCACGAATTGCCGGGATTAGCAGTCGTTGTGCGGTCGGCATTCGAATAATAAGTAATTCACGAATAGCCGGGATTAGCAGTCGTTGTGCGGTCGGCATTCGATTAATGAATAAGACATTGTTATGTCAGTTCTTGTTATAACGGTTTATTAAATCAAACCGAGTGTCAGTGAGGGGGCACGGTAGGACTCACTGAGATAATGTTATCTCACCCTATCCATATTTGTTGTTTTTCAGAAAAGCAGGGAAAAAGGAAGACTATTGTGCACGAGTAGTTGGTCTACTCTTGGAGGTGCTGAAGACTTAGTCATTTGATCCCTTGTACTTTTGTTATCCTTATTGGTTGTATAAACTTGTATTGATTATGAGTTATATGAACCATTTTATGTTTCTGTTTGGTATTTGGACTTGGTTATTGTAATCCATTCGGTATGAAACCGATAAACTTCTATTTTATGAAGTATTGTTATTTCCGATTATGTTTTGTCTCGGAAAAAGTTTGTATGTCCAAAACTTAAACAGGAACTGTGTCCTCTGAATATTCCGCATCTGTGCACTTTCAGTGTCTCTACATGTTAGAAATACTGGGGTGTTACATTTGGTATCAGAGCGGTTCGACCTAGTCGGACTTAGATGTTAAGAGTCTTTTGCGTCTTCTAAGTCTGATTTTTCTTAGTATGCTATTAGACATTGAGCCTGATCAACTTAATACTTTGTGCATACTTCGCAGAATCATGGCTGGAAGAGGTAGGAGAAACCCACCTATTGATCCTCATCAAGAATGGATGCAGAATGTCATCGAAACTCAGCAGAAGATGATGAATGACATGATGCTTATGCAACAGCAACAGATGGCTCAAATGGCTCAAATGCAGCAGATGCATCAGATGCCTCAACCACAACCAGCTGAGCCAGTCAATACGCCAACACCTGAGGATCCCAACAGGATGTATTTTCGGTTTCTGAAGATGAAACCCCCAACCTTCAAAGGAGGATCTGAGGCAATGAAAGCCCATTTCTGGGTAGATGCCATGGAACGGATCTTTGATACTTTGCAATGCAATGAAGGAGAAAAGGTAATTTGTGCTGCTAACGCTCTGGACGAGGATGCTCACACTTGGTGGGTTAACGCTCGTAGAATGCTTCAAAATCAAGGAACTCCTCTTGAATGGGATAACTTCAAGGAGTTGTTTTTGGGTCATTATTTTCCCGACTCCCAAAGACTTGACAAGCAGATGGAATTTCTGAGTTTGAAACAGGGAGAGATGACAGTTGGGGAATATGCTGCCAGATTTGAGAGGTTGTCACAATTCTATGAATTGGGGACCACCGCTACTGATGATAGGTGGAAAATGGTAATGTTCAGACAAGGTCTCAGAGGAGATGTGAATCAAGGTCTCAGTTCTTACTCCATGACCACTTATCCTGCTTTGGTTCAACAAGCTCATTCAGCTGAGAGCGATCTTAAAAGAATGTATGCTGAGAGGAAAGAATTCTGGAAGGATAAGAAGAAGGGTAATGAGCCAACTTCTTCAAACCCTAGATATAGAGGGAATAGGGATAAAGGGAAACAAATCCAATCAAGTGACTCTGCCAGGCCTAACAGGTGCGACGTCTGCAAGAGATTTCATAGAGGCAAATGTCAGGTGGGACCGAACCAATGCTACCTTTGCAAAGAAGTGGGCCATTATGCTAATAATTGTCCGTCAAGGAAAGCTTTCTTGGAGTCTCCTGATGCTCCGAGACAGGCTCGAGTCAACACTCTGGATGCTAAGACCATCAAGCCAGCTGATAATCTTATAAGGGGTACAGGTTCTATCTTTCATCAAACTGTTAATATTCTGTATGACTCTGGTGCTACTCATTGTTTTATCTCTGAAGCATGTGCGGAACGGCTAGGATTAATAGTATCTCCTATATCCGAACCAATATCTATCCTTACTGCGGCAAAGGGTCGTGTGCGAACCCAATCATTATGTCTTAACTGTCTGCTCACCATAGGAGGCAGGGACTTTGTTGTTGATTTTATCTGTCTGCCTATGAGAGGAATGGAGATCGTGTTGGGAATGAATTGGATGACTTCCAATCACATTACGATTGATTGTTTCAATCGTGCAATTAATTTTCCTTCTGAAGTAGCGGAACCTTCATTACCTGCAGATAATGGTGTTATTTCGTTCACTTCAGCCAGCCAGTCTCTATTCCAAGGTGCGGAAGCTTTTCTTATTATTTTGTCTGCATCAACTGAAGCTGATTTGGATTTATCATCTACCCAAGTTGTTAATGAATTCTTAGATGTTTTTCCCGAGGAAGTTTCCTCTTTACCTCCAGAACGAGAGGTGGAATTCTCTATAGATTTGGCGCCTGGCACAGGGCCAATATCCATAGCACCTTATAGGATGTCTCCTCTCGAACTGAAAGAATTGAAGTCCCAACTTGAGGAATTAATTTCCAAGAAGTTTATTCGACCGAGTGCTTCTCCATGGGGTGCTCCGGTATTGCTAGTCAAGAAGAAGGACGGAAGCATGAGGTTATGCATAGACTACCGTCAGCTGAATAAAATCACTATCAAGAACAAGTATCCATTGCCAAGGATAGATGATCTGCTTGACCAACTTCGAGGTGCTAAAGTTTTCTCCAAAATTGATCTGAGGTCAGGGTACCATCAAATTAGGGTAAGAACCTTAGACATTCCGAAGACTGCCTTTCGTACGAGGTACGGACACTACGAGTTTGTAGTAATGCCTTTCGGATTAACTAACGCTCCAGCCGTATTCATGGATTATATGAATAGAGTATTTCATTCTTACCTAGATCAGTTTGTGGTCGTCTTTATTGATGATATCTTGATTTACTCCAAGTCAGTTGAGGAGCATGCTCAGCATCTCCGATTTGTCCTAGGAGTACTCCGAGAGAAGAAACTCTACGCTAAACCATCAAAGTGTGACTTTTGGATGCCTGAAGTAAAATTCTTGGGTCATGTAATTTCCCAAGAAGGAGTTGCAGTGGATCCTAGCAAGGTGGAAGCTGTGTTGAATTGGGAACGGCCAACGTCAGTGACTGAGATCAGAAGCTTTCTGGGTTTAGCTGGTTACTATAGAAGATTCATTGAAGGTTTTTCGCAATTGGTACTTCCGCTTACTCGATTGACTCGCAAGGGTCAACCGTTTATTTGGGATGCCGACTGTGAGGAGTGTTTTCTGGGATTGAAGGAAAAGTTAACTTCTGCTCCGATCCTAATTCTTCCGGATCCGTCATTGGGATTTCAGATTTACAGTGATGCATCTGGGAAGGGTTTAGGATGCGTTCTCATGCAGAATCAACATGTTGTGGCCTATGCATCGAGGCAATTGAAGACGCATGAACGCAATTACCCAACTCATGACTTAGAGTTGGCGGCTATTGTGTTTGCACTGAAAATTTGGAGACATTACCTTTATGGTTCTCGTTTCGAAGTTTTTAGTGATCACAAGAGCTTGAAGTATCTGTTCGACCAAAAGGAGTTGAATAACAGACAGAGGAGGTGGACTGAATTCTTGAAGGACTATGATTTCGAATTGAAATATCACCCTGGGAAAGCCAATGTGGTAGCAGATGCTCTGAGCAGGAAGTCTATCCACACGGCAAGGTTAATGGTTCACGAGATGGCCTTGTTGGAGTCGTTCAGAGACTTGAAACTCAAGGTGGTAAGAAAAAGGGATCGCGTAGTGCTGCGGCATATACGGATAGCCAGTGTGCTAAGGGAACAAATCCGCGTAGCTCAAGGAGCTGATATAAAGTTGCAGTCTCAGAAGGGATCGCCAGATTTCACTGAGGATAGTGATGGCATAATTTGCTTTAATGGGAAGATTTGTGTTCCCGACAATGATGATATCAAAAGACAAGTATTGGAAGAAGCTCATAGGAGTCAGTACTCCGTACATCCGGGATCCACCAAGATGTACCGAGACTTGAAGTTGATGTATTGGTGGCCTGGGATGAAGGTCGAGATTGCAGAATTTGTTTCTCGGTGCTTAACTTGTCAGAAGGTTAAGGCGGAACACCGAAGACCGGGCGGTCAGTTACAACCGCTAGATGTACCAGTTTGGAAGTGGGAAGACATCTCAATGGACTTCGTTATGGGTTTGCCGAAGTCACAGGCCGGCAATGATTCTCTTTGGGTAATAGTGGACCGATTGACTAAATCCGCTCACTTTATTCCCGTTCGCTCGACTTACAAGGTTTCCAAGTTAGCAGATGAATATGTGAAGAACATTATCAGATTGCATGGAGTTCCAACGAGCATTGTGTCAGACCGAGATCCCAAGTTTACTTCCAGATTCTGGAGAGCATTGAATGAAGCTTTGGGAACAAGGGTGCTGGTTAGCACTGCTTATCATCCTCAGACTGATGGTCAAACGGAGAGGACTATCCAGACTCTTGAGGACATGCTTCGGGCTTGTGTGCTCGATAGCGGGAGAAAATGGGAGGACCATATTCCATTAGTCGAATTCTCCTACAACAACAGTTACCACTCCAGCATTGGAATGGCACCGTTTGAGGCACTTTATGGTAGAAAGTGTAGGACTCCGTTGTGTTGGTGGGAGATTGGCGAAGATAAGTTTTTGGGACCCGATATGGTTCGCGAGACCACTGAGAAGATCAAGTCAATTCGAGAGAGGATGAAGGTTGCTCAGAGTCGGCAAAAGAGCTACGCTGACAACCGAAGGAGACCGTTGGAGTTTGAAGTTGGTGATCATGTGTTCTTGAAAGTTTCTCCAACCATAGGCACTGGAAGAGCCTTGCGAGCGAAGAAGCTCAGTCCTCGATATGTTGGACCTTTCCAAATCATCGAGCGGATTGGGCCAGTCGCCTATCGCCTCGCATTGTCTCCGGCCCTATCAAACCTCCATGATGTGTTCCACGTGTCTCAGTTAAGGAAATATATTCCCGATCTGCATCAACCGTTGAGTGTTGATACAATTGACCTGCGACCGGATTTGTCATTCCAACCTTATCCTAGTTATATCTTGGAGCGTGGTGTGAAGACTCTGCGTTCAAGGTCAATTCCGATTATCAAAGTAGTTTGGGATGGCTTTTCAGCCGAAGAGGCTACCTGGGAACTGGAAGAAGACATGCGCGCTCGATATCCATCTCTCTTTCAGTAAGGTACGTTTCGTCAATTTTGAGGACAAAATTTTTAAAAGTTGGGGAGATTGTAACATCCCGGATTTTTAAAGACTCGTATTATGAAACCTAAGACCGATTAATTATTTGTGGGAATAATTAGTCGTGTCTCGGGGACTTATACGTCGGAAAAATTATCAAGAAAACCTATTCTCCATTAAAGGGTGGCCCATTCATAGAATAATTAGCAATTGGAGCGGAAGGGCAAATCTGTCTTTTCACACCCCTAGTTATTAAATTATAATTATGAAGGTTATAATTAATCACGAACCGGAAGAATTGAGGAATTTCGGATCGGAACCGAATTAATCGAGAAGTTTTGTGCCGAAGAGAAAATTTTGACACCTAACCTATGACTTAATGGGCTAGGGGTAGTTTGGTCTTTTCCCCATCATTTAAACCCCCCAGCCCATATATCCAACTGGTCAGTCTCTCTTTTCCTCACACTTGGTCACTCCCCAATTCAGAAAGAAAGAAGAAAAAGCTGAAAGAAAGAAAGAAAGGAGAAGGAGGGGGCGTGGAGGAAGAGAAGAGAGGAAGCTTAGAAATCTTTGTTGCATGTAAGTTGTTTTTCTTCCATTCCACTCCACTTCAAAATCTGAATTCAATGAACCTATTTTTAACACCTGATTCTCCCCATATCCCTCCTTGCCATTTTCGCATATCAAAGCTCCAAGTGAGGAAGAAGATGGAGTTTTGAGCAATAGTTGTCTTGCATGCTCATGGGGAGCTTCTAAGAAGAAGATTTCAGACTTGCATGGTTGAGTGAAGGGAGGATTTGAGTAGTGGTGCTGCTGGGTTCGAGTTTGGACAGAAGAGAGTTGCTGTCTTGGAATCGATTGAAGCAGTTTCGGGGATTTTCCGTGTTCGGTTCGGTGATTTCGTTTTTCGGTTCAACTCTCGGATTTCGTCAACGGGTGAGTTCTACTCACGATAGGGCATTTTGATATTCTGAACTTGTTTTCGATATGGAATCCCTTGGTCACATTTTCTGTTTACGAAAGACTTAGAACTGAAAAGCGTTTTTGAGTCGAAACGGTGTTTTACGGTTTAAATGAGATTTTGATTTAAATCGTTGAAATGAAATGCATTGTGTACTACTGGAAATATATTCTGGGAATTTTCTGAGTTTCAGGTGATTGAAATTAGAAATCGAATCGGACGAGAATGGAGAGCGAAAATGAGAAAAGTGCGAAATTCTGGTAACAGACACAGGTCGCACGGACCGTGCGCCCCTGGGCACGGGTCGTGCGCCTGCTTCGGGTTGGAAGGATTGGAAACAGAACGGGACGCACGGGTCGTGCGCCCCTGGGCACGGATCGTGCGATTCCTTCTGGTAGATGGGTCCTGAGTAGTGCACCACGCACGGGTCGTGCGCCCCTGGGCACGGGTCGTGCGTGTAGTTCTGTTACCGGCTTCCGCTTTCTCGTTTTGTTGCTCCGTTTGATCCCGAACCCTTTCTAATTTCTTTCTCAACCATTCAAAAAGGGATTGCCTCACTAAAAACCTTATTTTGAACTTGTTCAACTCATGGTTTTGAAAAAGAGCTTTGAAAGCCTATTTGATCGAAAACCGAAACCCTAGTATACGTGTGGGTACACCGTCTGATGGATAGAATGTATATGTATATTTATATATATATCAACTGTATATGATTATAATGCCGGATGTCTATAAATTCATCAAAACGGGTTATAGATCAATAAGATATAAATTATCTAAAAAGATATTGTGATTGATCCATTTGGTGATCGAAAAGATATATATTATCTAACTCTCGAGAACTTGATGCGTATTGTCATACGTATTGCGTTGGGTGACGACCCGACAAGTAGCATACTAGGAAGGGAAGTCATGAGCCCTCACCCTAGGCCCTGAATGTGTTTTGGCGTGGTCAACTCACGGGTTACCGGGATTAGCAGGCGTTGTGCGGCCGGTTTGTGCTAAGTAATTTACGAATTGCCGGGATTAGCAGTCGTTGTGCGGTCGGCATTCGAATAATAAGTAATTTACGAATTGCCGGGATTAGCAGTCGTTGTGCGGTCGGCATTCGAATAATAAGTAATTCACGAATTGCCGGGATTAGCAGTCGTTGTGCGGTCGGCATTCGAATAATAAGTAATTCACGAATTGCCGGGATTAGCAGTCGTTGTGCGGTCGGCATTCGAATAATAAGTAATTCACGAATAGCCGGGATTAGCAGTCGTTGTGCGGTCGGCATTCGATTAATGAATAAGACATTGTTATGTCAGTTCTTGTTATAACGGTTTATTAAATCAAACCGAGTGTCAGTGAGGGGGCACGGTAGGACTCACTGAGATAATGTTATCTCACCCTATCCATATTTGTTGTTTTTCAGAAAAGCAGGGAAAAAGGAAGACTATTGTGCACGAGTAGTTGGTCTACTCTTGGAGGTGCTGAAGACTTAGTCATTTGATCCCTTGTACTTTTGTTATCCTTATTGGTTGTATAAACTTGTATTGATTATGAGTTATATGAACCATTTTATGTTTCTGTTTGGTATTTGGACTTGGTTATTGTAATCCATTCGGTATGAAACCGATAAACTTCTATTTTATGAAGTATTGTTATTTCCGATTATGTTTTGTCTCGGAAAAAGTTTGTATGTCCAAAACTTAAACAGGAACTGTGTCCTCTGAATATTCCGCATCTGTGCACTTTCAGTGTCTCTACATGTTAGAAATACTGGGGTGTTACACTTTCTACCTTATTTCAAAATAACATAGGAAGAGATTGCTAATTAAACCCCCTTGGTTTCAGTTTAAGCTTTTTTTTTGTCAACTTTTTGTTCTCATACTTTTCTGAATTATTAGAAATTAATTTGGGTCCTATGGTTTTCCAAATTATCATGCTTACTTTTTATTGTCAACTTTTAGGTCTCATTCTTTGTTGCTATCTATTCCTTCTTTCGATTGTTAGATAGGGAATCCCCCATCCAAGACTTCAACAAGAGGGTAGCAGTTGTTTTAGCCTTTCAAGTGAGTACTTTAGAGGTTTGCTATTTTCTCATTTCCGCTTTTAATTATGTGCGTTTTTTATATCTCATTTCTCATTTCTCCAATCAAGGTACCAACTTCATTTTTCTACCTCTTCTTTTAATTTTTTCAAGTTGCAGGCTGATGAAGAATCAAGTAATGTGCAAGAAAAAGAAGAAAATGAAGTAATAAAAAAAAGGAAGAAAAGGAAATTCTAAAAGATCTATATGAGTGAAAAAAAATAGTTTCTATTTCAAGAAATTTACTGTATTTCTTCATTAAATTGATAGCACCGAACATTTTTATTTTTGTGTTGGAAGATCTATATTTGATTATTCATTATTTAAGCTTTATTCTTTTTGACGAATAATATATATTAATTTTGTATTCGGATAAAATTGCTGTTATATTTGATGACTTTGACATCACCATGTGAATTTTGGTGTCAAAAACTTTATACGTTAAATTATTATCCACCCAATTTTGATTACTAACTAAGTGAATATCTTATCAAATCAATGGATAGTCCGCTAAAATAGATTGTGGATAATATATATATATATATATATTTCTCATAACACGTGGATATTTTACTCTTCCATGTTTGATGACATGAGAGTCTTTTTTTGTGCATACTCTATGGTAAGAATTGTCCTATATATTTTTGAATTTATTCTTCAATTAATATTCACACTCCAAAGTAATGATTTTTTTAAACATTCTTTGGCGCTTTTGATTTTAGGATTGAGTTCTTTGTATGACGATTAAATATATGATGATGAGCTTTATACTAGCAATTTCAATTAAAGAGATTGTAAGTAAGTTTTCTTCATCTTTCATGTCTATTACAATGTATATAAGGTATGGATTAATATTGCTTTGGGTTCCATTTTGTATTTAAATTTTATTCTCTTTCCGATTATAATGTAATGTTTTCTTATTGTATCCAAATGAGATTCCACAATGCTTCTCAAGGTTTTTATGTATTAAAATATTTACTTATAATTTAAACATAAAGAAGGTTTTAGTTTTAATGGAGACACATAACTGCCACTAACGTATTGACATAAAGAAGGTTTTAATTTTAATGGAGACACATAATTGAGTGAAAATATAGAGGTTGATAATAAAAACTAACAATATAGTTACGTTTAATATAATATCATCTGTAAACAAGTTTCTATATTTTGATAAATTATGTCTACTTATTGAAAGATTACAGTTTCAAATTAGTATAAATTATTTCATTAATTATCAATAAACGAATGAGTTAGTATAGTATGAGTGAAAGATGTAGAGATTTAATTAATTCATCATATATTTAAATAATTTTTTATTAACTATTGTATTTTATTGTTATATTTAAGTTATGTATTTGTTTCTTTTTTAATAAATTATTCATACGTTTCTTTAACTTATATTTCATAAGTTTATATATGTGCTTTTATATTTATTGTAATTATATAAAATAACTTCAACATATTATATTGACAGATAATTTAATCAAATTTTATTGAACTAAGAAATAATGAGTGGGCCTTTGAATTTTTTTTTGGAGTAAGTGTTATGCAATGAGAGTGGAGAGTTTCACATTAATGTGATTCATTTCTTAGTTTCCATAAATTCATGAGTTAGTAAAATATAAGTTGAAAATGTATAGTTTTAATCGGTTATAATATATAAGACACAACTATTTATAGAAGAAAATTTTAGATGGTGTGGGGAGAGATTTTGGTGGAAAGTTTAGAACAAAAAATGGGATGTGCAAGTGAGCATTAGAAAAGAGTGGTCACTCGAGAAGATGTAGAGTGCGCAGAGAGAAATGTTAGAGTGTGCAGTCAAGGGAGTGAAAGTCATGTTACATGCATAGGAAGATAGAAAAGGAATCACTAGCATATTGGACCTAAGTTTCAACTTTTGATAGGTTATTTTCAATTGTAATTGTCATTGTTCTTCTACAAGCATTTGTGTCTCTCTTAGTTTCAATCGAAGCATTTTTCTAATTTTCAACTTCTAGGTACCTTTATTCTCAGGAGTATTAAAAATAATTTTGGCCTCATGGATATATTCCTCAAATTATTGTGCTGAATTTTTTGTGGAACCTTTTTTATGTTGCATACCATCAATACCCTCTATACCTCAAAGGTGGAACATTTATTAAACCTTCTCTCTAAATCTGGGTTGTAATGAATCTTATGGAATTATGTGCTGATTTTTCAATTCATTTTAAGAGTTCATTTCCTTACTTAAATTTTTTATATGATTTTTTTATTTGAGAATTCTCAATGAGTGTAAGTTGTCTCTTTATTGCGGAAATGAGTATATTCAAATAAAATATTGATGTTGTTATATAAAAACATTACATACTAATTATAATTTTCCCTCAAAAATACTAATTATCATTTAAGAAAAATGCTTCAAACATATTTAAAATGAACTATACATAATAAATATTCCAATTGAATATAAAACGTTGTGATATTTATTAAATTTTTACTGATTTTTTATTTTATGTTTTGAACAAATTTTGTTATCAAGTCTTTGTTTATCTTCTCTTCCACTTTGACTTAAATTTATTATTAATTCAATATTTAAGTAATATTTAACTAATTTATATAATTATTTAACAATAAAAGTGACTAAAACTATAATATTCTTGAGAATCGCTACAACGAAGTTATGTCTGAACTTTTATGCATGTATTTAAATTATATCACATTTACATATTTTTAGAAAATTTATATAAAATATAAATAACATGAAAATATAATGAAAATATAGTACCACTATAATAAAACATATAAATATATAGATATATGTTCGATAAAGTTATATAAGAGATATTATAATTTATGTATTTTTATATGTTTAAACTTCATAAAATTTAAGAAAAATATATTTTAATAACCCGTGCAACGCACGGGCATTCCGCTAGTGAAATATCGTAAAGGGAAAAGCTAAACGTGAAACAATAAACCCCCTCAAATTGTATAAAGCAGACAAAATTAGAGTGCAACAGTGGAATCACTAAAAAATCAAATGATATTGAAGAAATTACCCAATTATTAGAACAACTAAAAATATTTGAAAAAGAAAAATATACAAATATATGAAATAGAATAAATAGAAGAGTAAAGGCCCAAATTGGTCTTTGACAAATTTTTGTGGGACGAATTTGTCCCTCACAATTTTTTCGGGACACATTGGTCCTGACAATTTCAAAACGGGACACGTTAGTCCCTCCATCCATTTTGACGTCTTCAACTGTTCCAACGTCGCATACGTGGCACGTTAAGTGCCACGTGTCACGTTAAGTGTTTATTTTGGGACAAATAAGTCTCTGGTTTACAAATGTTAAAATAGGCCATATTAGTCCCTGAAGTGGTTTCTGGTATCCAAAACCAGTTTCCACCATTTTCATGCTGTTTCTCAGAGACAGAGAGAGAAAGCGCATAAAGACGAAGAAGAACCAGTGTTCCTTATCATAACTGCATTGGTGGTTCTGTGGAATGTGAGAAAGTTAATTCAAATGAAGCTTCCAGGGACAGGAGGAGAAGCTCCGATATGGTACTGGTTATTTTCTTTGATCTTTTATTATATCCACAAAAAAGTTATCCTTGTCTACTGGCCAATGGCTGCTACTTTGGTTGATGTAGTGATAGGGTTTCGTTGTTGTGTGAATGTTAATTTGTTTAATTAACCACTATTGAGAAAATATTCCTTTTGTAGTCAAATGGTTTTACCGAAAACTGTTCACTTGTTAACACCCGTACATACACATTAAACGTCACATGCCAAATCAAGTTGTTGTTTTTGAAATCCATAGGAAATTGCTCTTTCAATATGATTTAATAGATGATTTTGCTATTACTTTTGATATTAGTTTATGTGCATTGAATTTTTTTACCTCAAATACCTCATGTACATGTATATTTAATTTTCAGGAAAGCCTTTTCTATACAGTTCCTCCTACGCCATGGAAACATACAGAAAATCCATTGAATCTCGTTTCCTTCAGTGTGAGGTAAATTTATGACCATATATGCTCAAAATTACTACCTTACACATTCATGGATGGGATGGTGCTTCTTGAATTGTGTTTAAGGTTTATTGGTTCAAAAATATTTTGGTGACAACTTTGTTCTTGTTTATTTCTAACATTTGGTGATAATAAAATAAAAAATTTCAGAAAACTGGTAGTAGCATTCAAGAGGAAGTTGAAACATCCATGTATGATGCTGCAGCAGGTATAATTGGGACTATTTGGATTATTTTATTTATAAGTGCATTATAATCAGTCTGGAATCAGTTACAATGTTGTTTCTTTTGAAATTTATAGAGTTTGGGTATGAAGAGACTACTTATGATGAGGATGAAGGAGAAACCGGCACTTATTATTTGCCTGGTAACAATGAGGGCAGCAGATCATCAAAATCTTTACAGAAGAAACACAAAAACAGGATAAAGGCTTATACTAATAGAGATACCAATTCCTTTCAGGATGACCATGTTGGATCACAGCACCAGAGAAGTATGGAGGTGGAGTCGGTTGGAGATTTTGAAAAGCAGTTACCTTATGACTGTGGTGAAACATCGGTTAAAACAAAGAAAAAGAAGCCCAAGACTATGGTAAATAAAATTTGTATTCAGGTTATTAAGTCTACATACAGACTTTGTTTTGAGATGTGGCGCTCTTTTTTTTTTCTATTTACTTTGGAAACTGTATATCTGCTGTGGTTGCTTAGCAGTTGTTTCTACAGGGTTCTACATATGATCACGGATGGAAGTTGGATTCTGTTCTAAGTGAACAGGTGATTTTGTTTAAACTCCGTGCTCTGATACCAGTCTTCCTCTTTAGACATGATAAAACTATACATGAACTTTGTGTAGTTTGGTAGAAATATGCTGTCTTTAGAAGTATTTTATTACATTAATGTAAATTTTTTATCCATATTCTCTCTTATTATATTTTGTTCTTTATTCTCCTTTCTTTCTCTCTTTATATATAAGCACATATATTGTTTATTTAAGTTGGGTACTTTTTATTGGAGCATACAACTTGTATTTGTTAGGATGTTTCATCACATCAGCAGCTGATTTGGGATTGGTTAGACATTTGGACTCATATATCGTGAAAGGCTATGTTTGGATTGGGAGATGAAGTAAAAGGAAGGTTTTAAGTAAACCTTACCTTTTTTGTGGGTTTCTTGAGGGATTATCAACCAACTTCTCAACCGCTCTTCACACAATCTACTTCCTCTTTCCTCCTCTCCCTCTTCCTTTTCTTTTGGTTCCTTTACCTCCCAACTCCCAAAATTTTCCTTCTAATTCCCTCCTCCTGCAACTCCCAAATTTACTCCATCAGATATGCAAAGGGACTGAGTAGCTATGCTTCATTGATGTTTCCTCTTTTTCTTTGCTGCTTTACTTTCCATTCTCAGAATATAAAATGGAATTAAAAATCACACACAAATCATGAATCAAAACGAAAAATAGTCAACAAAACCTACCTTCTTCTTCTACGGAACACTGGTTCTTCTTCTTCTTTCTGCGCCTTCTCTCTCTGTCTCTGAGAAACAGCATGAAAATGGTGGAAACTGGTTTTGGATACCAGAAACCACTTCAGGGACTAATATGGCCTATTTTAACATTTGTAAACCAGGGACTTATTTGTCCCAAAATAAGCACTTAACATGACACGTGGCACTTAACGTGCCACGTATGCGACGTTGGAACAGTTGAAGACGCCAAAATGGATGGAGGGACTAACGTGTCCCGTTTTGAAATTGTCAGGGACTAATGTGTCCCGAAAAAATTGTGAGGGACGAATTCGTCCCACAAAAAATTTGTCAATGACCAATTTGGGCCTTTACTCTAAATAGAAACTAAAGATGAAAATGAAGCAATAATATTGAACAATAGTTCTTCAGAATTAGAATCAGATTTGAAATTTTTATGAAAAAAGGTGAATCAAGTACTATAAAACCCAAAAAATGGGATGAATATTAGAGTCGACAAGATTCATGGGATAAACATTAAAATGAAACAATGAATCATATAAGTTATGTTAGAACAAATGGAAAATGAACTAAAATTCAAGAAAAATTTAAATCTCATTATGGACAAATTAGAACTGAAAAATTATTAAACTTTAATTGCATAAAAAATAAAGCAGACATGTTTTTAAAATGGACTAATGAAATAATAATCTCGGTTCCTTAACCATTTGGTCATGGGTTCGATCCCTGGCCGGTGCGTATGGAAAAACATTTGTTGGGAGAGGTCAACCCCTTAAATGGATCTCAGATACCTCGAAGGATTAGTCTCCACAGTCGCCGTGGAGGATACCTTGGTTTACCAAAAAAAAAAAATGAAATAATAATCTCGATAGCAATAGAAGATAGATTTAGTAAAGTAAATCTAATGGATGTCAAATAATTAATAAATTATAAGACATCAGGTGCTGACGTGGATATTGATGTGGCTAAACGATGATGATGTGGCAGGTCAACCTAGGGTTTTAATTAAAAATTAATTTTTTATTCAAAACTAAAAAAACCCAAAATGCCCATATATTACTATTCATCATCCTCTACCTCATGAAATATATTCTTCATGAAATCAAAATCTGGGGATTCTTGTTGTGAAAGGAATTTGTTCTTCATGAAATTGAAATCTGGGGTTTCATGAAATTGAAATCGAAATGTTGCAAACTGCAAAGGGAAGAAGAATTTTTTTTGACAACTAATTTGGGGATTTCTGGTGAAAATGAAAATGAAAACGAAATGAAACCCAAATCCGCAGATTCGACAAGAAGAACGAAACCCAAATGAAAACGAAAATGAAACGAAACTAAAAATGAAAATGAAAACGAAAACAAGAACGAAACCAGATCTGGCTTGTTTCGTTTCTGCATAAGCTTCGATTCTGGCTTGTTTTGCAATCGTTTCTGGAAAACCATTGTTGTTGTTGTTGTTGTTGTTGATGAAGAGAAGATGAAGCGATGAAGACGGATACGAGATGAAGAAAGAAAGGAACGCAACCGCAAATGAAAAGGGAACCGAAACCGATGAGAAAGAAAAAGCATTGGTTGGTTCAAGAACTAAATCGATTCTAATCCATTTCAATGATTCAAGAACTGATTTGGGTTTTTTTGGAAGATGATGATGCAGATTTTTTTTAATTTTAGTCTGAATAAAAAATTGATTTTTAAATAAAATCTAAGTTGGAATTGCCACCTCAATATTGTTATATGCCACATCAGCACTGTTAGCCACTTCACTTTTTTTTAACAGAGTGTAACAGAAAGTTACAAAAAGGACAACAATGCAACGTTTTTAAAACATAAGGGACCTATTCGTGACAAAAAAAGTTAAGGGACCTATTCGTTACCTAAACATAAATTAAGGGACCCGGGGAGATATTTGTCTAAATATTTATAAATAAATTGTCATATCCACCTAATACAAAAAATAAGAACTATATAGAAATTACATCCGAATGAAACTACTAATACTATAGGAGGAATAATTATACAATTTTTATATAATGAATTAAGAAAACATTGTTTACAAAGAGAAACAATTAGACAAATAAATAGAGGAAGAACAACAATTTGTTGTGATATACTGGTGTAGCGACCGAAAAATCCGAAGGAAGGGATTCTTCGTCATTTCGCAATGAAGCCGCCATCAATATTTATTAAATAGAAAAACATTGAAAAAACCTTTATTTTTGGGTTCAGGGGTCGATTATGCGTGGAGAATGTATTACCACCCTACAACATCCTTTCAAAAGAAAGGTTACCATTTAATTTAATGTGTAGAAAGAAAGTTAATTTGAAGAAAATACTCTAATTTACCCTTTTTATTATTTGCAAAATTAAAAATGAAGACTTAATAAAAATTTTAGTTTTTTGTGCTTGACAGGAGTGGGCCCCTGCTCCTCCGTATCTCCAGGTGCGATGGAGAAATCAAAGCTACGTAGTTCTTGGTAGAAAATGTTTGTGTGTTAGTGTTTTGTAGGTATTTTAAGATTGGGATAGGTATTCGAAATAACCAAGCAAGTAAAACTCAGAGTGGTCGTCACTCCTAGCCCATTTGAAAAATAAAGTTGTTATTGACGATCAAACAAGTTAAACTCAGAGTGACCGTTAATAACAACCTACTTTTATGTTTGGGAAAATATTTATTTGTTGTTTGGGAGAAGATAGGTTTGGGAAAAAAAATGTTTAATTGTAGAAAAGAAGTTAAAAAAAGGGAAAGAAAAATGGGGTGCATGTTTAAAAGAGGTGTGAAAAGGAGCAGGAGGTTGTATTTTCAAAAAGGGAGGTGTAAACAGCGAGCCCAATCCCTATCTGAGGCCCAGATTGCGAAAATGGGTTTTTAGTGAGGAGGTTATGACAAGGAAAAGGAGGGGTGCCATTATAAGCTAGATTGATAAACATTTAAAATGAAAATAAAATAGAAGGGAGGGGAGCGCTGATATCAAAACGAAAGGGTGTAAATAGTAAAAGCCCAGTTTCTGTTTCAAACCTATTAACTCACTCGAGGGTGTATTAATAAAATAGAGGGGTACAATTATAAACAAGGGGTTGCACTTAACAGTCTATGGGTGAGAGCAGTAAGAGGCCCGGTTTTAGTTTCAGGTTTATAAGCCCACGAAATCTGGGCTTAAAAGGGGAGGCATATGATGGAATTTATGTGGGGCAATTAGTAATCTGATATTAAAAAAAAATAAATAAAACCTAGACTATTGTTTGCGCGTGTGTCTAGTCGCAATATCAGTGCAAGTATACACGTCGTACAAGTAATAAAGTGGATAAAAATAATAGATTGTTCCCACGAGGATTGATTTACTTTCAAAGTTCAAGTCTTTAAAACACAGGTGAAACAAGTAATAAATCGGCACTAAAAATTGGTATTAAGACTAAGAACGTAGATAAAGCAAGTAAACAGGAAGTGGTTGTGAATATGGAAGGGTATGAGTTGGATTGCTGCATGCAAGTAAATCTCCTCTAGTCAGACGTTATAACGTTTACACGTTAACATGTACAAATGGTATGCTGTATAGACGTTATAACGTTTGAACGCTGTTGCAAAAGAGCTGTGCTTTTCAGTCACAAAACGTCAGAGCTTCAAGTACTAGAATTCCTATGTCTAGGTTCTAAGTAGGCCTACTCCTGTATTTTAAGTACCCACAGTAATGTCCTATGAACTATTATCCATTCTATGTCTAGACTTAGATAAAAATGCATAAATGTCTTTAGTGCATCTTTTCATTCACATAAATCTTTGAGTTCTTTTCATAGACCATTTCTGCACCTATGAATCTACTCGTTTTAAGTGGCCAATTTCAAAACAAGTTTGGAAATATTAACATGCAAAGATCTAAAACGCATAAACATCAATACTTCATAACATTAAACTAGAGGTTCATTACATGCAAAACAACAACCCAACTACGAATGTTTAGCTCATGCTGAGCATCTTTACAGAAAGAAAAGGAGTTGAAATCCAAATACCGTACATAGAGAAAAGGAGATTAAACGCAAAAGATACGCCTATGTAACCTTCCTTCATGCACGCTGTAGAGACGTTGCAACGTCTGAGCTTCACAGTAGTGATTGCGAATGGAAATAAAAATTGGAGCTTGAGAAAATTTTGGATGAAGAAGTCTGTGTCCAGAACTTCTTTAGAAAAACTATCTCTGAAAATGGAGGAGGGTGGATGATGAATGGATGATGTCCTTCTGGATGCGTTCCTGCCTTTCCTTTTGTAGAGAGAGACTAGCCAAGGAACAAGGGGTCACATGCTTGCTGATGTCATTGCCCACCTTCCCAGCTTGCTTGTTAATTGACTCTGTTCTGAGAAGACACTGCACTGCTACAGTGCGTCAGCCGCATCAGCGCTGAGGAGAGAGAAGATCTTCTGCACTTCTAGATCTTTGCCTATCATTTCTTGCGCGCCAAAAATGAGATATCTCTTTCTTGCTCTGCTGCCTTCCTTCAGACGTGATGAGGGACGCTGCCACGTTCAGCTCACTGCACAAACACAAGAAGCATCAAAATGTTCACAAAGGCGCCAATTGGCGCCAAAATGCCTAGAATTTGTAATTTAGCCCCTTTTTAACTGAAAAGTGATAAACTATCAGAAACTTAATAGAAACAACCTACTATTGCCATAGAACTTGCATGATTTAACTTTGAATAAGTATAAATAACTCATAAATATGAGTTATCAACTATATATAAAACAAAAGCACTGAACGATTAACCCTAATCTAACTCTCCATCCCTCAGCGCCGCATCCACCATCCTCCTCACCCTAATTCGCTTTCCTCCTCACCGAAACACCACCCTCTCCTCCTCCTCACGGCGTCGACCCTTTCTTTTTCTCACCAATCTGATTCTCCCCTCCCCTCACAAACAAACAGCAACCCTCACCTTATTTTCTCTTCTCACTCATAGCCCCGAACCACTTCTCAAGAGAGAGAGAGAGATAGGGAATTTCGAAGAAGAGTAACAGGGGAGAGAGAGCAAGATGAGAGATTTTTGGGTTGAGAGGGGAGAAAAGACGAAGGAGAAGAAGGAGGGAAGAAGAAAGGGAGAAACGTGAAGGAGGAGAGAGGGACGGTGGTGCTGGCTACGGTTAGAAAGAGAAAGAGGCACGAAGGAGGTTTCCGGAGGGGGAATCGCCACAGGGGGGTACCGTGGTGGTGCCGGCGGAGCTACTGTTCGTGGTGATTGAGTGGTGACGTGGTTAGTGGTTGAGTGGTGCTAGGTGGTTGGCGTGGAGGTGATTTGGGCATTCGGATGGTGGCTGACGGTGGTTGTACGGCGACGGTCTGGTGGCGGTCTACGGCGTCGACCACCGTGGGCGGTGGCCGGAGGTGATGTTTCAGTCTTCCTCTTTTCTCAGTTTCTACTATTTCTTCCTCTCTGATTCCGATTGTCGCATATGTTTTCCAAAAAACTGACCTCTCCTTAACATCTACTAAGACCTAACTATGTACCACTTCATCAAACGGTTATTCCGATTCATCTAATTATGCCCAACATTTATGATATTCACATTGTAAATTATTCTAAATAATGAGACACGAAAGATGCGTACAAAAAAAGGGTAAAAACTGACCAACCTTGCCTTTTGAGAGAAAACATATTTACTGTTTGTTGCTGATTACTACGAGCGTGAAACCCTAACTCCCTTCCTATGAACTTTGTATATTTTCATGTTGATTTTGTGTTTGTGCATGTGTGCAGCTGCGTGAGTATTTTTGTGCATCCCTCAGTCACTGTCTCTGTGTGTATGTTTCTGTGTATCAGTCAGTGACTGTGTGTCTCTGTTTGAGTATTTTTTTCCTATATTTTGGTGTCAATTTTCGTTGATTTTTCTGCCCCTGATACTGTGGATGTTTTGGGTTTTTATAGGTGGATGTGGTGCTGAGGACAGTCATCATATTAGGGCAAAAAAAATGGCATCAAAAGGACAGCATCTTTGAGGGGAATAAAAAGGACAAGAGCTGGCACCAAGGACAGTCAAGAGAAGGACAAGGGCAAGAAAAAGGGAATCAAAAGGACAGCTCTAGGGCAAGCAGCCAGCTTGCTGCGCCCTCTTTCTCCTCTTTTTTGATTTTGCATTTTTTGGTTTTTTTGTATTTGTTGTACTATTTTTCTATTTGTTTTTTTTGGCTCGTATTTGTAAAGAAAGACTATGTTATGTGACAAGAAAAAAACTTTTACTATTAGGTTCCTTTATTTATTTATTTTTGCACTAATAACAATAGGCTAAATAATGACAATAGCGAAATAAAATAAAACGAGCATCAAACAAATCGTTGCACGAGAGTGCCAGAGACACGCTCGTCCAAAGCGATACGTGACGCAACGAAAATACGAACTTTTTTTTATTTTAATTGATCGGACAAAATTTGGGTATGACAGCTGCCCCTCTTTGTTTATATTTTACTAGGAAATATAAAGGGCTTCCAAATTTCTCGAGTAAAATAGAAATAAAGATAAAGGACACTAATTTTGTCAAGACCCTATTTTGAGAAAATCGTGAAAAGCTGGGTTTACATAGAACACAAATAAATAGGGATCACCGGGGATTTGAAGGAGTACTGGGGCTCTGATGGTCTAATTCGCAGTCAATGCTTGGCGCATTGATTGGAGTTAAACTGAAGGACCGACGAGGTCTGAAGGGCATGCCTAAGCCTGATGGGCCGATGGGTCTGATGGAGCGCAAAATAGCAACGGTACTAGTAAAAACAGTCTGCTTGGGGGTGGCCTTTTTCGATCGGCCATGGGGGCAAGGTCAGGTTGTTGACCTAATTTGCGCACCTCGAAGGACGTGCACTGTGTTTTCTTTTAGGCGGGCACAGCTAGTCTGAAGGACTTGGGGTCGGATGATCCGTCGGTTGCTCGATAACACGACGTGCGATCTGGATTGAAGGACCAATTGTTGATCTGAAGGAGCGCTAGGGCTCTGAAGGACCGCCGGTGGTCTAAAAGACTGATGCTAGGCTCAGTGCTAACATTATAATTTAGATTTATTTTGACAGATAAAAACTATCTATGTTTGAACGCATTTAAGGATGCAATGGATGATGTATGCGTGCATGCAGTGTAAGCATGCGCAATGCTCGGTATCTGGTGGTATGATGAATGAAATGTGGAATGATTTTTCTTTTTGTTTTTGTTTTTGGTTCTTTTTGCTCTTTTTGCTCTTTTGCTCTTTCTTGGCCTTTTTGCTCTTTTGCTCTTTCTCGACTCTTTTGCTGATCTCGTCAACTCTCAGGACTCTCGACATGAGATACGCGGGTTGCCCCAAAGTAGTGGTAACAAAGCGCGGGTTATTGTGATTCGTTGCTTGAAGTGATTATGCATTTGTCCTCTTTGCAATTTTATGATAGATCCCCTCCTTTTGTGATTTTTAGAAATTTCGCAATGATTGTAATGCTTTCGATTATGCACATGTTTCTCAATTCAGTATTATCTACCATAAAACATCTTTTCAAAGCAAATGGGGAAAATGAGAGAAATAAAGTCAAAGTTTATTATTCAAATGGAAACCGAGTGCGCCGAAGGTCACATCGGTTGAAAATTACATTGGGAGTTTAAACTACGAAAAGAAGAAGGAAAAAGAAAGAGCAGATCTTTTGATTGTTTGTATCTTTGAGGTAGCAATGCCAATCACCCATGCACATGACCTTGAGCACTCATCATCCAACTTTCGGAGGTATTGACTGCCTTTGCATTTGTTCAAAGTCCAACTTGTTGACCCTAATTTTTGCCTGGACTGCTTTTTAGAGATTTCAATCTACCGGGTCGCTCTAATTTTTGCCTAGGCTTCCCTTTCGGGTTTTCAACCTAGCGAGCTCATTTTTTTCTTTTTTTCATATATTTCTTTAGGCATAGTACTTCTTAACTGCATCTGAGTTCACTAGGAGTAGGAGGTCTTCACCGTCCATCTTTGTGAGAATTAAGGCTCCTCCAGAGAATGCTTTCTTTACCACATAAGGTCCTTCGTAATTAGGGGTCCCTTTTCCACAGGAATCCTTTTGGATAGGCAAAATTTTCTTGAGCACGAGATCTCCTTCTTGAAACTGCCGGGGTCGAACTTTCTTATCGTAGGCTTTCTTCATTCATTGCTGATACAACTGCCCGTGACACAAAGCTACCACCCTCTTTTCCTCTATGAGGTTCAACTGGTCCAGCCGAGCTTGAACCCATTTTGCTTCTTCTAATTTTGTTTCCATTAACACTCGCAGAGAGGGTATTTCAACTTCTATGGGAAGAACTGCTTCCATCCCGTATACTAGTGAGAATGGTGTTTCCCCTGTTGACGTGCGGACTGAGGTTAGATACCCATGCAAAGCGAAAGGCAACATTTCATGCCAGTCCTTGAAGGTCAACACCATCTTTTACACAATCTTCTTTATGTTCTTATTGTCCGCTTCGACTGCCCCATTCATCTTTGGACGGTATGGGGAGGAATTATGATGTTGGATCTTGAAGTCGTCACACAACTCTTTCATCATCCTGTTGTTCAGGTTGGTCCCATTGTCCGTGATGATCTTATTTGGCAGACCGTAACGGCAGATCAAATCTCTTTTTATGAACCAGACAACCACAGATTTTGTTACGCTGGCATAAGAAGCGGCCTCGACCCATTTGGTGAAATAATCGATAGCGACAAGAATGAAGTGATGCCCATTTGATGCCTTAGGTTCGATGGGACCGATGACATCCATTCCCCACATTGAGAATGGCCATGGTGCTGTTATGACATTCAAAGAAGCAGGTGGCACATGGATATTATCAGCGTAGATTTGACACTTGTGGCATTTTCTCACATAGTTAAAGCAGTCCGTCTCCATTGACAACCAGTAGTAGCCGGCCCTTACGATTTTTCTTGCCATGGTGTGCCCGCTAGAATGGGTTCCGAACGAGCCTTCATGGACGTCTTTCATAATTCTTTCTGCTTATTCTTTTGCAACACATCTGAGGAGGACCATGCGTGATTCCTTTTGTAAATCACCTTTCGGTTTAGGAAGAAACCCATTGATAACCTCCTAAGTGTTCTCTTATCATTCTCAGTGGCACCAGGAGGGTACTCTCTGCTTGTGATATAGTGCTTGATATTGTAATACCAAGGTTTACTATTAGGCTCTTCTTCAATTGCCACGCAATGATGTGCCGGTAGGTCTCGATGCTGGATTCGGACGAATGTCAGACTTTTGTTGTTATTGATATTGAACATTGATGACAAGGTCGCCAAAGTGTCAGCCAACTGGTTTTCTTCGCGAGGGAGATGGTGGAAAGTGATCTCCTCGAACCGTTCAATCATCTTTTGGATGTGATCGCGATAGGGAATCAATTTGGAATCCCTGGTTTCCCAGTCACCTTTTATCTGATGGATGACTAAAGCCGAGTCCCCATATACATCGAGTCTTTTGACTTTCCATTCAAAGGCCGCTTTGATGCCTAGGACACATGCTTCATATTCTGCGATGTTATTGGTGCAATAGAAGCCCAGTCTAGCAGTAAATGGTATGAAGCGGTTATCAGGAGAAATCAATACAGCTACGACCCCGTGCCCAGACAAATTGGAAGCGCCATCAAATGACATCCTCCACCTTTCGTCGTCTGGAGATTTCCCTTATATCTTCATCTGAGAAATCGTATTGCATTGACTGGTAATCCTCAATGGGCTGATGCGCCAAGTATTCAGCTAAGGCACTACCTTTGATTGCTTTCTGAGTGACATACAAGAGGTCGTATTCGGATAGTAGCATTTGCCAGCGGGCGATTCTTCCTGTGAGTGCAGGTTTTTCAAAAATGTACTTGATTGGATCCATTTTAGATACCAACCAAGTCGTGTGGCTCAGCATATACTGCCTCAGACGACGTGCATCCCAGGCCAAAGCGCAACATGTCTTTTCCAACAATGAATATCTTGTCTCGCACTCGGTGAACTTCTTGCTTAGGTAGTAGATGGCATGTTCTTTCCTTCTGGACTCATCATGTTGCCCCAGTACGCAACCCATTGAGTTGTCTAGCACCGTTAAATAAGTATAGAATGAGGGGTCTGCCCTGCACCGGTGGCATCAGAATCAGTGGATTTTGGAGGTACCTCTTGATCTTTTCAAAGGCTTCCTGGCAATTATCATTCCATTTTGTTTCTTGGTTCTTGCACAGCAATTTGAAGATAGGCTCACAGGTCGATGTTAATTGGGATATGAATCTGGAGATGTAGTTCAACCTTCCCAGGAACCCATGAACTTCTCTTTCGGTTTTAGGCGATGGAATTTCTAATATTGCTTGTACTTTGGCTGGATCCACTTCTATTCCCCTCTGACTGACTATGAACCCCAACAACTTTCATGATCTTACACCGAAAGTACATTTGGCAAGGTTTAATCTGAATTTAAACTTCCTTAGGCGTTCAAAGAGTTTTTGCAGATTAACAACATATTCTTCTTCAGTCTTGGATTTTGCGATCATGTCATCCACGTAGACTTCAATTTCCTTATGCATCATATCATGGAATAAAGCCACCATTGCCCTTTGGTACGTGGCACCGGAGTTCTTTAGGCCGAATGGCATTACTTTATAGCAGAAGGTGCCCCAAAGAGTGATGAAGGTGGTTTTCTCCATGTCTTCCGAGGCCATCTTGATTTGATTGTATCCGGAATATCTGCCCATGAAAGAGAAAAGAGAGTGTTGTGATGTGCTATCTACCAGGACATCAATGTGAGGCAAGGGGAAGTCATCTTTAGGGCTGGCTCTATTCAGATCCCGATAGTCGACACACATCCGAACTTTTCCATCTTTCTTTGGAACCGGGACAATGTTGGCTACCCATTGAGGATATTTTGCTACTGCTAAGAATCCAGCATCGAATTGCTTCTTGACCTCATCTCTATTTTCAGTGACATATCTGGCTTCATCCTTCTTAGCTTCTGTTTTACCGGCAGGCATTCGGGCTTTACTAGTAACTTATGCTCGACTATGTTGGGGTCCAGTCCAGGCATGTCTTGGTATGTCCATGCGAAGATGTCAACATAGTCCATCAAAAGTCTAACCTGTTTCTCTCGCTCACTGTCTTTCATGGCGATGCCAATTTTAATCTCTTTCTTATCTCCCTCTGTGCCCAAGTTTATTGTATCAGTAGATTCCTCGTGGGGTTGAATCACTTTTTCTTCTTGTTCCATCATTCTCATTAACTCTGGAGGAGTTTCCCAGTTATCTTCAACATCTTCCTCAGTTTGATTAATGGGGTGCTCAAAGTTACAACATGAATTATTGGTGTTGTTATTTTCAAAGATGTTTTTTTTCAAATCTGCATTAGTATAAATTGACGGAATGAAAAAACGAGTAAAAGAAAATAAAAGAAAATGCAAAAGAAAACTGAAATTTATTGGAGAATCTGAAATAACATTTTATTGATACTGATACTGAGAGAAAACATGTGTGCCCGAATGAAGTGTCCTAAGGCCTTGGGCAGAGCCCTAGGATTGCATTACAGAAACATTACTTTGAACTAAAAACTACAGGAAAATCATCGATCTCCCAATTCTTGAGCCTTTCATCTGCAGGACAAGGGCGTACGAGACTGACGACGCCTTCTGCAGCATTTAGATCATCTTCCACTACAGCAATCTGATCGGGGTTCAGCATTCCCCCACTCTGAAAACTCTGTTTAATGTCGCAGATGACGATCTTCTTCATATTTGGCACTCTGCCCTCAAGTTTGGCTAACCTCCGCTCTTTCTTTTCCTCCACAATTCTTCTCTTGTCTTTGCGATCAGGCCAATACACTATCCCACGTCTATCCTTGTTCTCTCGCAGCTGTGTCGGTGTCAGGATCCCATGTTCGGTCTTTCCTAAACCTTTTCCGACCTGGTAGCCTTGTCTATCATGACTTTAGCAACCATCATGGCAGTCTTGGGCAGCTTAGGCTTCAGCATACTGAACGCATTGGCAATCTCTAGTGCTTGGAAGGCAGTCTCAAAGGACTCTTCAGCAGCCTCGATGTAACGAGCGGGAGACGACCTATTTACCAGCGTTTATTCTTCACCGAAGACGACCACCAACTTGTTGTTCACTATGAATTTGAGCTTCTGATGTAAAGAGGAAGGAACTGCTCATGCAGAATGGATCCATGGTCTTCCCAAGAGACAACTGTAGGATGGGGCGATATCCATTATCTGGAAGGTCACCACGAAGAGTTCCGGACCTACTTGCACAGGCAATTCTATTTCCCTGATGACTTCACTTTTTGATCCGTCAAAGGCCCTGACCACTATCGAGCTTGGTCTCATGTAGGAACAATCCACATCTAACTTTTCCATGGTTGACCTGGGTAATACGTTCAAGGACGATCCATTGTCAATAAGCACCCGAGCGAGTGAGTAATCTCCACATTTCACAGATATGTGTGAGGCTTTGTTGTGCCCCCTTCCTTCAGTTGGAATCTCATCATCAGTAAAGGTGAGGTAATTACTTGTGACAAGGTTTCCAACGATCCCATCAAACTGGCCGACTGAGATGTCATGAGCGACATGGGCCTCATTCAATACTTTTGTCAATGCTGCACAATGGGCTTCGGAACTGAGAAATAATGACAGCAGGGATATCTTGGCAGGGGTTTGGTTCAACTGATCAACTATCTTATACTCGCTCTGTCTCATGAGTTTCAAAAATTCGCCGGCATCTTGTTCAGATAGTGTTCTTTTACCCACATTCTTATCAACGGGTTCTTGTTCTATGTCTTTTCCTTTGTGGGCTCTTTCTTCCCCTTCTTTTGTTTGCTCTCCACTGAGTCCTTCGGGGGTGTAAACACGCCCACTTCGAGTCATCCCACTGGTCCCTGAGATGTTAATGACATCAGGAGTGGTCTGAACCTTCACGTTGTAATTCCATGGGACTGCACTGGTGTCCTTAAAGGGGAAGGGAGCTGGCACTTGAATAGTGATCGGTTTGGGCATAGCTGGGTTAATCTTTTTGTAACGGATTTCCAGTGGCCTCCAGATATCCTTGCTCTGGTCAGTACTTGACTGGAGAGTCCACACTTCTTTCTCCTTCTTTCGGAGACCCACCTGTATTATGTGTCGATCTAGTAAGTCTTGCAGAACTATCTTGAATGCTTCACATGCCCCGACACAGTGAGGGTCAACACACAGATCCTTTTCAGCACATCCCTTCGTAATAATTCCGAAGGCACAGAAATCAGCATGGATGAGGTCTAGAGGAGTGATGATGTCTTCCACCCTTCTGATCAGGAATTGTCCCTCAAAATCTGCAATGGCGTTAACGGAGGATTTCCCGTGCCCCGGTAATGGGTTAGTGGCAACATTCGGACCATCTTCTTCGAAACTTAACCATTTAGATTCAATCAATTCTTGCACCACATATTTTAATGCTTTACAATTTTCTGTTGAATGGCCAACTTCCCCAGCGTGGAATCCACAAGTAGCATCTGGGTTTTAACCCCTAGGGAAAGGAGGTTGAAGAGGTCTCATCGGTCGGGGAGTGATCAGGTTGTGACTGATGAGGTGATTGAACAGGTCTGTGTATGACATGGGTATTGGGTCAAAATTGACAGGCTTTCTTTCCGGGGAGTTTTGTGGTCTATAATTTGGGTTGACTTGGTGAGGTGGGACCAATGGTGCTTGAGTAGGGATTTGGAAGGGTTGTCGGGGATTGTTGTAGGGAAGCTTCCCGGATCCAGAGATGGCATTGGCTTCCCCTTCCTTCTTTTTAGGGAATCCTGGGAAAGGCTTTTTCTGACTACTGGTTCCAGCAAAGCTATGGGCAATCTTCCCAATTTCTCCATCCATTTTCTAATCTTTCTCCGATGACAATCATATCTGAAAAGCTTGAAGACACGCTCCTGATCAACCTGTCATAGAAAGGCGATTGAAGAGTATCCATGAACATGGATACCATCTCCTTTTCTAACAAATGTGGTACTACCTACGCAGCCAACCCCCTCCATCGTTGGGCATATTCCTTGAATGACTGATTATCTCTTTTTTTCATGCTCTGCAGTTGCGTCCTATCGGGAGCCATGTCAATGTTGTATTTGTATTGCCTCAGGAATGCATCAGCTAGGTCCTTCCAGCATCTGATATGGGCACGCTCTAATTGCATATACCAGCTCGAAGCCGCTCCAGATAGACTGTCCTGGAAGTAGTGAATGAGCAATTTGTTGTCATGATCAAACGCGGCCATCCTCCTGCAGTACATGGTTAAGTGGCTCACGGGGCAGGTTGACCCTCTGTATTTGTCGAAGTCCGGCACCTTAAATTTCGGAGGGATGACCACGTTAGGGACGAGGCACAAATCATAAGCATCTCTCGCACCAACATTGGATCCTTCAACTGCTCTCAACCGTTCCTCAAGCATTTGTAATTTGTCCTTGGCTTGAGGGTTTTCCATAGAGTAATTGTGAGGGAGCCCACTCATACCGTAGTAAGGATGAATTATCGGAACTATGGCTACGTTCACATTTGGGATATGTGAATGAGTGGGGTTTCGGAGATTGGATCCCTGAGCTTGAGCATCAACTATCAGCGGTGGAGTGTAGCCAAGTGGGAATCTTTGTGGCGCGACGACAGGACTCGGGTTTTAAATCTGTGACGCCCCCGGATTACCATCGTGACCTGTAGGTGCAGGCTGTCTTTGGCCCACGACTCCTGAGGGACCATCTTCCGGATTGGCAGCGACTGTCGGAGGTGTGTAACCTTGCGGAAGTCTGTAAGGAGGCCATTGGTAACCCTGGTCATTAGCCCCAGTAGGGTACACTGTATGTGGGATTCCGGGTCCATTGGGAAGAGGAGGGTTGGTAGCTTGATTTTTAGTGTTCCCAGCGGAGACATTTTCATCTGTATTCCCATTCCTCAAATCTTGTAGGACCCTTAAGATCTCAGCCATCTGTTCTTTCATCCCATCTATTTCTGCCCTAAGCTCTTGATTGCCTAGGTTCTGGTTACCCTGACCTAAGTTATCCTGATGTGGATTGCCTTGATCCGGGTTATCCTGAGGCGGATTGTCCTGATTTGCTTCCATATTTCTAGCCTGAGAACGAGTCCAATAGAGATGTTGACGCACCAGCTTGTCTTTTACTCTCTATTGACGGGATACATGATATGAGTATATGAATGGATGAAAAGATGAGTGATGCATGTGTGCATGAGTTTTATTGTTTTAGGCCGAGAATTGTAAGTGCGTCTTGATTTGTCATAAGTACACAAATTAATATTTCCGAATATTTTCAAGAAAAAGGATCAACAGGTGAAACAAACAAACTTCATTGATAGGGAAAAGTACAACATTTTTGAAATAATACTTCGAAAGGAAAAGTACAATGCTCTTTTAAACTTCGCTCAAATACATATGGCTTTCATTTTTCCACTCCTCTCCCTTTTCCTACTAGTAGTGCTACCAGCCTTATCCCTAAGTTCGGCAATCAGGATCTTGCAAAATTCCATAAATTCAGCCTCTTTTAGACGTTTTGGGATACCTATGATAGCTTGATTGGCCAGCCATGCCAACTTTGAGAATCTGTCTCTCCAGTATAAGCTTTCATTCTTCAACTCTATGAAGACTTCATGGTTTTCTATCCTGCTGACCAACTCTACAAAGCAGCTCTCCCAATGGATGCTTTCAGTCTTCAACTGGTGGTAAACTTCCTCTTGATATCTGATATGGTCTTTCAGCTCATCAGATCTTTCATGCTCCCTTCTCAAGGCTTGTTGGTATTCTCGGAGTATTTCTTCAATTGTCTCTTTATGCCGCTGGATACTTCTCACTTGATCTTCAAACCCAGCTATCAATATCCGAGACTCTCTTTTTGATTTCACCAGCAGGCTCGGTGTGGTTTTTTCAGCAATCATTGATTCTTCCCATAACTCCTTCCACTTGTGCGCGTCATCAACAACTTGGTTCATTTTCAGGTTGCATCGTTTTAGTTCTTCCTTTTCCCCCCTCAGGTACTTTTGAACCTCTTGTTTGTTCTTTTCTTCCATCTTAAGCTGCTTGCGGCTATCTTCAATGGCCAATGACTTAGTTGCATTTTCCTCCTCCAATTTCTGGTTTTTTAGGAGCGCTTTCTCTAATTCTGGCTGTAAGCCCTTCTTTTCTTCTTCAGCTTTTGACACTACCATTTTAAGCTTGTCTAACTCTTCGACAGTGGGAAGGGTAGGTTCAAGTACTTCTTTCTCAACCCGTAGTGCGCTTCAATAAGGCAATCGGGTGTCTTGGATCCTTTTTTGGAGTCACTGACGAAAGGTGGGTTCCTTATCGCCGCCCCTCTTAGTAAACTCTTGTCATTTGCGGAAAACCATATCCCACGCTTGAGAAATATTCTGGAGCATGTCAACCTCTTTTGGGCTTCCCTCATGGAGGTAAAAAGGGATTAACATGTCTTCAGTGGGCGGATGGGGTACCCTAGCTGTCTTAGAGTCAGAGAAGGGTTGTAATTTATGCATTCTCTTGTCCCCATGAGTGGGACATTTTGAAAGCTTTCACATTGAAAAACTACTGCAGGCCTGTCTTTCCACCATGATGGGTGCCAACGAACCTTGTATTCATGAAGGCCCCTTAGCACTTGCAACCATTCACTGGTATTCATTGACTCCACATCACACCCTCTAGCGTCTTCAATTGGGCCTTCTACCTTAAGTTTGTTGACGAAGGCATGGGTGAGAAGCCAAACATACAAGGCTTGTAGGTAGCAAGATATCCTCTTTCCCTTTAGCTCACTATAATGAGTGAAGGTATAGTAAGTGTCTGCAAGAACGGCCGGAATTGGGTTGGTTGGGTTTTCCTCATCTTTGAAGGATAGGAAGGCACCAATAGCTGTTGTGTCCACATACCTATCAAGGCGTGGAAATAGAACAATACCAAAGATGGTCAAAGCCAACACTTGCTTAAAAGGACCCCAATTCTTAGCATCGGCGAAGGACTTCCTTTGACTTTCCAGATACTCTTGTGGGAACCCTACAATGCAATTTCGGTTTTTCTTTTGGAGCTTCAAACTTTCCTTGCTGATTTGTAACATTGAGGCAAGTTTCTCATCTGTGTAGTAATGCCCCTGATGCTGGTAGGGCCTAGTGTCTTGTTGAGAAAAACCAAGAATCTGTGTATATTCTTCCAGGGTAGGTGCCAACTGAAAATTTTTGAAGGTGAAGCATCTCAAGGAAGAGTCGTAGAACTGGCTCAGACTAACAATGGCATTTGTCTGCACTTCCAACTGTAATAACATAATAATCTTCCCATAAGCTCTATCGAAAGACCTATGCTCGATGGGCGGCAACCAACCCGCACATTCTCTTAAGCTCGTCAGATTGGGTTGTTTCACTGTAGGGTAGTTCAGGGTTTGGATTGCTTCACCGCTTAATCCCATATTGCCTTGCTTATGACACAATTTTTTTGAGCCTCTTACAATTCTCGGCAAACCTAAATGAGATGAATAACATGCATGCGAGGATTTTTTTTAACATTTTTGTGAAATAATGATGCTATTGATGGATGAAAGAATGATGTCACGCGTGTTAAAAAGAAAAGTAAAAGAATTTTTTTTTGGTGATTCAACTTTGAGAAAGCATTAACTATGTGTCACCTCCTATGTATGTAAAAGGAAAAAAAATAAATGGTTTTGATGATTTGATTTTTTTGAGAAAAAAAATTATCTGTGATGGTGCAGCGGGTAGGTGAAATGCCCTTGTGTCCTAAACAAGTTATGTCTTATATATAGGTCATCGTCTAGGATCACTTACGTGATCAATCTCTCAGGTGGCTCTATTCACTTCCTCACAAAGGTTTCCAGAGCTAAAATCCCCTTCATAATATGATCCACAACGATAGCGAGCTACCTAGTGTGGGATACCATGAGAGTGCATACTCTGGTTGAGACTTTCATGAGAGTCAGACAGATAAAATCCAGAATAACTGTCACTAATAATCTCCACTCGTCCTAGGTTATTTTTCAGACCCGGGTATAAGGCCCCACTCAGAAGTGTGTGAATAAACATGTGTAAGTGACGTGTGTGATATGGGCATAATATCTAAACTACCCAAGCTGCAAAAGAAATACAGATAATAGTACAAAGATTTTCTACCCTAAGGTTCAATAAAGCAAAAAAATAAAATAAATAAATAGATAAAACAGACATGCAAATATAAACGTTAAGGGTAAACAAAGTACTAAATTAACAACATTTAATTAAATTAAGCTTGACCCTCTTAAAAAGTCCCCAGTGGAGTCGCTAGCGGTAGCGACCGAAAAATCCGAAAGAAGGGATTCTACGTCATTTCGCAATGAAGCCGCGAAATGACCAAGCAAGTAAACTCAGAGTGGTCGTCACTCCTAGCCCATTTGAAAAATAAAGTTGTTATTGACGATCAAACAAGTTAAACTCAGAGTGACTGTGAATAACAACCTACTTTTATGTTTGGGAAAATATTTATTTGTTGTTTGGGAGAAGATAGGTTTGTGAAAAAAAATGTTTAATTGTAGAAAAGAAGTTAAAAAAAAGGGAAATAAAAATGGGGTGAATGTTTAAAAAGAGGTGTGAAAAGGAGCAAGAGGTTGTATTTTAAAAAAGGGAGGTGTAAACAGCGAGCCCAATCCGTATCTGAGGCCCAGATTGCGAATATGGGCTTTTAGTGAGGAGGTTATGACAAGGAAAAGGAGGGGGTGCCATTATAAGCCAGATTGATAAACATTTAAAATGAAAATAAAATAGAAGGGAGGGGGAGCTGATATTAAAACGAAAGGGTGTAAATAGTAAAAGCCCAGTTTGTGTCAGACCTATTAACTCACTCGAGGGGTGTATTAATAAAACAGAGGGGTACAATTATAAACAGGGGTTGCACTTAACAGTCTAGGGGTGCGAGCAGCAAGAGGCCCGGTTTTTGTTTAAGGTTTATAAGCTCACGAAATCTCGGCTTTAAAGGGGAGGCGTATGATGGAATTTATGTGGGGCAATTAGTAATTTGATATTAAAAAAATAAATAAATAAAACCTAGACTATATGTAAAACAAAATCACTGAACGGTTAACCCTAATCTAACTCTCCATCCCTCAGCGCCGCATCCACCATCCTCCTCACCCTAATTCGCTTTCCTCCTCACTGAAACACCACCCTCTCCTCCTCCTCAAGGCGTCGACCCTTTCTTTTTCTCACCAATCCGATCCTCCCCTCCCCTCACAAACAAACAACAACCCTCACCTTATTTTCTCTTCTCACCCATAGCACCGCACCACTTCTCAAGAGAGAGAGAAAGAGTGAGAATTTCGAAGAAGAGTAATAGGGGAGAGAGGGAGAGAGAGAGCAATATGAGAGATTTCTGGGTTGAGAGGGGAGAAAAGACGAAGGAGAAGAAGGAAGGAATAAGAAAGGGAGAAACGCGAAGGAGGAGAGAGGGACGGTGGTGCTGGCTACGGTTAGAAAGAGAAAGAGGCGCGAAGGAGGTTTCCGGAGGGGGAATCGCCTCAGGGGGGTACCGTGGTGGTGCCGGCGGAGCTACTGTTCGTGGTGATTGAGTGGTGACGTGGTTAGTGGTTGAGTGGTGCTAGGTGGTTGGCATGGAGGTGATTTATGGATTCGGATGGTGGCTGACAGTGGTTGGCGTGGAGGTGATTTGGGGATTCGGATGGTGGCTGACAGTGGTTGTACGGCGACGGTCTGGTGGCGGTCTACGGCGTCGACCACTGTGGGCGGTGGCCGGAGGTGATGTTTCAGTCCTTCCTCTTTTCTCAGTTTTTACTCTTTCTTCCTCTCTGATTCTGATTGTTGCATATGTTTTCAAAAAAACTGACCTCTCCCTAACATCTACTAAGACCTAACTATGTACTGCTTCATCAAACTGTTATTCCGATTCATCTACTTATGCCCAACATTTATGATATTCACATTGTAAATTATTCTAAATAATGAGATACGAAAGATGTGTACAAAAAAGGTAAAAACTGACCAACCTTGCCTTCTGAGAGAAAACGGATTCACTGTTTGTTGCTGATTACTACCAGCGTGAAACCCTAACTCCCCTCCTATGAACTTTGTATATTTTCATGTGGATTTTGTGCCTGTGCATGTGTGCATCTGCGTGAGTATTTTTGTGCATCCCCCAGCCACTGTCTCTGTGTGTATGTTTCTGTGTATCAGTCAGTGACTGTGTGTCTTTGTTTGAGTATTTTTTCCTATATTTTGGTGTCAATTTTCGTTGATTTTTCTGCCCCTGATACTGTGGCTGTTTTGGGTTTTTATAGGTGGATGTGGTGCTGAGGACAGTCAGCAATTAGGGCAAAAAAATGGCATCAAAAGGACAGCGTCTTTGAGGGGAATAAAAAGGACAAGAGCTGACACCAAGGACAGTCAAGGGAATGACAAGGGCAAGAAAATGGGAATCAAAAGGACAGCTCTAGGGCAAGCAGCCAGCTTGCTGCGCCCTCTTTCTCCTCTTTTTTGATTTTGCATTTTTTGATTTTTTTTGTATTTTTTGTACTATTTTGCTATTTGTTTTTTTGGCTCATATTTGTAAAGAAAGACTATGTTATGTGACAAGAAAAAAAACTTTGACTATTAAGTTCATTTATTTATTTATTTTGGCACTAATAACAATAGGCTAAATAATGACAATAGCGAAATAAAATAAAACGAGCATCAAACAAATCGTTGCACGAGAGTGCCAGAGACACGCGCGTCCAAAGCGATACGTGACGCAACGAAAATACGAACTTTTTTGGATTTTAATTGATCGGATAAAATTAGGGTATGACACTTGTTTATGTTACAACTTTCCCAACTCTGCAAACACTCATAAAAATGGTATCAATAATGATTTTATGACGTGCAAAACTTACTATATACCTAAAGAGAGAGAAAAATAGACACACAACTTACTATATACCTAAGGATTCGAGCTCGCAAATTCATGATATGGTTCTCTCTCCCATTACCCACATTATCTGGGTTATTTGGTATGACAAGAATCACAATCGTTTCAATAATGTTTCTATCCCTTTTAGTAGAGGCCTTCATCTTATCTCTAGTCTTGTATCCTTATCTGGTCACATTTCTTCGGGGGTTATCTCCAACTCCATTGATGAGTTTCGTTTTCTAAAGTCCTTCCATGTGATTGGTCACCCCCCCCCCCCAAGTCTCTGTCCACTATTGAAGTCATTTGGCAAAAACCTTTGTGTGGGTGGGTTAAATGAAACTCTGATGGGCCCTCATGTAACACCCCGGTATTTCTAAAACAAAGAAATACAAAGAGATACCTAAACATACATTTTGGTTTATATCAGAGTATAAAAATTCCTGCTTAGATAAACATCGTTGCAAGAAACAGCAAAAACTCTTACACATCATTGATCAAATTCGAGTCACAATACCGAATACAGAGACAACATCGGAATCAAAAACAAGGATGAAGGACTAAATCTCCAACTTTTCCTCGAGCATAACAACTGACCATGCCTCCTGCTATCCTTATTTCCTGTGCTCTGTAAAAACAACAACATATGATAGGGTGAGATAACATATCTCAGTGAGTTTTACCGTAACCCCTCACATCACTCGGTTCAATTATAAAATCGTTGCAACATAGTTTAATTTATAAACCACTTGCTCATAAAACCGTAGCCCATCGCCGACCATGCAACAGCCACAATCTCGGCATATGATGTGCTATTCAATTATTTCCAAGCCTTGTAAGTTAATTTATAATTACAAGCTTACCAATCGAAACACCGACCGTGCAACAGCCACAATCTCGGCGAATCTTGTACCTAGCATAACATCGGCCGTGCAACAGCCACAATCCCGATGAACCCCCACTAGTACTTTACCTAACGTCCAGGGCCTAGGGTAGGGGCTCATGACCTTCCCCACCTAGTATGCTAATCGTCGGATCGTCACCCGACTTGATATAACTTATATATCATACCCGCATTGGGCCGACTCCTATTTTCGATATAATCTATATATCGTGGTTCTATAACTCATTTAGATGGATCCAATGGTAGACAATCCGGCATCATAATACTGTACTAAGTTGGACGTATAATCCGATTAGTTATTCAAACATTTATAACTTTCAAAACCTTTCCTCAAAATCAAGTTGAACACATTCAAAACGATGATTTTATTAAGGCAATATCATCACAATTGGTTGGAAGAAAGATTAGAAGAGGTTTGAAATCGAAAGGAGCCACGAAATGAGAAATTTGCACCCCGAGACAGAACCACACGCACGGTCCGTGCCCTAGGGGCGCACGACCCGTGCGTGATGCACCATTTTAATTAACCAACCTGCGAGGCAGGCGCACGGTTCGTGCCACAGGGGCGCACGATCCGTGTGCCCTGTTCTGTAATCCGATTTCATTTCGTTTCTCTCGTTTCGCTTCTCCGTTCGCGTCCAATCCCAATTACGATCAAAATCCAACCTCAAAGCAGATAATATATATATATATATATATATATATATATATATATATATATATATATATATATATATATATTGCATTCCAGTCCATAATTCCAGTCCAAACATTTCAATCAACAATCCATAGAATACACATATATTTTTATAAAAACCGTAAAACGTTATTTTTCCGAAAAACGGTTTTTAACTCGATAATCTTTCGAAATCAGAATCCTTTCCACAGAACCAGAAATGCAATAAGTTTGAAAACAATAAGATAAAACCCTAACGTGAGTAAAACTCACCCGAAATGACGAAGTCACAACCAATCGAAATTCCACGCAACGCTCAAGACGTGTATCCACTCGAACGATCTCCGAATTTGATTCCCGCGCTCCAACGAACTTGCCGCTTCAAAACTAGCACCACCACAAAACCAGCTACTGGAGCGTACCCAAATGCATCGCAAATTAATAATGAAGTCCCCTTCTCATTCCGATCTAACCCCAACTCCTAGAACGCGGCCACTATCTTCAAATTTGGTTTGGCAGCATCTGTGAGTCATCTTGCAACAACAATATCTCAATCAACTTACTGAAATGCACCAATTCCAGGGTCTATTAGGAAGGAAATTTTGTCTATTTTCTATTGGTATAGGTTTCAAACTGATATCCTAGGTATTTAGTGAGATATGGTTAGAACAATACAGCTAGGTCCAAACTGCCACTGATTCACAATACTAACTTGTATGTTTAATTTCTCCTTCCATACTCAATGAAATTAAATGGTTCTTGTGCGAAAAATGAAGGATTTCGTGTCTAGTTTATAAAGAAACAAAAATGAACTTAAACGGAGGTCTGTTCAGTGAGTTACGAAGGAAATACCAAAGGGTGTCAAAACGGTTTTTGTGCAGATTGTTGTGTACTTGAAGAAACTGATTTCCAAAGCTTTAAGCCTCCATCAACTCGACTTTTTCCAGCTTCACACCCCTTCTAACTCGAACCCAGAAGCTTACTCAGCAGCTATCTACTCCTCATACTACTCCAATGTACAATGTAGCTACCCCAAAGTCCTACTCTTGCTCTAAGGTCAACATGCAAGTCATGGGAAGCTTCAAGACTCTATTTTTTATGAAGTTGGAGCTTGGAAGGTCTTCAATGGTGAAATGAGGAGAAGATGAATGTAGATGATAAAACTAGTACCAATGGATAGAGGAGGAAAAATGGAAGAGAATGATGGCTAGAACTCTCACATGCATGGAGGTTTTGATAATGAGTGAATCCTCTTCTTCTCTCTCTCTCTCTCTCACGTTTTCTTCCCTCCCTCTCTATCTCTTTCTTTCTGGTTTCTGAATATTGCTAAAGTGAGGAGAAGGAGAGTGATCAGCTGGTCATGTGTTTCTTAAATGAGGGAAAAATTACCATTTTGCCCTTACATCACTTAACCAACAATTAACTCATAACCCTAATTAAAATCCTTGATTATGATCTTAGGGAAATTGAAAAGCATGATTGGTGAAGGTTAATTTGGGTTAATGATTTGAAGAATATGGAAATGACCAAAATGCCCTTGGTTCATTAATATCCATTTAGGTCCATTTTAATCCATCAAATCCCATCAATCCATGTGACTTAGCAATTTAAATAACATTTCCATAATCCTAGCATGACTAGGATCCAATCTGTTATTTCATCAATGATACTTCCTCATTATGAGACGAAATGACGATTTTACTCTTGTGCTCTAATTCCCACAACGATTCACACAATTCGGATAAATTGTGTGTATTTCATATAATTGAGCAATTCAATATTGCTTTCGCGAGATTATCATATCCATGACTCAATTTATCATTTGATCGAATAATAAATTTCCATTTGATTTCGTAAACCGAAATTAGGGAAACAGGGATGTTACACCTCACGTGGAAATCCTGGCCCTGCGGCTTGTGAAGGTCCGTTCCGTGACTCTAGTGGGGAAATCATGAGTTGCTTCTCGGGCTACGTGGGCATTGCTACCTCCTTTGAAGCGGAGGTTATGGCTGTTATGAAATCGATTGACGTTGCTGTTGAGAGTGGGTGGTGTAAGGTTTGGATAGAGTGTGACTCTGCTCTAGCTGTGACAGCGTTTAAGTCAGTGGTTCGGTTCCATGGTTGCTCAGAAACAGCTGGCAAAATTGCATATCTAACCAATAGAATGAGTTTCATTATTTCTCACATCTATTGAGAGGGGAACTCTTGTGCTAATAAGTTAGCTAATTATGGCTTTGTTAGTCATGGTTTCAACCTGGTGGGATTTCTTCCCTAGTTTTGTTATAGAGGACTTCAACCGCGATAGGCCTTGGTCTTGTGTTTTATCGCTTTCGATGATTTTTCTTTCCGCCAAGGGTTTTGGCCTAGTCCCCGTCTTGGTTTTCCTCTATATTCATTATTTTTTCTCTTTTTACTGAAAACATGGAGAGTACTCTTTTTCCTTTTTCGATGATTTTTCCCTAAGGAGGGTATACATCATAAGCTTTTAACGAGGCTCATTTACTTCTTTGCCAAAAAAAAATGATGTGATGTCCTAGGAGATTGGAGATTGAGTTAGGGCACAGATAAAAGGGGTTCTTTCAATTCAGTTTACAATATGCTTTTTCACAAGATTCATTTATAAGAAGTTTCACTTGATCTATTGGATTAGCCACCAATTTTGGATCTACATTCTCTTTCACCTCGACAACTTCTTCAGCTTTACCCCAAAGCACAACATACAAGCCAATTATATCACTCTAATTGTGCCTATCAAGCTGCAATTATTAAAACATCATTAGTTGCAATTATTAATATATTAGTTCAAATAACCTATATTAGTGCCACCAAAATTATAATTGTGTTAAAAATCTTGATGCGAAAACTTTACCTTCCGGTGTATATTTCTTCATGAAGTATTATGGCAGCCAATACTATGACAATTAATGTGGCAAGAGGACTAAAGACCGCAACTAAGAGAGGACCTTTCCTTGATATGCACCATGCTTGTAGATAGTACGTTACTGCAGATAACTCCCTGCATACATACATTAATATTAACAGTAAATTAAGCCATGTTGCACAACTGCAGTATAATAATGGAAATTAAATCAGTCGCAAGCATGCATACATACTGCATATAAAGTGGAACCAAACTCAAGTAGAGAATTAATCTTCCACTCATTTAGATCGGGCTCCAATATTAGTGCACATAAAACACATCTATGCTGAAAGTGATACGTAATTCGGATGCATGGCTTTCATAAGCTGGAACCTGATGTAGATCATATAAAGGGAGAAATTAATATACCAATAAATCTCAAGGACTACTTTGACTGACAAAATAGACATTTAAAGATTATATAAGTAAATAATGCACATATATGTAATTTCCATGACTCAAATTAAAATACTACATGAGTATATAATATAATTAATTGAGTAGAATATTACTGAATTGATGATTATATATCTATCTACTGTACCTGCAAAATGAGCCAAAGTGACCATGTAAAACAGGATACTAAGAGAAAGAGACATCCCAGCAACCAGTTGTCAGTTTCTCCGGAGAGTGAGGCTATACTTGATTTTGATGGCATCATCATCATGTTTTCTGCATTTATTAGCTTTGGACCCCTCAACAATGCCATGGCCAGTGCTCCACTTACACAGAGTCATGTGTTGAGAATAATGGAAGCAAATTAACCAACCAACCCAATTAGTGACATCAAGAATATCAAGTAAAAACTCCTCCAGGTTAAGGAATATAGGCAGAGTTTAATGATCTCCTCCTATAAATTAAAAAAAGAGAAAGAAATAAATACATAATTATAGTATATAATATATTATAAGATGAGAAGAGAGAGGGAAGTTGAGAGTGTTACGTATATATACCCTGAGAAGTAGGCAATGGGAGCAATTGCAATGGCTCCAAAAGCTTGGCGATAGACAACAAAGACAGTGGGGCTCATTCCATGTAAAAGAGCAAATCTTGCAAAGAGACTTAAACCTGCATAAATAAACTCTATCAACAACAAAACCATTATTTATCTAACCCTCTTCCCATCTTAAATTTGGTTTTGCTTTGTTTGATTTATCTATATATATAACATTTGAGAATGAATCTCATTTATTGTTATTCCATGTGTCACTTCTACAACAAACTGGTAATTAATATCTTTTTTTTTTGTAATTAATGCTCTACAAATACTATATATGCATAATAAAAACTAAATAACATGTTTTTCTAATCCAAATTGTATTCGAAAATTATTTAATTTATCAACACTCAAAAGTTTTTGATTAAGATTTATTTAAGTATTTTTTCTAAAATATAATTAATTAAAAACTTATATTATATAAATTATTTTCATTTTGAATCTATATCTATTTCTATATATTTCTATATATAACATTTGAGAATGAATCTCATTTATTGTTATTCCATGTGTCACTTCTACAACAAATTGGTAATTAATATCTTTTTTTTGTAATTAATGCTCTACAAATACTATATATGCATAATAAAGACTAAATAACATGTTTTTCTAATCCAAATTGTATTCGAAAATTATTTAATTTATCAACACTCAAAGAGTTTTTGATTAAGAGTTATTAAAGTATTTTTTCTAAAATATAATTAATTAAAAACTTATATTATATAAATTATTTTCATTATGAATATAAGTTAAATGACTAAGTTTATTTAACTTTTATGTGAGGAGAAATTTATGAGTATTATAATAAATCACTTTTTTTACAAAATTATAATGAATCACTTATTAAATCTCTTTCATGTATATTCGATCTATTTTATTGTATTTTACATTTCAAAATTAATAAAATTAGGTTTTATGAATTATTAAAAATACATTTTAGAATGTATCTTAAGGCCCAAATTCTTAAATGTTAGTCTCTTAGACATGTCACGTAAATGTAATGCATAATAATATTAATAATAACAATAATAATAATAATAATAATTTGGTACAATCACACATATGGTCATCATCAAAGAGAGCACGTGGCAAATTCTATTATATTTTAAAATTCTATTATAATAATAATAATAATTCTAAGTACTTTTTTATATTTGAAAATTCTATGATAATTTAATGCTTTCTCTCTCTGCATTAATTTTAGAAATAAATAAATGACTTCTCTTTTTTATTCATAGCCAATTATGCTAATATCACATTTTACAAATTAAAATTTAAGAAATGTTACATTTTAGAATTTTGAAGCTTCAATAAAAAATATTTAGAAAAATTGTCACATTATTATTGCCCCTGAATAATGAAATTCGGCTTTTCTTTTCCCATTTTCTGAAATTATAAATTTTTGAAATAAACTCTCAACAAGTAAAAACATTTTTTTGGTTCAGTTTTTGTTCCCTCTTTGGTTCACAGTTCAACCGACTGGTCCGATTTTCTAAGATACTCATCAATTTTAGAAATAAATAAAGGACTTCTCTTTCTTATTTATAGCCAATTATGCTAATATCACATATTACAAATTAAAATTTTAAAAATATGTTACATTCTAGATTTTTGAAGCTTCAATAAAAAAATTTAGAAAAATTGGCACATTATTATTGCCCCTGAATAATGAAATTCACGTTTTCTTTTCTCATTTTCTGAAATTATAAATTTTGAAATAAACTCTCAACAAGTAAAAACATTTTTTTGGTTCATTTTTGGTTCCCTCTTTGGTTCACAGTTCAACCGACTGGTCCGATTTTCTAAACCATGGTTTTTAGTCCAAATAGAAAGTGTATACATTGCTAACATACTATTGCTAAAAAGTAAGTGAGTATTTTAGCATATGCCTGATTTTTTGTCCAAATAAAAAGTGTATACATTGCTAGCATATTTCTACTAAAATGCAAGTGTGAGTATCTTAGCATATGCCTTCTTCACGTATAGTATCTCAATGGCAATATTATATGACCAGCTGTTAAAATTTGTTGCTGTAAAAATTAACAAAATCATTTATGATGAATAGGATAATTTTCTCATGTGTTTAGTTGGTTATCACTTATCAGCAGGATGATATTTACATATAGACTGTTTTGCAACTTGGGGAAGGAATTACTGACAAGTTTATGAAATTGAAAGGTTGTTGCATTGAATGATTGATTTATATGGGTGTTGCTATAATATTGCTTTGAAGACAAGGAGTCAAAGAGTTATCTTGCTGAAATTGAAGTTACATTCGGGAGGGAGCTTTCGAACATGATAACTCTCTATCATGGCTACTGCAATATATGATATAAAAGTTAGTAGGATGAATGGAAAACGATAGATAGTACTAGAAATGCAAAAGGGGAAAAACCCAAAAACATGTAGGGTTGATATTGAGATATCTTTGTTAGAAGCACTAATCTCCAAGCTTCGAGTATTTTTTTACTCAGCCTTGATTGGGAGGTAGGCGACTCAGTAGTAGATTGCTTTGACCAAATATATGACCTGACATGACCATGTTATGATATGATCATTACCATCGTCATATTCAGAGATAGAGTGTGTGCGATGAAGAACTCTAATTATCACATTATTTTTTTGGTCTACTTAGATGAAATGACAAATAAATATCACACACACACAACCACTGCTCACACCCGAGTTTGAACCTGGGAGCCGACGTTCCCATGTCACTGAAATTGCCAAAACAACCGAGAGTGAGGGACAAATCACCACAATATATGATATTGTACTTAAAAATAACAAATTAATATAAAATTTTGTTAGTTTAAATATTATTTTCAAATCACAAAAAATAGCATCATTTACTTATACACGAGTTTTTCTACCAACTTACAAAATATAAATTATTCGACAACAATTTTCAATAGCATAATTATACCCGTGCATGGCACGGGTCAATTATTCTAGTATAGCAATAATCCAACATGTTAGCTGTCTTCTTATTATTTATTTATTTGTTTATTTTGTTTCTGAAATCAACGTACATTGCATTGCATAAGTTCACATCGAATATCACTGTTTTAGCATTGCTTCTTTCGTTTCCTTTCAGCTTGTGATTTAAAATCTTGGTCTGTTGCCATCAATTAATGGGTTCTTTTTTTGTTGAGCAGTGCTATTTAGTAGGATTTAATCGTTTTTAGGCTAAATATATATTTTGGCCCTTTATCTTTGGGGTTGTGGTCACTTTGGCCCTTTATCTTTTTTTTTTTCTCATTTTAGACCCTCATGTTTTTTGTGTGTGTCATTTTGGCCCTTGCCGTTATCATTTTGGTCCCTTATGTTTTTAATTGATTTCATTTTAGTCCCTTATGTTTTTAATTGATTTCATTTTGGGCCCTTATGTTTTTAATTGATTTCATTTTCGTCCTTAAAAATTTTCCTAAAAAAACATAAACATAACGGCAGGGGCCAAAATGACACACACAAAAAACATAAGGGTCTAAAATGAGAAAAAAAAAAGATAAAGGGCCAAAGTGACCACAACCCCAAAAATAAAGGGCCAAAATATATATTTAGCCTAGTTTTTATAAGAAATGTAAGTAATAGATTAAAATGGGTTTTTACTATCTAACATTTCTCTTTTTTCTTTTATTGATTCCATTGACCAGCTGAACATATTTATTATTTTCCTCATGCCACACCAAATTCTTTCCAATATTATTTTTACCTTCTATTTCCACTACCATCATTCACATTTCACACATGACTCATGCGATGAATGATACGTGAAGATCTAACCAAGAATTTCTCCTATTCCACACCACCTATAGCCTGTATTAGAATTAATTAATTGCTCGCGTGTCTCTCCTTCATATTCTTTTATGTTTTTTTTTTTGAATAGTTTTAGGTTAGCTAAAAAATGTAGTCATATTAAAATTATCATTTTACAATACAGCGGTACTATTTCGATGAAATGTTATGTAGTATCCTTTTTCAATTATCATTTTACAATACAGCGGTACTATTTCGTTGAAATTTAGTCATTTTTTTTACATTACAGCATAAAAATACACGGTCCGTGAAAATGAACCATTAATAATTATTCTTTATTATATCCTTGAAATGTTATGTAGTATCTTTTTTCCAATATTTCATTAACTATTACCACTACTAGAATTTCAATACTTCCTGCAGAATTTCGGACAGATTTTCCTGAAAAATTCGCAGGAAACCCGTTTACTGCGGAATTTCCTGAGGATTCATATTCGCAGTTATTTCGTTTATGAATAATTGTTTCCGCAGGAACTTTCCGCGGGAAATTCGCATGAAACCACATAATTTTTTTTATTTCAAATTGACAGCAATATTACTACCCAAGCACAAAATGAGCCAAACCAGCCAATATTACAAACGAGAATTCACAAATTTCAGATCAAATTCACAAATATTTTTTTTTGTAAACTATAAATGTTATAAACATATAATATAATTTAAATGAAACAAGACAATACTCTAAATTTCTTAAACAACAATTGCGAAGTCGATGAGGAGAGAGGGATTCAGGGATTTCAGAGAGGGATTAAAGCTGAAGTGGCTGGAGGAAGAAAAGCTAGGTCATCTAGCAGATTTAAAAAATAAAACATTTTTTGAAAGGAAAAAAGTAAAAAATAAAAAACAATTAAGTAATAGTTAAAAAAACATTTTAAAATAAATAAATAAATAAAGATTTCCTATGGAATTTTGTTTGTAGGAAAGTTTGCAGTAACTTGAAAAGTTTCCTGCGAATTTACATGCGGAACATAAGTTCGCAGGAAGCTTTCTATTACTAAATTCTCAAGAAATACCTGCGGAAAACTTCCACAGGTAATTCCGCAGGTAATTCTGAAATTTCTAGTAGTGTACCTTGTCTCATTTTATTTAATGTTTAAGTTTATGATACACAATTCAGTCAAAAAAATAAGTTTATGACACCCTGACTAAGAGAAACAACTAATAGTTCGGAATTCATGGTAATTATCTCATATTTTCTTAATTTGCGCTCGTTACTTCATATATATATATATATATATATATATATATATATATATATATATATATATATATATATATATATATATATATAACTAAATTAAATATCAAAAAAAGGAAATAACATTAATGCTTGAAGGGTATAAAAAATCATTATTAATACTTCATTGATATCGTAAAAAACGACAATTGAAATTAGACAATTTTTTTAGCTATAACATCATATAATATGGGCCGAAGGGAGAATTAAGTGAGGGATGAATAACAAGGGTATATTAAGAAAGTACGGAATAATCTTCTATATAAATCTTAGGGAGTGGTCTCCCGCCCAAACTCCAACCCCTACCCTCTCCCCTTCCTTCCCCCACCCCCCCCCCCCCCACCCCTACCCCTCCCCCCCTCTTTTTTTTTTCAGATTTTTATTTTTAAGAGTTCATTAAAATTTAGAAAAAAAATTAGATCTATAAATACATGAAGTTTGTTCCTAAATGATTAGATAAGTGATAAATTATGTAAAGTTTGTTCCTCAGTAACCTGTTTGGTGGAAAAAAATCATAATAAAATAAGTAAAGTACGATGCTAAGTAGTATATTTTTAGATGCTTTAGTGTTCACAATAGTGTGCTTTTTGTTGTTTTAGTGTTCGCAAAAAAATCCAACTATTCAAATATGCAAAAATTGTACCTCAATAACCGGTTTAGCGAAAAAAACAAAATTTCCTGACAAAATACATAAAGTGTGATGCTAAGCAGTGTGATTTGAGACACTTCATTGTTCGAAAAAAATTTCACCGTTCAAATACTCAAAGTTCATTTCTCAATATCGATTTTTTTTAGTTGCTCGAGTACGCAAAGTTTGTTCCTCAGTGATTGGTTTGGTGAAAAAATAATTTCAAAACAAAATATGTAAAATGCGATACTAAGCAGTGTGTTTTTTGATGCTTTAGTAGTTTAGTGTTCGTAAAAAAAATTAACTATTCAAATATGCGTAATTTGTGCCTCAATGACCGATTTGGTGAAGAAATATATATAATTTCGTGACAAACTACGTAAAATGTGATGCTAAGCAGTGTGTTCTAGGGGGTACTTTAGTGTTCGGAAAAAATATTAACCGTTCAAATACTCAAGGTTCATTCCTCAATAACCGATTTGGTGAAAAAAAATAATAAATTTGTGGCAAATATGTACATACTCAATTTTTGTTTTTAAGTTTGCAATCACATTTTTTTATTAATTACATATTTTTTTAATTCATACTTATATTCAATTTAAACAATGTTCTCTCATGTTGCAATTTAAGAAACAAATTTTACTCAACAACAATTCCATACTAACTAGAGCTTTTACCCGTGCAGCGCACGGGTCAACGCGCTAGTTATCATAAAGTTGAACCTTTTAATTGTTTTTTAGTTTGTGTGTCAGAACCTTAAATGTTAAATAAAATGGTGCGTATTTTTTTGGTATAAACAATGTATCCTCTGTGCGCAATTGCAGAGACTAATCTCTCGAGTCGGGTAGGACCACGATGGGCAACAAAGCTCTCCCTCAAGAGATTTAACACTGCTGCATGCCCAAGGCTCAATTCGAACCCAGGACCTTGGTTAAACTGGAAGAGACTCCTAGTATCTCATTCAAGTGTTATAGGGTAAAATGGTGCATATTTAATATTAACTTTCTTGCTTTATTTTTTTGACAATGATTATTATCTTAATTGCTCACGTGATAAGCATTAACTTTCCACACCGGCATTAACTTTATTTTCTTTATTGAAAGTAATCCTCCATTGACTACTGTACTAAATGTCTAGACTCCTTTATCTGGTGTGGACTATGGAGATATCAAGACTACTCACAAACTCACATATACAAAGTGGAGATTCAGTGTTCAATCTCTAGTAATCACAAAATATTACCTAACAACCACATGTGCTAGGACTTACGGATAAATATCACCGTTTGATATACTGCCACTACTTGAAAAAGTTTGAGTAGCCACAAATTTTTTGAAAAGAACTAAATTTTTCTGGTTCGGACTATTTTTTTTATAAGCAAAAATATATATAAAAGGGGATGCAAATGGGCACCCAAACCGTTACAAATAAGGAACCTCATTAAAACCTCCATGGGCCAAAACCCCAAGGGAAAAAGAGTACCCCAAGAAGAATGAGGCAAAAAGCCAGGTATATAGATTTCATTCAAACAAAAGGATTAACCCACCAATCAGAGATCTTAAAAGTGGAATTACGACCCTCTACGCTTATAAACCAAGTCCATGTTATTGACTTAACATGGTTAACAACCACCTGCGAATTATAAACTTGACCTCTGAAAAGAATATGATTCCGATATAACCATAAACACCAAGTAACAGCCATCCATATTAAATACTTCAATCTACACACCTTCTTCGATTCCAATTGCAAGCCATGTGCACGAAAATGTTCAACCCCCACTAAAATATCTGGAATCTCCAAACCCGATCCATTCTGAACAGCAAGCCAAACAATCCTGGAACACCTGAACAAGAAAAATAGATGTGAAGTCGACTCATCCTGTTCAAAACAAAATGGGCAACATACCCCCATGAGGATCATTGATTATCCCGGGTTGGGAGCTTCCCCAACAATAATCTCCAACCAAAAACTCCCACCTTAGTGGGTATAGATAACTGCCACACATCAACAATAGCACTCTGAATATCACTATCCAACCTCACTTGTTGCATCATATTTAACAAAAGTAAATAACAGGATTTAACAGAAAAAACATGAAGGTTTTCAAGCCTCCGTCGCCAATGATCTTGCTCAGAAACATTAGGATGATACGAAGAATAGTGTCCAAAAGCATAACCTGGACATCCCTCTCCTCCCCTGACAAGTCACGACTCCACTCAAGATTCCAGCGCCAGATGTTGTCACTCCAAAACCCGTGATCCAAAATGCTACCATGTGTATTCTTAACCACAGCAAAAAGGCTAGGAAACAAATCCATAAAAGTTTCATTGCTAGCCCACTTGTGACCCCAAAAGGAAATCAGATTCCCTTTCCCCACCATAGGCCTAATTGCAGAAACAAAAGCTCCTTGCCAAGAAGAATTACCTTCTTCCAAAAGAAGTAAATCCCTCCACCATAAAGAATTCTTAGTGCCACCTTTGGACAACTGAGCCCCTGTGAAGATATCCCTCAAATCCCCATACCGATGAGTAAGAAGCCACCACCAACTTGCACTATTGTCGGTGATGCACCTCCACTTCCACTTGCACAGAAGAGCCACATTGAAGGCTTCCAAGTTCTTCACCCCCAATCCTCCATCCTTCTTGGGTCTACAAACCTTTTCCCACGACACCCAATAGACAGGACGACCCTCTCTAATACCCCCCCCCCCCACCCCCACAGAAAGTCCCTCTGAATCTTGACAAGCTCCTGAATTACAATCTTGGGGGCTTTGAAAAAAGAGAACATATAGAGCGGAATACTGTTGAGAACCGAGTTAATGACAGTCACTCTACCCCCGATAGACAAAAAGTGACCACTCCACGATGAAAGTCTCTTTCTCACCTATCGATAATCGGAATCCAAGTACATCTTCTTCTGGGATTGGCACCCACCGGAATACCCAAAAACTTAAAAGGAATGTTGGCGGTGTTGCACGACAAGAAAGTTGCAGCCGCCTCCAAAAAGTCATCATTTAAGTTAATGCCATAAATACAGCTCTTATGAAAGTTCACCTTCAACCCCGACACCAATTCAAAAATTCTAAAGATAGATTTAATACACCACAAATTGTCCCAAGTGCCCTTTCCGATCAAAATAGTGTCGTCCGCAAACTTGAGCATCAAAAAGCTGAGACTATTATGGACCTGAAACTCAGAAAAACATCATTCACGCACAGCTTTCTGAACCATACCGGTTAAACCCTCGGTGGCAATGAGAAAGAGGAAATGAGATAAAGGGTCTCCTTGCTTAAGACCCCTATGCATCATAAAATCCTCAGTTGGGATCCCGTTGACAAGAACAGACATCGAAGAATTATGGAGACAAGATTTAATCCAGTTCACCTACTTCAACCCAAAGCCCATCTGTCCCATCATATACTCAAGAAAGCCCCAAGAAATAGAATCATAAACCTTTTCAAAATCAACTTTAAAAACCATACACTCTTCTTTCCTTCGCTTTGCCAGATCCACCAACTATTAACAACCAAAACCCCATCTAAAATCTGTCGACCTGAAATGAACGCTGATTGAGAGGGAGAAATAATCCCAGACAAGACCTTTTTCAATCTACTAGCTAACACTTTAGCCAAGATTTTATAGATACAACCAATGAGACAAATCGGGCGATACTCCTTAAGCTCTTGAGGATTCTCCTTCTTGGGAATGAGAGTGAGAAACGAAGCTGAGATGGCTTTTGGCATCACAGCGTTAACATGAAACTCACCTAAGAAACCCAAGATGTCCTCCTTCACCGCATCCCAACAATTTTTAATGAAATTAAGATTAAAGCCATCGGGCCCTGGACTTATATTCCCGTCACAACCCCACACTTCCTCTCTAACCTCCTCCTCCGTGAAAGGAGCAATGAGGTGACAATACTCTTCATCATTGATCTTACCAAACTCAATACCCCCCAAGAATTGGTCTTTGAAACTGCTCCTCGACATAACTACCTCCAAAAAATCTTTTCACTTACTGCTTCACCTCCTCCACCTCCTCCAACTTCCTCCCATCCTTTTCCAGAGAAACAATCTGATTAGCTCTATTACGATTCTTGATGCAAGCATGAAAATACTTAGAGTTATGATCCCCTTCTCTTATCCAATTGGCTCTAGATTTTTGTTTGATCATACTCTCCTTGATATGAATCTGCTTCCAAAAAGACGAGGATACCTCCTTCAACTTAGCCACATCTTCCAATGCACCCCCTCTGCAATCACCTGATCAAGCTCATTGATATCAGAAACACAATTACTAATACTAAGATCCATCTGACCGAACACCTCCTTATTCCAAACCTTGAGCTTAGCTTTCAACAATTTGAGTTTCTCTTTAATAACGTACCCTTTTTTGCCCCTTACCGAAAACCCTTTCCACCACTTCTCTACTAAACCCTTGAAATCAGGATGCTCTAACCAACCATTCTTGGACCCCAATCCTTAGAGGATCGCAATAACCAAATCAGGCAATGATCCGAGATATCTCTATCACCCACCCATTGACCGTTAATCTTCCAATAAGAAATCAAACCATCAGAGACTAAAAAACGGTCCAACCTGATTCTGGATAACCCATCAGAACTAAACCAAGTAAATTGCTTCCCATATAATGGGACATCCACAAGATCCATATCTGAAATAAAGGAATTAAACTCTGTCATGTCCACCCTGCACAGATGCGCACTGTTACCTTGACGTTCATCCATAGACGTTACGCATTAAAGTCTCCCACCACACACCAATCACCTTGATCACCTTGATGTTTCACCGCCAAAATGGCATCCCACTGTCGAACCCAAAGTGTCCCAACGCTTTCAACGAAAGACTAATCTCCGCTCGTGTTTAGGATCAAATTTCATACATGTCAATACCGAGTTAGTCCACTGCGGGAATTGAACTCTGGAGCACCGGGTCGGCCCCCCGTGTCCCAGGGTAGATTAAGCCATTGGGACAACGATATTGGTTAAAAAAAATATAATGGTACACTAAGAATAAATTCCAATCATGTTAAGAACTAAATAAAAGAATGAAAGAAATTAATTTTTTGTTGAGAATGAATGAAAAGAATTCATAAAAATATAATCCTACTGATAAGATTGTGCAGAATATACATCTAATGAATTTAAAAATATGCGTAATGAAATTATAATATATAAGAAACTTTAAATAATAATATAACTAAATGAGAGCGTATTAATATTGTAAAAAAAAGAGTATTAATGAGGACAAAAATAGTTATAAAGTTAGAAAAATTCCTTAACAATTAAAAAAAGAGAATAATTAAAGTATAACAATAAAAGATTTAGAAGAATTATTAAATGACAAACCAACGGAATAAAAAAATTGAATTGTTAGTAAAACAAAAACCTTTAGAAAGTGGATCATCAATATATAAATTTGTCAAACCAGTATCTTTGTGGAGAGGATAAACGATGAATATATGAATATAGCTAGCGGCTGAAAAATCTGGAGGGATGGATTCTTCAAAGTTTTGAAAGGGAGCCACCACCAAAGTTTAGTTTTAAGGGGACAAATGTTGATAAATCCAGATTTGAGTTCGAGAGTTGGTTATGCGTGTGGAATGTATGAGCACCCCACAACATCATTCATAAGGAAGGGTTACTTTTTAACTAGCCGTGCAAATAAATGTTAATTTGAAAACATACTCATTTTACCATTTTATTACAAATTAAAATGTGAATCAAAGAAAAGAAAGAGTTTATAAAAAGTTATTTGGTTTTTACACTTTTAATGAGAATTAAGAGAGAAATGATTTGGAAAAGACTTAAAAACGTTTATTTTTTATTTTTGTAACTTATTTATAATGTCTGTTTTCAGTGTAGGTGGATGTTAGAAGGAAGACAACCTATACCATACTTGAACATAAAATAGAAGTAAATAGACTCCATGAAAAGGCTAAAGCACATCCAAAAGAAATTCAAATATGCAATATGCGTGAAGTAGAAAGTTTTATCCGTAAAATATCAAAATTATTATTATCAATTAAAATGAAGAAAATAAAGAGATATATAATAAATATCTGTAAAATTAAGCATATTTCGTGGGAGTGGTTTGTAAGCAATATTGGCCGAAAATTGAGAATCCCTATTGATAGGTGGTGGAATAGCCCATTTTCTTGTATCCCAACATCATAGTTAACCTTGTGTATTGGGTTGGAGCACCCCTAGTGCTTCCTTATATACACATTTTCTTATAAAAAAATATAATAAATATTTATAGATATATTGCTATATCCACTTAATACAAAAATAAAAGCTATATAGAAATTTCATCCACATGAAACTGCTAATACTCTAGAGGAATTATACAACCTTTATATAACAAATTAAGACAAAAGGGGTTAGGGCAGAGATAAAAGGGGTTTTTCCAATTCTATTATTATATTCTAAGTATAAAGTCTTTTTAATAATGTGATGAATGGAGATTGGAGATTGAGTTAAGGTACACATAACAGTCTTTTTAATAAAGTCTTTTTACAATATGCTTTTTCACAAGATTCGTTTATAAGAAGTTTCACTTAGCCAACCAGGGGCGGTTCTTCTCATGGGCTGGGCAGGGCCATGGCCCGCCCCAGGAAAAAAAAAATTCATATGCTGGAAATTACAAGAATACCCTTAATGAAAAATTAAAATTACAACAATACTCTTTCAGTTTCTCTCCCGCTCACGTTTCATCGACATCTTCCACTTCCAACAAGTTCTACGGTTCCACAGTTCCACTCCACGTCTACCGCCTACCGCTCGCGCCTCACCACGCATCCTCCATTTTCACGCTAGCTGCTCTCATCTGCTTCCTCTTTCTCTCTCGGTTCCATCTAAGTCCCCTGCGTCTGCGTTGTTGCCGTTCGTTCCGTTCGTCGACGTCGACGTGTTTCTTCCATTAACAAGTAAAGATAGTGATTTATTACTTACTGATTTTGGTTTCCTGTTCTTGCTGATTATTGCTGATTTTGGTTTCCTGCTCTTGCTGATTTATTACTTACTGATTTTGGTTTCCTGTTCACGCTACCGTCGACAATTGATTATTGCTGTTTTGGCTTCCTGTTCTTGCTGATTTTGGTTTGTTGTTGCTGGTTTTGTTGCTGATTTTGGATTGCTTGATTATTGTTTGATACACAATTTATTGCTTGATGTTATTGCTTGGCTGCTTGCTGATGTTATAGCTTGATACACAATTTAATTTGATTTTGTTTGTTGCTTGTTTCTTTTCATAATTTAATTTGATTTTTGATTATTGTTGGATTGTGAACAATTTATTATAATTTAATTTATTGCTTGTTCCTGGAAAGCGTTCTCCAATTTGGACATATCCACCAAATCAAGTCGATCAACTTTGTGCTTAATATGAACTGCGTATTTAATTTCATATTATAATAGTTTTTTTTACGGCCCTCCCTAGATTTTTTTTGAAGATCCGCCACTGTAGCCAACAATTTTGGATCTACATTCTCTTTCCTCTCCACAACTTCTTTAGCTTTACCCCAAAGCACAACATACAAGCCAATTATCACTCCAATTGTGCCTATCAAGCTAACACATAAACACATATTAATATATTAGTTCAAATCACCTATATTAGTGTTTTTTTTTTTGGTGAAATAAAGGGCCATAGGCCCAAAGGAACTAGCCAACAACACAAGGGCCAGCAAGCCCAACTTTGTCCAACGAATACAAACTGGCCAAAAAGCCAGGAACGTTTTCAACAATTACACATAAGTCCTCAGTCTCATAACTGCTAGTGGCCAACTTGTCAGCAACAGAATTCATTTCACGATCCACCCAAGACCATTTGACCAACAACTCACCATCACCAATTGCCAAAATGCTTTTCACTATCGGGTTGTCTCTCTCTCTGCTACCATGATTGCCATTCAACGCATCAATAGCCACAGCACAATCTGATTCAATTATCAAATCCTTGAATCCTCTGCTCCAAGCTATGCAAGTTCCATGATAGATCCCCCAAAGCTCTGCTTCCAACGAAGAACAGTGATGAAGTTTATGCATAAAGGCAAATTCCAAATTTCCATGGCAATTGCGAAGAATTCCTCCGCAACCTGTTGCTCTACCATAATTGAACACGGATCCATCACAATTTAATTTCCAAACACCCAATTGAGGAGGGCTCCAACAAACAGGTAATTCAACTAAATTGGGTTTAGGGTTTTTGTTTATCAGTTTCAAATTGCTTGCCACAACCCAATCAATTTGTTTCCTAATTGAAATTATGTTTCCTTGAACCGTATTGCTTTTCTTGGAGAACACCCAGTCATTACGATTGCGCCAGATCGAATCGAGAGTGAAGCCAAAAACGATATTCCAGTGTGCTTCTTCTGTGTTGGAGTTGCTGTTAATGAGGTTTGTTTCCAGCCAACTAACCCAATTTTGATTCCTATAGAATTGATTAGTTTTTCTAACTTTGAAAGACATCCAAATGTGCAAACTTTTGCTGCAGTCTCTAAAACAATGCATCAAAGTTTCATCCTCTTCATTGCACATAGGGAAAACACAGGAGGTAGTCATCTTCCTACGCTTCCTTTCCATGTTGGTCATCAGCGAACCATGCCCAAGCTTCCACAGTAAGATTCTAATTCTTTCACTTCCTGGCCATTTCCAAATCACTTTGAAAATGGATTTGTTATGGAAACTAGTAAATTCTGCTATATTAGCATAAGCAGACTTGGTGGTGAACACTCCATCCGGAGTAGCACCCCATTTGAAGTCATCCTTCTGATGCAGAACAGAAGGAGGAGTAGAATTAGTTATATCACTTAGAATAGGATCAGGCAGCATCTGCTCAAGCGAATTCACATCCCATTCACCATTATACTTGACATAATGGTTTATAGCATGATTATTCATTTCATCAGTAAGAGTGTTGTTACAAACATTAGCTAGCACACCATGAGGTTCAAACCAAATGTCCTTCCAAAATCTGACATGTTCACCATCACCAACTTGCCAATTTAGTATATCCCTGAACTCATCCCAAGTATTCTTTATACCAAGCCAGAAGTTAGAACCATTCTTTTTGCAATTGATTTTGGGAAATTCTCTCCACCCACAGTTGTATTTGCTCCTAATCACTTTAGTCCAAAGTAAATTAGGATTAGAGAAAAGATTCCAAAGAGCTTTCATAATGAAAGCAGAGTTAGCAACTCTAGTTGACCTCAACCCAAGACCTCCATTCTTCTTAGGTTGGCACAGTTTATCCCAACTAAGCAAATGAATCTTCCTTTTATCCTCTTCATCACCCCAAATGAAGTTTCTGCACAACTTGTCAACTTCGTCACATGTACTTCTAGGGAGCACAGTAGACTGAATGATATAAGTAGGCATTGCTTGGATAACAGACTTTGCTAAAGTAACTCTTCCAGCAAAAGAAAGAGTTTTAGCTTTCCAAGAACTTAATCTTTGCTTAACTTTATCCAGGATGAAAGTAAAAGTGTTAGCACCCACTTTTTTGTGAAATATGGGGACTCCCAAGTATTTTCCAAGATCATCAGTAGGACTATACCCAAGTATATGAAAGATCTCAGTCCTTAGAGCCCAAGGAACATTCTTAGAGTAAAACACACGAGTGTTCTCATGGCTAACTTTTTGGCCAGAGCTAAGAGTAAAATTAAGAAGAGATTGGTGAATTACCTCAGCTTGTATAGTAGAAGCTTCTGCAAACAGAAGCAAATCATCTGCAAAAGCAAGATGAGAAATTTTGGGACCCCCTCTAGACAATTGGATAGGTTTCCAACAATTATTCACCACTTCTAGCTCAATGACTTGGAATAATCTTTCAATGCAAAGAACAAATAGATAAGGAGAAATTGGGTCTCCTTGTCTAATACCTCTAGTTGGATTGAACACTTCTAATGCTTCACCATTCCAAAGCACTTGCATAGTAGGAGTTGAGATACAATACCAGATTATTTGAATAAGTTTCTGAGGCATACCTATATCTTCTAAAGTATCCCTAACAAACTCCCATCTCAATCTATCATAAGCTTTTTCCAAATCTATTTTGATAGCCATCCAACCTTTCTTGCATTTCTTACTTCTCATGGAATGAAAAATTTCTTGAGCAATAATGATGTTGTCATGAATCTGCCTTTTAGGTATAAAGGAAGCTTGAGCAAGCCCTATAAGATTCTGGAGAGACTCTCTCAGTCTTCCAGTTATCAATTTAGTTATTGTCTTGTAAGCCACATTACACAATCCAATAGGCCTGAATTGTTTCATGGAAGTAACATGCTCCACCTTAGGAATAAGGGCAAGGAATGTGGAATTCAGATCTTTGATCTTCCAAGGGTTATCCCAGTAGTCCTTAATCATGTTGCAAAAATCATTTCCCACGGTTTTCCATTGACTATGGAAGAAAATAGCTTGATACCCATCAGGTCCAGGAGCTTTAAAAGCACCAATATTTTTGATAACACTGTAGATCTCGTCATTTGTGATATCTCTAACCATATCAGTAGCATCCTGCTCTTCTATTATAGGAAAATGACCATCCAAAACATAGGGCACAAGAGGTTCATTGGAGGAGAAAAGATCCTTAAAATAATCATTAGCCACTGCCTCCAGCTCAATAGGATCATTCACCCAATTACCATTATTATCAAGAAGAGTTTTGACTTGATTCCTCTTCCTTCCAACAGTAGTAATCCCATGGAAATACTTTGTGTTCCTATCACCAAATTCCAACCATTTAGCACGAGATTTCTGGTACCAAAGAATTTCTTCTTTAGCTAAGATGTCCTCATAGAGTTTCCAAGTAGTTTTCTGTTGTTCAATGAGAAACTCAGAATAGTTGCCTTGCAATTTCCTATCAATAGTCTTTAATTTTTTCAGCAGAATTTTCTTTTGATTGAAAATATTACCAAAGACATCATGATTCCAGTTCTTCAGTACCTCTTGGAATTCTTTGAGCTGTTGTGGAAAATTAAGTAAGGAGCCTCTCCAATTTTCTTCAACCAGCTTGTCAAAAGAAGGGTGGGATAACCAAATAGCCTCAAATCTAAAAGGACGCCTTCTTCTATTCATAGATCTAATAACATCAAAATTCATTAGAAGAGGGAAGTGATCAGATTTAAATTTAGGAAGATGAACAATACCAACTTCAGAGAACCTGATGCGCCAATCAAGATTGCAAAGAGCTCTGTCCAACCTTTTTCTAGTAGCCCCTCTAGACCAAGTGAAAGGATCACCACTAAAACCAACATCCATCAACTCACAACTTTCCATGATTTGTTGGAATCTAGGTTCAGAAATACGGATTTGAGCTAGAGAATGACCAACTCTCTCAGTATCTTCGAGAGTGGCATTGAAATCTCCTATAATAGCCCAAGGACCATCCACATCAGCATGCAAAGACTGAATATCATCCCAAAGTTCTTGCCTAGGAGTGTAATGAGGGCTTCCATACACCACAGTAAGATACCAAACTCTATTGGTATTATTTCCAACTTGGATATACACAAATTGATTAGATTCTTTCAATATAGTGATATTCCACTGAGCAGACTCCCAAATAAGCCAAATACCACCTGCTTGCCCTCTAGCATCTTTGATATATTGGTTTTCAAACCCAGTCCTCTTAGCTATTCTTTTAGCAAGAGTGCCACTAGTATGTGTCTCTAGTAATGCCATAAATGAAGCAGAATAATCTCTCTTCAAGTCTTTAATCAAACCAGCAAAACCCTTGGAAGCTGTTCCTCTACAGTTCCAGCAAATAAAATTCATAGAGCTTTTTGGTTTGATGGGGTTTGCATATCTGTCCCCTCGGTAACATCCATTGGCACTGCAGCAATGCAATCCTCAACTTTTTTCTTAGCTTTGACTATATTTTTATCATCAATATTAGCCAATGCTATTCTTCCATCATCCATTCCTTGAATTTTTGTGAGAGGTTTAGTCCCAAAGGACTCATTCATTGCTTTCATATAAGCAAGTATAGCTTCTTCCTCAGGGTTAACTTTAATCCCAGAAGTCTTAGCTTTCAATTCATTAGCCTTTGAAGATGATGCTATATTTTCATTTCTAGGTGCCTGTTTACTGTCTGGAGGATTAACTTTACCAATATGTAAATTGCTTCCTTCTTTAATTCCTTGATTTCTAATTATCTGTTGACCCTTTTTCGGAGCAGGTGTTTGGGGATTTCTCCCACCAGTAGCATTGCGAATCTTTGGCTTAGGAGGAGGCTTGGTCCTTGGAGAATCATCATTAGGCATCTGTTCAACAACTGCACCATTGCTACTGTTTTTAACAGGGCCAGTTCCAACATTCAGAGTGGAGGTAGTCACATTCATATTTCTCTCTGCATTTGTAACAACATCAGCCCTTGGTTTAGGAAAACCACTACTCTTTGGGGAATTATTTTTCTTGTTCTTCCTAGAAACATACTTAGGAATATTCCATGGACCTATAACACTTTCCTCCTGCTCAGAATTATCCACCACTATCTTGGTCATTTCCACTTTCTCATTCTCTGGCTGCATAGGAACAGCTCTGTTACTTCAGTTTGAACTAATTGTTCAGCTACCATATCATCATCACCATTTATAACTACATTTTCCTGAGCTACTTCAAGCATTTCTCTACAATTTTCTTTCTTGTGTCCATACTTACCACATCTAAAACATATAGCATGTAAACCTTCATACTCAAGACATAACTTCATCCCCCAGATAGTGAAGTGGGATATCAGAGGTTTATCTAGGTCAATTTCAACACAAATTCTAGCAAATTTACCTCTTGAATGAATGGAAGTAACTTTATCAATACGAAGCATAGTGCCAATAGTAGCTCCAATACGATTAAGAAACTTATCGTTACATAATTCCACAGGCAATTTAGGCACCCTTACCCACACAACAACTTTTTTTGTAAGTGATGCACTTAGAGAAAATAGAGGTCTCCCTCCACCTTTGGACTATGAGATAGTGATATGCAATTTTCCAAGGTCCTTCAAATAGTGCATGCTTATAATCTTCAATGTCAGAAAGTTGTACTATATAAAAATCCTCAGCTAAATCCGTAATCCTAAGGTCTCCATGAAGCAACCAAGACTTTCTCAGCTTCCCCTCCAGCATTCTGAAGCTTACTTTCTTACCCAGGACTTTAACTATCAGTGTATTCCTCCATGGCTTAGACCAAGCTTCCAACTCTTCCTTTGACAGATCAACTGCTGGAATAACAGAGTTAGGTTTAGGTATCTGTTCAGATTGAACATTTGTGGGCTTTTCCATTTTCTCCTCAGCTATTTCTTCAGCTAATAAGTCTCCCCAGCAAGCATCTAGGTCATCATCACCATAGATTTTCAAAAGAGCATCTTTGAAAGATTTGGGAGATTTAGGAGAAGGAGAGCTCTCTGTTTCTGCTTCTTTCATTTCGTGTTCTTCAGATATAGGAATATCTGGTACAGGGCTGATGTTTTTCTGCTTCTTATTCTTTCTGTGCAGATTGTCATCTGGCGGAGGTGGAGGAATTCCTCCAGTAACGGTGGGTTTCATGCCCTAGCAGAGGGTCGTATCTTTCTCACGAGCTTGATATCGATGTGTCACCTATATTAGTGTTAGCAAAATTATAATTGTGTTAAAAATCTTGATGCGAAAACTTTACCTTCCTGTATATATTTCTTCATGAAGTAATAAGGAAGCTAAGAGTGGACCTTTCCTTGATATGCACCATGCTTGTAAACAGTACGTTACTGCAGATCCCATAACTCCCTGCATACATACATTAAAACTAATTGATATTAAATTAGGCCATTTTGTACAGCTGCAATATAATAATGGAAATTAAATCATCTGCATGCATGCATACTTACTGCGTATAAAGTGGAACCAAATTCAAGTAGAGAATTAATAGTGATTGTAATGTTGACATAAAACACATCCATGCTGAAAGTGATATGTAATTTGGATGGCTTTCATAAGCTGGAACCTGAGGAAGAGAAAGATCATATAAAGGGAGAAATTAATATACCAGTAAATCTCAAGGACTATTTGGACAGACAAAATAAACATTTAAAAGTTAATATATAATGCACATATATGTAATTTCCATGACTCAAATTAAAGCACTACATGAGTATATAATTAATTGAAGTAGAATATTACTGAATTGATGATATATTATCAATCTACTGTACCTTCAAAATGAGCCAAAGTGAGCATGAAGAACAGCCTCCTATAAGAGAAGGGATACTTAAACCTGCATAAATAAACTGTATCAACAACAAAACCATTATTGGCAGGTAGTAATCTAACCCTCCTCCTCCTCTTCCCATCTTAAGTTTGGTTTTGCTTTGCTTGCCAAAACTAATTCCTTATCAACACAATTTATATATATATATATATATATATATATATATATATATATATATATATATATATATATATATATATATATATATAGCAATAATCCAACCAACATGTCTGTCATCTTTTTCCTATTTATTTATTTATTATTTTGTTTGCTTCCCACATGGTTGCTTGCTGATAAACGTGGATTGCATTGCATAAATTCACATCGAATATTACTGTTTATCAATACAATGGAGACGCATAATAGATAAATGGCTTAAATATGTTTTAGGCCCTTGGAAATATAGGGTGTTTTGGTTTAAGCCCCTGGAAAAAAAAAATTTGTTAAAAGCCCTTGCAAAATGACATATTTTGTTATAAACCCTTCTATGACTAAAATGTTAGCCTTAACATGGAATGCTATAATTGCTGGCTATGTTGAGAAGGGCTTATAACAAAATATTTCATTTTGCAAGGGCTTTTAACAAAAAAATAATTTGCAGGGGCTTAAACCAAAACACCCTATATTTCAGGGGCCTAAAACATATTTAAGCCTGGATAAATTAATAAAACACTATCTATACAGAAAAATAAAGTCAAATTTGTATTGCTTCTTCCGTTTCCATTGACTAGCTGAACATATTTATTATTTTCCTCATGCCCCACCAAATTCCCAATATTATTTCTTACCTTCAAATTCCACTACCATCATTCACATTTCACACATGACTCATGTGATGAATGATACGTGAAGACTGAAGATCTTACAAGAATTTCTCCTATTCCACACCCTCTGTAGCCTGTATTGGAATTAATTAATTAATTGCTCACTAGTCTCTCCTTCATATTCTATTATGTTTTACGCTAGCTAAAAAAGTCAGTCATATTTTAATTATCATTTTACAATACAGCAGTGTTATTTCGTACGAAACGAATGTACGAATAGCCTGAATAGAAAAACATGGGTTTGAGCGAGTAGAGCGGCGTATATTTTTTGATTTTTTATATTTTTGTATCTATATTTTAAATTTTGTTTATTACATTTAACTAAAATTAATTTATTTTTTAACTCTAACCTTTTTGTAACTTGGACCTCCTAGATTAATGGCCTTTAAAAAGGCTCGGCCCAAATTTTGGGCTAATGCTTATAGATTTTCACTACAAACAGATTTACAAAGGGATCGAAATCTGGTAAAGCAAACAACTAAACGTGAAACAATAAACCCACTCAAATTGTATAAAGCAGTTTTGACCAAAAAAAAATTGTATAAAGCAGACAAAATTAAAATAGGCCGAACAAAATTAGGGTGCAACAATTGAATCACTAAAAAATCAAATGACATATTGAAGAAATTACTCAGTTATTAGAGCAAGTAATTAAAAATAATTGAAGAAGAAAATAAACAAATACTTGAAATAGAACAAATAGAAACTAAAGATGAAAATAAAAAAATAATATTGAACTATAGTTCTTCAGAATTAGAATCAGATTATGATGAAATTTTTATGAAAAAAGGTGAACAAGTAATACGAAACCAAAAAAAATGGGATGAATATTAGCGTCGACAAGATTCATGGGATAAACATAAATAAGAAACAATGAAGCATATAAGTTATGTTAGAACAAATGGAAAATGAACTGAAATTGAAGAAAAAATTAAACCTCATTATGGAGAAATTAGAACTGAAAAATATTAAACTTAATTGCATAAGAAATAAAGAAGACATTCTTTAATGGACTAATGAAATAATTATGTTGATAGCAACACATGATAGATTAATTTACTATAGTAAATCTAATGGATGTCAAATAATTAATAACTTATAAGACATCAGGAAATGTACATAAATTTTTAATTTTTAACAAGTATTAAAGATTAAGCATGCAGCGTTATGCTAGAGCCGTAGAAAATAATCAACAATTTGATAGATTAATAATGAATCTTACCTATCAAGAATTTATAGGATATAACATACTTGAACATAAAATAGAAGAAAATAGACTTTTCATGAAAAGGCTAAAGCTCATCCAAAAGAAATTCAAATATGCAATATGTGTAAAGTAGAAAATTATTTAATCCGTAAAATATCAAAAATATTATTATCAATTAAATGAAGAAAATAAAGAGATATATAAATAAATATTTATAGATAAATTGCCATATCCACTTAATACAAAAATAAGAACTATATAGAAATTACATCCAAATGAATCTGCTAATCTAGGAGGAATGATACAATTTTTATATAATGAATTAATTAATAAGACAACAATTTTTTCAAAGAGAAACAATTAGACAAATAAATTGAGGAAGAACTTGCTGTGATATACTTGAATTAGATCAACCCGAAAGATGTTGTAATCAACAAATTAAGACCTAGAAAATATTATAAAATAAACTGAAAACCTCAATTAAGAAAAACCTATCCAAAGAAAAAGGCTAATAAAAATACTAAAAAAAGTATTTTAGAAAAAAGAGACAAACACTAAGAAAATATTGCCCAACATGGAAAAAATGTGCATGCTAGATATATATGTAATGTAGAGGGACATTACACAAAAAAATGTCCACAAAAGAAAGAAAAAGATCCTAAAAAAATAAAGAAAAATTAATTAATAAAAGAGTAAATAGAATATAAGACTTAGAACCTTTAGAAGATTAGTTAAGTTTAGAAGATACCGGAGCAAGTATTTGTATAGAAAAAAAAAAGCATTATTGGTGAATGAGAAAAGTTTACCTTGGGCGGTGTGCTTGTGCAAATTGTGAATTGTGCTTTTGAATTTGGTTTCATTATTAATTTATTATAACTTTTCATTTCTTGTCGGTATATCATATATGCATGCACTTTTTTTTACCAAAATATATGCATACACTTTATTATTTATTTATTTTAACTTCGCGGTTCCCAATGCCTTTCTCTCTTCATCTTCTTCATTCACCATTCTTCTTCCTCACTTCCTCTCTGGTTCAGTGTTTACCTTCCTCTTTGGTCCTTCTTTCTTTTCCTCTTCCTCTCAATCCCAAATTCCGCCTCTAACCGTCATTTTCACCCGTCCAACCCGCCAAACCAAAACGCAAAATCCGAAGGTAAACTTGGGTGGATTTGGGCCTCTGTTTGTCAACCACGGTTTTGGCCGGATGGTGGTTTTGGGCCCGAAACCGCTCAAAACCACACCCGATGTCCAGGCCTATGGAGAACACTCTCTCATCTCATCCCTAAGGGTCTGTTTGGGAGTTTGGAGGGGAGGGGGGGGGGAGGGCTTTGGAGGGGAAGGGAGGGGAGGGGAAGGGAGGAGAAGGGGAGGGTTAACCTTACCCTTGTTTGGATGTCACAAATTATAAAAGGAGAAGGGGAGTGGAGACTTAATATGTAAATGGACATTTGTACCCTCCCTCTACTAATTGTTGTATGTTTATTTTTTTGTTTATTTATTGAAATTTTTTTATCATAATCCAATCCAATTAGTATTATTATTTTTTTTGCACCATTTATTTGTTTATTTACTTTGTTGCTATTTAATTGGATCCATTCCACGCTACTTTGTTGCTTGCATTTTTTTTTTGGTTTTTTTTTACAATTACATTTTTTGCTGCCTTTGCTGTATACATTTTTTTTTGCTTTTTTTTCTACAATTACAATTTTTTTACCATCATATACCCTATTTTTTTAGGCTGGTTTATAATTAAATGGAAAACTTGAACATTTATTTTGTTATAATAGTTTTTGCTATTATTTTTTTTCAAAAGAATGTTAAATATTATTTAAAATTATAATGAATTATAAGCCAATTGATTCATTTAATTTAAACTACTTTTTGTATATAGATTTTGTTTTAAATTTCAGAATTTATATAAATAACAAACTTAATCTATTAAAATAAAATAAATTTCATAAATTTATATAAATTTACATATCATTGAAAATGAAAATACGCAACCAAATTGAATTTTAAATTCAATATTTCACTTGAAAATTAGAAAATTCAAAATGAGATAATGCTCGCCAACTCGGAATTACACAGACATTGTTTTTGAAATAAAATAGACAATGGTAATGGTAATTGTAATGGGCTATCAATTCTTCTAGTTAGAGACCAAAACATTCTTTCCTTTCTCGAGAGAGTCGACTTCAAGAAACGGTATAAACATTCATTACCTGCACCCAACGGAAAACACCAAAACGTCAACATAGCAAACAGAATGTCAAAACCTATGCAAGTAACTCTTTAAAAGCTTCTTTGTGAACTGCATTGCTCTTTTTAAAGGCATTGCTGCACTATGACCCTTCTAGGTGGCAGTGCACCATAGACTTTCACACCTTCAAGAAACTCCCATTTACCATTCCTTTACAAAAATCAATAGCAACATCAAAAACCACTCCAACCAGAGTAACCCACATCGCAACCAAACAAAACAACAAACAATCCTATATTTCTAACCTTGTATCAAGTATCAGTACTATTTTTCCTTTCATTGTAATAAAAAAAGTATCAGTACTATTTGAACAAATGCATGCGTCTCATGGTAAGGCAATGCACACAAAATCAAATCCTCATTGTTGTACACATGAATCTTGAAGCTCAAAATAAAATCACATCAAAAGACAAAATCAAATTCTCATAGCTGTTCATTTTAGAAATCGAATGCACAGATTCAAAGCCAAGGAAAAGGAAACCTCATCCTAACAAAGATAAACTAATAAAGACAAACTAACCGTCTTCAAAACTGTATAAAAAAAACAGAGAAAGTGTTAGTAATTGAATAGTTTCAATCCAGAAGATAACCACAATGCAAACAAGCAAATATAATATTCAAATTCACTCATGTGTTAGAATGTGTTAGAATGTAGATTACACAAAGGAATTTCAAAGAAATGTAATATTCAAATTCACTCATGAAAATTAAGAAACTGATGAAGCATTGAAGGTGCAATACCATTTGGGATGAATAACTATCATCCACTAACTATAACAATACTATCAAAATGGGGATAATATTATTTTTAATTTAATTACCATTTCCCCACCGTAAAATCACAGGTTTCAAATTAAGTGAGAGGGGAATGATGCCACCACAATAATGATGGATGGCATGATCATCAGTATAAGCTGTTGACTCAGATAAAAGACACGATCTGTGCACAAACATCAAGCATGCCACCATAGACAATATGTTGAGAAATAAAAAATTAAACAAATCGATCCACAAACAAGAAGAGACCTGATTTAAGAGGCAGCTGCAGTTAGGAAGCACTAGCAAAAAGAGCCCTAGCTTATGATGTTTTGCTAGCAAGTCTGATAGATACTTACTGCAAAAAAAACACCCTTTTTATTTCTGAATCAAAAGTGCGTAAATTTTTTCAAAGCAACCAAATCAAACCAGACATGCTGCTGTCAACTTAAGACAAAAATGAACATGCAAATATGTCTTGGGACAGTTACAAAACAGGTCTAAAGTAAGCTAAATCTGGTGAAGACAAGACATTGAGAGAAGAAACTGATGAAGCATGGAAATTGTAGGAATAATCAGTTAGTGAAAGGGTATATTTGGAGTGCGGTTTGTTAGAGTGAGGTAGGCTAGAATTCACTTTTTCCATGTACATTTTTTCATGTACTGATATATGCTTATGTCAGAGTGCTGATAATGGCCACTTTGATAGTTACTTAATATACTGATAATGGCCATTTTGATCACATCAGTATATATGATTTCATGTAATCAAGAACTAAATTTAGTAATCAAGAAGCAACATGTAACTCTTTTATTCCAATGAAGAACTAAAGACAGTTGAGCTGAAGTAACACTATTTTGTTCCAATGAAGAAGCATAACATTGGCCAACGAAATTTTCCTACTTTTTTTCTAGTTTCCAGTGAGGTTGATGAAACAAAAGGGTGCAAGTAGAATACCCTACTACTAATCAAACTAACCAGAAAGGAAAGAATCAATCTCAAACCAAAACTATAATCAAATTAGAATTATAATCAACATGTAGATTGCGTAGCAAAAGGTTCACACCTGAATCTCATAAATCTCAGAAATCAAAATTTGAAAATAAAGGAAAGAATCAAAAATCAAGCCATTCATAGCAAAAGGTCAACTATAACTAACATGCAAACTACCTTGATTCAAGCCATTCACACCTAAATTTCAGAAATCAACAATCGCAAATAAAGGAAATAATCAATTTCAGAAATCAAAACAAAAAATCAACAAAAAAACAGGCAAATCTAGAAATCGGAGAGCTTCTGTGTGTGTTGCGATTGTGAAGTGTAGAGAAGAGGAAATCACAAACCAGGAAAGAGAGAAATTGCAATCGGAGAGAACGATCGAGAGAAAGAGATTGAGAGCGATCAAGAGATGATGATCGACGAGAGCCAACGAGAGAGATGATGATCGGCGAGAGCCAACGGAGAGATCGAGGGCGATGGAGAGCTTCGTTCCAGAGACCGAGAATGAGAGAGGAAATTAGGGTTATGTTTATTTTTGGAATTTCAGAGTTTTATTGAGGGTAATTTTGTCATTTCATAACCAAAACCCCCTAAAACCCCCCAATTTGGGGGAATCCGAAAATGGACTATTAGGAGGGGTTAGGAGGGCTAGTAAAAAACCACCAAGTCTTTCCCTAATTTTTTTAAACTCCCAAACAAGGGATTCCTTCCCCACAAGCCTCCCCTTCCCCTCCCAACTCCCCCTCCCAAAGAGACCCTAAGTCTTTCATTTTTCTCTCTAGGTACATCAACCACAACCCGATCTTATCTGGTTATAGAGATCACAGCTTCATTGACCTTTCCTCCATGTAGGTCTGCCCTCTCATTGCAGTCGCCTCAATAGAGAAACAATAGTGGTGTCATATCTGGATCGGTTTGGGTCTCGGTTATTCCCTCTTCTCGCTGGCAGTGGGTCTGGATTGACAGTCAAATCAGCATCTTTCTCTCATATCTTGATTTGGGCAGGAGATGAAGAGGGGTCTGTATTTTTTTATTTTAATTTCTGTATCTCAAATAAATGTATATTTATGGTTTCCGTTTGCAAGGAATGAATGTTGGTCTTCATTTATTTTTCCGGTTGTTTTTCCAGCATTAAAAATGAATTCATTTTTTGATATGTAATTTTTTTTAGATTTAAATTTTCAATCTTTTTCTCTTCCCTCTTGTTTTAAACTACCTTTTGTTGAGAAAGAGAGATTTTTCTCCCTCAGTTGTTTTTTTTTTGTTTCTTCTCTTCCCTCTTGTTTTTTAACTACCTTTTGTTGAGAAAGAGAGATTTTTCTCCCTTAGTTGGTTTTTTTGTTTCTTATCTTCCCTCTTCTTTTAACTACCTCTTGTTGAGAATGAGAGATTTTTCTCCTTCGGTTGATTTTTTTAGGGTCTGTTTGGTTGAATAGAAAGAGGAAAGAGAAAATCTTTTCTCTCTTCTGTCTTTCTATTGTTTGGTTAGCTCTCTTCTCTCTTTCTCTCTTCCCTTACTCTCTCTTCTCTCTTTCACCTCAAACAAACACACTCTTAGTGCAAATGTAAGTCATTCTCTTTTCTCTCTTTCTCTCTTCCCTATCTCGTTTGCTTCAACCAAACAATACAAAGTCATTCTCTCTTCTCTCTCTCTATTCCCTTTCTCTCTCGCTTTAACCAAACGGACTCTCAAAGCAGGCGAAGAGACCCCATTTTGGTCTCTACTTCATATTTTTTATTACTTTCCCTTTGCTCTCTAATTCTATTTCTTTAGTTTTTTTGTAGAGCAGAGGGAGAATCCCCATTTTGGTCTATACTTTTTGGTTTTGCTTACTTCCCTTTTCGTTCTCTAATTTTATTTCCTTAGTTTTTGTTATTATTATATGAATGTGAGACTTGGTGACCACATGAACAAACAAAAGCTTCATAGGATACGTGATGTGCAACAGAACAGGCATGTCCAAGTGTTGACACTCGTACGGCACTGTACGAAACATGTCTAACAACTCAAGTCTCCCAAACATCTTTTTCTTTTCTTTGGACAGGACATTTCTACAAAGATTAAATTTAATTATATCATTTTTAACTTTTCGATATAGTAGACGGAGAATAAACGAGAAAAACTATCATATTTTCTTTGAAAACTTTTTTGTTATAAAATAAATTGTATATTTTATTTAATTATAATAAATAATTATATATATATATATATATATATATATATATATATATATATATATATATGTGTGTGTGTGTATCGCCGGTATTGGTGTCCTATACTTTTTGAAATTTACGGTGTTGACGTATATGTGTCCGTGTCGCGGCAAGTATCCTTGTGAAAGTTTGTGCTTCATAGGTTATAATGTTAGCAATATAGCCCTACAAAGTATAGTGGGTTATACTTAGGATGATTGGATTTTTTTGGACTACAAAGCAAGCAAGCAAGAAAATAAAAAGAATTGACAAAAAAAACAAGCAAAAGTTGGCGGCTAAACCAACCTTTGCATTCAATTTTGCAAAGATAATACTACGCCACATATGAGCAGCAAAAATACCATTGATTGAGCCTGAACTAATGATATTACAGAATCTACTCCATAGATTTCCCCCTTAATTTTATTTTCAGGAAATTTAATTGTTCTATGAATGTCAATAATTATATAGCGGGGAATTCCGCAACTAGAGCTGCTTCACAATCAGGAGCTGGTACAAGCTACATACTGTGGTAATCCACTAGCTACCATCAGATAGATTGTCAATACAAAAACGCTTGACCTTTTCCCTGCAAAATATCAATTGTATCTACTTGTAAACTTCAGGAACCCACCTTAGGGAAACTAAAAAAATGCTTCACGAGATTTTGTGGGCAGCTCTAGATCAGGTTCAAATTCACTTAGAGGTAAGAAGTACTGATCCACCATATCTGGAGACACCTTTTCCAAGGTTGGAGGATCCCACTGCATATATTTCATAGACAATCGAGTATAAATTTGGATTTCAAATACAACAAATTGGTCGATACTGAAGAGATTGAATTCAGTCAATGAGTTTCAAATCTAGGAAAAATTTGTTATACAATTGCCATCATTGACAAATGACGTATTGGCAATTTGGCAAAAATTCTCTTTTAAATAGAATAATGCAAACAAATGGTACCTTTGGTGCCAAGTCTTTGTCCACCACACGTCCCCTCACTCCCTGAAAGGAATTTGAATGAACTCATGTTAAGAAAGACACAAGTTTGTTTTAGTTTCCAGAAATTCACAATGCTCATACGGTCATACCTCACAGAAGTCACCAGAGATCTGCTTAGAAATTGCTTGTAAAGTCATACGGTACTCACGCAACAAACACTCATCAAGGGTCTGAAATCTACCTTCTCGTATCTGCCCCAATTAGATGGATTACATTATAGAAGCAGTTGGATGCAAGAAAAGATGAGAAAGAAAACAGGAATTCAGTGTGTATAGATATCAAACAAGTAAAAGTTACTCACAGATCTCAAGGAAACCTTTAAGCTCAATGGAGAAGCTTCTTTAAGTCTAATCAAGGAAGAAATGCACCATGCATCGTTTGTTTCACTTGCCGCAGCTTCCTAATGAAATTTTAAGAATGGTAAGAATAAAAGAAAAGATAAACTGTTCATCAAAAGGTAAGTTTCCACACATACAAAAGAAAGGAAAACATCCAAGAGATGCCAAAACATTTTCCAACTGTCTTCAATGTATAGATAGAACAGTAAACATGGAAAAATAAACTTTCTTTAAATTACTTTATTTTATCCTCCTCCATTTTAAAAAAAAACTGAAAAGAAGAAAAAAGAGGGGTGGAGACTTTGCAGAATACAGAAAAATTTTCCTCCTCCTACAAAAACACTCAACATAGATTTCTGTATAACTTTACAAAGCCCTCAACAAGCTTGTTGTTGCAAACAAAATATATTTGTTTTTTTTTTGTGATTCTCAAATGACATCAGTAATGTGTTAGAAATTTGCTATCATGTGTGTGCTATTGGACTGGGCCTACCTTTCTTGTACTGGACTTCATTTCTTAGGTATAATATATTTTCTCTATTTGGAGCACTTATCCTTTTAGGCATCATATGAAGAGCATATGAAATTCTCATATGTTTTTGAAAAAGGAATGCAAATCTTACCAAAGCATCAACAATCTCTTCAACTGTGTCATGACAAAAGCATTTATCTAGAATTTCAAGCCTACAGAAAATGAAAAATAGAAATAAGCAATATCTAATATTTTCAGTCAAAATTTCTGACAAAGTAACTAAAGAGAGAATCCTCAAACTTATTTTTCATCATATATATTTGTATTTTCTTGTAGGATTTCTAGCAGTGGTCCTTTCTAAGGGGGTTTCTTTGTTTTGACTTTTAGAGGGAATGAAGGGCTCTTTGAGATGGTCTATTTTTTTTGTCTTTCCCTTGTCTCTTAGTTGTTCTTTGCGTTATTTCTTCTTTTTTATCCAAAATAAATAAAGACTCCCATCAGAGAGAATGCAAGACAGGTCAAACCTTTGAAGTACACTATTGCTTTCTGGGAGTACAAGATCACCATACTGTTCTAAAGTGGTTTCAATGACAGATGGGTCATCGGTAACCAATTTCCTCAGCTGTTCTTCAATTAATGGAAGCCTCTAAAAGACAACAAAACAAAGGTTTTGAATGTCATACAGCCTGAACGCCTACTAAAATTGAAATTGAAATAATAAAAACGCAAGTAATGTTTAACAAAACTAAACTGCATTTAGTGAATAATGTGTAGCAAGCCCACAGGTAACCATCTCTACTCCATTGAGCTTTTCCCCTGTTAGAGCCAAGTACTCTCCTGCATACAATAACAACCTATGAAACAAAGACTGACCGAGGAAATTCATCCATATTTCAATTGGTTATTGGTTCTTAGCCCATGAATTTCCCTTCAGTCGTTTTTGTTAAAAAAAGGGTATCCACCTATTTGACAATTCCTTCTTTATCCAATTATATTTTCTGGTCAATAAACAATGTAAATAATGCTAGAAAATAGCATTCGAGTATAACATTTGATATCAATAGAAGTAAGCATAACGGTTGGGCCTCAGAAAATCAACTTTTTATTTATTGTTTAGGATTTCAAGAAGTTGTGTGTGTGTGTGAGAGAGAGAGAGAGAGTAAATTTTGAAGATGGTCCAAGTTATTGCACAACTATTCCAAGCTGCCTTAAGCAGCAATTAAGATTCCACCATGACTAACACCAATCTTAAGCCACCCTTGATAATAAGAAAACTCTAGAAAATAAATAGTATTCTTAGAGAAAAGAAAATTACAACCAGAGCAAGGACAAGGTACACTCGTGAGCAGAAAAAAATAAGAAAATAAAGGAAACTAAGAATGTGGCAACACCGTCCAATCCCTCTGCATACTAAAGGAGATGGCTGAAAACAACCTTAAGAGCTTCAGAAAAACACCAGAGAAAAGCTGGCATACCCTATCTTGAAACAAATTCAAGGCCAAATGAGACCCATTAAAGATGTTTGGATTATGCTCCAAATAAATGCACCAAAGAAGGGCAAAGAAGCACAATGCAATGCCACAGATTTTGGCCTTTGAGATTTTCTGAACCACAAATGTGCTCATAGGAAGAGGTGTGTATCCAGTGTTGCTACTCATAAAAAATACCATAAATATATCTCCAAAGAAAGCTGCCTACTTGGCAATGCTGAAATGAATCGCACCGTTTCTGAACTTGAAATGCATGAGAGACATTTTCAGACAAATTTGTTCACGAGAAGTCTTTGACGGTTGAGGGATCGAGTACAGTGTAAGCGGGATTTACAATAGAGGGAGCAAGCCAGAAGAATCCAGATTCCAAATTCTTCTGTCAAGACTCACAGAGTAGGGTTAGTCTCGTGTAAAAGGTGTTGTGACTCAGATCAATGTCACTGAAACTTCTACTAAGAGGTGAAGTAATAATCCCAGTTTAAATGAGCCAATAGCAACCACTTTCACCCACCTATGACCTTGCGATATCAAAACCATCAATCTGTGATGAATTAACAGGTCTGCAGTGAAAATCTCTAGTAAATGGAAATATGGAATTGTATCATCTCTAACCCGATTCTGATTGAACCACAAATTGTTTCAGAAGGACACATTCTAACAACTTGTAATATAGAATTGTCCAAACTTGCTACTATCCCTTCCCCTCCAAGTACACGAACACAAGTACAACATTAAATATCTTCAAGATTATTTCTGTTATAATGTGTTATATAGAATCTCAATCTCTCAATCCAATCCAAGCAGCGGCATTTTGAGTAAATTTAAGTTAAAGCAGAAGATGAGGCGTGTATAAGCATAATAATACCTAAGTGACCAGGTAGATGTGAAAGGTAAAAAGATGCTGCAGCATCGGGATGGAATCCAATAAGAACTTCAGGGGTAGCAAAAATCTGCAAAATGGTGATAAGTAATTGCAAAGCTCAGCATATGCAACCAAGTTTTTCAATGCATATATCTCCCAAAATGAAGACAAACTTCTGGAAATTTAAAATTATCACATATGGTGTCTGCATTTGTGGCAAGCTTCATAAGCATATTAGTGATAAATGTCACTCCCCATTTATGATTTTAAATACGAGAACTAATGCAACTAGTTAAATTCGGCGCAGAAAAAAGAAACCTGCGTGAAGGCAAATAATTTTCTACGCACTGAAGCCGAATGCTAAACCTATCAAGACCAAAAAACCATGGTGTTTTCACAATCAATGTTAACATATATCTTGATATACATTGTACAATTATCATTGGAAAAACTACAGAAACCAACATTAGCCTCATCAGTAACAGACTCTGTGATCCTATCAGAAAGAAAAAGCGAGTACTATAGTAAAAGTTTTCATATTACTAGTAATATGGGCTTAAGCACTTTGGGCCACAAAGTTAGACCCATTCATGTTTCTTGGACTGCAGCTAGTTGGTTCATATCAACAGTTATTTCGCTTCTCTAGATTTATGAACTTTAGGATTATCTATATTATGATGCCTCAAATGGTCAAACCAGTTACCATCCAGGCTCGCAACAATTTCTTCCAAGTGAAACCAAAAAAGGCAACCCAGTGCTATGAAGTTGAGCCAAATGGCACAAAAATGACCCAATCAAGTTTCCCTACTAATTGCTGCTACCATAAATTACAAGACACCATATACTTCCAACATCGGACACAAATTATGTCAGTTGTAAAGAAGAAATGAATCGTGCACAAATTGCTAATTTACATATATTACTTTCGGTTACCCAAATAGAAATTATATTCTGTACAACCCAAAGCTTGAATCAACCTAACAGTTAGAGGTTGCATCAATATTGTAGAATTAAAAGCCAAATTGATCAATATATCGTAACCTAAACATGTATAGTATAACATGCAGTGTCTACCATCAAAACTAAATTTTCTTGAAAGAACTTGTCAGCAAAACAACAGAATCTGAATTTTATTAATAGAGAACCCTAATCCCCTTTTTTGTACCAAAGTGATACTTGAATAGGGTAGCAAATGAACAACCAGAAGATGAATGAACGAATATCCAGGTGTTTGAGAGACCTGGGGTTTCCCCTCCGAATGAATACCCAATTACACAATCTCTTTCTCTTCGTTTCTCTCCCATTTCATATTCTTTCACCTATCCCATTGAAGTTAGTATTTGGTTACACTAGGGTAATACCTTTTAAGGTATTGAATCCCTATTGCCCAACCTATTTCTCCTCATAAAGACCTTATTTATTCAAAGGTCTACGATCACTGTTCTGCATATAAGCCTATAAGGTATGTTTTTACATTTACCGAGCTCGTATCAAACAAGTGAAGCATACAGCATTATGCTGTCACATAAAGACCTTACAACAATGGTTGAAGTTACGGTTGAGTGGCTAGGAGATCTCACAAGTTCAGGTCGTGAAATTGTCCTTTTTCAAAGCAAATACATGTTAAAGCTGCCTACAATAGACCCACAATGGGTTTGAACCTTCCCTAAATCCTGCTATAGCCCGAGCTTTATAGTACGAACCGAGTTACCCATCTGAAAATGTTGATGCAACCGAGAAATTTGATGCTACCCAGAAAGTTGTCCGGGCTTGAGTCAGATAGAAAGGGAGATTATGTAGGTTGGGTAGGTATGTAGGATAGCAGGGTTTGTGTAGGACCACCTCCTTAGATAAAAAACTGAGGTGAGTGGAAGTTTAATCCTGAGTTGAAAAGAATACCAAAAAGATGTTATCTGAATTCAGTTAAAAGTACATAAGGTATAACTATTTGAAGATCCAATTTGTCATTGTTTATATAAGAAGAAAAAATTTTAAAAAGAGAATAAAGTAAATATTCCCGCAAGCATCAGATAAGAGCATCACTGTTTATAGACCAAATATGGGTCTAGAACTGAAAGTAACACAACTTGCATACTAAAAAATTCCCAGTCTAAAATAGAAAAGGGAATCATAATCCAATTAGTAAGAATGCATCCCAATACCCAAACATGTAAACCACATATCCCCAGATCCCAAATCCTAACTTACAAATAACAATCCACTAATGGCAAATACATGATAACATTATCTCTTGTCAAAAAAAAAAAACATTATCTCAGGCTCCATCAAAATAGTCAAAAATGAGAACAATGCAATGTTGAACAAGAGATTTATCATGTACATATTACATACAGTTTTGTCTGTCGCAACCCGGAATGTCCCAGGAATTGAAATTCCTGCCCCACCACCCATGGTAATGCCATTCAGAAGAGCAACCTGCATCCAGTTCATTACTGCATAATGTTAGGCCTCCAAGAACGGAGATTGGAGAAAATAGCTTATTCGCCCTTGGATTTAATGATAAACAAGAATGAAAAGATTACACAAAGGAGCTATTCTTCCCTCACACTGGATAAACCAGTCACAACACAATTATTATCAAGAGGCCTAAGTCTTTGTGTTAGAATTTTGTGTTATATTATAGGTAATAGTTGTCGAAGTCTTTTGTGTTATGGGTGACATTTCTTTCTCAGTTATATGCACTGATATGGAATATTATGTCAAGAATCAGGCTGCATTGCATCACCACTTGTTGTAGTCCTAAAAAATTTTATAAGCTTGGATACAGCTTGGATACATGGTAAAAGGAAACATGCTAAAACTCAAGTATCATTTGCAAACATCTGTATTTCAATGGTTTTGAATCAACAGTTGGACAACAATTTTATCATAAATATAAAATATTTTTCTTATGAAACAGAAGGTAAGAGTATGTCACACTTATGTCTAATAAAAAGAGCACAAACAATTTATCAGCCTCCAAATACCATACTCACATGTGGCTTCATATATGTACCTATGAGGTATATAAACCTATATATAGTTCTAAAAAATTCTTTACAGGCGTCCATGTTCCCTGCATAAATTGAAAGAAGCGTTAAAAAAATTGCATGATAAAAAACAGAAAACTATGTTAGCACTTAGCAGAAAATGACACATTTAAAATACAAGGAAGAAAATTATTAAAACCAAATTGCGTTTAAAAATCTGAAACCTAATATTGGGAGTTGGGTCTTGCTTCTCAGAACATCTAGAAAATGAAACTTACGAATACTATGCTTTTCTCCTCCCTTAAGAAATGCACTAATGCAGTACTCACAAAAAATATTTCTAACTTTTATAAGCACTTGAAAGATCAAAAGCTAAGAACCACAACAACAAAGCCTTATGTCCACTGGGTAGGGTTGTCTACATCGATGCATGATTCCCTATTGTGTATTGAGTTCAAAGAATGACTATTTACCTATAAATACCTCTTAAAGGTTTTTTCTATTACTTTTTTATCTCCCTCTACGATCTACCTCTTGCTATTGGAACTACCCTCCATTTGTTCAACCCTCCTTATTGAAACCTCAACAGATTTTGTTATGGACCCAACTGAAGAGGAAGAATACAACATAGCTCAAGTGAGGCCCAAATCCAAGAGAGTCAAGATCAAGCCCAAATACTTGAATGACTATAGCACCCGTTAGAGTTACTTATTATTTACTGCTTTACTTTTACCTCATGATGTAAGAAGGATCTAGTGAATCCATTGTCCTTTTCAATTCTTATCCTTTTGTATGACTCATAGAGAGATCTTTCTAGATATTGTATGAGTCACTATTTGACAGCTGTAATAGTACACTTGAGGGTACTATATTACCATTGAAGAGGAATGAATAATACTAGGCAGTAAATTGAAATGTTTATTTTTATTTGTTAAGGAGGAGCTCCCCTCGAAGGAGATTGTTCTGATTTCATTGTGCTTGTTAGACCTTTCGGATTTTCTCCACACATGTCCAAACTACCTAAAAAATGAGACTATCATTGTTTCTACAATAGAAGTTACAGTCCTATCTCTATGACACTAAGTTTTCTTTCCAAAAGCTTAAGAACAACTAAAAAGATTAGTCAACAAGTGAGGAGAGGCAACAAAATCTGATCATACACAAATATGTTGAGGAGAATGTGAGGTTAAATGACAATGATAAGTATTGAATACAGATGAAAATGTAAAAGCTGAAAATATTGAGCTGAAAATAAGAAGTGCTTGTCTAGATTTGAAAGGTACTACAAAATAGAAAAGCAAACACAAAATTGATAAGAATGAGTGGAGGCCAATGAAGAAGTCAAGGAATCATTGTTGCTTGTAGCATTGTATTCTTATTAATTCAAAAGCCAGCTGCTGTAACTTCTACTAACCGTTAGATATATTATAACTGTTATCTGTTAACTTTCAAGGAGGCCTAATAGCTTAAGTTCTTATATTTGCATCTAATTGCATCTTAATTTCCAAGAAATTTGAACGCATAAATTCCTATAATGTCATATGGAATAAGATTTCAATAAGAAATTCACAGATTTGAAAAGCACACAGCTAAGACAATGGAACAAGATTCAAACTAGAAGTTCACCTAGCAGACTTCAATAAGAAACTATTTGATATTTATTGGCTAAATATATATTTTGGCCCTTTATCTTTGGGATTGTGGCCACTTTGGCCCTTTATCTTTTTTTTTTCTCATTTTAGACCCTCATGTTTTTTGTGTGTGTCATTTTGGCCCCTGCCGTTATGTTTATGTTTTTTTAGGCAAATTTTTAAGGACGAAAATGAAATCAATTAAAAACATAAGGGCCCAAAATGAAATCAATTAAAAACATAAGGGACTAAAATGAAATCAATTAAAAACATAAGGGACCAAAATGATAACGGCAGGGGCCAAAATGACACACACAAAAAACATGAGGGTCTAAAATGAGAAAAAAAAAGATAAAGGGCCAAAGTGACCACAACCCCAAAGATAAAGGGCCAAAATATATATTTAGCCATATTTATTTACCTTTGTTAATGAAATTGTAAAGCGAAACAATATCTCCTCCAGCTGCAAATGCCCGGCCACTGCCCTTAAGTTTCACATCAATATAAAGTTGAGCAACTGAACTGTTATGTTAGCATGGAGCGTATAATGAAAGATATTACCTTGACGATCACAAAACCAATGTCAGGGTTATCTTCCCAACTTGTATAAAGTTTATGGAGTCTAGCAGCCTGAGAAATCAAAAGAATTATCTTAAAAAAGCGAGTATAAATGAGAATCAATCAAATAAGTGCGATGCAATAGAATAATTGAATTAACCATGGAAGTGTTGATGGCATTGAGAGCGGAGGGCCTGTTAAGAACGGCAACCCTCGAGTACCCATTTCCTTCAACCGAAACCTGTCAATGTGTGTGTGTTGAGTAAATTCAGAGATTGAATTGAATTATAGAAATGAAATGATAGTGCAGAGAGAGAAGAGTTGAACTTGATCATCGGCGGTGACAGAGAAGCTTCTGTGACTGTGAAAATTGATTCGACGACGCTTTGCCCTTTCTACCAACCACCACGCTGCCCTTCTTCTGCATTCCATCATCCTTTTTCTTTTGCTTTTCCTAATTCTAATTCATTTCTTAGGTATGTATGGAATAATTTCTTCAATCTCCAAAATGCCCTTCTAAAACAGACTCAAGTCGACAAAATTTGTATTTTTTTTGGTGGCGGAGCTAGCCAAAATTTTATGAGCCAAAATTTTATGAGGGGGCTAAACGTAAATGGTTAATCATACTTTTGGTTTCTCAAATTTCTATGTTTGAAGAGTTTGGCCGCTCTACTTTATTTTTGGCAATTTTGCTCCCTCGGTTTTCTTGATTTGGTAATTTCGGTCCCAATGATTTTTTAATTCAGAAATGTTATTTGGACCAAAAAAATATACCAAAAGTGTACCAATATAATACGTATGAGATACGAAGGAAATACGCGTATAATACATTTATTTTTTTATTTAAAATTAAATATATTATACGTGTATACCACTGAATCTAATTTAAAATAAAAAATTAAATGTATTATATGTGTATTCCCTCTGTATCTCATACGTATTCATATTTTGGTACACTTTTTTGATCCAAATAACATTACTCTTTTAATTACATTATTTGTCCCCAAAATTCATGGATTGTGCATTTTTTATCTCTCATTTTCTTAAATTTCAAGATTTTTAGGGATCAAAAGTGCAAATAATTCATGATTTTTAGGGAGTAAAAATACAATAAGTAAAAAGTAACAATATTGTTAATTTAATATAATAACGGTATATGATTCATGTTTTTTTGGGCTAATCATAGACTAATGGACTTAAAATAATGAATTTACTGTTGTTCTTTTATCTTCTTTGACCAATAAACTTGGTTGAGGTACTTCCATCTACCCCATTGTAAGCCTACCCTCCGCCCATGTCTCCATTACTTGTGTTCTCCATTACTTTTATTACTAGAATATGGAAGATATTTGGACATCATTTAATGTTTTATTATTATATTTATTTTTCAAAACTATAGTAATAAAAGTAATGGAGAACACAAGTAATGCAGAGGATTTTTACTCATGTGCATGACCTCAAGCATTGTCACTAGCAACAACTTCTCCATGGATCTCTTCCATCTCACATACTATCACCACACACACTTAACATTCATAATTAGAAATAAAAAATGTAATTTACAACTGGATTTCATCATTAACACATCATTCGATTGGAACTCGCGATGACATCGAACCTACAATCCCATAAGTACACAAATCTCTACAATTCGTCGTGTGAGAAATTGGTGGTTTGGGTGCTAACTTAGGTTGTTCGAGTGGTAAGAGCTCGGGTTCTCTTAAGCAAATAGTCAAGGGTTGGAATCTAGACTCTTTTGAATGAAAAAAACCTAGTTGGGATGGAACTATCCACCTTGTGCGACTTTAGGTTCTCATAGATTAATCATGGTTAAACAACAATTGATATTTCACACATATCACGTGGGTGACAAAAAAGTACCTAGCACATCGATAGTGGGATTTGAACTTATATCCTTGTTGAATATGTGTGGCATCATTACCAACCAAACCATGCTAACTTGCACAATTTATAATATGTAAAGGACAACAATTTGTATAAGTATACAATTGAAATAATATTAGTCATGTAATTACATTTCTAAGATGGAATTGACCATCCTCGCCCACAAAAGAATTTTATTGGATTTAGGAGATTTCTCTTTTTACTTCCTAGAAGCAAAGTTATTGAGCAATGATTCTAAGTTGACAAGGGTAGTCAATTAAGGCATGACTTGGCCAATGTTTTCTCCTCAATAAGCTCTTGGGCCGTTTTATCCATCTTTTCCCTTGAGAATTGATCAATCTTAAGCCCTATCATAGTATCAAAGTTATTATCAAACAAACCATAATGTTTATAAATATATTTTGTTGTCAAATGTTGTCCACAAATGTCCATAAACATAAATTTGTTGTGTTTGCTAATTACTTCATCGAGATTAACATAATTGAAAGCATTTACTATAAAGAATAGAAAGACACTTAAATCCTACATATGTAGTGTATATAAGTAAAAATAATGTACCTTGTACAATATTCCATTCTCCTTTCTCACATGTAACAGGAAAAGAGTAAATAAGGCCAGGTTGGATACCATAAGACCCATCAGAATACACTCCCATTGATACCCATGTTCCCTAAAATAGATGCAAATACAACAAAATGTAATTTAATATAGAGGTAATATAAAAAATAAGTGAAATTCAACTTGAGATAAAAGAGAATCTACCTCAGGAGTACCTAAAACCCAATCACGTATATGATCACAAGCAGCACTTGCTGCTGATAATGCACTAGACAACTTCCTAGCTTTGATAATTACAGCCCCACGTTGCTGAACTGTGGTGATGAACTCAGTGTTTAACCTACGACAAATGACAAAGAAAAAGAATTTCGGCCTGAGTGCTAATCATACCATGTAACGCAATCTGCCCGTGTGGATGTACGGGTATTTTACTAGTTACTTTTTGAAAATGCTTGGATTGAGATGGTTTGAAATTGAGGTACCAGTTATCATCAGCAACTAATTCTCTAACAGATTTCTGGCCGTTACTTATGGCGACGGTTGCATGGTTGACATCTGGATATTGGGTTGAGGAGTGATTTCCCCAAATGATCACATTTTTCACATCACTAACATAAACATTTAGCTTCTCAGAGATTTGACCTAATGCTCTATTATGATCTAGTCGTGTGAGACATGTGATGTTTTTCTCAGGGATTGAAGGAGCAAATTCTTTCAAAATGAGAGCATTTGTGTTAGCTGGATTTGCAACCACTAGCACCTGCATTCAACAAGAATTGAAACTTCAAGATTATAAGAGTATCAACTAAGTACTAGGGGCATAATTATAAGGTTTAAATATCATTTTAGTTCATGTAAATATAGCGAGCTTTGATTTTAGTCGTTGTAAAAAAATTCGTTTTTTTCCCTTCAATTTCCAAAACCATCACTTTTAGTCCCTAAAGTGTTTTTTGTGTTTAAAAATACTGATGTGGTGTTTTTTTACTACGTAGCTAGGGACTAAAAATGAAAAAAATTGCTATATATGCAGGGACTTAAATGAAAATTAGCTATATTTGCAGGGACTAAAATGAAAAATTAGCTTTATTAGCAGGAACTAAAAAAGAAGCCATATCAATATTTTTAAACACAAAAAACACTTTAGGGTAGAAATTGTAGGGACTAAAACGGACAAATATTTTTAACATATGGACTAAAACCAAAAATCGCTATATTTACAAGGACTAAAATGATATTTAAACCTAACTAAAGTTAGTTAGGCTAACTAGAGTATAAAGAGGCTGATAAAGTGTTACTAACTTTACAATCTGCAGCAGCATGCTCCTCCAGGGCTGAAGCCTGAGCCTTGTAAATTGATACATTCTTAGACATTACATCTTTTCTTTCCATTCCTTCTTTCCTAGGAAATCCACCAACCATAACTGCAATGTTAACATCTTTGCAAGCTTCAACAACATCTGTAGTAGCAACAACACCTGTTGCATTTTGTATACACAAATAATATCATAAGATATCTCACAAAGAAAACCATGATAATATGATATAATATGGTCAGCATTAAATAATTTAAAAAACATGCCTCTAAGAAGTGGGAAAGCAGCATCAATTAGTTCCATTTTCACCCCTTTAAGAGCCTCTGCTGCTGGTTCAATATCAAGCATATGCAAAATTACAGGCTGATTTGGACCCAGCATCATCCCTCTTGCAATCATTGGAACAAGAGCATAGCCAATTTGTCCTGTTTTTAAATTAAATCAAAATTAAAATTCACATGTCAATGTGACAATGAATCTGAAAATGTAATAAGGACACAAATTTCCAATTAATAAGGTTAGCTAAGTGAATTAAGAATACTATAAATGTATCAAAAAAAAATGAATCTTTGCCTGCAGCACCAGTGACCAATACTGTGATTGGTTCCTTATCAACTTTGAGAAGACCACACATATATCTAATGATCTTCCAAAACAAAAAAACACAAAATAAAACAAGAATAATTTTTTTAAAGATCGGATTATTTGTAATTTCCAAAGCAAACATTTCCATGTTCATTATTTCTCTGTTAGGATCTTTGTGAAACTATCTACTTCATTTGTCTTTTTATATAGGTTATTAACATTTGAAATTAAGAATCCATGCACATTCCACTACAACAAGGCAATTATATACCAAAACTAAGTTTGCACGAAATGCAAGTACAAGAGAATAGCACTTACCTTAACAACAAAGAAAAGAATAACAAAGAAATGAGGTATAAAATCAATGTTAGGATATGTGTTCCTCGCAATTTTTTAATTTTTTTTTTGGCAAACAGAATTTTTTAGATGGCAAACTAATATTGAACTTTTGCTTCAAAAAAAAAACTAATATTGAACTCAAATTATAAAATTAAAATTTTGTCAATATTGGCCAAACGGAACCCGACTTGCTCAACTTTTTCCTTAATTTTCATTTATCTGTTGTTGTTTGTTCTCTTCCATTTTGACTATAATTAGTTTATTTAATTGAATTTATCCTCTGGCTAAGTCATTAATTGGCGAAGCTTTTGTCCTATGTATCATGTTATTGCCTTGTTTTAAAACCTGATGGGACCAAACTATCAATTATACCCCTGACTCCTCAAACAAATTTTCAGAATTACCTCGATCAACTTTTTTATAAAAACCTTCTGGAATTATGTGTTGATAGGTAAATCCGGAACTGTTTGGAATTGTTTTAAAAAAAAGTGACTTTTACCTACGGACAGAAACCGTAAGTAAAAGTCATTTTTTTATAACAGTGACTTTTACCTACGGACCGAAACCGTAGGTAAAAGTCAATTTTTTTAAAATGTTCCCAAAACAAATTTTTCATTCCGGAAATACCATTTTTCACATAAATCCGGAAGCCATTTTTTTCAAAATTTCGGAAATACCTTTTTTTACATACTTCCGGAAGCCATTTTTGGGAAATTTCCGGAAATACCTTTTTGAGGTGTTTCCGGAACACAAATTTTTCATTCCGGAATAATTCCAGAAATTTTTCAAAAAATTAATTTCCAGTTAAATTTTGGTAAAAATGTGAGCGGTATTTTGGGGTTAAAACGTATTATGGGGGTACAAAGTTTATGAGGGGGTAAAAAGAGCCAAAGAATAACTGCATATAACTTACATGCTACGGATAAGAATAGTGATATATAGCACCAATGACATATGTCGGTGGTTGTGGTTCTTCGTTGAGTGTCTGAAGCGCTATGTGAACTAAACAACTAGGGTTGACAAACAACAAAGTTTTAGGCTTTGTTTGGTGTTCCTAACTATTTCTTTGAGTAGGATTTAGCTAGAACACGAAGTGAATATATGAACACAGAATAATCGTAAGACTGTAGAGAATAAGAGTGAAGTTCTGTGAATCAAGAATGTTCTCCTTTCATTAGCCTGTAAGGGCACTATATATAGTACATTGGGTGTTTAATGACAGTAAATACATTTATAGCCGTTACAACCTTACTGGCAAAATTATAGAAGCTTCCTTAAATACTCCATCCTTCGGCCTCCCTGAGGCCGACCCATGACGAGGATCACGCTCTGGGCAATGACGGAATCCCTCAGTCCATATGCGAGAAGAGTCCTTCGGTTTTGGCTTCTCACTGGAACCCCTCGGTTTACCGAGTAGTTATGCAGCAGCCGGTTCGACTATGAGTGGTGTTCGGTCCTGCATGCGATGGTCGGATCTGATATGAACACAGTCCCTCGAGCGGCGAGCACGAGTGTAGAGTGCGAAGCCGTTCAAAGAAAAAGTCAGCTCGTCGGTTTTACTTGGTGCTTCGTCCTCGGAGAGCCGAGCGTAACCGGCGTGTTTCCCGAAGGCGTTCCCTGTAGTTTTGACAAGAGCTTTTGATTTGACATAAAAGGAACTTTATCTTCTCGGAAATCTAGTTTTGACTGCCATAAATGACATGTTCTCGGAGTTCGTTCCTTCATCCCTATATAAAGAGGGGTTTTCGCATCCTTGGCTCCTCACTGGTGTTATGTTTCATTTTTGTGTGGTGCTGCTTTTCCTGGTTGGGTCGCATCTACCTTCTTGAGTCTTCTGCGCGATCCCAATGAGGATCGTCGTGTGGGGATCGCCATGAGGTTCAAGAAGGGAGTTGTAGATCTTCGCGAACTGTGGATGTTCCTTGTCTATTTCCCCCCATCCTTGTCGGGATTGCGTAGAAGACTCAGGTGTATGTCGTGCCTGCAGTTTTAGGTTTCTACCAGAAGATGGCCCTTCCTAGATCTTCTGGTTGAGTCTCTGCAAGGGAGGTTCGGCTGGATCTTCCACTTCCAAATTTGCCACTGCCGATAAGCTTTAGGTTCGGCCCTTCTATTCCTCCTTCCGCCGAGAAGATTTCTGGAGCCTTGCCGGGTTGGTGGTGGACCTGTAAAATTATTAAAGATAGAGTTTGGCTCTGCAGGCCGGTTAAATAACTTTATCAAAAGTAGAGGTAGGCCCCATAGGCCGGCCAAATGTACTGTTGAAAATAGATTTCGGCTCTATAGGCCGGTTCGAATGTATGACCCTCTTGTTTTCCTTATGATGTACAAGATTAAAAATGTTTAAATATCATAAGACAAGTTTTGAGACTCCTTCCCTTGGCCTTGTAGCAATTATTTAGTATGACCGTTTTCTTTTTGTGTCATTTTTGTACCGAATATCAGACGGATTACTTGGACCAATCTTTGATGAGGTCCGTTTCGGCTACTTAGATGTTGACGTGTGATTTTGACGTTTGATTAATTTGATGGGCGATGTACTTATGACGTCATGCTATTATGACATCATTGGAAACCGTCGCTTGTTTTAACTGCGTCGTTTGGAAAGTGACACTTGTCAAAATCACTGTCATTCAAATTCAAAAGGCCTTTTTATCTTAGCCGTCGAAGTCTTTTATTCACTGGGAACCGTCGGATTAGCTTCACTCTTTTTGACATAGGAGCGAGGTTTTTCTCCTCACTTCTTTTTCCCTTTCTCCTCCTCGTTTCTTTCAGAGCTCTTGCTATTTTTGCCATTCCTGCTTCTATTGCATTCCTTGCGTTTTTGCGTTGTCTCTACATCTTCCCTTGCATTGCGATTTCAGGTACGTCTTCACTTTCCTGTTTTATTCTCTTCTGTTGTTGCTTCTCTTTTTGCGTTTTCGGGTTTCCTGTGAAATGTCAGTTATAGAAATAAGTAGCGAGAGTGAGGAAGAGGTTACCTATGGGTTTAGGATTTCCAAACCTTCTTGTGTCCCTGAACGTTGTGTTTACTGTTTGATGCATTAAAGGTAGAAGAATCCTGCATTCGCGGAAAGAGTTCAATAGTGAGTCGTTGTCTCATTCGGCAGGATCGGGGTGGTTTACGCAAATGGCCGAAGATAATCATTCCGGTCGTGAGGGGAGTCGGTCTGATGTAGTTGATTCCTGGGTAGACCAGGAGATGCTTGATTCTTACTCTGTGTTACGAACCGAAGAGTCTTTGGTGGTTGTTCGCGACCTGCTGAGTTTTTCGACAAATGCAGGTTCGGTTGTGGCTCGTCCGGCCTCGTTGGATGAGGCAGTGTGTGATTCCCCTGAGCCGGGGGTTACCCCTTTTACCTATGTGTACACAACCCTTTTTGAGCATTTAGGAATTCGAGTTCCATTTTCTCCCTTCTACTGTCTGGTGCTTAGGCAAATTAACGTGGCTCCCTCACAACTTCATCCCAACGGTTGGGCCTATATGCGAGCCTTTGAGATTTTGTGTGAGTGTCTGGACATCGAGGTGACTGCACAGAAGTTTCTGCATTTTTTCCATACGCAAGTTAAGCGGCCGCAGCAGTGGACTTATCTGTGCAACTATGGCTGTCGGCCCTTCATGGCCGCTTTTAAGAGCAGCTACAAGTATTTCAAGGGACAGTTGTTCAAGCTGGAGGCGGGTCCGGCCGATCCTTTTTTGTTGATAGATGAGTCTGGGAAGGAGCGTTTTCCTCTTTATTGGACGCGTAACCCTCGTCCTAAGTATTCTGTTGAAAGGAGGAACCAATGTCCGGCCGATCGGGTGGAGGTTGACTGTCTTTAGTCGTTTGTTGAATCGGGTGCGTTGCCCAAGGCTTCAATGTTGATTGCCTTGGTCGATGAGTCTGAAGAGTTGATCGGGTATTTAAGTAATTTTCTTGTTTTTGCTTCGCGTTTCTTTGTTTTGGTTTGACTATTATTGATGGCTTACCTTGTTTGTGGCTTTTGTAGAGAACCTTGGGATGTCGTCGATTAGTGTTGAACAGAGGCAGCGAATTCGTGCCGAGCAGAAACGGAAGCAGGGCCTTTCTTTAGGGCCGAAGCCAACAAATGACACTCTGGTCGGCGACGGTAGTCCTATCCCCGCCGCTGTTACCGTGGAGAAGACCCGACCTCCACCTTCCACGCAACTTCCACCCACCAAGAAAGCAAAACATGTCTCGGTTGTGAACCTTGAATCCGGGGAGTGTGGCCCTTCGACTGATGTCTCATGGAGGAGCCACTTGAAATGTCAGAAGAGGACTGATGCTACTGCTGATGCGCCTATCCGAACTGCTTGGAATTCTCGGTATCTGGTTCATAGAGTCTTGAATGGAGCTCTTGGGCGGCTGATCCCGAGAAGGTTGCTGCCATGGGTTTGGGGCAGATTTTGGTTGCTGTCAAGACGTATGGTCTTTGGGCCTCCCTTCTTGCTCACATGGCTGAGAATGCTGTCGGCAAAAGTTGTTGGAGAGAACAGCCAACTTGAGACTCGGTTGAAGGAGCTGGAGGATAGTTTAAAGTTGTGCGAGGAGGAGCGAGATTTGTTGAAGCAGGATCTGCATAAGTGGGATTCAGAGAAGATCGGGTTAGAGAAGAAGGTGTCGATTTTGGATGAGGAAAAAGGAGGCTCTCAGAGAGTTTGAAGGTTGTCGAGGCTCGGGTTAAAGACTTGGATAAAGAGGTCAACGAGTTAACTACTGAAGTGGTGACTGAGTTTGACAGGGGTTTTGACACCGCTCTGGCTCAAATGCAGGTTCTTCACCCTGAGGTGGATATTTCGCCATTTGATCCGGATAAGATAGTAGTCAACGGCCAGATTGTGGCGCAGGCTGCCACTGTGAATCGTGGGTCGTCCAGTGTTCCTGCTCCCGTCGCTCAGGGCGAACCTTTGGACCTGACTTCTCTGGATCAATTTCTGGATGAAGAACCGGACCCTCAACCCAACCGACAGACCGAGCTGGTAGCTGACTCTGAAGCCACGCCTTGATGACGTTTATGTTTAATTTGAGCATGTATTTAAACTTTGCCTTTGTTGGCGTTTGGAATGTATGACGCCTTAACCTTTTGTTGAATTGCATGACGCCTTATCTTCATTGTTTCGTTTGTCTTGTACTTTTGAATCACTTATGCTTCGGTTTGTTGAATCGGTTTATCGTTATTTATGTGAATGGTCTTTTGGTTTGGTGCCCAAGGGTTGTATGTCGGCTTTCGCGCGGTCTACACCTGTCGGGTCTTGTGTTTAAAATGACCTTCATTGTGCCAAGCTCGTTGGCTTGTTTGGGCGAGCGTGTTAGCTTTGTTTACACATTGAAGGATCTTACACCGAACCGAGCTCATTGGCTTCGTTCGGTGAGCGCGCTAGCTTCGCCTATACGATGGAAGCTCCCCTTCGGTTTCGCGGAAATAAACTTCTTTGAAACCGAACTGGTGTGCACAAGGGTGGTGCGCGAGCTCGTCAGCTCTGCTCTCACCTGTCAGAACTTTGGGTCTTCATTACCCAAGGACAACATCGAGATGTTGCTCGGTCCTTGCCTGTCGGGACTTTTTTATTATGGCACATTCTTTTCTTTTTACTGAATAATCGGCTCTCTTTATTTAATAATGGTGATGGAATACATTTGGGGCTTTATATTGCCACATACAAATGATACATTAATTGAAAAGATGATAGATCATAAGAACCGATGATTGCTTCTTCAGCTGTAATAGAACTGAAGGCTGGCAGCGTTCCAAGACCTAGGAATGTTTCCTCCATTTAACTTCTCCAGTTTGAGAGCTCTTGGACCGACGACGTCTTTGACTCTAAAGGGACCTTCCCAATTGGTCGACAGTTTTCCTGCGGTTCCCACTCGGCTTGGCGTTCTGAGAACTAAGTCATCGGCTTTGAAGTTTCTGGGATTGACTTTGGAGTCGTGCCTCTTTGTTGCTCGCTGCTTAACTGCTGCTTCTTTGACTTTGGCGATTTCTCTGACTTCGTCCAGGAGATCCAGGTCGGCTCTCAGTGCATCTTCGTCAGGAATTTTCTATGTTAACTTCCTCCTTGGACTGAGTTCCAGCACCTCAACGGGTATCAGAGCGTCGGTTGATAACTCTATTTTATATAGAGTTATTCATATGTTTAAAATTAGTAAATTGCTCTCTTTCAAGCAAAGATAAAGAGTTTATATAGTATTTTATGTAATATGTGATAACTTGAGTGTTTAACATGGTTATAGTTGTTAGTAGGCCATTTTAGATACATTGTGGTATGTTTGATAAAGTTTGTTCAGTGCAGTCTAGATGCTCACTGCATCAAATGCTCTTGCATTGATTCTGCACTTACAACTGCGCTGGCTCAGCACAATGCTACTGCATTGCAACTGCATTACTCCAAGAATGAAGCCAGCCACTTGCACATCCACTTGCACATGATGACCTCATGCGTAGTCTCCTAAAGCAAGAACACCTCATATTTCGGCGCCTACTATTCCCACATAGCTTTGAAGAGTCATCTACATAGGGACACATGTTCATATCTCATTGGACCTCCCTACTCACTAGATTAAAGACCTCAACTTGGGAGACAACTTCTGAATACTAACCATGATCCAACTTCTAGTTTACTTCAACATGAAGGAAGGAAGCACCTCTCTTGAAGACTATATAAAGCCCTCACTCCTTCACTTGAAGATAGATCACAATCCATAAGTTAGATTAAAATTTCACTCCACATAGATAAGTTCTATTTTGTAAGAAGGAAAGGAAGGAAGTGCAAATCCTCCTTACTTCGATTTCATAGTTTTACTTAAGTGCTAAGGAGCTAATGCAATTACATTGCTAGGAGGATTCATGCTAAGAGCTACAACTTGTGTAAACTCTATCTTGTTGTTTCTCTTTTGTGATTTCAATTATATAAACATGTTCTATTCTGTTTATATTTGTCTTGCAATGTCTATGTTGAGCTAAACCTATCTTAGTTGGAATGTTCTAACCATTTAATGAGCTTTTAAGTAAGTTTAATACAAGTATATGATGTATGCACTTTAGTTCTTGCTTGATAATACTTTCAACACTTATTTTGAGATTGATCACTTATAATAAGTAGATTTGTAAAAGCAGACATGGTTTACAATTAAGAACTCAAGAACTAATATGGGTGAGTGTTTTACATAAAAGAAACTTTGTGAAAACCATACTAAGTCCTAGACATAGGATAGTATAGTCCATAGGGTGATACTGTGGGTACTTTAAAAGACAAGAGTGAACTTATTTAGCTAAGCCTAGACATAGGAAGCTTGTAATGAAACTCTGAAGAAAGTGACTGAAAGGCACACAACTAATGCAACAACATTCAGTGCAACTGCATCATAACTGCATTATTAAACACTTATAAGTGAGTTACTTGGGGAAGACATTCCAACTAGCTTTTCTCTATTGTATTACAACTACTTACACTTTGCTTTATTCTAACTTACTTGTGATACTCACCATCATCAACTATCTTGTTAAATTGGTTACTTTCCTCTAAATTACATAATATTGACTTTTGAAAGAGTTCATCAATCCCTGTGGGTTCGACCTGTTCTAAACACTATATTACTTGTTATGGACTGTGTATACTTGCACATGTTTTCCACACACCAAGTTTTTGGCGCCGTTGTCGGGGATTGTAGTTAAACTCTTTTTAAAAAAATCTAATATACTGTAATTTAGTGTATATTATTCTGGTATTTGCAAGTTTCTGTCATGCAGGAGCACATGGTGCTTTAGCATATGTACAGGACCAGAAACAGGACACCAGAATACAGCTTAGATCCAGAGATAGAAAGAAGATTTAGGAGATTGGTAAGACTCCAAAAGCAAAAGAAACAAGCCTGCAAGATGTCTCACAGTGAAGGACAAAGCTCAAGACCACACTCAGTAAGAGGAGGTCCTGGCTCTCATCAAGATACAGAAGAAGATCACAGAGAACGATTCATTCACATGGATCCCATAGGTATGATTAATGATAGAGATAGACCTATGAGGGACTATGCTCAGTTTGATCATCAAAACATGCAAACTAGAATATCTAGACCTCATATTGATGCTGTGCATTTTGAATTTAAACCTATGATGTTTCAAATGCTTCAAACTATTGGTCAATTTGGAGGAACTCCTCTAGAGGATCCTCACTTGCATTTAAAACGGTTTATAGAAGTATGTAGTAACTTTATCTTACCTGGTGTTAGTGAAGATGCTTTCAGATTAAGGTTGTTTCCTTATTCATTGAAAGATAGAGCTAAGGCTTGGCTAAACTCTTTAGAGCCTAACTCTATCCATTCATGGAATGCAATGGCTGAAAAAAATTTAGGAAAATATTTCCCACCTATCAAAAATGCCACGATAAGAACTAATATTACATCTTTTAGACAAAAAGAGTTTGAATCATTATTTGAAGCATGGGAAAGGTGGAAAGAACTTTTAAGAAAATGCCCTCTTCATGGTTTACCTGTTATTATTCAAATGGAAACTTTTTATAATGGTTTAGAACCTCAAACCAGAGTAATGCTTGATGCATCTTCTGGTGGAGTGTTATTGAATCTGTCATACAATGAGGCATGTGAGTTAATTGATAGAATAAAAGCTAATAGCTCTAGTTGGCCTACTGAGAGGGTGAGTGCCCAAAAGAAACCATCAGGGGTACATGAGGTTAGTGATGTAACAGCCTTATCTGCTCAAGTAGCCACTTTAGCTAACTTGATAAAGAACTTCACTTCAGTTAATGCAACTGCATCTAATGCAGCTGCATCAACAGACAGTACTGCAGCAGCAGTAGAACAAGCACCTTCAGGTACCACCAGTTGTGTATATTGTGGAGGAGGTCACTTGTATGAGGAATGTCCTAGCAACCCTATTTCTGTAAATTATGTAGGTTATAATAGAAATAACAACCCCTATTCTAACAATTACAATCCTGGGTGGAAAAATCATCCCAACTTTAGATGGGGCAATAACAATGCACCTGCATCTAATACTGCACCATCTACACCACCAGGATTCCCACCTCAAAAACAAGCCACCAATGAAAATTCTCTAGAAAATATGCTCAAAGCATTCATAGGAGAAGCAAGAACAGCTAGAAACTCAATATGCTTCCATTAAGAATCTAGAGACCCAAGTAGGACAGTTAGCCACAACTTTGTATCAAAGGCCACCAGGTGCCTTACATTCCAATACAGAAGCTACTCCTTCCCAGAAACAAGGAAAAGAGCAGGTTAAAACTATTTCCTTAAGAAGTGGCAAGGATTTGATTGAATCAAATGAGAGGGAAAGTGTAGATAAGAGAGAAAAAAAAAAGAAAAACAGAAAAATAGCAAAGAAAGAAATGTGGAAGCATCCAATGCTCTTGCATTAGAGGAAGAAGTTCAAATCCCTACACCTAAGTTAGTACCTGAGTACCCTCCTCCTCCTTACCCACAAAGATTGAAAAAAGCACATGAGGAGAAACAATTTAGCAAATTCTTAGAGGTACTAAAACAGTTGCACATAAATGTTCCCTTAGTAGAAGCACTTCAACAAATGCCAAACTATGCAAAATTCATGAAAGATGTGCTTACCAAAAGGAAAAGATTGGGGGAATTTGAGACAGTTGCCATGACTAAAGAATGTAGTCAGATCAGGCAAAGTAAGATTCCTAGGAAATTGAAGGATCCAGGGAGTTTTACAATTCCATTTTCCATTGGAACCTCTTATACTGGTAAAGCTTTATGTGATTTAGGGGCAAGTATTAACTTAATGCCTAAATCTATTTTTAACCAGTTGGGAATTGGAATTGCAAGACCAACCACTGTGACACTTCAATTAGCAGATAGGTCAATAGCCTATCCTGAAGGTATAATAGAAGACATCTTAGTTAAGGTAGACAAATTTGTGTTCCCTGCATATTTTGTCATTCTTGACTTTGAAGCAGATAAGGATGTACCTATTATCCTAGGAAGACCATTTCTAGCAACTGGCAAAACCTTAATAGATGTGCAGAGAGGTGAACTTACAATGAGAGTGAATGATCAAGAGATAAAATTCAATGTGATGAGTGCTATGAAGTATCCCACAGAGAATACAGAAGAATGCTCATCCATTTTTTTCTCTAGATAAATTGGTAGAGAAACAGTTTTACAAGCAGTATGATCATTTGGCTAACGCAGATGCACTTGATGCACATGCATTGCTAGATGAGGAAAACCTGCCAATAGGAAACTCTTGTAAGGTAGTCTGGGCCAGAACTTATGAACCTCTCAATCTTGAGGATCCAACCCTTAAAGAAAATTTACCCTTCATAGAAAAACCTCCCAAGCTAGAATTGAAGGAATTGCCTAAGCATCTTAAGTATGTCTTTCTAGGAGAAAATGAGACCTTACCAGTTATTATTGCTTCTGATTTAACCTCAGAACAAGAAAATGATCTCATCAATACTCTAAAGAAACATACCAAAGCAATAGGTTGGCAAATGGCAGATATCAAGGGAATTAGTCCTTTTGTGTGTATGCATAGAATCATCTTAGAAGAAAATTCTAAGAATAGTATAGAAAGCCAAAGAAGACTAAACCATATCATGAAGGAGGTTGTGAAAAAGGAAATCATTAAATGGCTAGATGCTGGCATCATATACCCAATATCAGACAGTTCATGGGTAAGCCCTATCCAATGTGTACCAAAGAAAGGGGGTGTGACAGTAATAGCTAATGAGAAGAATGAGTTAATACCTACTAGAACTGTAACAGGTTGGAGGATATGCATGGATTACAGAAAACTCAATAAGGCTACCAAAAAGGATCACTTTCCTTTACCATTCATAGACCAAGTGCTAGATAGGTTAGCAGGGAAAGAGTTTTATTGCTTTCTAGATGGCTATTCAGGATACAATCAGATAACCATTGAGCCTAAAGATCAAAATAAAACCACTTTTACATGCCCTTATGGAACCTTTGCCTTTAGAAGGATGCCATTTGGATTATGTAATGCTCCTGCAACATTCCAAAGATGTATGATGTCAATATTCTCAGATTTCATTGAGCAATCAATGGAAGTATTCATGGATGATTTCTCTGTCTTTGGAGAAACATTCCAAGACTGTTTAGCAAACTTGGAACAAATTCTTAAAAGATGTGAGGATACAAATCTGGTATTAAACTGGGAAAAGTGTCATTTCATGGTATAAGAGGGCATTGTGTTAGGACGCAGAATCTCAAAGAAAGGTCTAGAGGTAGACAAAGCCAAAATTGAGGTGATTGATAAATTACCCCCACCAACAACAGTTAAAGGTATCAGGAGCTTTTTAGGCCATGCTGGTTTTTATAGAAGGTTTATCAAAGACTTTTCAAAAATTTCAAAGCCATTATGTATGCTTTTACAACATGATGTACCATTTAACTTTGATGAATCTTGTATGGATACTTTTGAAAAGCTTAAAAAAGCTTTAGTAACAGCACCAGTGATAGTAACACCTGGCTGGAGCAGGCCTTTTGAATTAATGTGTGATGCTAGTGACTTTGCAGTAGGAGCAGTCCTAGGGCAAAGGTATGACAAGGTTTTTCATTCTATTTATTATGCTAGCAAGACATTAATTGAAGCTCAAGTGAATTACACAGTCACAGAAAAGGAATTATTAGCTGTAGTATTTGCATTTGAAAAATTTAGATCATACTTAGTTGGCACTAAAGTAATTGTTTATACTGATCATTCTGCCATTAAGTATTTGATTTCAAAGAAAGATGCAAAGCCAAGGCTGATAAGATGGATTCTACTCCTACAAGAATTTGATCTTGAAATTAGAGACAAGAAGGGAGTAGGAAACCAAGTAGCAGACCATTTGTCAAGACTTGAAAGTGAATCACTAGAGGGAGAAATCAAGGAGAGTTTTCCAGATGAGAAACTATTGGCAATCACACTCAATGCATATAGTGCAACTACATGTGCTACAAGGAATGCATGAGCATCAAATGCATCTGCACCATGGTATGCTGATATTGTAAACTACCTTGCAAGTAGAGTGACACCAGTGAATATGACATATCAACAAAGGAGAAGATTCTTCCACATAGTAAAACAATACTATTGGGATGATCCATTCCTTTACAAAATATGCCCTGATCAGTTAATAAGGAAATGTGTTCCTAATGATGAACAACAAGCAGTGCTTCTGCATTGCCATGCTGCACCATATGGTGGCCACTTTGGAAGCACAAGAACAGCAGCTAAGGTATTACAGTCTGGTTATTTTTGGCCTACTTTATTTAAAGATGCATATTTTATGGTCAAGAAATGTGACAAATGTCAAAGGGCAGGAAATATCTTTGATAAACATGAAATGCCAAGAACCAATATTTTAGAAATTGAATTATTTGATGTATGGGGAATGGATTTTATGGGCCCTTTTCCATCTTCTTTTGGTAATTTGTACATTTTAGTAGCTGTTGATTATGTGTCCAAATGGGTAGAGGCAGTAGCATTACCAAATAATGATGCAAAATCAGTAAGTAAATTTCTTCAAAGGAATATATTTACTAGATTTGGAACTCCTAGAGCTATAATTAATGATGAAGGTTCACACTTCTGTAATAAGATCATTGAAAACCTTCTAGCTAAGTATGGAGTTAAGCATAAAATTGCTACAGCCTGCCACCCTCAAACAAGTGGGCAAGCAGAAATCTCAAATAGAGAAATCAAAAGAGTGCTAGAAAAAATGGTAAGTCCAAATAGGAAAGATTGGTCTTTACATTTGGATGAAGCTTTATGGGCTTATAGAACAGCATTCAAAACACCCTTAGGAATGTTTCCTTATAGAATAGTCTATGGAAAAGCATGCCATCTACCTGTGGAGTTATAAAATAAGTCTTATTGGGCTATCAAGAAGCTCAATTTTAACTTAGACAAAGCAGGTACACAAAGAATGCTAGAGCTTAATGAGTTAGAAGAGATTAGGCAATTCTCTTTTGAGAATGCTGAAAACTACAAAGCCAAAACAAAGGCATGGCATGACAAGAGAATTCAAAAGAGGGAGGACTAGTTCTGCTATACAATTCTAGATTGAAGCTTTTCCCTGAAAAGCTTAGATCAAGGTGGTCAGGACCATTCAAATTGGTTAAAATTTATCCTCATGGAGCAGTTGACTTGTTAGATGAAGCCTCAAACACCATCTTCAAGGTAAATGGTCAAAGAATCAAAATGTACTATGGTGAACATGTGGTGAGAGAAAAGGTCACCACTCATTTGAAAAATCTCTAAAAGAAAGAGGTAGTCAGGCTGAAAAGACTCTTAAAACAAGCGCTTAATGGGAGGCAACCCATCATTTTTACTTAATTTTGTTCAATTTGATGTTTTAAGTGTTTTGTAGGAAAAGCAGGAAACTGATGCAGCTGCACTGCAATGCTACTGCATTACATCTGCATTGAAGAAAAAAAATGTGTCCTGTACCCAAGTTCAAAAGTTTGAAGAAATTGATCAAGTGTGAATGACAACTCATCAGAAGCAAAGTTAGAAACTAAATGAAGTGTTGAGTAACCAAGGGAGACACATGGCTGCATGCATGTCCACCACGACCTTACCTAACGACTACTACTTCAATCAAATCAAAACTTCTCTTAACTCCTCACTTACAAAACCCTAAAACCATTTTCGTTACCCCTTCCACTCAATCTGAAACCTCCCACTCTAATCAAACAGTTACGCATAACAATTCTATCTCAAGCGAACACAATGGTGAAGAAACAATCAGCATCTAAATCACCAATCAAAAATGCATCATCTTCATCACAAAAGGGCAAGAAACGAGATTCCAATGCATCTGCATTGGCAACCCAGAAACCACATCTATGGAAGATGCACTTACTACCAGAAAGAGGGTATGAAATGAAGAAGGCAACTCCATCATTCATGACAACAGTGGCCAACCTTCACTGGGATCATTTTGTGTTGCCACGAGGAGGATACATTGAAGAATTAGTGAGAGAATTCTATGCTGGACTTTCTGAAGATGAAGGACCAGAGAAAAGCTACACTTCTAAGGTTAGAGGTAAGGTAGTTCATTTTCATCCTAACAAAATAAATGAGCATTATATGTTGAAATACAATGGACTTGAGTTTGAAAAGAAAGTAGGGAAGGCTTATAAGAAAGAAATGGAAGAGATTAGGGGTAGAATTGCCACACCAGATTCTGTTTGGGAAAGATTCACACCAAATGAGGTTAAGCTTAGAAGTACTTATTTGATAGATGCTCTAGGCAATTGGCACTTGTTCATTACAACATCAATCTTACCTACTTCACACACATATGCCATGACCAAAGAGAGATTGATCTTACTAGATACAATTCTCTCTGAGGGAAATGTTGACATAGGTAGATTGATTGCTAGGGAAATCTATACATGCACAACTAAAACAAAGGGATTTCTGTTTTTCCCTTGTCTCATAACTGAATTGTGCATGAAGGATGATGTTCCTATTGTTGCTAATGAACAAAGAAAATTTCCCCCTAATAATTTGAATGTTGAGATGAAGGAGAGAATGAGAAAAGTGAAAGGAGCACTGCCTATGCCTGCAATGCAAGAGCATTTCATGCAGAAGCAAGCTGCAGTATGGAAATTTTAGAATGAACAACATGATTGGTTGCAACTTGTTTTCCAATATATGTCTAATAAATTAGGCAATATTGAGGCACCTGTGTTCCCAAGCTGGGTGTTAAGAACTGAAAGACAAGAAGATGAGGAGAAAATACAAGCTGATGAGGAAAAAGAAGAAGAGAAAGAAGAGGAACATGAAGAGAAACCAAAGAAAAAGATGACTAGAAAACAAACAAAGGGAAAGAAAAAGGTAGTAATGGAGCCTGAATTTGAAGAAACTTATAATTTAGAAACTGAGGATGAGGAATTAGAAAAAGAAATGGACAAGGAGAGTGAAGATGAAGAAGAAAGTGATACTCAAGTTGAAAGTGAGGAAGAAGAACGTGCTAGAGGTGTCATTTTGAAAGAAATAGCTAGACAGAAATATGCCAAGAAAACACCACCCCAAGCCCAACAAGAAACAACCCACACTTCACCAATCACATCACCTATCCAATAACCAATCAACTCACCTACCAAAGAAGCATCTCCCCAACCAAAATCACCACTACCATCCCTTACTGATCCACCAATACAGTCACCACCACAAACAACCCCTCCTCCACCCTCTCCACCAACTAAAACAGAACAACCAACTCACACTGTGCAACAAAGTCCAATCCCAACCTCACCTATCACTGAGCCACAAACAGAACAAACCACCCCTACTAGCCCCACTAACATTATAACTAATGTTGTTTCTGCTCTTGAGCAAGAAAATGTGTAGGATACTGATGAAGAACCAACTGAAGAGGCAGAACCAGAGGCAGTACAGGAAGCTGAAGTTGTCAAACAAGCAATTGAGATGCAGAGTGATGCAACTGCATCTCAACAGAGAGCAGCAATGAAACCAGCACATGATGAGGCAACAATGCAACTTGTTCTCCAACAAATAGCTCAGAGAAAGCGAGAGGAAATGGGAAATACACAACAATTCTTCAAACAGCCAGCAGTCAAGGTACCAAAGAGAAAGATCTCTGAGGTTGGTCCAACTGATGCTACTGCATCAACTCCTGCAGCAACACCAGAGGAATCAGGTGCATCTGCACCAGTAGAAGTGACTCCAATCTCAAAGCCAACGGAAAAGAAGCAGAAGGTGAAGAACACTCCTCCTACCAGGCTGAGTGCAAGGACAAGGAGTGGAGCAAAGAAATGAGTATCTGTTACATGCTTTCTGCAGTTTAACTACTATATTTTGGATGTTATATATCTTACTACTAACTCTTCCCTGGTTATGTTTTTAATCCCTCTCCCCATATTTTGAACAAATATTTGCAAGTATTTTGTGAACTTCTAGCAGTGAGGACACAGCTACCCCTTAAATTTGGGGGGAGAACTTATCATATTAAGTATGTTATGTATGTGTGTTTTAGCAAATGTATGTTTTTAGTAAAAAAAATTGTATGAATGTATTAGATGTACTTAACAAAGTAGTATCCAAATACATGAAACTAATTTTCCAAAGATACATTTTCATTGGAAAATAGGGACAAGTATGAGGAATACTATAGATTGTTAAAGAACATTTTAGTAGATGATCAGTTTGAAAATATTTTACAAAGATATGGTGCACCTATGGATGAATTTTTGAAAAGCAAGAAAAGAAAAAGAAGCCTTATTTCTCACAAAAACAACCAGAATTATTTTTTTCTTCCAAATACCTCAAAACTGAGTTTGTGAAAAGAACCTTGCTATTTAAAGAGTAATCTGATGCAAGGGAAAATTTTGGTGAGCTAAGGTCAAAACAAATTTTGATTAAAAAGTTGGAATAGCTTAAAGAATTAAGTTTGGGGGTGTTTTTATGAAAACCAAGGCTGAATTTGAAAAGTGAGAGCAAACAAAATGCAAAAAGATACAAAAAGAGTGGTAAAAAGATCAAAGATCAAAAGCCATATCGACCTGAATCAGATTGAACTATACCTGTGCCTAAGTGCATGATTGCATCTGGAGGTCAAAGACCTGTGCCATGCATGAATGAATGCATCTGGAGGATACTTCAAACAACTGTACCTGTGCCAAAATGCATGAATGCATCTGGAGGACAGTGAGGAAGGCAATATAGGGTACAAAAAAATAACACAGTGCAGAAGCAATGCAACTGCACTGCAGAAAGCAAATGCAGAAAAACATCAATGCAAAAAGCACTTCAAAGAAGTGATGCATCTGCACTAAAGAAACCACCAACACAAGAAAAATAGTGCATTAACTCAAAAAGCTTTGAAAAATTCAATCAAGTCCTTGATTATGTTTAAAACTCCCCAATACTTGAGGATTTTGTGAGTCTAACCTTTCTTTTGAAAAAATATTTTGGTGTGACCAAAGATAAACCAATCTTTTCAAAGGATAGGAGGAAGTTTTCACTTAGTCTTGGAACCAATCTCAACTCAGTGGGTTCACACACACACAAAGAGTGTAAATAATTCTGGAAGTTTGAAAAGAAATAAAGGCACAAGAAAAATTGATGAGCAAAGTAGTTCATAGAGAGCACCTCATGAAAATCCAAATATCAAGCTGATTTATCTTCTAGAAACTATAGTATTAGTTTGTCTTTGTCATTACTTGAGGACAAGTAATGGTTTAAGTTTGGGGGTGTGATAACTCTATTTTATATAGAGTTATTCATATGTTTAAACTTAGTAAATTGCTCTCTTTCAAGCAAAGATAAAAAGTTTATATAGTATTTTATGTAATATGTGATAACTTGAGTGTTTAACATGGTTATCGTTGTTAGTAGGCCATTTTGGATACATTGTGGTATGTTTGATAAAGTTTGGTCAGTGCAGTCTAGATGCTCACTGCATCAAATGCTCTTGCATTGATTCTGCACTTACAACTGCGCTGGCTCAGCACAATGCTACTGCATTGCAACTGCATTACTCCAAGAATGAAGTCAGCCACTTGCACATCCACTTGCACATGATGACCTCATGCGTAGTCTCCTAAAGCAAGAACACCTCATATTTCGGCGCCTACTATTCCCACATAGCTTTGAAGAGTCATCTACATAGGGACACATGTTCATATCTCATTGGACCTCCCTACTAACTAGATTAAAGACCTCAACTTGGGAGACAACTTCTGAATACTAACCATGATCCAACTTCTAGTTTACTTCAACATGAAGGAAGGAAGCACCTCTCTTGAAGACTATATAAAGACCTCACTCCTTCATTTGAAGATAGATCACAATCCATAAGTTAGATTAAAATTTCACTCCACATAGATAAGTTCTATTTTGTAAGAAGGAAAGGAAGGAAATGACAAATCCTCCTTACTTCGATTTCATAGTTTTACTTAAGTGCTAAGGAGCTAATGCAATTACATTGCTAGGAGGATTCATGCTAAGAGCTACAACTTGTGTAAACTCTATCTTGTTGTTTCTCTTTTGTGATTTCAATTATATAAACATGTTCTATTCTGTTTATATTTGCCTTGCAATGTCTATGTTGAGCTAAACCTATCTTAGTTGGAATGTTCTAACCATTTAATGAGCTTTTAAGTAAGTTTAATACAAGTATATGATGTATGCACTTTAGTTCTTGCTTGATAATACTTTCAACACTTATTTTGAGATTGATCACTTATAATAAGTAGATTTGTAAAAGCAGACATGGTTTACAGTTAAGAACTCAAGAACTAATATGGGTGAGTGTTTTACATAAAGGAAACTTTGTGAAAACCATGCTAAGTCCTAGACATAGGATAGTATAGTCCATAGGGTGATACTGTGGGTACTTTAAAAGACAAGAGTGAACTTATTTAGCTAAGACTAGACATAGGAAGCTTGTAATGAAACTCTGAAGAAAGTGAATGAAAGGCACACAACTAATGCAACATCATTCAGTGCAATTGCATCATAACTCCATTAAACACTTATAAGTGAGTTACTTGGGGAAGACATTCCAACTAGCTTTTCTCTATTGTATTACAACTACTTACACTTTGCTTTATTCTAACTTACTTGTGATACTCACCATCATCAACTATCTTGTTAAATTGGTTACTTTCCTCTAAATTACATAATATTGACTTTTGAAAGAGTTCATCAATCCCTGTGGTTCGACCTGTTCTAAACACTATATTACTTGTTATGGACTTTGTATACTTGCACATGTTTTCCACACACCATTGGTTCCGTAAGTTAGTCGAAATGGAGTTTCCCTCGTGGAGGACTGGGGAGTAGTGTGGTAAGACCATAATACCAGAGGTAGCTCTTCGACCCAGTTCCCTTTTGCTTCATCTAATCTTCTCTTGAGGCCGTTTAAGATGACCTTGTTAGAAGCCTCGGCCCGCCCTTTGGTCTGTGGGTGCTCGACCGAAGTAAATGTCTGGTATTTGTTCCAAGTTTTGCAAAGGTTGGCTACTAGGTTAGAGGCAAACTGAGTGCCGTTGTCGGTGACTATGGTGGCAGGAATTCCAAACCGGCATATCAACTTTTTCCAGTAAAACTTCTTTACTCACTAAGCAGTTGTGGTTGCAATTGGTTCTGGTTCGATCCATTTTGAGAAATAATCGACCGCTAGTAGCAGATACTTGACCTGGTCTGAAGCAGGGGAAACGGGCCGAGGATATCTACGCCCCAGATGGAGAAGGACCAAATGGAAACGATGGACTGCAGATTGGAAGGAGGTGCACTGGGCACGGATGCATGACATTAGCATTTATGACACTTCCTGACGTATTCCACCGAGTCTTTCTTCATCGTCAGCCAATAGTAACCGGCCCTTAAGATCTTAGCTGCTAGGGCTTGTCCCCCCACATGACTGTTGCATACTCCTTCATGCACTTCCTTCATGATCTCCCTCGCCTTTGAATCTGAGACACATTTGAGGAGCGGAGTAGAAAACCCCCTTTTGTAAAGTTCGTCCCCTATCAGGGTATACTTGCTTGCTATCTGGGCTAGCTTCGTCAGCTCCCCTTCTTGCAGCTGTAATTGTTCTCCCTGCAGGTAAGCAATAATATTGGTCATCCAGCTTCGAGGCTCTATCTCTGTTGAAAGAACCATGATTTTATTTATGTTGGGTTCAAAAAGTGTTTCCTGGATCACCGAGTGATTGTTTCCAGGTTTCTTTGTACTGGCGAGTTTGGCCAGGATATCCGCCCTGCTATTTTGTTCCCTGGGGACATGTGTTAGCTCAATGGAATTAAATTTGGATTTAAGTTCTTGTACCTTATCAAAATATTTGCTGAGAAGGTCATCTTTTGTGCTAAATGCCTTCGTGACTTGTCCGGTTATGAGCAGGGAGTCACTTCGAGCCTTCAGGTGCTTTACTCCCAGATCTGCAGCTAGTGTCTTGCCGGTAATGAGTGCTTCGTACTCCGCCTGGTTGTTGCTAGCTTTGAAGTTGAACCGAAGTGATTGCTCAAGGAGAATACCCTTTGGGCCTTCTAAGGTCACTCCGGCTCCACTTCTTCTTAGATTGGATGAACCATCTACGGACAGGGTCCACACAAACTCGGTTGAAGGCTTAGTTTCTGCCTCGGCCTCGACAAGCTCAGCTATGAAGTCAGCCAACGCCTGAACTTTGATCGGTCCTCAGGGTTCGTACTTGATATCAAATTCAGACAATTCTACCGACCAAAAGACCATCCTCCCTGCTAGATCCGGTTTCGAAAGTACTTGGCGAATTGGGAGATCTGTTCTGATTACTATTGGGTGGCTCTGGAAATAGTGTCTGAGCTTCCTTGCTGCTAATATGACGGTGTATACTGCTTTTTCAATCTTTTGATACCCCTGATCCGGTCCCCTCCACATTCGGCTGATGTAGTAGATAGGGAGTTGGTCCTTTCCCTGCTCTTGTACTAAGACTGCACTACATGCGTCCCTTGAGATCGCCAGGTACAGAAGTAAGGGAATGCCTTGTTTCGAGGATATGAGGATCGGAGGTGCCGCTAGATACTCTGAGTGCTTGGAGGGCCTTTTCACATTCTTCTGACCACTGAAAGTTTACATTTTTCTTGAGGAGCTAGAACATAGGTTTGATCTTGTCTGCCGACCGGCCAAGAAAACGAGAGAGTGCCGCTACTTGGCCGGTTAGGATCTATACTTCTTTGGCCTTGGTGGGGCGTCTGGCTTCAATGATGGCTCTGCACTGTGAGGGATTGGCCTCAATGCCCCTGTGGGTCAGGACATACCCCAAGAATTCACCTGCTTGAACTCTAAACAAGCATTTGTCAGGGTTGAGCCGAAGGTTGTGTTTCTCCAAGAGTTTGAATATCTTGGTGAGGTTGTCAATATAGGCTGGATCAGTGGTGGATTTCACGACCATGTCATCTACATATACTTCAATCGTTCTTCCGATCTCTCCTTCGAAGATCCTATCCATCAGATGTTGGTACGTTGCTCCTGCGTTCTTGAGGCCGAACGGCATCACCTGATAACAATAGTTAGACCGGCTTGTCATGCAAGTCATTTTCTCCTCATCGATATGGCTCATTCTAATATGGTTGTAGCCTAAATACGCATCCATAAAACTGAGCAGCTTGTAACCGGAGGCACCTTCAACAAGTCCATCGATGCTCGACAGCGGATAAGAATCCTTCAGACAGGCTTTGTTGAGATCGGTGTAATCCACGCACATTCTCCACTTTCCGTTGGATTTTTTCACCATCACAAGATTGGCCAGTCAGGTTGGGTACTTCACCTTCTGATAAATTCAGCAGCCATCAGCTTATCTGTCTCTTCCTTTATTGCCTTCGTCTTTTCATATCCCTATTTTCTCTTTCTCTACGATACAGGCTGGGCAGAAGGGTTTAGAGATAACCGATGACATACAAAGTTTGGATCAATACATGACATGTCTTGGGGAGACCATGTGAATATGTTGACATTGTCTGATAAGAGCTTGATGAGCTGATCTTCAATCTCTGCCGATAGTCCGGTTCCAATTTTTGATTTTTGATGTTGTGCAGGACCGATGATTACTTCTTTCAGATCATCTACTGGCCTCGGCCTCTTCTCTTCTTTGGCTGCATCATACATTCTTGGATCTAAGTCAAGAAAACTGCAATTAGAACCTTTTGCCTCGGGCTTCTGGATTGTCTTTACTTTGGCGCTATCGGCATAGCACCTGCGAGCCATCGCCTGGTCGCCTCTTACTCTCCCAACACCTCCATTGGGAAGAGGATATTTGAGGCAGAGATGCGGATATGATATTGCCGCCATTAGTGCGTTGAGGGTTGGTCTTCCTACTATGATGTTGTAGGATGATGTTGCATTGATGATCATGTACCTGAAGACAACTGTTTTGGCCGACTCTCCTTCTCCGAAAGTGGTTCGGAGATCGATGTACCCACGGACTTCAACCTGTTCTCCAGAAAACCCTACTAGGGTGCCAGGGTAGTTTTTTAGTAGTTCAACCGGCAACTTGAGCTCTTGGAAGCATTTCCAATACATTAGATTGGCAGAGCTTCCTCCATCTACCAAGACTCGAGCGACCCTGTTTCCGCTGGTTGTGATGTGAATGACTATTGGATCATCAGAGTGAGGCTGAATTCAGTTGAAATCTTCCGCGTCGAAGGAGATCTATGGGTACTCTGGAATGGATACATCAGACTCTTTATTAGTAACAGACATGATGGAACGCGCATACCTTCCTCTTGCCGATGAAGTGGATCCTCCTCCCGAGAAGCCGCCGGAGATGGTATTTACATCGCCCTTGTCTGCGATCTCGTGTCCGTCTTTCTGAGCTGTTTCTTTTCGAGCTCCTCCCTTCTTTGCTACTGGCTTCGACTACGGGCTGTTAACTCATCTCTTCTTATGCTCCTCTATTGGCACGAAATTTTTAAGTTGTCCCCTCCGGATTAGTTGCTCGATCTGCTGCTTCAGGGTCCAGCAATCATCGGTAGTGTGTCCTTCTGTCCGGTGGAACCTGCAATATGATTGGGGATACTTACCCATGGTTCCGACAAAGGGTGCCGGCCTCTGTATGGTTCCATCACTTAGGGCTTCATGAAGGATGGTGGAAGGCTTGGCCTTAAGCGAAGTATACGCTGTCTCCGGATTGGGACGTGACTTTCGGTTCCTCGGCCTGCCCCCTCGGTCTTGCCTGGCCGAAAAAAAAATTGTTGGCTGGCGCCCGTGCTGATTTCTCTAGTGGTGAGTATGGTCTCCTTGGAGCTTTGATGTCGCGTTCGTCCTTACTGGCGGCAGTCTCTTCTGCTTCTATATGTTTTTCTGCGCGAGCTCTTACTTCGTCCATGGTTTGAGGTGTTCGGATTGAGAGTGCCTCAAATAATGTTTCGTTCTTCATGCCCTTCATGCCCTTCATGAATGCTTTGACGAAAAAATTTTCATCAGGATCTTCCACCAACACGGTTACTTTGTTGAATCGGTCCAAATACTTCTTGAGGGGCTCGGTTGCTCCTTGCCGAAGATCAAACAGGTCCTCAGAGTGCACCAGCTTCTTTTTATTAGCAGAAAACTGTTGCACGAAGCGACCGGCGAGGTCTTCGAAGCTGGTGATCGAGCGTGAACTTAAACTCTTGAACCACTTCAAGGCCACGTCCGTTAGAGTCCCAGCGAACATCTTGTAACTAAGCGAGTGCTAGCCCAATTAACACAACTTCCAACATCAATTTGCAAACAACATAATCTAGTTGACACAAGACATCTAGTATGAAAGGTAGAAGGATTAGTAGTAGGAGTAGAGAAAGTTTGCTTACTCTTTGGCACTATGGCCGAAGCTTCATCTTTTACCGTTTTAGGTGTATAGGCTTCCTCCCTCTTTGAATTGACCTTCCAACTATTGGTGTGGGTATACTTGGAGGAGTTTTCTTCTTTTATGTCCCTCCTTCTATGGCTCCTTTCATTCTCCTCAACAACATAGCTAGGCCTCCTATTTCTTTTGTCATAATATTCACAAGAAGAGTCATATCTAATAGGGGAATGATACCTTTTTGGGGAATTATATCTCCTAGGAGAGTCATACCATTTTGGGGAATGATACCTTATTGGAGAATGATATCTCCTAGGAGGATCATACCTCCTATCAAATATGGACTCCATCATGCCATGATTTGTGTGTACCTACAAGAGAATGTTAGTATAAAAATAGCCATCAATAAGTCCTCACAAAAAGTGTTTACCTCACCAAGTATCACTCCACTCGTGTTTAGACTTGTTAGGAAACACTCTCACTCAAGGGTTTTTTGGTCACACACACAGTGTAAGTAGGTCACTCAAGTCACTCTTATCCTCCTCCTTTAGACCTTGAAGAGAAACCCCAAAAGCTTCCACCTTTGATGTTGATATTACTTGAGATCTCAAAGGGAGTATAGTCTATCACCAAAGAATGACAAGAAAGGAAGAAACTACTATGACAAACTTAGGAATTTTAAAAGACTAAAATCAAAAACAAAAAATTAGAAAAGCTCAACCAAATGTAGAGTATTTAAAGACAAATTTAAACTACAAAAAAGAGACTCAAAAAGAATGGAAGCAATGAACCAAGAAAATGTCAATTAATGAGCAAACCAAGCCATAAGGGTAAAATGGTCCAACTATGGTCAAAATATTTTGAGGAAATTTTTTCAGTGATCCAAAAAATGTTTCCAATCTCAGGGAATTTTTTCAGAATATTTCAGAATTTTTTTTCATGCACAAGTGATAGGTAGAAGCCTTTTTTAAGACAATATAATACTTTTTTTTGCTATTTTCTTTTTTTTTGTTTTTCTTTTTGCTGGAATATTTTTTTCAATGTCTCAAAATATTGTAGATTTTGAAACAAGCTACCTGGATTTTGAATCACTTGATTTGGACTTGTATTGAGTTCCCTAACAGATTTTGAAGTTTTGAAAACAAAAAAACTAGATCAAACAGAATATGGAATTTTCAGAAATTCAAGAACAATATGAAGAACACTAAAAACACTATGAATGTTTGATTTCTTGCAAGGGTGTTATCTCATCCAATACTCAACCAAATCAGACAAATTTTGACTCCATTTCACTCAACTTTTCATAAGGAATATAACTATGCAACCTTTAGACCCGAATAAGCACTTATGCAGAAAGATTTTTGAAAACTAAGGTTGAAGATGAATATTCAAACCTTCAAACCAAAATTTCTGGAAATTTCAATTCTCAACCGAATTAAGCAAATGAGTACTCTATTTCATGCGAAATTTTATGAGGAACTTGAATCTATCATCAATTTACACAAAAAATCAGAAGAAAGTACTGAAAACGCGAAAATTCAGTCAAAAACGCGTTTGGGGTTTTGGAATTGGGGATATGCACGAAATTCCATCAAAATTCATGAAACCAGTTGCAAATGGTGCGAAATTACAGCATAAAGTGATTAGAGACAACTAATTTCATCAAAATCGAATAAGAAATGAGGAAGAAATCGAAAAATGAAATTACGTTTTGAAGCTTTTCTTGACTCGAAATTAACCAATTCTTGCTCAAATTACTCGAAAAAAGTGTGAAATATGTTGCAAATTCCACAAATAACAAAACTCACAAACGAAAGTGGAACGAAATCAACAGATAGACAAAAACGAAATTTCGAATTAACTAGACAAGAAAACACGATAAACAGTGTTGCTGGAAAAGAAAGTGTTGCTGAAATAGATGCTGAATGCTGAAATTCGAACTTAGGCAACACTTTCTTGTAACTAACTTTCTCTCCAATTTAGATAGAACTAGATCTGATTTTTTTTTTGATCAATTTGAACTCAAATTTTGAGATCTAACTGAATTTGAGGTTCAAATATTCAGATCTAACACATTAACAAAGAAATTTTTCAAGAATTGGAATCAAAAATTCAAATTACTCAAAACCAAAAATGACTCCATAATTGAAAATGTGTGAGAGAAAAAAATTGTACCAAATTTTTCATTAAATCTTGAAACCAAAACTGAATTAAGACTCAAAAATTTGTAAGATTCATGTAGCTCTGATACCACTTAATGTGAATCCACACATGCATCACTAAATTTAGGATCTAGAAAATTACACATCTCTATGAATCTCTATGTCATGAAGATCAATAATAACACAATTTCAAGATTAGATGATGACACTTACTTGAAGAACACAAAAGTGAAGAAAGAATCAAATGTGGAAAGACTAGAGATGAAGTGGAGAATGATGTCCGCCACTTCTTCCGTGGGAAGAAGATGAATACCACACGCCGCTTTGAGCTTCTCCAAGCCTCAAAGGTAGGTGCTCAAGGTTCCATTCCAAGAACCAAGTGAGAGAAAACACTAAGCTCTCAAAAATTCAGAATTCTATTTCATCAAAAGTCTCCCCATTACAAGGAGTGGAATAGTATTTATATGTTGGGTCTAATGGATCCTAAGCCCAACATGCAATCCACTTAGAGAGAGGAAAACAAGGCCCGTGGCCCCATCAAAGTAACTAAAGACCTTAACCTATTCTATTGCCAACAAGGCTCAAATCAAAAGCACATTACACTAGAAATTAAATCCTACATTTATTGAAAATTATTACAAGGAAATAGAAAACCCTAGAGTTAGGATGTCTAGGAATTTCCCAAAGTAAGTGTAGCGACCGAAAAATCCGGATGAGGATTCCTCGAAGGTTCAAAATGAAGCCGCCACCAAAGTTTAGTTTAAGGGCAAACAATGGAAAATCCCTTTCGGATTGGATAAGGGCCCTTGAGACCAGATATGGGTTCGGGAGTCGGTTATGCGTGGGGAAGGTGTTAGCACCCCACGACATCCTTCCTAAGGAAGGTTACCTGCTAATTAGTTGTAGAAGCGGAAGTTAATTTTGAAAACATTTATTTTTACCCTTTTATTTGTGAATTAAAAAGAAAGAAGAAAATTGGTATTTTATTTGAGTTTAAGAAAGGGATTATTTAGGAAAAGACTAAAAAGGTTTTTTATTAGTGCAATTGACAGATGTGGGCCCCCATCTGCTCCTACGTATCTCTTGGTAGAGAATCAAATCACACGTAGTTCTTGGTAGAAAACTTTGTTTGTTGGTGTATTGTATTTAGGGATCTTAGGACTCCTGAATGATCAGTTCATTTGTCCTAAAATGATGACTAACCCGACTGTACAGTCGGCTTAGTCCCCTACTTTGTGAAAATGGAGTTTTTTGAAGTTTGGAAGATAGTTTGATGTGTGGTGGTTTGATTTTATTTGAATAGGGGTTTTAGGACTCTTGATCCGTACGGTTCATTCGTCCTAGAACGGTGACTAACCCGGCCGTACGGCCAACTTAATTCCCTATTTTAAAAATTTGATTTGTGGAAAGAAATGTGTTTGTATTTTTTTTAATTTAGAAATTTGTTTGTTTTAAATAGGGATTTTAGGCCATGATCCGTAACGGTTCATTAGTGACCTAAAAAGCAGACTAACCCGACTGTACAGTCGACTTAGTCCCCTATTTTGTTCTTGAAAATATTTCTTTATTTATGAGAGGAAAAGGAATATTTTGTTTTTGTTTTGAATATGAACGAAAAGTTAACAAAAAAGAAAAAATGAAAAGTGCAACTAGTGAAAAATATTTATCATGAATATTTAAAAATAAACTAATTAAAAGAAAAAAAAATAAAAAAGGGAGGGGGAGAGAGAGAGCGAGAGCTTCGCTAGGAGAGGGAGAGAATGTGTTCAGTGTTCTTGTTGAATCACTGTGGTGTCCTTTTCACTGTGGACAAGGCCTCCTTTTATAGGTGAAGGGTTAGGTGAAGAGACTTGCTGGACAAGTTAACTTGTTGGGCAAGTCGACTTGTTGGGCCGAAGGTTAATGCTACTGACACCCCCTTTTTATTATTTTCGTTCTTTTCTATTTTTTTGGATTATTCTTATTTTTGTATTTTTGGGCTTTTTGTATTATTTGGACACTTTATTGTAATATATATTTTTTATTTTCTGATTTTATTTCATTATTATTTTTATGGTTTCTTGATCAAAAGGACTAAATTAAGTCCAAAATACCGAACATAGGCCCATTTACTAAGAATTGGCCCAATTAGACAAACCGGTCTAAATTAAAACAAGACAACGCTCGAAATGTCGTTCTCGTAATGGACTTGTGACACATGGGCTAAAACAATTGCGATAAATGATCGGACAAAATTGGGGTATAACAGCTGCCCCTCTTTATTTATATTTTACTAGAAAAGGTGAATGGCTTTCCGATTTTCGTAGTAGAAATAAAAATAAAGATAGAATAGACACTAATTTTGTCCGCTTAGGGGGAAGATGAGTTAGGGAAAATAGGGACGATTAACACTTGGCGTGTTAACCGAGAACAATAAAGAAATGATCACTAGGGATCTGGAGGAGCACTGGGGCTCTAAAAGAGCATTTGGGCTCTAAGGGAGCACTGGGGCTCCAAGGGGTTGCCTAAACCCTGAAGGACCATTTGGGGTCCGAAGGTGCACTGGGGCTTTGAAGGACTGCCGGGGTCCGGGGGTGGCCTTTTTCGAGCGGCCGTTAATAAGATCAGGTCTAGAACTGATCACGAATGACGTCCACTATGTCTTAGGCTGACACAGCTAGTCTGAAGGGCCTGGGGCCGGATGATCCGTCGGTGCTCGATGCCGACGTGCGATCTGGATTGGACCTCTGGGGGTCTGAAGGTGCACTGAGGCTTTGAGGAACCGCCGGGGGTCCGATACTCTGAATTGTGATATGAGACCAGTGCTTGTAGCACTAACTTTGAGGAAACAAAGTATTGGGATTGACACATGGCGTAGTTGCCTAGGACATACCTAATGAATGCATTTACCTGAGAAGGGAAAAGCTATCTAAATTTGGCATGTTTAAAAATGCGATGGATGATGCATGTGTGCAATATGGGTATGCGAAATGGTAGGTGTCCGATGGGATGAATGAAACGTGGCGGATGATGTGAGTCAAAGTTGGTGGAACATGGAGGTTGACAAACAACGTATGTGAATGCAGATAACATGTGAATGTGATTGTGCTGATTAATGATGAATGTAATGGAATGAGCGATTTTTCCTCTTTTTGCTTTTTGCATTTCCTTTTTTTCTTAGTATATGATGGGTGTATGAAATGCAAAGTGCGAATGTGACGCAAATGTAATGCTTTGACGCGAATGTCGTGCATGGTATGATGATATGATTAGTGATGTAAAGAAGGTTTTGGCAATGATGAATGAAAGGAAGCACACGAATGCATGGTTCAATGATATGATTAGTGATGTTGAAAGTTTTTGGCAATGATGAGACCGACACTTGGTACGTCTATCGAAGCAAACTGTTATGTGTGCATGCGTGTAATGTGATGAATGTGCAATGTGAAAGCAGATAAACTACCAAAGCCCGTGAATTGTGGATGCTAGAGCTGATCGGAAACAAAAATTGATCAGCCATATATGTGAATGCAGATAACATGTGAATGCAAATGTATTGCTTAGATGCAGGTGCTATGGTAGATGCATGATTGCATGATGGAATGATTTATGCTATGATTTATTGATGATGCAGATTTTTTTTTTTTGTAATGATGAGAAATGAGACTTTTGATGCGAGAGGCAGAGAAGTAATTATTTCTTGGAAAAAGGTTTGAACTCAGATGTGGCAACCTCAAGGTTGTGATTCACATGCGCTGATGCACAAAAGTATTTGATTGGATTTGCAAGCTAGTTCACATTGTTCTTCCATTTGATTATGATGTCCCATGACGATTGAATTTTAGGTCCACAAAGTTAACTGAGTGAGTTTCCAACTTCATATTAGTAACTTGTGTTCTCTCTCTTTGAAGCATTGTTTTAGTGAACATGTAGAGTAGTGCAAATACAGATGAATGAGTCCGCTGACTCGGGGTATGGACATATATGACACGTGAGGGGATGAATGGTAGGTTTTTGCCAAAGTCATGAAAGGTATGTTCTCCCCAACTCTAGAAATGTGGGACTGCCCTAATTCATAGTTGATGACGGTGAATGCATAACTTTCCCCTGTCTAGTGGTGACAACAACTAGGGGTGTAGAGGAAATTATGAATTCGTAATGCTGTGACTTTGGAATGAGGGGTGGAACGCAAAAGATTTTGTCTCAACCCATGGCTTTGGTGTTGCCCCACCTATGACAAGGACAATGTTGCCCTGACTAGAGTTTGCGAAAAGTTGTATTTAGGATGGTGGGTTGAGAAATTGCCCCGGTATGGTTTTATGAATGTGAATATGACAAGGGGATGAGATGAGTGTAGAGCGAATTTCCCCAATTTTGAGCGGAGTGAGGGGTTAATGGTGACAGGATTGCCCCACTTTGGAATGATATTTCTAGTTCGAGTGAGGTAGGGGAAAGGTGACAGAGTTAGGGTAATGGGTTTGTGAGTTGGTCGTATGGCTATATGGATTGGATGTGGTATATGAATGAGACGGACGCTGGAAAATTTCCCCAAGTTCGAGAAGCATGAAAGGTGAAGGGACTGCCCCACTTTGGGATCTAGGTGATGGTCCTAGTATAAAATTTTGGTTCTTTTAAGATGACTCCCATGGACTATGATAGTCCCGATGATGAAAATTTCACTTGGTGATCACAAAACTTTGTCTTGGTATCAGTGCAGGCCTTTTTTCTTGGAGCGCAAGCCTTTTTTCTTTTTCTTTTTCTTTTTCTTTGTTTTTGCCCTTTTTAGCTTTATTTTTTGTCATATTTTTTTGAGCAAACATACTGTAAATAAATAAACTCAATTGTCCTAAAATTAAAACCTTAAAAAAACGAAAGCAATCAGTTATCGATCAGAATGGACTTGTTTAGGGTTGTAACGTGGTCAGCGGTTAGGGGTTTATGTAAGAAGGGGTTGGTAATCTGGCCAATGGTTAGGGATTCATGAAAGAAAAGGTTTGTAATGGGGCCAATGGTTAGGGATTCATGAAAGAAAAGGTTTGTAATGGGGCCAATGGTTCGGGGTAATGTACCAACGGTTAGGGATTTTTGAAAAGAAATGATAATTGGGCCCAAAGAAGTGTTTGGGGGTTTAGACAATGATCTTTCATGAAACAAAGGATAAGTAGGCCCAAAGGAGTGTTTGAGGTCCATTTTTGAGTTTCGTGAAAGAAGTGCTAATTTGGCACAATAAGGTGTTTGAGGGCTTTAGACAATGAGCTTTTTATTTGCGGTGCAATGTGGCTAGTGGTTGATAATTTATGAAAGAATGGGTGATTGGGCTCAAAGTGTGTGGGGATTGATGAGACAAATGATCTTTTTATTTAGTGGTGCACTTCATGATATGATGTATCAGCTCAAAGATTTATGCCGTATTTTTATTCAAGACTTTTGTCTCTGTTTTTTTTTTGAAATATGATTCTCATTCTTTGACGGCCTATTTCTCTTGAGTTGAATAAACTGAAGAAAGTAGTGCACCATCTTTGAATGGGGAACAGATCATTGTCTAGGGTGATTGAAAGATTTTTTTTTTTGGCTCAAAGTGGGTTGCAAAGGGTATTTTTTTTATGCTTTTTGTGAGAAGATGACCAAACTTCATTTCAAATCATGATTGCTTGTTTTCTCAAAAACTAACTCAAGGACAAAAAATTATTTATTTTTATATATCTGCTCTTTTTCTTTATTTCTTTTTATATGCCCTAATTTTTGCTTAGGCCGCTCTCGCGAGTTTTCAACCTAACAGGCTTTTTTTGATTATTTTTTGTAAAGGACTTGCACCAAGGGAATACAATGTTGACAAGATATCTAGTGATCACAAATTTGCCCCTGTTTGGAGGATCCAAGTGTTAGTTTATGAAATTTCATCATTGGGGACAAAACCAAAGAGTCAACTAAGAACTTGTGTGGAGAATATGCACTTTATAGAGTGGTCGGGGTGAGACTGGACATGAACAAGGGATGATGATAGGATGGAAAGGTGTGGACACTAACTGACTCAAATAAGAGCAAATGCACATCGCATACAAGTTCACTATACGAATGCTTCACAGAGAGTTAACATAGTTAGAGACATGATAGAAGAATTTTTGATAACACATTAGTTAATAAAATGGACTATTTTGATCGTTTGTCATGGGATGGATGAGATGCATCGTTTTGCTGACAAAAATTGTGGACGAGCTGCAACATTAAATTTTTTTTGAAAATTGAGTGTCTTGAAACACCTTGAGTTTGCATCTAAGTTCGACCTCGTTTGAAATTTAGTAGGTTAAACTTTTTCAAGGAAGAACAGTCAATTAAAATGTATTTGCAAGAACGCCTCATCTCTCATCAATTTTTTTTCCAAAAAGTATGCTCATGTCTTTTTTAAATTATGAAATAAAATGTAATGGATGAATAACACATGATGATGGATATGAATGATGAAAATGCAAATGCTTGAGATATGTTTCTAAAAAATAACTTGCAAAAATAAAATATGATTTTCTTGAATTTTTTCTTTTTAAAAGACCAGAAAAATGTATCAGTGTTTGTTTGAATGCAGGGGTATAAGGCTCCTTTGTGTGCTACGAGGGTTCCTTAGAGAATAGTTCTAGGGCCTGTCTGTTAAGTGAACCTTTCAAAGGGTAGCTCTAAAGAGTCCTACATAAGGTTCCTAGAGCCAACGACCCCAGTTAAGAACACTGATCAACAACAATAGGCAAGCTATTAGGAGTGCCAGCATTCTCAAGAGGGACCAAACTCTAGGTGAGACTTTCGTGACCACCCAACAGGACGCACATCCAGTAGGCCATCACTACGCAGTCTCGTTCTAACTTAGGTTATTCTCCAGTCCGGGTATAAGACTATTATCACGTGTGTGCAAAAGTGTGATAGTGGAGTGTGTGAAGGAGCAAAATGTCAAGTGTACCCCCAAGCTGCAAAGCAAACAACACATATGCAAAAGAAATATAGTCTTCTATCCTAAGGTTCACATATCATATAAAATATAACATGCAACAAAAATAAAAGAAAAAAGGGAAGGGTAAAATAAAACATTTAATTAACAAACAAATTTTACAACTAACCAGATAAGGCTTGACTCTCTTAATAAGTCCCCAGTGAAGTCGCCAGCTGTAGCGACCGAAAAATCCGGATGAGGATTCCTCGAAGGTTCAAAATGAAGCCGCCACCAAAGTTTAGTTTAAGGGCAAACAATGGAAAATCCCTTTCGGATTGGATAAGGGCCCTTGAGACCAGATATGGGTTCGGGAGTCGGTTATGCGTGGGGAAGGTGTTAGCACCCCACGACATCCTTCCTAAGGAAGGTTACCTGCTAATTAGTTGTAGAAGCGGAAGTTAATTTTGAAAACATTTATTTTTACCCTTTTATTTGTGAATTAAAAAGAAAGAAGAAAATTGGTATTTTATTTGAGTTTAAGAAAGGGATTATTTAGGAAAAGACTAAAAAGGTTTTTTATTAGTGCAATTGACAGATGTGGGCCCCCATCTGCTCCTACGTATCTCTTGGTAGAGAATCAAATCACACGTAGTTCTTGGTAGAAAACTTTGTTTGTTGGTGTATTTTATTTAGGGATCTTAGGACTCCTGAGTGATCAGTTCATTTGTCCTAAAATGATGACTAACCCGACTGTACAGTCGGCTTAGTCCCCTACTTTGTGAAAATGGAGTTTTTTGAAGTTTGGAAGATAGTTTGATGTGTGGTGGTTTGATTTTATTTGAATAGGGGTTTTAGGACTCTTGATCCGTACGGTTCATTCGTCCTAGAACGGTGACTAACCCGGCCGTACGGCCAACTTAATTCCCTATTTTAAAAATTTGATTTGTGGAAAGAAATGTGTTTGTATTTTTTTTAATTTAGAAATTTGTTTGTTTTAAATAGGGATTTTAGGCCATGATCCGTAACGGTTCATTAGTGACCTAAAAAGCAGACTAACCCGACTGTACAGTCGACTTAGTCCCCTATTTTGTTCTTGAAAATATTTCTTTATTTATGAGAGGAAAAGGAATATTTTGTTTTTGTTTTGAATATGAACGAAAAGTTAACAAAAAAGAAAAAATGAAAAGTGCAACTAGTGAAAAATATTTATCATGAATATTTAAAAATAAACTAATTAAAAGAAAAAAAAATAAAAAAGGGAGGGGGAGAGAGAGAGCGAGAGCTTCGCTAGGAGAGGGAGAGAATGTGTTCAGTGTTCTTGTTGAATCACTGTGGTGTCCTTTTCACTGTGGACAAGGCCTCCTTTTATAGGTGAAGGGTTAGGTGAAGAGACTTGCTGGACAAGTTAACTTGTTGGGCAAGTCGACTTGTTGGGCCGAAGGTTAATGCTACTGACACCCCCTTTTTATTATTTTCGTTCTTTTCTATTTTTTTGGATTATTCTTATTTTTGTATTTTTGGGCTTTTTGTATTATTTGGACACTTTATTGTAATATATATTTTTTATTTTCTGATTTTATTTCATTATTATTTTTATGGTTTCTTGATCAAAAGGACTAAATTAAGTCCAAAATACCGAACATAGGCCCATTTACTAAGAATTGGCCCAATTAGACAAACCGGTCTAAATTAAAACAAGACAACGCTCGAAATGTCGTTCTCGTAATGGACTTGTGACACAGGGGCTAAAACAATTGCGATAAATGATCGGACAAAATTGGGGTATAACAGTAAGTCTTGATATTTGTGACTTCCATCCAAGCTCTCATTAGTAGGCTAGCTATGCATGTGGGCTCACATCAGAGTCCCTCAGTCCATATGCGAGAAGAGTCCTTCGGTTTTGGCTTTGTTGGACTATATGATAACCTTAGAGGGAGGTGAATAAGGTTATACGCTAAAATTGAAATCTTTTTAATTTTCAAAAAATTAACGATGCACGTTTAAATCGAATGTAGAAAATAGGATTCAAACTATATGCAATACCTAAGCAAGCTATAACTATGACAGAACCAGTTACAGTGATATTGAAAGCTAACCACACTATTATCAAATATAACGATAAACAAATAGTGATATTGAACTCAGCGCAATGATATGAAATATAACAATAAACAAATATAAACGAAAAACAAAGTAAAGAGAAGGGAAAGAGATACACCGTAATTTTTACGAGGTTCGGGATAAAAGCCCTACGTCCTCGGCCTCCGGCTTTACAACCTTTGGACTTGATAACAACCACTATATGAGAAGAACTTCTTCAACGTCTTACAAGCTCCCCGCAACTTCCCTATAGCTACCACACCAATCTCAATTTTCCCCAAAGTGAGAACCCAAGCTCCCCGCTAAGGATTTCGCTAACAACTCAATCTCCCCGATTGAATTACCCAAGAACACTTCCCAGGATTTCACAACAATCAAGTAATAGATGAATACAATTGAAAAACTATGATCCAATCACTCAAGCAGTATAACAGTATAGTAGTTGAGATAGATGAGTGATTTGGATTTAACGATGAAGAATTTGAAGAAATAATATGACGGTGAGAGTTCTTTTCTTTGATTTTTGAGTTGTGCGTCGTATTCTCACTTTTTTTCGTGAAAAACCCTAGGAGCCTATTTATAGGGTTTGTAGAAATATGACCGTTGAGGCAATTTTTCACGTAAAAAAAATGAGTAGTAAATCGATTGATTGCTTAAAACAATGTGTATGAAAATCGATTATTTACTCAAAATATGACCGTTGATGGCTTCTAACACTAAATGAAAAAAATCGATTATGTGCTTAAAGAGAGACAGGATCATAATCAATTTTATATTTTAAACAAGTAAGATAGGAATCGATTGTTTGCTTAGAGAAAATAGCCAAGAATCGATTATGTGCTTCCAAGAAGAAGCCTAAATCGATTTTGAGCTTTAGTAAAACAAGTAAACAATCGATTGTTTGCTTTATAGAATTAAGTTCACAACATTAGGAAGGCAATCGATTTTTCTTTTTAAAACCACAAGCCATAAATCGATTGCTAACTTTAAACAATCCAGTTCATAAAAATAAGGAAGGAAATCGATTTTCTTCTTTAAAAGGACAAGCTTAAAATCGATTTTCTTCTTTAGGGAAGAAGCCATGAATCGATTTTGTGCTTGTTTACAATAAGCTCATAATCGATTTTTCTTGCAAAAACCATTTTCTCATGCTACGTGCCTAACCTATTTAACATGCATGCGTATATAAAAGATTTTTCTAAGCCTAGTTCAATTTTATTTTAACAAAACACTTCTATTTTAAAAGTCCATCTCTCAACTACAAAAGTCATAAAGCTAAAGTGATAGGATCTTACACGTGTCCTATCGAAAGCAAAATAACACAAAGTCTTGAACACTTGAATAGCTTCTCCTTCGAGCCACTACACTTTAAGATATCCTGTGCTTTGGTTCATGTCCTGTACTTTGGTTCAACTGTAACCATTAGTAGACAGATTGTAATTTGTTATCTTACAAAACAATGAGTGTTTGACCTCGGTTCAACAGGCTTCTCACTAGAACCCCTCGGTTTGTCGTGTAGCTATGCAGGAGCCGGTTCGGCTATGAGTGGTGTTCGGTCCTGCATGCGATGGTCGGATCAGCTGTGAACATTTGGCAAAGTCAATTTGCTAGTTTATAGCGGATAAGTTTATTATAGGTGTTTGACATGACTATTTTATAGCATTTTTTCATTGGCTTATAGTGTTTTTTGAAATGTTGTTTGAAGTAGTGTTTGAGCTTACAGTCTAGTGTTTCATTTTAGCATTAATTAAAAATGTATATTTATAAGGTAGTTCAACTGCTAATTTTATCAAATACTTTAAATTCAATCCGCTAGCATATCCGCAATCAACTATCCACAATAAGCTAGCTTATGTGCTATTCGCTAGCTTATTTGATATCTGTTCTTTTTTGCCAAACAAAGCCTTAATGATATGACAGATGATGTGATATTTGGTAGTTTGCTTATATAAGTTTTTGTATAGGCAAAAGAAAATATATTAAACCTTAACCCTTTGTCAAAATAATATATGTATACTTGATCAAGAAAATACTGTCAACTTTTTTTTTACCGTATTATTGGTTGACCATGTGTACCCCACTTTATTGGTCTATGTGGTTCTCTCCTCCCAGTTTTTACTATACCCAAAACTCGAACTCGAGAGATTGAGGTGAGATTTGAATTCAATTAACGACCAACCTTATTGATATAATTTGTCAACTTTAACGGCACAAGAAAAAGTTTATTATTTTACTAATATGTATTGTCAAAAAATATACGGGTACAAAAAAAATGCAATAATGCTAACTAGTGTATTAATTCATCTACTATAGATTTATACAAATTCACCACATATAATTTTACCAATACTCCCATTCTATCTAAAAGACACCTCAAATTTTTGAGGGTAAAAATGTCATTACACTCTATTTCTTCTTTTTTTTTTCTCTTTATTCTTACACTCTCTTTCTTACTTTTCACTTTTCTCTTACACTCTCTTTCTTCCTTTTTTCTCTTTCTTCTTACACTCTCTTTCCTCATTTTCACTTTTCTTTTACACTCTATTTCTTCCATTTTTTTCTTTTTACTTTACTTTTTCCATAAATAATTATTCTCGTTCTCTTATCACTTCACTTTAATTCTTTTAACTAAATTTCTAAATTTATACAAACACTACTTTAATTAAAAATTTTGAAGACTACTACTATAAACCTACTATCTAAAAAACAAGAAGACTTAATGACTATTTAAATTAGTAATTAATATTTAAAACAAATATCTCTTATTGATAATCTAATATCTTAACTTTTATTATCTACTATAATCTACTAATCAACTAAAATAATCAATTGAAACTACGAGATAACTGCACTGATAAATAAAAAACACGGAATAACTGCGGTGATATATAAAAAAACACGGGATTAATATTTACCATTGATATTTATAATTTTTGTTGACAATTTATAATTAATATTTACCATTGATAGTTATAATTTTGGAAAACTACTATAAAACTACTATCTAAAAAACACGTGATAACTGCAATAATCTATTATAATCTACTAATCAACTCAAATAATCCAATATAAAAATACGGGATAACTGCAATAATCTACTAATCAACTCAAATAATCAATTGAAACTATGAGATAACTGCAATGATATATAAAAACACACGGGATAACTACACAAATATATAAAAAGACAAAGGATTAATATTTGTCATTGATAATTAAATTTTTGGAAGACTACTATAAACCTACTATCTAAAAAACAATAATATTTAATGACTATTTAAACTACTGATTTACTATAATCTACTATCTCTTATTGATAATCTACTATCTCTCTTTTACTATTTACTATAATCTATTAATCAACTAAAATAATTAATTGAAACTACGAGATAACTGCACTGATATATAAAAAAATACAAGATTAATATTTGTTATTGATAATTAAATTTTTTGAAACCTACTACTACAAACCCACTATCTAAAAAATAAGCAGGCTTAATGACTATTTAAATTACTAATTAATATTTAAAACAATTATTTCTTATTGATAATCTACTATCTAACAAATTTACTATCTACTATAATCTACTATCAACTAAAATAATCAATTGAAACTACCAGATAACTCCACGGATATATAACAAACACGGGGATAACTGCAGTGATATATAAAAAAACACGGGATTAATATTTGCCATTGATAATTATAGTTTTTGAAAACTACTATCTAAAAAAACAAGAAGGCTTAATGACTATTTAAACTAATTAATATTTAAAACATACGCGACAAATATTTGTCACGCATACCTAAAAAAGAAAAATAATTGTTGCTGATATATAAAAAAACACGGGATAAATATTTGTTATTGATAATCTACTATCTATCTTTCACTATCTACAATAATCTACTAATCAATTCAAATAATCAATTGAAACTATGAGATAACTGCGCTGATACATAAAAAAATACTAGACAACTGCACTGATAAATAAAAAAATACGGGGATAATTGCAATGATATATATATAAAAACACGGGATAGTTGCACTGATATATAAAAAAACATGGGATAACAGATAACAACACTGATATATAAAAAAACACTGCGCTGATATATAAAAACACACGGGATAAATGCACATATTGTTTTTAAATGATACTTTTACATTTTTAGTTTTAATATTTATAAATTTTTTATTTGAAACTCCTTTTTTATCTACTTTAAATTTTTCTTTATTTTCACGGGGTAATGTTCAGACTATTTAAATACTGTCTAAATTCATTCCTAAAAAGAACACGATAGCACCTGTTCGTATATGCAAGTCATCCTCTATATTTTACAATTAATTTTAGATTATTGAGATTTCAAACTAACGTTTCTATTTGAGGTAATCATATGACGTAACGCGATCGGCCCGTGCGGATGCACGGGTATAGTACTGGTTTTTTTTAGGGAAAAAAAATTAACTACTACTATTCAATGGCAGAAAGAAATGGCACCACCTACCTATATAGGTCTTTTTTTTTACGAACACTGTATTGGTCTCAACTCTCATATATTGAACCCACGTGAATGTTTCTGTATTGGGATTTTTCTTTTTATCCCCATCATATCACTATATACTCCCACAATAAATTTTAAGATAAAAATAAGTTTTGTAAAATTGACTTAAATCGGATCTACCTTTGAGGAGGTAGATCCGATTCACAAAAATAAAAGGCGGATTTACGTATATCCGATTAGAATTAGTGGGCGGAAATCGGATATAGCTTCAGTGAGGTAGATCCGATTTGTTAAATATAAAAGTGGATGTACCTATCAGGTAGGTAAATCCGCTTTGCAATTAACAAAGCGGATATACCTATCAGTGGGGGTATGTCTGCTTTGTTAAAATGCAAATCGGATTTACCTCCCTGATAGGGAAATCCGATTTGTACTAAATTCGACGGGTAGGATTTGACTGCCAATGTTGATCAACGGTGTACAGTGGCGGACCTGGCATGTATCCAGGGGGTTCAGTTGAACCCCCTGGAATTTTCTTTTTGCACTAAACACCCTATATAAATAGCCTAAATCTCCTGAAATTTTAATTTTGACACCCCTGAAAATTTGAAATTGTACTAGTAGACCAAGTTTTGCACCTATTTGACACCGGCCTTAAAAAATTTGACACCCCTGACCCGGGGTCCTGGGTCCGCCACTGACGGTGTAGAATGAATCGACAATATCAACTGTTGATAATCATTGACGATTTCTATAAATACCCATTGCCAACCTCATTCTTTTCACTCAAAAATTTCACTCTCACTTGCTTATTTCACTAATCCAAAATGGAGATATGCCTCACTCAACGCTCAGATGACAACAGGCTTTCCGCTATACATCATCGGGGCCAAATCACGATGAGAGAAGATGGTGTCCACTTCTGGAGTCCCCAACCGGTATTATGCAGAATCCACCGCGGCATGGGGTTTGAAGTTTTGAAGGATATATGTATACTTGATCAAGAAAATACTATCAACTTTTTTTTACCGTATTATTGGTTGACCATGTGTACCCCACTTTATTGGTCTATGTGGTTCTCTCCTCCCAGTTTTTACTATACCCAAAACTCGAACTCGAGAGATTGAAGTGAGATTTGATTTCAATTAACGACCAACCTTATTGATATAATTTGTCAACTTTAACGGCACAAGAAAAAGTTTATTATTTTACTAATATGTATTGTCAAAAAATATACGGGTACGCAAAAAAAATGCAATAATGCTAACTAGTGTATTAATTCATTTTTAGGGAAAAAAAATTAACTACAACTATTCAATGGCAAAAAGAAATGGCACCACCTATATAGGTCTTTTTTTTACGAACACTGTATTGGTCTCAACTCTCATATATTGAACCCACGTGAATGTTTCTGTATTGGGATTTTTCTTTTTACCCCATCATATCACTATATATCCCCAGAATAAATTTTAAGATGAAAATAAGTTTTGTAAAATTGACTTAAATCGGATCTACCTTTGGGGAGGTAGATTCGATTCACAAAAATAAAAGGCGGATTTACGTATATCCGATTAGAATTAGTGGGGGGAAATCGGATATAGCTTCAGTGAGGTAGATCCGATTTGTTAAATATAAAAGTGGATGTACCTATCAGGTAGGTAAATCCGCTATGCAATTAACAAAGCGGATATACCTATCAGTGGGGGTATGTCTGCTTTGTTAAAATGCAAATCGGATTTACCTCCCTGATAGGTAAATCCGATTTGTACTAAATTCGACGGGTAGAATTTGACTGCCAATGTTGATCAACGGTGTACAGTGGCGGACCTGGCATGTATCCAGGGGGTTCAGTTGAACCCCCTGGAATTTTCTTTTTGCACTAAACACCCTATATAAATAGCCTAAATCTCCTGAAATTTTAATTTTGACACCCCTGAAAATTTGAAATTGTACTAGTAGACCAAGTTTTGCACCCATTTGACACCGGCCTTAAAAAATTTGACACCCCTGACCCCGGGGTCCTGGGTCCGCCACTGACGGTGTAGATTGAACCGACAATATCAACGGTTGATAATCATTGACGATTTCTATAAATACCCATTGCCAACCTCATTCTTTTCACTCAAAAATTTCACTCTCACTTGCTTATTTCACTAATCCAAAATGGAGATATGCCTCACTCAACGCTCAGATGACAACAGGCTTTCCGCTATACATCATCGGGGCCAAATCACGATGAGAGAAGATGGTGTCCACTTCTGGAGTCCCCAACCGGTATTATGCAGAATCCACCGCGGCATGGGGTTTGAAGTTTTGAAGGATATATGTATACTTGATCAAGAAAATACTATCAACTTTTTTTTACCGTATTATTGGTTGACCATGTGTACCCCACTTTATTGGTCTATGTGGTTCTCTCCTCCCAGTTTTTACTATACCCAAAACTCGAACTCGAGAGATTGAAGTGAGATTTGATTTCAATTAACGACCAACCTTATTGATATAATTTGTCAACTTTAACGGCACAAGAAAAAGTTTATTATTTTACTAATATGTATTGTCAAAAAATATACGGGTACGCAAAAAAAATGCAATAATGCTAACTAGTGTATTAATTCATTTTTAGGGAAAAAAAATTAACTACAACTATTCAATGGCAAAAAGAAATGGCACCACCTATATAGGTCTTTTTTTTACGAACACTGTATTGGTCTCAACTCTCATATATTGAACCCACGTGAATGTTTCTGTATTGGGATTTTTCTTTTTACCCCATCATATCACTATATATCCCCAGAATAAATTTTAAGATGAAAATAAGTTTTGTAAAATTGACTTAAATCGGATCTACCTTTGGGGAGGTAGATTCGATTCACAAAAATAAAAGGCGGATTTACGTATATCCGATTAGAATTAGTGGGGGGAAATCGGATATAGCTTCAGTGAGGTAGATCCGATTTGTTAAATATAAAAGTGGATGTACCTATCAGGTAGGTAAATCCGCTATGCAATTAACAAAGCGGATATACCTATCAGTGGGGGTATGTCTGCTTTGTTAAAATGCAAATCGGATTTACCTCCCTGATAGGTAAATCCGATTTGTACTAAATTCGACGGGTAGAATTTGACTGCCAATGTTGATCAACGGTGTACAGTGGCGGACCTGGCATGTATCCAGGGGGTTCAGTTGAACCCCCTGGAATTTTCTTTTTGCACTAAACACCCTATATAAATAGCCTAAATCTCCTGAAATTTTAATTTTGACACCCCTGAAAATTTGAAATTGTACTAGTAGACCAAGTTTTGCACCCATTTGACACCGGCCTTAAAAAATTTGACACCCCTGACCCCGGGGTCCTGGGTCCGCCACTGACGGTGTAGATTGAACCGACAATATCAACGGTTGATAATCATTGACGATTTCTATAAATACCCATTGCCAACCTCATTCTTTTCACTCAAAAATTTCACTCTCACTTGCTTATTTCACTAATCCAAAATGGAAATATGCCTCACTCAACGCTCAGATGACAACAGGCTTTCCGCTATACATCATCGGGGCCAAATCACGATGAGAGAAGATGGTGTCCACTTCTGGAGTCCCCAGCCGGTGTTATGCAGAATCCACTGCGGCATGGGGTTTAAAGTTTTGAAGGATAAAGTGTGGTCCAAAGTTCAAGTGACTGGTGACGACCGTGACATCACTAGTATCACTTATCGCAAACCCTATCTTGGAGACGATGGCCGCGTTTCCTTCTCGTCCATGACAATCAAGAATGACGAAGACGTGGTGAACATGTTAAACATCCATGACACGCTTCAGGGGTATAAGCCGTTGGAGCTGTACGTGGAAACTCAACGGAGTGTGAATGAGATTTTACGTCGTGTTCGACGATCAGAATTTTAGGAAAATGTATCTGCCTATTGTTATTGTAGTTGGTTATGTTTTATCTTTTATCGCATGAATGAAATCGAAATTTTAACGAAACTCCACAAATATAATAAACAAGAAATAATAAGAATCAAGTCATAAAAAAATAGTTCAAGCATACTATCCCACAAAACCCCCTAGTCACGCCCCGGTAGCATATCTAGTAACTGCGTGAGGCGAGCGTATGTCTGACTACCCATCCTAATGTCTCCGCTCCGAATCCCCCTCCGAATCTCGTCCTCCACAATCTCGAGCAAATCTGGTTGTACTGGTGGTGCAGCTGGCTGTACTGGTGGTGGTGGTGATGCAACCCGTAAGAGTCTAGGAATAGATGCTCTCACATACCAATGTAAGTAGTCCGGAGCAACCTGGCCCAACTCCTCAGCAGGATAAGTAGTATGCAAAACCTCCTCCACCACAGGCATATAATGTGCAATACGAAAAATGCAGTCTGCATGGCACGGACGACCAGTAAGAGGGTGACGTGGGATAACCTGCACGTACCCAAACTGTCTGAGGCACCTATCTGTCATGTAGGGAACAGTGCTGTCTCCCCAGCTGATGTGTCCCCTGTATAATGACACATGCTCAAAGTCTCTATCCTCCCGGTGCTCCTCAAACGGTCGACAACAGACATCATCCGACGTCAGCGCATCAATCCTCTGCCTGTATACCCCCAGCTTCACTCCATCTGTCTTCTTCTTCCTCCAACGCTGCACACAATGCTCCAGCCCGCAATCCACTCCTCCTCTCCACTAGCTGAGGAAAATACCATAAAATCCAGCTCTGAAAAAAAGAAGATAAACAACATGGTGAATTAAAAACTGTTTAACAGAAATTTAACCAAACTCGAAAAAAATTAACTTAAAATTATTACCTGTAAGAGGGTCGCATACCCTCCTAACTGATGCGCCTGGTCCAAGCAGGAGTAGTTCAGCTGGTCATACATGAAAGCAAGTGCTGCTGCCCCCCATGCATATGATCCCACATCAGCTGCACTGACATCCTCAAGTAGTAGCAGCCACTTAGCCTCAGCCCTGTCGCCGGTCTTGACTGTGAAGATGGACCAGCTTAGGATCAGAAGGATAAAGGCCCTGACAGCAGGACGCATGTCATTCTCTACGGACCCTCTACTAACAATCTCCTGCAGCCACTCAAAACGGTAATATGGGTCAAATGAAGCTCGACACTCCAGCCCCGCCTCCTCCATAGTCACACCTAGATAAACATGTGATAGGTGGATGGCCTGATCAGTGGTGACAGAAGTAGGTGGAGCTCTATAGTAGTTCCCCGTAATAGGTAGATGCAGCAAACAGGAGACATCTTCCAAAGTAATCGTCATTTCACCAAATGGTAAGTGAAATGACGATGTCTCTGAGTGCCACCTCTCAAGAAAAGCAGACATCAGCTCATGGTCCACCTTTGTATGTCCGGTCGAGACAAGGGGGCTAATCCGGAACCTGTGATAAAATCCCAGAACCGGTGGTTTTGGGAAAACCCAAGCATACTCTGAGCCAGCTTGTTACCATGGTTGGTAACCTTCAATTTCGGCTCATATGTCTGTATTATAAAAGTATCAGAAATAAGGCTATGTAAATAAATTAAACTAAGAAGGCTACGTAAATAAATTAAACTTACCGGGTCTCCCAGTATAACGGTACAAACATGATATGCTAGCCCAGTGAATAGAGGAGGCTGCTCCTCATGCTGTTCCTGATGCCCCTGCTGAGGCTGATCCTTCTGGTACTGCTGTTGCTGATACTGGTGCTGCTGCTGATAATACTGCTGCTGGTAGTCCTCAGGCATAGAATAGTCCTCAGACATAGAATGCTCATCAAAATGGTGCCCCTGCTGGCCCTCCTCATAGTGATAGCCTGTGGCCTCCTCCACCTGCTGATACTGCTGCTATCGGCTACGCCGAGTAGACGCATGTCCCGCAATCCTGTGGCGGGTACGTGTACTGGGAGCAGATGGCGAGGCCTGAGCCGAGGACTCCCCTCGATACCTATTGGACACTGGAAAAAAACAAATTTTTAAACAAAAATAAAACACAAATCGGATCTAGCTATATCCGATGCGAAATCGGATATAGGTAGATACGATGGGAAATCAGATTTAGGTAGATCTGACTTACTATTTTCGCTGACTCTGAGGAAGATCGGATGTATGTAAATCTGATAGCAAATCGAAAATAACTCTCTGAATGGTAAATCCGATTCTCTCAGGAAACTTTCTGGTCAAACGGATGCAAGTGAAAAATGGTAAATGTTTTGTAAATTTGTAAAAATTTTAAGGTTATTTTCGTCTTTTCGCAGGGTCTGTGGGGGTATATAGTCATATGATGGGGTACAAAAAAAAACTTTCTGTATTCAAGCTCAATTGGACATGGTTTTTTTGGGCCAAAGAGGGCCCAATATTTGACTCTTGAATAGACATGGTTTTTTGGGTTCAATACAAGTGGGGGAGGAGATTCGGAGGGCTTCGAGGCGGAGACATAATTAGGATGGGTAGTCAGACATACGCTCGTCTCACGCGGTTACTGGATATGCTACCGAGGCGTGACTAGGGGGTTTTGTGGGATTGTATGTTTGAACTATTTTTTATGACTTGTTCTTATTATTTCTTGTTTATTATATTTGTGGAGTTTCATTAAAATTTCGATTTCATTCATGCGATAAAAGATAAAACATAATGATAACTCATATTTATATGTGTTATTTATGCTCTTAATACGTAAATCAAAGTGTGTTCTCAAGTAATTTTAGTGCTTTAACATGTAATTATGTGATTGAATGCATAAATATAAGTTTAGGCTTGATTTCCTAAATATTGGGCATAATATGTGCCTTTGTGAATATATTGATGTTTTGCCTGAGTGCTGCAGCGGTAGGCCAGCAGTAAGCGCTACAGCGCTAAGGAGCGTGCACCACTTGGATATTTGTGAAGCCACTTGCTGAATGATGAGTCATCAATCTGATCTTCTTCTTCCCAGCATGACATTTTGACCTCCAAGTGGGTGCAATAATACACTTGGCGCCTCCAAATTGAAGCCCATGTGATAGTTGGTGATTTTAATCATCACCCCTTTTTGTAAAGTAACTTTATGGATAATATCTAATGAGGATAATATCTAATAGGGATTTATCTAATCCACAATGCTCAATTAATTAGAATATACACAATTCATACGTAGAGAGAGTTTTAACTTGGAGAATTCTATCTTGACATCTTAGTCTTCCTCCATTGTTATTCCAATCTTGAAGCTTTTACTTTTAGTATAGTTTTTAGATTTCATTCAAGGTTTGCTCACGCCATAGCTGCATCCAATGTATATGACTTGGGATTCTTGGAGTGCATCTTTTGCAACCATTCTCCTCTTTTCTACCTACGGTAATATAAGCTTGTTTGTTTATATTGTGTTGATGAAGCTTCTTATGAGCTAAATCACTTTGTAGTTGGATTTCTCTTAGTTTGTAATGAACCTTGAGTAGCTTTTATATAATATTATGATGTTTGCGTTTCATTCCTTGCGTTATAATGCTTTCAACCTTGTTTTGGCAATGATCAACTAGAATAAGGGGGCTTTGTGCGTACAGAGATGGTTCACGAAGAGAGCTCAAGGAATGATATGAATGAAAAACCATTTAAAGACATTTAAATGAAGTGTACTTAACCCTAGACATAGGGGAGTAATAGTTCATAAGGTAATTGCTGTATGAACTTAATATACAGGGGTAAAAGTTATTTAGAGCCTAGACATAGGAGTCTTGTAACATAGCACTGACGATAGTGACTGAAAGGCACGCCACCATGCCGCGACAGCGTCTGTTGACCTTGTAGCGCTACAGCGCTTAACGCTACGGCATCTAACGCTATAGCGCTTCACTACTGAGAAATTACTTAGCTAAGAATAGTCCAACTCACTTTATCAACTCTTGAACTTTCTTTACTTGTTTATTTGCATTTATGTTAATCACAATGACATTACTTGTAACATAGCCCTGACGATAGTGACTGAAAGGCATGCCACCATAACGCTACAGTGTCTATTGATTCTGTAACGCTACAGCTCTTAACGCTACAGTGTCTCATATTATAAAACACTACTCTTGGGAATTTACATACAAATGAGCCATCCAACTCACTCTTAAATACTTTCAATTCAATACTGTTTTATTATAAACCATTATGTTTACAACTCCACACTTTTATTTGTCACTTAACATGTTCCACTAATTTGCTAATTGCTTAAACTACTAGATTAATTCCAATCCCTGTGGGAACGATCTCTATTTTATCACTGTATTACTTGTTGCGATTGTGTATACTTGCACATCTACTTTTCGCACAACACATAACCAACTACAATAACAATAGACAGATACATTTTCCTAAAATTCTGGTCCTCGAACATGACGTAAAATCTCATTCACACTCCGTTGAGTTTCCACGTACAGCTCCAATGGATTATACCCCTGAAGCGTGTCATGGATGTTTAACATGTTCGCCATGTCTTCGTCAGTCTTGATTGTCATGGACGAGAAGGAAATGCGACCATCGTCTCCAAGATAGGGTTTGCGATAAGTGATACTAGTGACGTCACGGTCGTCACCAGTCACTTGAACTTTGGACCACACTTTATCCTTCAAACCTTCAAGCCCATGCCGCGGTGGATTCTGCATAACACCGGCTGAGGACTCCAGAAGTAGACACCATCTTCTCTCGTCGTGATTTGGCCCCGATGATCTATACCGCAAAGCCTATTGTCATCTGAGCGTTGAGTGAGGCATATCTCCATTTTGGATGAGTGAAATAAGCAAGTGAGAGTGAAATTTTTGAGTGAAAAGAATGAGGTTGGCAATGAGTATTTATAGAATTCGTCAATGATTATCAACCGTTGATATTGTCGGTGCAATCTACACCATTGATCAACATTGGCAGTCAAATCCAACCCGTCGAATTTAGTACAAATCAGATTTACCTATCAGGGAGGTAAATCCGATTTGCATTTTAACAAAGCAGATATACCCCCACTGATAGATATATCCGCTTTGTTAATTGCAAAGCGGATTTACCTATCAGGGAGATAAATCTGATTTGCATTTTAACAAAGCAGACATATCCCCACTGATAGGTATATCCGCTTTTATATTTTAATAAATCGGATCTACCACACTAAAGGTAGATCCGATTTCCCCTCACTAATTATAATCGGATATACGTAAATCCGCCTTTTATTTTTGTGAATCGGATCTACCTACCTTATATGTAGATCCGATTTAAGTCAATTTAACCAGAGGTATTTTCGTCTTAAAATTTCTTGTGCGGGTATATGGTGATATGATGGGGGTACAAAAAAAAACCCTTCTTCTTAATGTGAACCCATGATCACCACGAGGGTTATTGGCTTCTTTTGTGTTTTTGGGCTTTATGCCTCTAGTAGATGGTTGGGTTTTTTTTATACCCCCATTGTCGCGCCCCAAAAAATCCTTGGAGGGATTTTTCTTCGCACAACTGGATTTTAGAGTCGCCACCAATATTTTTTAAAGGTAAAACATCGGAAAAACCTTTTTGGAAAGCACTGGTCTTTGGAACCATTAGATTTGGGTTCGGGGGTCTAATTACGTATGGGGAAGGTATTAGCACCCCATAACGTCCCTTCAAAGAAGGGTTACCTTAATTAAATATGTGATTTGCAAAGTTGATTCGGAAAAATGCTTCGTTTTTACCTCTTTTATTGATGAATGACTTAATGAAAAAATCTTTAGTTTTCGCGCTTAACGGAGGGGATCCGCTCCTACGTATCTCCCGGTGCGATGGAGAATTCAAAGCAACGTAGTTCTTGTTTTTGAAAAATGTTTTATTTTGGAAAAGTGTCTCGTTTTTGAAAGGAAAAATATTTTTGGTTTGTTGTGCTTGACGGAGAGTATCCGCTTCTACGTATCTCCCGGTGCGATGGAGAATTCAAAGCCACGTAGTTCTGGTTTTTGAAAAATGTTTTATTTTGGAAAAGTGTTTGGTTTTTGAAAGGAAAAATGTTTTTGGTTTGTTGTGCTTGACGGAGAGTATCCGCTCCTACGTATCTCCCGGTGCGATGGAGAATTCAAAGCTACGTAGTTCTGGGATTGTCTAAAAAGGCTTTTGTTTTTTTATCTTGTTAAATTGTGAAAATTGAGCTTTCATGATGATCAATTGAGCAAATGCTCCAAGTGACCACCATTAGCACTCCATTGTTAATAATCATGCAAGTAAAGGCTTTGCAAGACTACTAACAAAGTTTTTGATTTAGTGAAAATCTTTAGGAAATTTAGGCATTCATGATGATCAATTGAGCAAAGGCTCCAAGTGATCGCCACTAGTACCTCATTGTTAATAATCATGCAAGCAAAGGCTTCGCAAGACTACTAACAAAGTTTGATTTTGAAGATTTTTCGCAATTGGATTAATTTTTGTTTAGGGAAGAGAAAATCTGTTATTCGGGAAAAAAGGTTTGTGAAAAAAGTTTATTTAGGGGAAAGAAACAAAATTTAAAAAAATGGAGAAACAGGGGGTGCAGTAGTAAAATGGGGTGTAAGTTACAGGGGGCTGTAGTATTAAAACTTGGGTGTAGGCAGTAACCCATGCACAGTTTTAGTGGGCTGGTCCGTTTAACAAAACGTGGGCTTCAGGGGGGTGTTGGGTTATTAACATGGGGAGTGTGAATGGTAATCTGACTGTTTTAATGTTAAATTAAAAAAAAAGAGTAAATACATAAACAAATGGCAATATAAAGAGAAAGGAGAAAATTAGGGAACCCTAATTTCGACTCACATCTCAGCGCCGCACTCCAACCTAAAATGGCCAAACCCAATTTTCTCTCTCTCGCCGTTTCTCGCCTCCCTACCCCGATCTCCTCTCTTCTCTCCACCGCGCCGTTCAACCCTCACCCTCTCTCTCTTCCGCACCGCCCTATTCTTTCACTCACCAACCCGATCCTCCTCCTCTTACAAACAACAGCAAACCTGATCTCGTTTTATCTTCTCACCGCCGACCCTAATCTCCGATTTAACAACAGCCCAGAACTGAGTGAGAAGAGACTACCACTACAAAAAATGCGGCGTTTAGCCACGGTTAAAACCGTGGCTAAAGGAATCTTATACCGTGGCAAATTGACTTAGCCACGGTTATGACGACCGTGAAAGGACCTGGCGTCGCGAAAATTTAGCCACGGTTAAATGAAGAGTTAGCCACGCGTAATATAACCGTGGAGACATTTGTTTTGCCATGGTTAATACTTGTATAGCCACGGCTAACCCGTGTCAAAGTAGCTTGGTCAGCTTTTCAAAATCCACATATTAGCCACGGGTTAACCTTCTATTAAACTAATTAAAAGCTTCAAATAAATAACAATATTAAGCAACCTTCTATTAAACTCTTCTAGCAACAAAAGGGAAATTTCAAGAGATTGAAAGCAAGAAATATATTATAGAAAAATAATCCCTAACCTGTTGTTGAAATGAGGAAGAGAGATGTATGGTTGCTGAGATGTTGATAGATGTGTGAGACTACCAGACCCTAACCTGTTCCAACAAGGACAACAGAAATTACAAAATTGAACAGAATGTATGGAAGGGAAAATCGAAGAAATTACAAAATTGAACAGAAAGTATGAACAAAGAACTTGAGATGATGGCATGTCATTGACAAAAATAATCGAATGGCTATCTAATTTGAGATAACCTCTTTCAAGCTACTGCTGGTAATAGACATGCCAACATAATTGAATTCTTGCAGCAAGCTCCCTTTCAATGTTCCTTTCAACACACATTTATATAAATAAATTGTGTGGATGTTATCCTCGGCCTCCAGTACAAACTTGATGCAGAAACTGGCTAGCTGGAAGAAGATAGAACAATAGAACAAATATCACTTAATAAAAGGAGTTTTATGTTGTCAGAAGTCCACAAGGAGAGGTTGTCCCTCAGGAGCTGCATGATCAGTTTTCTGTCCTTGTAAGACTCCTCATTGAGAGAATCCAACTCAGAGATTGCCAACAAAATACAAAACTGAATCAAGCTATTCAAGTATGATTGCATGATACTTTCTCCAACACTAAAGTTCACATCAGAGGGATCATAGAAATATTGCTGCATGCTAAAGAAAAGCAACGGAGCTAGGTTAGAGGGAGTATGCATTACATGTTTAGCCATTCCAAAGTCTGCCAGCTTGATTTCACCATTGGGATCAACTAGAATGTTAGCCCCTTTGATATCCCTGTAACTATAAAAAGAAACAAATACTTTAAAAGAAACAAATACTTTAAAACAAATACTTTAAAAGAAACAAATACTTTAAAGGAAAACTACCTTTCATCATATTCAATGTAAGAACACTCTTTGTGGAGAATGCAACAGAAAGTTAATTTCTCATTCATATCACTGAAAAAGTGAATAAATGCAGTGAAGAAAGAAAACCATTCTTTATGATGAATAACCACCTGCAAAAATAAAAGTAGCTGATAATAATATTAGCAATTTATATGGTTGATAGGACAGCAATAACAGATAAAAAAGAAAAATTGTTCGGTTGGCCTTCTTTCAGCCAGGTTTGCCACATGAAACAAAGTGGACTCTCAAGTGCCAAAACACATAATGTAAAGCAACAGAGAAGGAAGAGAACTCATGGCACAGAGTTTCTTAGTACTCTTACCACAAAATGACTTCTTTCATCATACATGTGTATTATGTAAGGAGTGTGTTCCTCTTAACCCCACAATTTCCAACTTCGACATACATAAAGATGAATTCCAAACATCAGTAAAAGCTAATTTCGTAGACACACCAAAGCATCAAACAACACGTGTAACAGATTGAAGTTGCAAGCACCCTTTCAAACTTGATAGCTTCCAAAAGATAGATACATATCCAATCATCCATATTAGTGACAAGAATTTCACAATAGCCGCCCTTTTGGCACGGCCAAAATCCCTTAACAAACCAACAGACAAACAAACAATATCCTATAAACTAAAACATATTCGTTTTATGATCCCAACGCCAATGAACATATAATTGAAAACCAAAGCAAATAAAAAGAACGGATCTAAAGTATTATAGTTCAAACACATATTATATTCTAATTCCATTGCAAAGGCATGAATTAAGAGAGAAATTATAGTTACCGAGATGAAATTGATGGCCGCAAAGAAGCTTAGCCAAAGATCTATCTCCATTATCGGTAACAATCTCGAGGCAAATTGAACAAGACACTGAACCGAAGGAGTTGCCTCCTCCCCCACCATTTCCATCATCCATGACCTTGTTATTATCATCTTCGTCGTCGTTGCCAAGACCCATCAAAAGGGGGGAGAGAGAAAGAAACGAAGGGAGCAATTAGGGATTTAGGGGAGCGAGCGATTACGGGAGGCAAGGGAGAAAGGGAGAAAATATTAACCATGAAAATCTTAACCATGAAAATACGGTTAGCGATAGATGATTTTTGAGAAGGGAGAAAGGATAGAGCAGAATGAAGGGGGAAATCTAAAAACCCTGGGTTGGAGGAGAAAGAAACAAGAAACAGAGGTGAGGGGGGAACAAATTTGGAAGGAATAAAATTTAGAGGGAGAATGAAACTTTTATTTGGGAATTTCCCGGTTGCTTTGCCACGGTTGAGGGGTAGCTAACTGTGAAATTGTTATTGGGAATTTCTAGGTTGCTTTGCCACGGTCAGAGGGTGGCTAATTTATTATGTTAGCCATGGTCAAATTAACCGTGGCTATCTAACCGTAGCTAAAAGCCGCTTTTCTGGTAGTGTACGGGGGAGAGGGGAGTTTCGCGAGGGTGGTGGTTCGCGAAGGGGGAGAAAAACGAGGATGTGTGATGGTGGGCTACGACGGTGACGGTTTGTGGAGGGAGAGGGGCGATCGTACGGTGGTTTATGGCTTTGGTGTGGTTGTTGGTATTTTCGTGGTGCGAAAGGAGATGGGGGACGACAGGGGCGAGGTTCGTGAACGGGGAAGATGACCGGAGATGGTGGGCAACGACGGTGACGGTTCGTGGAGGGAGAGGGGCGATCGTACGGCGGTTTATGGCTTTGGTGTGGTTGACGCGGTTGCTCGGAGGTTGTCGCGTACGGTGGTTGTTGGTGAGGGTGGTGGCGTTGTTTTTTTTTGACAGAGGTGGCGGCTTTTTGTGGATGGTGGTGGTGGTCGCCGGAGAAGACAGTCGGAGGGGGGTGGTTCGCGGCGGCGCAGGGACAGGGACGACCACCGTACGCGGTCGCCGGAGGTATCTCTCTCTACTCTGTTTTTTTTGCCTCTCCTCTGTTCCATACCATCCCTTCCCGTGCTTCATTTCTAAATCTTTTCGGTTTTCCTCATGTTGATTTTTATTTTCAGTTTTTTGTTTAACGTTATGTCTATCAGTTTCTTGCCAAACATAAATATTAATAGATACATGCAAGAAATATATGCTACTGAATGAATTTGTTGTGTATACGAAACAATAAATAGGCAAGATAAACAGAAATCTAAAGGACTGCAATATTGAATAAATTTGTAAATCCAAGGACTAACCTAGTTCCAAGGCCTTTGAAAAGAACAGAGCCCGGTTTCTTCCTCAAAAACGTTTTCTGTATGTATATCTTCTTCTCTATTTGAAATCTCTTTTTTTCCTCTAATTTAATAGCAGAATGAATTTTTGTGTCTCTTCCTATCTTTCTGAAACCCCCTTCTGTGTGTTGCTGTGTTTGTATATCTGTCTCTCTGTGAATTCTCTGTGTGTGTTGTTTTGTTTTCTGTTTTTTTTAACACTGTTTATGTTCATTGCATTTATAGGTAAAATTATGGTGTGGATGTGGGTGCTGAGCAAGGGATCAAAACCCCCCAGGAGACCAGTTTGTTGTTGCTGCAGTGGAGTAGCAGCTTGCAGGGTGGTGTCTGCCAAAGCTGCTTTGTTGGAGCAAAAATGGTAAAAGAATAGGGAGCAAGAAGAAAGACCCATTGGCTTGGTGCTCAAAGTGTCCATTCAGCAACTAGGCGCATACTGCCTCTGCTGCTTTTTCTTTCTTTTTTTTTTTGAAAAATTTGTACTCTTTTTTTATTTTTGTTTGACTTATTTCTTTTATTTTTAATGTGTAACAAAAAATGTAATTTTGTATTATTTTAATAAAAAAAACAGATTTTAGCAAAACAACTATTTGACTAATTTTCTTTTTATAGATAACTACTAATTAACCAAAATAATAACGAAACAAATAACAATAACGCTAAATTGCTAACAACCTTCGAGCAAAACGCACAATTAAATGACTCTCGCACGGCAAACACGCCTTGATTAGCAAAATAATGCACACTACGAGAATAAATACGCGTACTCAAATAAACACGCGTATCTAAATAAACATGTGTCTAAATAAACACGCCCCATTAATTAGGAGCAACACACACCTGATGGAAGTGACATGCGTACCATGGGAATAAAATGCGTACGCAAATAGACTCAAATGACAGTATGCTTTTAAAAATGAGAAAATACTGATTAAAATCGGACGTTTACGAAAAAACAATTTTATTTGATTTTCAACTAGTTGGACAAAATTGGGGTATGACAGCTGCCCCTCTTTATTTGGATTTTACCAAGAAATATGAATTGGCCGAGACATATTTCGAAGATAAAATAGAAATAAAGAATTCAGAAATTATACCAATTTTGTCTACTTGGAGAAACCCGAATTTTTTCTTTTTCTTCTCTTTTTTGAATCAACACTTGGAGTGTCGATGAGGGAACAGTGAATGAACACTGACATGCAGGAAGAAAAGGTAAAATGGGCACTTGCGTGCAGACAGAAGTGTAAAATGGGCACTTGCGTGCAGAAAGCGGTAAATTGCCCAGGCTGCCTAAAACCCGTAATCCTTAAACGAACTCTTGACGAATCCGAGTTTGCACGTGGCTTTAAGGAGCACGCATCCTGAGAATCTCTGGTCTTTCGAGCGACCGGGGGGATCGTTATCAGCTCCGGAACTGATATACAGATCAATGCACGGCGTCCACTGTATCTTAGGCTGATACAACTATTCCGTTGAACCTCACATGGGGCTGCGGTCCATCGCGTTGCTCGTACGCGATGTGAGACCATGAACACATGGGAGCACTGAACTCTGATAAGAGCGACTTGAACTCCAGACTGCAATGCATGCTTGAGCGCCGAACTGAAAAGCATTTGAACCCTGAACTAAGAGGGCATTTTCTGGGAGCTGAGTGCGAGGATTAGCATCGAAGTACTTATCCGTCCTTGTACCTGCTAGTGAGATGAACAAATGCATGCAATGCAAATGCCATGATTGCTTTTTGATGGGATTAATGTGATGTGATGCATGAGTTTCTTTTTGTTTGCATGAATTGTTTTTTGTCTATGTTTGATGGATGCAATGCATGAATTTTATTTGTTTCATTGCTCTTTTGCTCTTTTTCTAGTTCCCCTTTTTTCGCTGTTTCGACCAAATCGTAGGACTCGCGTTATGAGGCACACTGGTCATCCATAATGGTGTGAGGGTCCGGCTTCAGCCTTTTGAGAATTGCTTTGATGCGATCAGTGCTTTTGTTTGACTCTTGTGAATTTACCTGATCGAGAGATCATTTCTTTTCTCATGACTTTCAAAAGTTTCGCAATGATTTTAATGCTCTGATTTATGCACATTTTCATAATTCATTTATCACCTACCATAAAACATTATTTTAAAGCACAAATGAAAAGGAAGCGATGATAAAACAATAAGCAAACGGAGTGGAAAATTTGGACTTTTATTCATATGGAAACCGAACGCGCAAAAGAAAAATGAACGCAACAGATCTTATGAGCTCTCTTTGTCTTTGGAGTGTTGATGCCAATCACTCATACTTATATCCTTGATCACCCTTTTATCCAAGCTTTTGGAGGCGCTGCTTGCCCCTTTTACCTTTTTTTAAGTCCAACCTTTCTGACCCTAATTTTTGCCTGGACCGCTCTTTGCGAGTTTTCAGTCCACCGGGTCGCTCTTTTTTTGCCTAGGCCGCCCTTTCGGGTTTTCAACCTAGCGAGCTAATTCTTGCTTGGCTCATATTTCTCTTTTTTCCTTTTATTTTTCTCAGGCGTAATATTTCTTGACTGAATCTGAATTGACTGGGTTTCTGAGTTCCTCACCATCCATGTTGGTGAGTATCAATGCTCCTCCGGAAAAGGCTTTCTTTACCACATAGGGTCCATCATAGCTAGGAGTCCATTTCCCACGGGGGTCACTCTGAATAGGCAAGATCTTCTTGAGCACAAGGTCTCCTTCGCTGAATTCTCGGGGACGAACCTTCTTGTCGAAAGCTGTCTTCATCCTTTGTTGATACAACTGGCCATGACACAGGGCAGCAATTCTTTTCTCCTCAATGAGATTCAGCTGATCCAGACGAGCCTGGACCCATTCTGCTTCTTCCAACTTGGTTTCCATCAGCACCCGTAGGGAGGGTATCTCAACTGCGATAGGGAGGACTGCTTCCGACCCATACACCAAAGAGAAAGGGGTTGCCTCGGTTGAAGTACGCACTGAGGTACGATACCCATGCAGAGCGAAAGGAAGCATCTCATGCCAATCTTTGTAGGTTACTACCATCTTTTGCACGATCCTCTTGATATTCTTATTGGCTGCTTCGACTGCCCCATTCATCTTGGGACGGTATGGGGAAGAATTATGATGTTGGATTTTGAAGTCCTCGCATAACTCTTTCATCATCTTACTGTTCAGGTTGCTGCCATTATCTGTGATAATCTTGTCTGGAAGCCCATAGCGACAAACCAGATCTCTCTTTACGAACTTAGCAACCACAGAGCTGGTAATGCTAGAGTATGAAGCAGCTTCAACCCACTTGGTGAAGTAATCAATAGCGACCAGGATGAAGCGATGCCCATTTGATGCCTTAGGCTCGATAGGACCTATGACGTCCATGCCCCACATTGAGAATGGCCAGGATGCAGTCAGGACATTTAGGGAAGCAGGTCGCACATGAATGTGATCAGCGTAGATTTGGTGTAACATCCGCAAAATAATTAACCGAATTATTTGGATGTTAACCCAATTAAATTAATTTAGTACTTGACTGGTAAATTTATTGAGTGCTAACATTAATTATTGGTTGTCATCGGATCGTTAACCGGATAATACGGACCAAGGAAGTTTTGGAATCGAAATAGGAGATTTCGATCAATATGGTAATTTGACCGCGTTACAACAAATATATTAAATAAATATATATATATATATGTATACGTGGGTGAGTGAAGAGGAGAAATAATTAATTAATTAAATAAATATGAGTGTGTGTGTGTGTGTGTTAATAAGAAAGGAAAGAATTAATTAAAGAATAGAAAGAAAGAAGAGGGGAGGCGTGAAACAGAGAGACCGAGGGGAGAAAAGAAAAGAATGGGGGAGAAAGAAGAAGGAGGCGAATGAGAGAAGAGGAGAGGGAGAGGATAGCTTTCATCAAATCATCATCCCTCTTACACAAAAAATGATCATCTCATCACCCTCTTCATTTTGATCCAAGAATCATCACCAACAAACCTTCCTCTCACTCTCCACCATTTTCGAATTTGGAGCTTAAAAGTGGAGGTTTGGAGTTCATCCTTCCATTTATGAGCTTTGAAGTTATAGGAGTTCAATTAGAAGCTTGATTGTTAGCTTGAGGAGAAGAAATCAAGGTTTGGGTGAGTTAGGTTTGAGAAATCCAAATTTTGAGTTTATGTATGAATAGTGTCATGGAGGTTAGAGGAGGAAGATGATGAATAGTGTCCGTGGAGAATTTCGGGGAAATCGGTATTTCGGTCAAAAGCGGTTTCGTGATCGAGTGGGAAGCTTTGGAAGCGGATTGGGTGTCGCCGGAGCGGGGAATGTTCGTGTGGTTACTCGGTGGATTCGGCCGCTCGTGGTTCACGCTTCAAGGGTGAGTTCTACTCACGTTTAGGATTTTATGTTTCGAATTAATTAATTAACTGTTTTATCGCTTTCGCTGGACTGGAATATTTCTGGATATTGTCTGTTTCGAGTTAGGAATTAATCGGAGCGAGTCTCGGGTTGAGTCGTGTTGAAATGAAATTTTTAGTAATTTAATTTCGGAAGATTTTGAGTCAAAAACCATTATTTTCGAATATGTCGAATTTTGATGAAAATCGAATGTGTTGAGTCTTTGATTTGATTGGTTGATCGAGTGAGGACGTTGGATATGTTTTTGTACTATTTTGGTGTTAGGACTGGACTGGAACAGGTATCGGAATTGGTCGGAACGACGAAAATTGCGAAAATGGGATAAAATACAATGCTGTCAAAAGCGCACGACCCGTGCGTCTCAGGCGCACGGATCGTGCGGATCTTTCTGTTTGTGTTTTCAAAAATGCATCACAGGGCGCTCGACCCGTGCGTATGGGCGCACGAACCGTGCGCTGTGTTCTGCCCAAATTTTTCCAAACTTGCCCGAAACGATCCCGATCGATTCCAATCCTCTTTTAATCCTTTCCTAACCCTTCTATAATAATATTAGGCTTATAATGCCATGATTTTGGGTATGTTTCAGAGGGGTTTTATAAAATACTTTTGAAGTTGAAATTGTTTCGAAAAGCCAAATAATAGTACTCGTGTGCGAACATATGTTTTATTAATAATAAAGCGGACTATGAGTCCTACGTAATACGGTATAACTGACGCGGGACGATATTATTTATTGTCTAAACCGGTCTACGATTCACGATATATATATTATATCGACTACGGGAAACGGCCCGATGCGGGTGTTATGTTTGATTATTGGTTTGATTGTAAATGAACTAAATGTTCATATGATTGTAGATATATATATTATATCGAGTTTGGGTGACGACCCATGTTGACATACTAGGCGGGGAAGTCATGAACCCTTACCCTAGGCTCTGTGCCATTAGGAAACACTATTGGTTATGGGGTTCGCCGGGATTAGCAGGTTTGCAGTCGGTGTTATGTTAAAAAGTTATGCGTTACGTTCCCCGGGATTAGCAGGTTTGCAGTCGGTGGTACGTAAAAAGGTTTTATGGTACGGTTCACCGGGATTAGCAGGTTTGCAGTCGGTGTCGTACTGAATTAAAACCTTATAACACGGTTTACCGGGATTAGCAGGTTTGCAGTCGGTGCCGTGTCGAATAAAAAAAAAGGGGTTTCATAATTGAACCGAGAGTGTAGTAGGGGTTTCGGTAGAACTCACTGAGATTGTATCTCACTGTTTAAATGTTGTGGTTTTACAGATAAACAGGGAAAGTGGAGATCCAAGATGCACAAGTAGGTGGTACTCGGATGGTTGCTGAAGACTTAGCTTTTATGCTTAAGTTATGTTTTCCCTTGTTAATTATGTATCACGACATTATGGCTTTAACTGTTGTAAAAGTTATGTATTTATTTTCCGCTTTCTTGTAAGATATTGAACACTGTGTTTCACTGATGATTTATGGTCTTACTTATGTTTAAGACTGTTTTGTTGTTATTCAGTGAAAATTTTATAGTGGTGTTCAGTATTTAAACAGGAAATATATCTCTGATGATTTTGTAATTGGTACACTTGGGTATTTTTACTCGATAAAAATACCGGGGTGTTACAGTTGGTATCAGAGCAGTTCGACCTAGTCGGACTTAGTTTAGGGTTGAGTCGATTCCTTGCTAGTCCTTTTTGTAATTACACTTGTGATGCTAAGAGACATTGAGCCTGATCAACTTAATACTTAGTGCATCATAAGCGGAATTATGACTGGATGACCAAGACGCAGTCCTCGACCAAAACCGGAATCTTCAACCAGTGCATCCTCAGGAAAGGTGACATGACGGTGGAAGAATACACCGCTAAGTTTGAGAAGTTGTCTCGGTTTTACCAAGTGGTGAAGTAAGCTTCGGATGACGAACGGAGAATGCAGAAGTATAAGACGGGCATAAGTGCTTTTAAGATTTATGGTCTCAGTTCTTATACCAATTAAGTTGCCTTAGTGCAATCAACCTATGTCGCCGAGGATGATCTCATAGGAAATATGGGAAAGGAAAGAAGGTAGTTGAAATATCAACTCCGACTGCAAAGTCCTAAGATAATTTCATCAAAGGAAAAGCAGATGCAATTCTCTGATTCTTCAAAGGTCAGAAGAGGTTCTAACTGTGGAAAGCCTCACAGCGGTGATTGCAAGTGAAGACCTAATCGGTGCTATTATATAAATGCAGAGGGTCACTATGGTAAAGAGTGCCCCGTAAGGGAAAGTGCCAAGGAGTCACAAGCAGCTCCAAGGCAAGGACGAGTCAACACTTTGAATGCTCAGACAGTTACAACTGCAGACAATCTACTGAGGGGTATGGGATCAGTTTTCAATAACTCTGTCAGTATATTATATGATTCGGGTGCAACCTATTGCTGTATATCCAGATCGCGTGTGAATCAGTTGGGATTAGCCTTATCATCGCTATCCGAACCGATAACTATCTTAACTGCGGCTATGGGTCGTGTCTAGACCCAATCTTTGTGTCGGAATTGCCTACGTGTTATAGGAGACAGAAATTTCGAGGAAGGATTATTTGTTTGCCTGTGAGAAGTGTGGACACCATTTTGGGTATGAATTGGATGACTGCAAATCATGTGGTAATCGACTGTGTTAATCGACTACCAGTTTCTCTTCAGAATCAGTTGAATTGTCTAAGACAAATTCTGAAGCGGTTACCCAGTTCACCTTAGACGGTCAATCCTCATTCCAAGGTGCGGAAGCACATGTTAGTATGTTATCTGCATCCACTGGAACTAGTATTAGATTTATCATCTGTACAAGTTGTGAATGACTTTTTGGATGTTCTCTGGATGTTTTTCGCGATGAAGTTTCTTCTGAACCTCCAGAGCGAGAAGTAGAGTTTACTGTAGAATTGATTCCTGGTACGGGATCAATATCTATTGTTTCTTATTGAAGGTTTCCTGAGAATTAAAGGAAATAGAGTCTCAACTTGAAGAGTCGATGTTAAGGGAATTCTGTCGACCGAGTGCTTCTCTAAGGAGTGCTCTGCTGTGGTTAATCGAAAGGAAAAATGGTAGTATGAGATCGTGCATTGATTATCGACAACTCAACAAAGTGACGATCAAGAATAAATATCCCTTACCAAGGATAGACGATTTGCTTGAGCAATTTGAGGTGCTGCAGTGTTTCTAAAATTGATTTGAGGTCAGGACATCATCAAATAAAAGTTAGAGCCTTAGATATTCCGAAGACAGCTTTCCGTACTAGGTATGGACATTACGAGTTCGTAGTGATGCCCTTCGGTTTGACTAATGCTCCAGCGGTATTCATGGATTACATGAACCGAGTTTTTCATACGTATTAGGATCAGTTTGAAGTCGTTTTCATCAATGATATCTTGATGTGCTCGAAGACCATTGAGGAGCATGTCCAACATCTCCTCATTGTTCTGAGTGCACTCCGAGAAAAGAATTTGTACGCGAAACCTCAGGAGTGTGATTTTTGGGTGCCAGAGTAAAGTATTTGGGACAGATGATTTCCCAAGTCGGGAGTTTCTGTAGATCCCAGTAAGAAGGAAGCGGTGTTGAATGGGAGTGACCAACGTCAGTCGCAGAGATCGAAAGTTTCTGGATCTAGCCGGTTACTGTAAGAGGTTTGTTAAAGGGTTCTCACAGTTAGTTGTCCACTTACTCGGTTAACTCGTAAGGGTCAACCTTTTTCGCGGGATGCTGATTGTGAAGAATGTTTTCAAGAATTGAAGGTTTGGTTGACTTCTGCTCCAATCCTGATTCCTCCGGATCCGTCATTGGAATTTTAAATTTTCGATGACGCTTCAGGGAAGGGTATAGGATGTATTCTAATGCAAAATCAACAAGTGGTAGCTTATGCGTCCAGACAATTAAGGTCTCGTGAAGAGAATTATCCAACTCATGAATTGGAGTTAATAGCTATTGTGTATGCACTGAAGATTTGGAAACGTTACCTGTATGGGTCTCGTTTCGAAGTCTCTAGTGGTCACAAGAGTTTAAGGTATCTGTTTGATCAGAAAGAACTGAATAGCAGGCAGAGAAGTGTGTAGAATTTCTGAAGGATCATGACTTCGGGTTGAAGTGTCATCCAGGAAATTCCAATGTTGCAGCTGATGCACTGAGTAGGAAGTCCATCCACATGGCTGAGTTTATTGATGCATGAGATGGAATCATCGGAGTCTTTTAGAGACTTAAATCTGAATTCAAGATCGAGAGGAACCTGTTAGTGTTGAGCCATGTGAGGATCTCTAGTTCCCAAAGGGATTCTATACGCTTAGCACAGGAAGTTGATGTGAAGCTACAATCACAAAAGGTATTTCCAGATTTTACTATGGATAGTGATGGAGTCAGTTGTTTCAACGGTAGAATCTGTGCGGCCGATGATGAGAGCAATAAAATGCAAGTGTTAGAGGAAGCACACCGAAGTTTATATTCTGTTCCAGGGAGTACAGAATATAAAGCAGAGGTATTAGTTTGTTAACCTCTCCTTTGTGAAGGTTAACAATGAGATAGTATTATGAGATTCCGTTTGACAAGACGAACGTGAATACGAATATGTAAGTGAGGTAACTGCTGACTGTTTTCACGTTGCGAATAACCATCAAAGGATTAATTGACGGATCTGCTTGCAAGTAGCTGAAATTTCCGAAGTGAAGCTTGGTGTGCGGCGTGATAGTTTTGAAAAATAATTTTTGTGAAAACCCGCATGCTAGGGTTAATTTTGGGAACGAATCGGGAGGTTAATAAAATCTGATTGAGGAAGAAAATCCTAGGAGGATTATTTAGGTTGAGGAGAAGTTCTCAACGCTATGGACTAATTTGGAAAGAAATCCAGTGTGTCGTTGATAAAAACCTCGTGATGAAGTCGCAAAAAAAAAAAAAAAAAAAAAAAAACTCTGAGTTCTGTTTGAAAGTTGTTTTGAGAATAACAGAGGTGATTTTCATTGTTTTCAAGTTTATTTGATGTCCCCGCGGTTTATTTCTACGTTTAAGATAAACGTTTCTGGTAACCCTCATTCCATATTCTTTCGAAAAGTGTTATCTCGAAATCTTGGGGGCGAGACAAGAAGTTTCACGAGTGACTTTTTCGTCACATTGTCGGTATGTACGAGAACCGTTAAGGATATTAGAAGATTTGTTGAGAAAGTGTTTACACCTTTCGAGGGAATCGTGTTTGTTTTACGTCTACCGAGGAATACTTTGATTTGGATTAATCAAAGTTGGGGAGCGAGTGAGGAATGAAGCTTCAGAAGTGTTTTCAAACGCGGTGCCGAGCCTATGTAGGCGAATCATGGGTTTCTTGTGTAGATTCGTAACCAGAGAGTTCGTATCAAGGCAGTAGTGGATCATACTTGGAGATTGATGTGCCAACTTCGTGAAGATTTCTACTCATTTCGTTAATTCAAGATTGTCTTCTCGCAAATTTAGACCTTTCTGGGAATGTCAACCCTCGGTTAGTCGGATGAAAGACTTAGCGAAATTTTGAGGACAAAATTCTTTTAAGTTGGGGAGAATGTAACATCCGCAAAATAATTAACCGAATTATTTGGATGTTAACCCAATTAAATTAATTTAGTACTTGACTGGTAAATTTATTGAGTGCTAACATTAATTATTGGTTGTCATCGGATCGTTAACCGGATAATACGGACCAAGGAAGTTTTGGAATCGAAATAGGAGATTTCGATCAATATGGTAATTTGACCGCGTTACAACAAATATATTAAATAAATATATATATATATATATATATGTATACGTGGGTGAGTGAAGAGGAGAAATAATTAATTAATTAAATAAATATGAGTGTGTGTGTGTGTGTGTTAATAAGAAAGGAAAGAATTAATTAAAGAATAGAAAGAAAGAAGAGGGGAGGCGTGAAACAGAGAGACCGAGGGGAGAAAAGAAAAGAATGGGGGAGAAAGAAGAAGGAGGCGAATGAGAGAAGAGGAGAGGGAGAGGATAGCTTTCATCAAATCATCATCCCTCTTACACAAAAAATGATCATCTCATCACCCTCTTCATTTTGATCCAAGAATCATCACCAACAAACCTTCCTCTCACTCTCCACCATTTTCGAATTTGGAGCTTAAAAGTGGAGGTTTGGAGTTCATCCTTCCATTTATGAGCTTTGAAGTTATAGGAGTTCAATTAGAAGCTTGATTGTTAGCTTGAGGAGAAGAAATCAAGGTTTGGGTGAGTTAGGTTTGAGAAATCCAAATTTTGAGTTTATGTATGAATAGTGTCATGGAGGTTAGAGGAGGAAGATGATGAATAGTGTCCGTGGAGAATTTCGGGGAAATCGGTATTTCGGTCAAAAGCGGTTTCGTGATCGAGTGGGAAGCTTTGGAAGCGGATTGGGTGTCGCCGGAGCGGGGAATGTTCGTGTGGTTACTCGGTGGATTCGGCCGCTCGTGGTTCACGCTTCAAGGGTGAGTTCTACTCACGTTTAGGATTTTATGTTTCGAATTAATTAATTAACTGTTTTATCGCTTTCGCTGGACTGGAATATTTCTGGATATTGTCTGTTTCGAGTTAGGAATTAATCGGAGCGAGTCTCGGGTTGAGTCGTGTTGAAATGAAATTTTTAGTAATTTAATTTCGGAAGATTTTGAGTCAAAAACCATTATTTTCGAATATGTCGAATTTTGATGAAAATCGAATGTGTTGAGTCTTTGATTTGATTGGTTGATCGAGTGAGGACGTTGGATATGTTTTTGTACTATTTTGGTGTTAGGACTGGACTGGAACAGGTATCGGAATTGGTCGGAACGACGAAAATTGCGAAAATGGGATAAAATACAATGCTGTCAAAAGCGCACGACCCGTGCGTCTCAGGCGCACGGATCGTGCGGATCTTTCTGTTTGTGTTTTCAAAAATGCATCACAGGGCGCTCGACCCGTGCGTATGGGCGCACGAACCGTGCGCTGTGTTCTGCCCAAATTTTTCCAAACTTGCCCGAAACGATCCCGATCGATTCCAATCCTCTTTTAATCCTTTCCTAACCCTTCTATAATAATATTAGGCTTATAATGCCATGATTTTGGGTATGTTTCAGAGGGGTTTTATAAAATACTTTTGAAGTTGAAATTGTTTCGAAAAGCCAAATAATAGTACTCGTGTGCGAACATATGTTTTATTAATAATAAAGCGGACTATGAGTCCTACGTAATACGGTATAACTGACGCGGGACGATATTATTTATTGTCTAAACCGGTCTACGATTCACGATATATATATTATATCGACTACGGGAAACGGCCCGATGCGGGTGTTATGTTTGATTATTGGTTTGATTGTAAATGAACTAAATGTTCATATGATTGTAGATATATATATATTATATCGAGTTTGGGTGACGACCCATGTTGACATACTAGGCGGGGAAGTCATGAACCCTTACCCTAGGCTCTGTGCCATTAGGAAACACTATTGGTTATGGGGTTCGCCGGGATTAGCAGGTTTGCAGTCGGTGTTATGTTAAAAAGTTATGCGTTACGTTCCCCGGGATTAGCAGGTTTGCAGTCGGTGGTACGTAAAAAGGTTTTATGGTACGGTTCACCGGGATTAGCAGGTTTGCAGTCGGTGTCGTACTGAATTAAAACCTTATAACACGGTTTACCGGGATTAGCAGGTTTGCAGTCGGTGCCGTGTCGAATAAAAAAAAAGGGGTTTCATAATTGAACCGAGAGTGTAGTAGGGGTTTCGGTAGAACTCACTGAGATTGTATCTCACTGTTTAAATGTTGTGGTTTTACAGATAAACAGGGAAAGTGGAGATCCAAGATGCACAAGTAGGTGGTACTCGGATGGTTGCTGAAGACTTAGCTTTTATGCTTAAGTTATGTTTTCCCTTGTTAATTATGTATCACGACATTATGGCTTTAACTGTTGTAAAAGTTATGTATTTATTTTCCGCTTTCTTGTAAGATATTGAACACTGTGTTTCACTGATGATTTATGGTCTTACTTATGTTTAAGACTGTTCTGTTGTTATTCAGTGAAAATTTTATAGTGGTGTTCAGTATTTAAACAGGAAATATATCTCTGATGATTTTGTAATTGGTACACTTGGGTATTTTTACTCGATAAAAATACCGGGGTGTTACATTTGGCACTTGTGACATCTTTTCACGAAGTTATAGCAATCTGATTCCATTCGCAACCAATAATAGCCAGCTCTTAAGATTTTTCTTGCCATAGTGTACCCACTGGAATGAACCCCAAATGAGCCTTCATGGACTTCTTTCATGATTTTTGTTGCCTCATCTTCTGCCACACATCTCAGGAGGACCATATCATAATTCCTCTTGTATAGAACTTCACCGTTCAAAAAGAGATTCCTTGACAATCTTCTGAGGGTTCTCTTGTCATTCTCCGACGCTCCAGGAGGGTACTCTCTGTTCAAGATATACTGCTTGATGTCATGATACCAGGGCTTGTTATCAGACTCTTCCTCAATTGCCGCGCAGTAATGATGTGCTGGCAAATCTCGATACTGAATCTTGATGTGAGTCAAGCTTTTGTCGCAGTTGATATTGAACATTGAAGACAAAGTGGCTAGCGCATCGGCCAACTGGTTCTCATTGCGAGGAAGATGCTGAAATGTGATTTCCTCAAAAGGTTCGACCAACTCTAGAATGTAATCTCAGTAAGGGATCAACTTGGAATCCCTGGTCTCCCAATCGCCATTCACTTGATGAATGACTAGAGCTGAATCTCCATACACATCAAGTCTCTTAACTTTCCAATCAATGGTTGCCTGGATACCAAGAATACATGCCTCATATTCCGCAATATTATTGGTGACGTAGAAGCTTAATCTGGCAGTGAATGGAATGAAGCGATTATCAGGGGAAATCAGCACTGCCCCGGCTCCGTGCCCATATACGTTGGAGGCACCATCAAACACCACTCTCCATCTCTCATCTTCTGGGGATTTCCCTTCTTCAAACAAGGCCATGATATCTTCATCTGGAAAGTCATACTGCATAGGCTGATAATCTTCAACGGGCTGGTGTGCCAGGTACTCGACCAGCGCACTTCCTTTAATTGCTTTCTGAGTGACATATAGGAGATCATATTCTGATAACTGCATTTGCCAACGGGCAAGTCTCCCTGTAAGTGCGGGCTTCTCGAAGATGTACTTGATAGGATCCATTTTAGACACCAACCAAGTAGTGTGACTTAGCATGTACTGCCTCAAACGATGAGCAGACCAAGCTAAAGCACAACAAGTCTTCTCTAGCAGCGAGTACCTTGTTTCACAGTCAGTGAATTTCTTGCTCAAATAGTAAATGGCATGCTCTTTCTTCCCAGATTCATCATGTTGCCCTAACACACAACCCATTGAGCTGTCTAGCACGGTTAGGTACAGGATCAGAGGTCTGCCGGGTACAGGAGGCATCAAGATAGGTGGGTTCTGAAGATATTTCTTGATCTTTTCAAATGCTTCTTGACAATTATCATTCCATTTGGTTTCTTGATTCTTGCACAATAGTTTGAAGATTGGTTCACAGGTGGCAGTCAATTGGAATATGAACCTAGAAATGTAGTTCAGTCTTCCAAGGAAACCCCGAATCTCTTTTTCTGTTTTAGGAGCTGGCATCTCAAGAATCGCACGCACCTTGTCTGGATCGATTTCTATCCCCTTTTGGCTGACGATGAATCCCAACAGCTTTCCTGATCGCACGCCAAAGGTACACTTGGCAGGATTTAATCTGAGCTTGAATTTTCTCAACCGCTCGAAGAGCTTTTGCAAATTGACAATGTGTTCCTCTTCGGTTTTAGACTTTGCGATCATATCGTCCACGTAGACCTCTATTTCTTTGTGCATCATGTCGTGAAATAATGTGACCATAGCCCTTTGATAGGTAGCACCGGCGTTCTTCAACCCGAACGGCATGACTCTGTAACAAAATGTTCCCCAAAGAGTTATGAAAGTTGTCTTCTCCATATCCTCAGGAGCCATCCTGATCTGGTTATACCCTGAATACCCATCCATGAAGGAGAACAGTGAATGCTGCGTCGTACTATCCACTAAGACATCAATATGGGGCAGGGGAAAATCATCTTTGGGACTAGCACGATTCAGATCTCTGTAATCAACGCACATTCTAACTTTCCCGTCTTTTTTCGGAACCGGCACGATGTTAGCAACCCATTGCGGATACTTGGCTACCGCTAGAAACCCGACGTCGAACTGCTTTTTCACCTCATCTCTGATTTTTACGGACATTTCTGGCTTCATTCTTCTCAGTTTCTGCTTTACCGGAGGACATTCTAGCTTGACCGGCAACTTATGCACCACTATGTCAGTATCTAACCCTGGCATATCCTGATAAGTCCATGCGAAGACATCAACATAATCGTGCAGGAGTTCAATTAGCTTCTTGTGCTCACTTTCCTTTATTGAAGTACCCACCTTTACTTCTTTCTTACTGTCCTCTGTACCTAGGTTAATTATCTCAACCGGTTCCCCATGCGCCTGAATAACCTTTTCCTCTTGTTCAACCATTCTCATCAATTCTGGAGGAGTTTCCCAGTCATTCTCAACATCCTCCTCAGCTTGATTAACGAGGTGATCAAAATTAACATTTGAACCGTTGGCATCATTGTTTTCAAAGATATTCATTTTAGATCTGCATTTGCGGGAATAGAAAGAAATGAACAAGCAAAATAGAAACACAAGATGGAGACACATGATAATAAAAGCAATTTTATTCATTTGAGAGTCCGAAACAATATTTTAGTGATAGATGATATTCGAAGGAAAAACATGCATGCCCTTATGAAATATTCTAAGGCCTTGGGCAGAGCCAAAGAATTTGCATTACAAAATCATTACTTTGGAATGAAAATAACAGGGAAATCAATGATCTTCCAATTATCAAGCTCTTCATCTGCAGCACTGCGACGCACCAAGTCCACACCTTTGTCTTCCGCGACTGATTCTTCCTCAATGACGGCCACCTGATTGGGGTCCAGCACACCCGCGCTCTTGAAGCTCTTGGAGAGATCATAGATAGAAACCTTCTCCAAGCTTGGTTCCCGCCCCCGAAGCTTAGCTAGCCTCCTTTCTCGCTTTTCCTCAGCCATTCTCTCCTTATCAGCTTGAGTGGGCCAATATCCTAACCCACGCTTATCCTTGTACTCTTGCAGCTGAACCGGCGCTAGAATTCCCTGCTTGGACTTTCCCAACCCTTTTCCAATCTGATAACCGTTTTTCAACATGACCTTGGCTACCATGATAGCAGCGTTAGATATCTTTGGTGCAGGCAAGGGGATTTCTTCTCCCACAAAAGCAGCATTTGCAATTTCCAGCGACTGAAAGGCAGATTCAAGTGACTCCTCTGCAGCCTCGATGTATTGAGAAGGATGGGGCTGGCTAACTGTGAACTCTTCTTCTCCAAAAATGACTATCAGCTTGTCGTCGACTACAAACTTAAGCCTTTGGTGGAGGGATGAAGGAACAGCGCTGGCGGCATGAATCCAGGGTCTCCCCAGGAGACAGCTGTAGGATGATGCAATGTCCATGATCTGAAAATTCACGTAAAATACTTCTGGCCCTATCTGCATCTGGAACTCCATTTCTCTCAAAACCTCCTTCTTGGATCCGTCAAATGCCCTAACTAGTGTTGAGCTAGGCTTCATATACGAACAGTCTACGTCTAGTCTGCTCATAGTAGATTTCGGCATGACATTCAAAGAGGATCCATTGTCGATGAGGACCCGAGAGAGTGTATATTCACCACATCTAACTGAAATGTGAAGTGCCTGATTATGCCCTTTCCCCTCAGGGGTGAGTTCATCATCAGTAAAGGTAATATAATTGGAGGCAACAATATTCCCTACGATGCCATCGAGCTGGTCAACAGTGATGTTCTGGGCTACATGGGCTTCATTTAATACTCTCATTAGAGCTGCGCGGTGGGCCTCAGAATTGAGCAGTAGGGACATGATAGAGATCTTTGCAGGAGTGTGGTGCAGCTGGTCCACCACTTTGTAATCACTCTGCCGCATGATCTTCAAAAATTCTGTAGCTTCTTGCTCTGACACCTTCCTACTTTCCTTGGGCTCTTGTGTTATACCTTTACCTTTGCGAATCCTTTCCTCATCTTCCTTTGAGGGACCTTCTTTCAGGACTTCGGGGACATAAACACGTCCGCTTCTAGTGACTCCACTGCTTCCCGCAATGTTTGTGACATCGGGAACAACTTGAGGCTTCTGAATTGGAACTGACACCCCATAGTTCCATGGAACGGCACTGTTCTTTTGACAAGGAGCTGGTACAGGAATCACGATGGTCTTAGGTCTCTCCATGATCGGCTTTCGGCTATACGGGACCTCAATAGGTATCTGAACATTTCCATTCTTATCTGATTCGAAAGTCAGCACATCCTCCTCTTTCTCTTGCACACCCATTTGGATTATATGACGATCCAATAGGTCCTGCAAAACTGTCTTGAAGGCCTCACATGCCCCGGCACAATTAACGTAAGCACAGACTTCTTTTTGAGTACAACCTCTCTTGATGACCCCGAACTTGCACAGCTCTACATGAATAACCTCTAAGGGTGTCTGGATACACTCCACAGTTCTGATTAAGGATTGGCCCCCCATATCATGGATGGCATTGGTTGCAGGTTTCTCATGACCAGGCAGCGGATTAGTTGTGATGCTCGGGCTTTCTTGTTTGAAGGTTATCCCCTTGGTGTCAATCAGATCTTGCACTAAAATTTTGAAGGCCTTGCAGTCCTCAACAACGTGTCCAACTGCCCCTTCATGAAACGCACAGGTAACATTGGGATTGTAGCCTCGGAAGTAGGGTGGCTGGACTGGTTTCATGGGTCTGGTATTGATGAGCTTGTTTGTGGCGAGATAGCCGAAAAGGTCAGTATAGGACATCGGGATGGGATCAAAGGTGGCCTGTTTTTTGTCTTGGTAGTTTTTGTGGTAGTTACTTTGTGGTGGACGGGCTGGTTGTGTTTGAGTGGGGACAGGGATATTTTGTGGTTGATAAGGCGGGTTTATGGTGATGGCGTTGGTCTCTCCTTCTTTCTTCTTCGAAAATCCAGAGAATGGCTTCTTGTGGGCGGTTGTACCTGCGGAACCATGGGCAATCTTGCCGCTTCTCAGTCCATTTTCTAGTCTTTCACCGATGATTACCATGTCTGAGAAGTTGGAAGACACGCTGCCGATCAATCGATCATAGTATAACGGTGGCAGGGTTTCCATGAACATGAAGGCCAGTTCTTTCTCCAACAAAGGGGGTGTCACTTGTGCAACCAAAGCCCTCCACCGCTGGGCATACTCCTTAAATGATTCATTACCTCTTTTTTCCATGCTCTGTAACTGTGTTCTGTCAGGCGCCATATCCGTATTGTACTGGTACTGTCTGAGGAAGGCATCAGCCAAGTCCTTCCAACAATGGATATGGGACGGTTCTACCTGCATGTACCAGTTGAGAGATGCCCCAGCAAGGCTTTCTTGGAAATAATGGATCAACAATTTGTCATCGTGAGAATATGCAGCCATTTTTCTACAGTACATGGTCAGATGGCTTTTAGGGCAAGTCATGCCTCGGTATTTGTCAAAGTCAGGCACTTTGAATTTAGGAGGTAAAACCACATCAGGGATGAGATACAGATCACGAGCTTCTCTTGCTCTAGAGCTCGCCCCTTCAATCATTCTTACGCGCTCTTCTAACATATGATACCTGTCTCTGGCTTGAGGAGCTTCAGCAGGATAGTTCTGAGGAAAACCATTCACACCGTAGTGAGGATTACTCATCGACACTACGGCTGGGTTCACGTGTGGGTCACGTAAGTGAGTGATATTCCCAGGAATTGGCCCCTGAATTGGGGGATGGACCGTTACTGGTGAATGAAAGTCAAACGGAGTCCCCGGCGGAATAGGAATCTGAATTTGGCCCTGAGGAGTCTCCCGCTCCTCCACTGTTTGCGGCTGAGATGGGTCGGACTTGTTCTGCAACCCTAAGGGGATTACTTCCCGCATTAGCCTCGGCTCCTGGAGGTGCATATCCGGATGGGAGCCCCCAAGGCATCCCATGCATCACTGGTTGGCCCTGGTTGTTGGTCCCTGAAGTATGAGCGAAGGTATTAGTCTCGAGACTCAGAGGAGGGAGAGTGATAGCAACTTCGGTAGTGACGGCGGGATTTCCAGCGGCAGTTCCGTTCCTCAAAGCTTGTAGTATCCCCATCATTTCAGTCATCTGTGCTTCCATTGCCCCAATTTTCGTTCTCAATTCCTTATTCTCCTGAGCCAATTGCTCTGGATTGGGAACCTCAGTAGTTGGGCTACCATGGTCTGATTCACCACTCCCTAAGTCTTCAATAACAGGACGGTCCAAGTCATTCAGGTTAGTTGCCATGAGCCTTGCTTGCAGACGAGTCAGGTATCGATGTTGGCGAACCAGCTTGCCTTTTTTCCTTTGATGGAACATAATTCATGAGTGCGGGAATCACATAAATGGATGCAAATGCAATGCGATATGTATGATTTTATGTTTGTTTTGGTGCCGGGAATCGCGGTGCAACTCGTTTTGTCATAGGCGTGTAATTTTAAAGCTCTAACACTTCTCTTTTTTTTTTTTTAGTTTTTGGTTGCAACGAGGTTGGAAGCAATAGGCAAGACAAACACACTCTATTCAAAAGGAAGGAGTACTACAACTTCAAACTCGAAAGAAAGTACAATATTCTGAAAACAACATTTTCAACAGAAAAGTACCATATCCCAAAGGAAATTACAACTTTTTAGAGAAGATTAATAATTTCCTAAGGATTACTACAATGCTCTAAAGTGAACTTCAAAGGCATATAGCCTTCAATTTCTCCTTCCTTTTTCTCTTCTTGCTTTCGGCTGCCCCCTTGGCCTTCTCCATGAGTTCTTCCGTCAGAATCTTGCAGTACTCGACAAACTCACACACCCTGGTTGGAGTGTTGAAAGGGTTGATTTCCGCTTCTGCTTTTCTTAGCTTCTTGGGAACATCCTTCACAGCTTGGTTAGCTAGTCCTGCTAGCTTTGAAAATTTGCCCCTCCAAAGCCGAATCTCATCCCTTAGCTCCCTGACGATCTCTTGGTCTTCTATTCTGCCAATTAATGCCATGAAACGTTTTTCCCAATACTGGCTTTCCGCTTGCACTTGCCCATAAGATTCCCTTAGGTATCGGAGATTCCTCTTCAATTCTTCCGACCTTCCTTGCTCAAACCCTAAAGCTTGTTGGTACTCTTTCAAGATCCCTATGATAGACTCTCTATCTTGTCTGATGCTTTTCACTTGGTTCTCCAACTCAAACTTCATCACTTGGAATTCCTCCTTTGACTTTGCCAGCGTATCTCTGACCATGTTCTCGTTCCTCCATGCCTTGGCATATAGTTTCTTCCATTCATTTGCTTCTGCCACAGCCTTATCCATCTTTGAGGCGTACCTCTTTACTTCCTCTTTAACACCTTTCAAACGTTTTTGAATTTCCCTCTTGCTCTCTTCTTCTATTTCAAGTTTCCTGTTGGCTGCTTCAATAGCTGCGGCTTGGAGGGCATTTTCATTTTCTAGCTTCCGCTTGTCTTGCATCACCTTTCCTAATCTGTTTTGCAAATCCCTTTTCTCTTCTTCCGCTTTAGATAAGGCCAACTTAGCCTCTTCTAGTTCTTCAATGAGGGGAACGTGGGGTTCCGGTATTTCCTCTTCAAGTGATGGCACCTTTTGGTTGGATGGTCGAGTCTCCTTAATCCTCTTTTCGAGCCATTGAGTGAAAGAGATAGCAGTGGTCCTTTTAGATAACTCGCATTTGCCTTTCCGCACCACGGTTTCCCAAGCTTGCAAGACTCGTCGAAGTAAGTCTTCATCTTTAGGGATCCCCGCATGGAGGTAAAAACGAGACAATATAGCTTCGGAGGGTGAATCCCGCATAGGGTACCCGAGTTGTCTCAAGGTCAAAGATGGGTTATAATTGATGCATCCTTGTGTCCCCATGAGAGGAACGTTCTGGAAACTGCCACATCTGAATATTACTGAGGGTTTATCTTCCCAACACTTGTGCGAGAACCATCGAATTTGAAGAGCATCGAGGTTCTTAAAAGTATCCTTCCACTCATGAGGGCTCATAGTCTTCGGATTACATCCCAAGGCATAGGAAAGCAAATCCCCAACATCGCTTTTGTTAACGCACACATGACCGATCAACCAAGCATATAGCACAGGGAAGGAACAACACATCTTATCCTTTCGGAACTCATGATGGCGGGTGAAAGCACGATAGGTCTCTGCGAGAATAGCGGGAACCGGATTGATGGGACTTTTTGCACTCCTGAAAGCTAGGAACACACCAATAGCGGTTTCATCTATATGTTTCTCAATCTGAGGGAAAAGAACAATGCCAAAGATGGTCAAGGCTAGTACTTGCTTGAAAGAAACCCAATCACCTGATACTACATAACTAGTCATCAAACTCTCAAAGTACTCCTGAGGAAACCCAAATACCTTGTTACGCTCAACTTTGCGGGACCGCACCTCTCCTACACTGATTTGTAATAGGGAAGCGAACTTCTCATCTGAATAATACCGCCCTTGATACTGGTAAGGTCTAACCTCTGAGCGATCAAAACCCAGAATCTTCTCATACTCCTCTAAGGTAGGCGCCATTTGGAAGTTCTTGAAAAGAAAACACCTAATCTCTGAATCATAGAACCAACATAGGGCGGCAATGGCACTCTCTTGTACTTCTAACTGTAACAACTTGCGGATGTTCCCATAAGTCTTGTCGAAGGACCGGAGCTCAATAGGTCCTAATAGGGAAGCATACTCCTTCAAACTAGTTATATCAATCTTCTTTACAATGGGGAACCTCGAATTGAATGCGATTTTGCCTTTTGATTCCATATTGCTTTCTTACACCCCTGTGACAAGGTTCGGTGTTATGTTGCGATTTCCGGCAAACAAACTTTAATGCATGAAGAATGCAAATGATGAAAGTTTTTTTCAAAAAAATTTTTAAGGTGCAAATGCAATGATGCAAAATGATGTGAATGATGTGTTATTTACATGGAAAATGGGGTAAGAAAATGAGGTTATTGGTGGTATTTTGAACATTTTCAAAGATACACGCTACATGCTGATAACTCATATTTATATGAGTTATTTATACTTATTCAAAGTTAAATCATGCAAGCTCTCTGGCAATAGTAGGTTGTTTCTAGTAAAGTTTCTGTTAGTTATTGCTTTTAGTTAGAAAGGGGCTAAATTACAAGTTCTAGGCATTTTGGTGCCAATTGGCGCCTTTGTGAGCGTTTTGATGCTTCTTGTGTTTGTGCAGTAATCCAAATGTGGCAACGTCTCTCATCACGTCTGAAGAAGGGCAGCAGAGCAAGAAAATAATATCTCATTTTGGCGCGCATGTAGTGATGGTCAAAGATCTGGAAATGAAGAAGATCTTCTCTCTCCTCAGCGCTGACACGGCTGACGCACTGTAGCAGTGCGGTGTCACTTCAGGGCAGAGTCAACTCGCAAGCAAACTTGGAAGGTGGGGAATGACATCAGCAAGCATGTGACCCTCTTTTGACCATGGCTATTCTCTCTCTACAAAAAGGCAAGGGTGCACCATGCGGATTACACACGACTCCATTCATCATCCACCTTCCTCCATTTTTCAGAGATAGTTTTTCTAAAAGAAGTTCTGGACACAGACTTCTTCATTTTAAATTTTCTCAAGGCCCCAAGTTCCATCTTCATTCGCAACCATTACTGTAAGGCTCAGACGTTGTAACGTCTTTACAGCGTGCATGAAGGAAGGCCACCTAGGCGTATCTTTTGCGTTTAGTCTTCTTTTCTCTATGTACGGTATTTGGATTTTAACTCCTCTTATTTCTGTAAGGATGCTCATCATGAGCTAAACATTGGTAGTTGGGTTGTTGTTTTGCATGTAATGAACCTCTAGTTTAATGTTATGAAGTATTGATGATTATGCGTTTTAAATCTTTGCATGTTAATATTTCCAAACTTGTTTTGAACTGATCACTTAAAATAAGTAGATTCATAGGTACAGACATGGTCTATGAAAAGAACTCAAAGATTTATGTGAATGAAAAGGTGCACTAAAGACATTTAGGCATTTTTATCTAAGTCTAGACATAGAATGGATAATAGTTCATAGGACATTGCTGTGGGAACTTAAAATACAGGAGTAGGCCTACTTAGAACCTAGACATAGGAATTCTAGTACTTGAAGCTTTGACGTTTTGTGACTGAAAAGCACAGCTCTTTTGCAACAGCGTTCAAACGTTATAACGTCTATGCAACATAGCATTTGTACGTAATAACGTATAAACGTTATAACGTCTGACTAGAGGAGATTTACTTGCATGCAGCAATCCAACTCATACTATTCCATATTCACAACCACTTCTTGTTCACTTGCTTTATTTATGTTATTAGTCTTGATACCAACTTTTAGTGCCGATTTGTTACTTGTTTCACTTGTGTTTTAAAGACTTGAATTCTGAAAGTTAATCAATCCTCGTGGGAACGATCTCTTACTTTTATCCACTTTATTACTTGTACGACGTGTATACTTGCACTGATATTGCGATTATAGCACACACGAGCGCAAACAAGTTTTTGGCGCCGTTGCCGGGGATTGTATTTAACTTTTATTGTTCAACAAGAATTAAAACACTAGGTGAAAAAAAAAATTCTGCTGTGTTGTTTGTTGTGTTTGTGAGTGAACAGGTAAACGTTACAGCGTATGCTTAGTTCCAGTTCAAGCTCTAGTTCAACAGAACCAGGGAGTGGATCTGAACCTGAATTCTATCCAGAACCTGAAAGAACCTTCAGGCGACTAAGGAGACAACAAAGGTTAAGAAGGCAGCAACAACAACAGCAATTTCAGCCACCAATCATGTCTGAACATGGTACTGGTGGTAGAAGCTCTAGAGGTGGACGCACTCCAAGAGGAGGAAGGCACTCTGATGCTGGAGGACGTGGTCGTGGACCACAAACTCATACAGAAACCTACGTTGATGATGAACACTGGCAGAGACAGCAACTCATCAATGCAGGGCCACAAGACATGGTCAATGACAGAGACAGGCCTATGCGTGATTATGCCGTACTCAATCCTGCCCATTTACAAACAGGCATCGCAAGACCACCTATTCATACTGGTCACTTTGAATTCAAGCCAATGATGTTCCAAATGCTGCAAACTGCAGGGCAATTTGGGGGTTTTCCTCAAGAAGATCCTTATGCACATCTAAGGCAATTTTTGGATGTGTGTAGCAACTTTGTCATCCCTGGAGTCTCAGAAGATGCCTTCCGACTGAAGCTATTTCCATATTCTCTTAAGGATAAGGCCAAGAATTGGTTGAACTCCTTAGAGCCAAATTCAATTCACACTTGGGATGAGCTAGCTGAGAAATTTCTTGGAAAATACTTCCCTCCCAACAAAAATGCCAAGTTAAGAAATGACATCACTTCCTTCAAACAAAGGGAAGGGGAATCATTATTTGAGGCTTGGGAAAGATGGAAGGAATTACTAAGAATGTGCCCACACCATGGCATTCCCGTAGTTATTCAAATGGAGACTTTTTATAATGGACTAGATCAACCTACCAGGCTTATACTTGACGCTTCATCAGGCGGTGTCATATTAAACATGTCCTTCTCTGAGGCATGCAGACTCATTGAAGACATAGCCACTCACAATGCCCATTGGCCTTCTGATAGATTCACTCCCGGAAAGAAGGCTGGTGTCCATGAGATAAGTGAAGTAACTGCTCTATCTGCTCAGGTTGCTTCTCTGACCAACATGATTAAAAACTTGAGTACCCCAAACGTGGCAACGTCTGAAACACAGACTGCTGCAGCTATTGAACCAACACCATCTGGGGGAGTAGTGTGTGTATATTGTGAAGGAGGGCATGTCTACGAAGAGTGTCCCCATAACCCTCAGTCTGTAAACTTTGTATCACATAACAAAGGTAACAGTCCCTTCTCCAACTTTTACAATTCAAATTGGAGAAATCACCCAAATTTTAGTTGGAAGAACAACAATTCTTTGAATGCTAGCGATGCTGCTCCTGCAATACCCCCAGGATTTCCCCCTCAACAACAAAAGCAGCATACGCAGAATAACAACAACAGCAATTTGGAAGCCTTGATGAAAACTTTCATAAGTGATTGTAGGGCGACCTTACAGACCCATGAGTCTTCAATCAAAACTTTGGAGAACCAAATTGGACAGATAGCCTCAGCTCTTACTCAAAGACAGAATGGATCTCTTCCATCCACAACTGAAACACCATCTTCATCAAAGTCAAATGGTAAAGATGTGGTGAATGCACAGGTAAATGCTATCTCATTAAGAAGTGGCACTGAGTATCCAGAACCATCTATGCCTAAGGAATCTGAGGTGCCAGACAAGGAAAAAGAGAAAAACGAAGGTGGAGAAAAAGAGAAGAATATTCCAGATATTGTGATGTCTAAGCCAGACGTTACAACGTCTAGCTCTGAACCAGGAATCAAGACTGTTCCTAAGCTTGTACCTGAATATCCTCCTCCACCCTACCCTCAAAGACTAAAGAAAGCTCATGAAGACAAGCAATTCAGCAAGTTCATGGAGATGCTAAAACAGCTACACATAAACCTTCCCTTGGTTGAAGCTCTACAGCAGATGCCAAACTATGCCAAGTTCCTAAAGGATATCATCACCAAACGAAGAAGGCTAGGGGAGGTTGAAACTATTGCTTTAACTGAAGAATGTAGCTTAATCATGCAGAATAAACTCCCTAGAAAACTGAAAGATCCTGGCAGTTTTACTATACCATGCTCCATTGGAGACTTTTACCTTGGCAAAGCTTTATGCGACTTGGGGGCAAGTATTAACTTGATGCCCAAGTCCATTTATGAAAAACTTGGTATAGGAACTGCCAGACCTACTTCTTTAAGTCTTACATTAGCTGACAAAAGTAGAGTTTATCCTGAAGGCATATTAGAAGATGTTTTGATTAAAGTTGACAAATTTGTTTTTCCAGTGGACTTTGTTATTTTAGATTTTGATGCAGATAAGGAAGTTCCTATCATCTTGGGGCGACCATTTCTAGCCACTGGAAGGACACTCATTGATGTGCAGAAAGGAGAATTAATCATGAGGGTCAATGACCAAGAAGTCAAGTTCAACGTCCTCAACGCACTCAAGTATCCAGAACCTAACACAGAGGAATGTTCCTTTGTGGTTGCCCTTGACCATGTGGTTCAAAAGCAATTCAATAAAGATAATGACCACTTGGAGAAGATTCTGGGCAATGATGAGATTCAAGAGTTGTTATCAGAAGAAGCTGATCCGTTAAACGTTACAACGTCAACCACAGACGTTGTCACGTCTGACTCCCCTGTACCCAGGGCGTGGACAAAGAAGTATGAATCTTTGGGGCAAGAAGACTCCAATCTCAAGAATATAGTACCATCCATTGAAGAACCACCCACTCTGGAATTGAAGGTGTTGCCCGATCACCTGAAGTATGCTTTTTTAGGGGAAAATGATTCTTTACCTGTGATCATTTCTTCTAATCTCTCACAAGAGCAGGAAAGTGATCTCATTAGCACCTTGAAAAGGCACAAGAAAGCCATTGGTTGGCAAATGGCAGATATCAAGGGTATCAGTCCCACAATCTGTATGCACAGAATTGTCTTAGAAGAGAATGCAAAGAACAGCATTGAAGGACAAAGGCGATTGAACCCGATAATGAAAGAGGTGGTCAAGAAGGAAATCATCAAATGGTTAGACGCAGGAATCATTTATCCAATTAGTGATAGCTCATGGGTGAGCCCAGTTCAATGTGTACCAAAGAAGGGTGGAGTTACTGTGGTGACCAATGACAAAAATGAGTTGATTCCAACAAGAACAGTGACTGGATGGAGGATATGTATGGACTACAGGAAGCTGAACAAAGCAACCAAGAAGGACCATTTTCCTCTGCCATTTATTGACCAGATGTTGGATAGACTTGCAGGCAAAGAATTCTATTGTTTCCTTGATGGTTACTCAGGATATAACCAGATAGCTATTGTGCCTGAGGATCAAGAGAAGACCACATTCACTTGTCCTTATGGTACCTTTGCCTTCAGAAGGATGCCATTCGGGTTGTGTAATGCACCTGCAACATTCCAGAGGTGTATGATGGCTTTATTCTCAGATTTTATTGAAAAATCCATGGAAGTTTTCATGGATGACTTTTCAGTCTATGGAGACTCATACAAGGCATGCTTGGATAACTTAGAAGGAGTCTTAATAAGGTGTGAAGAAACCAACTTAGTACTCAACTGGGAGAAATGCCACTTTATGGTTCAAGAGGGAATTGTTTTAGGGCACAAGATTTCAAAGAAAGGGTTGGAGGTTGATAAAGCAAAAATTGATGTTATTGACAAATTACCTCCACCTACCACTGTCAAAGGTATTAGAAGTTTCTTAGGGCATGCTGGTTTTTACAGAAGGTTTATCAAGGATTTCTCAAAAATTTCCAAACCTTTGTGTCTGCTGCTGCAACGTGATAACGTCTTCAACTTTGATGAGCATTGTCATGAAGCCTTCCAGAAATTGAAGACTGCCCTTGTAACAGCTCCTGTGATAGTCACTCCTGACTGGTCCAAACCATTTGAATTAATGTGTGATGCAAGTGACTACGCTGTGGGGGCTGTATTGGGTCAAAGGTATGGCAAAATTTTTCACTCTATCTATTATGCTAGTAAAACCTTAGATGATGCCCAGTTAAATTATACTGTAACTGAGAAAGAGTTACTGGCTGTTGTATTTGCTTTTGACAAATTTCGATCATACTTGGTGGGTGCAAAAGTTATTGTTTTTACTGATCACTCAGCCATCAAGTATTTGATTTCTAAAAAAGATGCAAAGCCACGACTCATTAGATGGGTTCTCCTCCTCCAAGAATTTGACTTGGAAATTCATGATAAAAAGGGGGTGGAGAACCAAGTTGCTGATCATCTTTCTAGGCTTGAGAATGTTGATGCAGGTACAGGTGCAGAAGAGATAAAAGAAAATTTCCCTGATGAAAAACTGCTGACAGTAGCCACAGTAGCTGAAGACGTTACCACGTCTATGACAATTTCTTCAAACGTTATAACGTCTGATGCTACTGCTCCCTGGTATGCCGATATAGTTAACTTCCTAGTCAGCAAGATTGTGCCTGTGGATTTCAACCATCAGCAAAGAAAAAAATTCTTCCACACCGTGAAGCACTATTTTTGGGATGAACCCTATCTATATAAGATGTGTCAGTTGCTTAGGAGATGCCTTGCTGAAGAGGAACAACTCCATGTATTACAACAATGTCATGCATCACCTTATGGAGGACATTTTGGAGGAACCAGAACTGCAGCAAAGGTGTTACAGTCAGGATACTATTGGCCAACACTCTTCAAAGATGCTCATGAATTAGTGAAAAGCTGTGATAAATGCCAAAGAACTGGAAACATCTCCAACAAGCAAGAAATGCCATTGACAAATATCCTTGAAGTGGAACTGTTTGATGTCTGGGGAATGGACTTCATGGGGCCATTTCCTATGTCTCATGGAAATTTATACATTTTGGTAGCTGTGGATTATGTGTCAAAATGGGTGGAAGCCATTGCATTGCCCAATAATGAGGCCAAATCAGTCAGCAAATTCCTTAAGCAAAACATCTTCACAAGATTTGGTACTCCAAGAGCTATAATCAGTGATGAAGGCTCTCACTTCTGTAACAAGCTGATTGAGAACCTATTGGCTAAGTACGGAGTGAAGCACAAGATTGCTACAGCTTATCACCCACAGACAAGTGGTCAAGCAGAAATTTCCAACAGAGAAATTAAAAGAATACTTGAGAAGATGGTTGGTCCAAACAGGAAGGATTGGTCCCTGCACCTTGATGATGCATTGTGGGCGTACATGACAGCATTTAAGACACCACTGGGCATGTCACCATACAAGTTAGTCTTCGGAAAAGCTTGTCACCTGCCCATTGAACTCCAACACAAAGCTCACTGGGCACTGAAGCAACTGAACTTAGATCATTCAAAGGCTGGAGAAGCAAGGCTCCTTCAACTAAATGAGCTAGATGAATTCAGGCACACTGCCTATGAGAATTCAAAAATGTATAAGGAGAAAACCAAGAAGTGGCACGATCAGAAAATTCAAAGAAGGGAGCTAGTAGAAGGACAAGCAGTTTTGTTGTTTAATTCAAGATTAAAGTTGTTCCCTGGGAAGTTAAAATCAAGATGGTCAGGACCTTTCAAGCTAGTAAAAGTCTACCCTCATGGTGCTGTGGACCTGTTTGATGAGAAAACTAATTCCATTTTCAAAGTCAATGGCCAAAGAGTGAAGCATTACCATGGAGAACATGTGGTTAGGGACAAGACCACAGTGGCTCTCAACAACCTCTGAATTCAAAAAAGGGGATAGTCTGGCTGAAGACTCTTAAAGCAAGCGCTCTTGGGAGGCAACCTAATGGTTTTAACTAACCAGCAATTTTGTGTCTTTAAATTTTTGTTTTGTGCAGGAATGGGAGCTGAAGTATGGTAAACGTTATAACGTCTCTGCGTGTCCAGGATGTTGTCGCGTTTGCTGCCTGGGTAAAGTTTTAAATGAAAAAGAAAAGAAAATGAGTCAAGCAGTTTTCAAACGAAACAATTTTTAATAAAAATGATTTTTTTTTTGAGACGTGACTGCCAAAGTGACCATGACGTCACTTCCAACGGTTACCCCTTTTTCCCAAAACCCACGCCACCACCTACTTCTCAACTTCCCATAAAACCTCCCCAATGAACACACACCAGTTACAATCATCAAAACCACATTCATACACCTTCAGAAACCGCAATCTTATCCCTTCTCCCAAATCTCAAATCTCAAATCCCCCACTCTCCAGAAAACTCATACAATCACCATGACAAAAACCAAGCAAGCTGCAGTAAAATCATCTGGTAAAGGAAAGAATGTCAACCCAAGTTCTTCCTCAGTTCCAATTCCAGAAATCCCAATTTCTTCAAAGAAGAAAGCCTTGCTGCCAGAAAGGGGATTCAGCTTGGAAAACCCAAATCCTGACTTTATCGCAACAGTGGCAGCATTGGGATGGCAGAAATTTGTAGTTCACAGAAAGGAATACATTGCAACTCTGGTGCATGACTTTTATAAAGGAATCATTGAAAGAACCGATGGAGAACTTTCAAGCACATCCATCGTTCGAGGTGAAGAAGTCAAATTTGGTGTAAGAGTCATAAATGACTTCTTTGGGCTAGGTTACTATGGCAAGGCAGTTGAGGTGAAGCAAAAGACTTACGGAGTGGCAGAGATGGCTGAAATCAAAGAAAGGATATGTGTTGAAGGAGCTGTTTGGGAGCGAAGAGGCGACCATGGGAATGAATTCAAAATTTTGAAGAGATACCTTTGTGATGAGGCCAGTGCTTGGTTTCATTTCATTAGGCATTGCTTGATACCCACTTCTCACACTCTCTGGGTTGATAAAGAGAGGCTGATTGCTATTGATGCCATTATGTCAAGAGATAAGATTGAGGTGGGTAAGCTCATCAACAGGGAGATAAACAAATGGCAAAACAGGAAGGATGGATACCTATACTTCCCTTGTTTAATCACTGATCTCTGCATGGAAGCTGGAGTGGAGATTGAAGCATCTGAGCTAATAGAGGAACCCCAAGGGGCATTCTCTACAAAGTTCAAAGCTAGGCAGAGAGCTGCAGATGCTACCACGTCAGTTGATGCACAGACGTTACAACGTCTGGTGGACCAGCAAAACAGCCTAGCCAAGTTTGTCAAGGAGCAATTTGAGTGGCAAAAGAAGGTAAATGCTCAGACAACAAAAGGCAAGATGGTGATTGAAGAGCCAGTACTTCCAGATTGGATGCAAGAGGAAGATGAAGACAACATACTCCTATCAACAATGAACCTCAGGAAAGTGAAGAAGGAAAAAGTCAAGAAAACAAGAAAACCAGCCACAAAAAGAAAAAGCCCAGCAAAGAAAAAGCAGAAGAAGGTAAGTAGTGAGGAAGAAGAGCTTAAATCAGCTGATATGGATAGCATCAGTGAGAGTGATGCAGAGGAATCAAAGAAGGTGAGTAGGGAAATCCTAAGTGATGATGAGGAAGAAACACATTCAGAAGAGAAAGGAAGTTCCAGTGATAAGACTGATATTGAGGCTGACTCTCCACCAACCCCAACCCTCAGCTAAAGAACAACTCACCCATGACCAAAACATCCGCAAAACACCACAATCTGAACCTCAAGATCAACCCATTTCAAAACCAACCCCCACTCAACCTGAACCAACTAAAGAGCCATCACAACCATCCATTCCAGAAGTAACCAGTGCAGACGTGATTACGTCTAAGCCATCTGCTGTTGAAACCAACCCAGACCCACAACTCATCCCCCCACCCAAAAGGCAAAGATTCAAGACTGTACCCACCCAGAGTCCATTTGGGAAGAAGAAAAGGCGTGAAGTAGCCGCTGCAAGTGAAGAAGCAAGACATGATGAAGAAGAAGAACAACTAATTGATGCTCCTGCAACCAAAAGGCAAAAGTTGCAGGTAAAAAAGAAATCTGAAGCTGCTAAAGACAAGCCAGCAACAGCCACCAGTGCAGCATTTGTCGCTGCTAGTGGTTCAGAGAATGCTCCTGCTGTTGTTGCTGAAGAAAAAGCTGCAGACGTTACAACGTCTCATGAGCCAGAGGTTGAAAAAGCCCAGGGGGAACCCAAAGAGCAGCAACAGATTCATCCTGCAGAGCTAGAAAAGCAGAAAGCATGGGAGGAAGCAAAGAAAAGAGTTGCTGAGAGCAGTGTAAAGAAGCCCCAAGAAACTGAAGTCTCAGTTGATGCTGGTGATGGTGAAGGAGAAAAGAAGAAGAAGGAAAAGAAAAAGAAGACTGTGCAAGCAAGCATCCCAGCCAGACAAAGTGGAAGGCTCAGGTCTGGTGCTCTGAACAAGTAAGTTAGCCTTCTTTTTAGCAGTAGAATTGTTATAGTTTGCAATTCCAGTACAAATAAATAGCTGTCCAGACGTTATAACGTCTGGAGAGTTAGTAGTCAGTAGTTGTTTTGTTTCTGTTTTGTGTGAAGGTTCCTCTCTCATTTTTCAAAATTCAGTGAGCAGTGGGGACACTGCTCATCTTTTTGTTTGGGGGGGGGGAAGATCATTTTTATGTTTCGTGTATGCATGAAATCAAATGCAAAATCAGTTTACTTCCCTACGCGAGTAATCATCAAAAATGTTTCTCTTTGGGCTAAATCTAAGAATGACTTGGTGTGAATTTGTGTGAGTAGCTGATGCATGCTTAAATGAATAGAATTGATTACTGCTTCCACACAAACTCTGTTTTGAGGAAAACCTAGTTAGCTAAGGACTAATTGATGCAAAGCTAGTGCTGGTTGACTATGGTGATGGTAGAACTTGATTAAAAACTTAGAGTAGCAGTAGAAACTAAGTTTGGGGGTATATCAGGTTGTACTAAGGCTGGGTGCAAAGACTGTAGGATGATTAGTGCTTGTGTAGTGTGAGTGCAACGTTGTAACGTCTACCCGTAACGTTATAACGTATGCCGTGTGTGTTTGTGTGTTGTGTTCTGTGTTATCAAACGTTGTAGCGTCTCTCCTATAAACGTTATAACGTCTACTCCAAAAAGACCAAAAAAGTGTGTGTTGTTTCAAATAAGTGGAAAAATCCACATGTCCTGTGTTTGCTGCAAATTCCCGAAACAAATACTGGGTACCCCAATTATCTCAATCCTAAATTGTCAAATCCAAAGGATCAGCAAAGGAGAAAAATCACAAAAGCTCCAAACCAAAAGTGAAGAAAATCAAAAGAAAAGTTGCTCAGTAATGAGGGGTTGCAGCTGTGTGTTTTGTGTTGTGTGAGTTAGAAAAGTAGTTTGCACAAATCTAGTCCTAGCACCCAAGATAAGACCCTTTGTTGTGCTTCAATTAACCCTCATGTCTTATGTGAAAATGTTAGCCTACTCTTTGTTTTGAAAGATGTTATACTCTCACCATTTGGAAACCACTCTTTCATAGGCTAGGGTAGCTTCTGAACCTAGCTAGGAAAAGAATTGATACAGAGATCACACACTCACTTTGGGCAGTAATGAATCTAGAATGTAATTGTGCATTGGTGCGTGAGTGTGTAGTGTAAGTCTGAAGGAATTAGCCCCTTGAAGAAAATTTTTGAACAGATGAGCAGGGTGTAAACTGTTGGTGTATTTAGTTTCTTGCATCTTTTCATATGTTGTATTTCAATTGCTTGAGGACAAGCAATGGTTTAAGTTTGGGGGTGTGATAACTCATATTTATATGAGTTATTTATACTTATTCAAAGTTAAATCATGCAAGCTCTCTGGCAATAGTAGGTTGTTTCTAGTAAAGTTTCTGTTAGTTATTGCCCCCATGAGAGGAACGTTCTGGAAACTGCCACATCTGAATATTACTGAGGGTTTATCTTCCCAACACTTGTGCGAGAACCATCGAATTTGAAGAGCATCGAGGTTCTTAAAAGTATCCTTCCACTCATGAGGGCTCATAGTCTTCGGATTACATCCCAAGGCATAGGAAAGCAAATCCCCAACATCGCTTTTGTTAACGCACACATGACCGATCAACCAAGCATATAGCACAGGGAAGGAACAACACATCTTATCCTTTCGGAACTCATGATGGCGGGTGAAAGCACGATAGGTCTCTGCGAGAATAGCGGGAACCGGATTGATGGGACTTTTTGCACTCCTGAAAGCTAGGAACACACCAATAGCGGTTTCATCTATATGTTTCTCAATCTGAGGGAAAAGAACAATGCCAAAGATGGTCAAGGCTAGTACTTGCTTGAAAGAAACCCAATCACCTGATACTACATAACTAGTCATCAAACTCTCAAAGTACTCCTGAGGAAACCCAAATACCTTGTTACGCTCAACTTTGCGGGACCGCACCTCTCCTACACTGATTTGTAATAGGGAAGCGAACTTCTCATCTGAATAATACCGCCCTTGATACTGGTAAGGTCTAACCTCTGAGCGATCAAAACCCAGAATCTTCTCATACTCCTCTAAGGTAGGCGCCATTTGGAAGTTCTTGAAAAGAAAACACCTAATCTCTGAATCATAGAACCAACATAGGGCGGCAATGGCACTCTCTTGTACTTCTAACTGTAACAACTTGCGGATGTTCCCATAAGTCTTGTCGAAGGACCGGAGCTCAATAGGTCCTAATAGGGAAGCATACTCCTTCAAACTAGTTATATCAATCTTCTTTACAATGGGGAACCTCGAATTGAATGCGATTTTGCCTTTTGATTCCATATTGCTTTCTTACACCCCTGTGACAAGGTTCGGTGTTATGTTGCGATTTCCGGCAAACAAACTTTAATGCATGAAGAATGCAAATGATGAAAGTTTTTTTCAAAAAAATTTTTAAGGTGCAAATGCAATGATGCAAAATGATGTGAATGATGTGTTATTTACATGGAAAATGGGGTAAGAAAATGAGGTTATTGGTGGTATTTTGAACATTTTCAAAGATACACGCTACATGCTGATAACTCATATTTATATGAGTTATTTATACTTATTCAAAGTTAAATCATGCAAGCTCTCTGGCAATAGTAGGTTGTTTCTAGTAAAGTTTCTGTTAGTTATTGCTTTTAGTTAGAAAGGGGCTAAATTACAAGTTCTAGGCATTTTGGTGCCAATTGGCGCCTTTGTGAGCGTTTTGATGCTTCTTGTGTTTGTGCAGTAATCCAAATGTGGCAACGTCTCTCATCACGTCTGAAGAAGGGCAGCAGAGCAAGAAAATAATATCTCATTTTGGCGCGCATGTAGTGATGGTCAAAGATCTGGAAATGAAGAAGATCTTCTCTCTCCTCAGCGCTGACACGGCTGACGCACTGTAGCAGTGCGGTGTCACTTCAGGGCAGAGTCAACTCGCAAGCAAACTTGGAAGGTGGGGAATGACATCAGCAAGCATGTGACCCTCTTTTGACCATGGCTATTCTCTCTCTACAAAAAGGCAAGGGTGCACCATGCGGATTACACACGACTCCATTCATCATCCACCTTCCTCCATTTTTCAGAGATAGTTTTTCTAAAAGAAGTTCTGGACACAGACTTCTTCATTTTAAATTTTCTCAAGGCCCCAAGTTCCATCTTCATTCGCAACCATTACTGTAAGGCTCAGACGTTGTAACGTCTTTACAGCGTGCATGAAGGAAGGCCACCTAGGCGTATCTTTTGCGTTTAGTCTTCTTTTCTCTATGTACGGTATTTGGATTTTAACTCCTCTTATTTCTGTAAGGATGCTCATCATGAGCTAAACATTGGTAGTTGGGTTGTTGTTTTGCATGTAATGAACCTCTAGTTTAATGTTATGAAGTATTGATGATTATGCGTTTTAAATCTTTGCATGTTAATATTTCCAAACTTGTTTTGAACTGATCACTTAAAATAAGTAGATTCATAGGTACAGACATGGTCTATGAAAAGAACTCAAAGATTTATGTGAATGAAAAGGTGCACTAAAGACATTTAGGCATTTTTATCTAAGTCTAGACATAGAATGGATAATAGTTCATAGGACATTGCTGTGGGAACTTAAAATACAGGAGTAGGCCTACTTAGAACCTAGACATAGGAATTCTAGTACTTGAAGCTTTGACGTTTTGTGACTGAAAAGCACAGCTCTTTTGCAACAGCGTTCAAACGTTATAACGTCTATGCAACATAGCATTTGTACGTAATAACGTATAAACGTTATAACGTCTGACTAGAGGAGATTTACTTGCATGCAGCAATCCAACTCATACTATTCCATATTCACAACCACTTCTTGTTCACTTGCTTTATTTATGTTATTAGTCTTGATACCAACTTTTAGTGCCGATTTGTTACTTGTTTCACTTGTGTTTTAAAGACTTGAATTCTGAAAGTTAATCAATCCTCGTGGGAACGATCTCTTACTTTTATCCACTTTATTACTTGTACGACGTGTATACTTGCACTGATATTGCGATTATAGCACACACGAGCGCAAACAAGTTTTTGGCGCCGTTGCCGGGGATTGTATTTAACTTTTATTGTTCAACAAGAATTAAAACACTAGGTGAAAAAAAAAATTCTGCTGTGTTGTTTGTTGTGTTTGTGAGTGAACAGGTAAACGTTACAGCGTATGCTTAGTTCCAGTTCAAGCTCTAGTTCAACAGAACCAGGGAGTGGATCTGAACCTGAATTCTATCCAGAACCTGAAAGAACCTTCAGGCGACTAAGGAGACAACAAAGGTTAAGAAGGCAGCAACAACAACAGCAATTTCAGCCACCAATCATGTCTGAACATGGTACTGGTGGTAGAAGCTCTAGAGGTGGACGCACTCCAAGAGGAGGAAGGCACTCTGATGCTGGAGGACGTGGTCGTGGACCACAAACTCATACAGAAACCTACGTTGATGATGAACACTGGCAGAGACAGCAACTCATCAATGCAGGGCCACAAGACATGGTCAATGACAGAGACAGGCCTATGCGTGATTATGCCGTACTCAATCCTGCCCATTTACAAACAGGCATCGCAAGACCACCTATTCATACTGGTCACTTTGAATTCAAGCCAATGATGTTCCAAATGCTGCAAACTGCAGGGCAATTTGGGGGTTTTCCTCAAGAAGATCCTTATGCACATCTAAGGCAATTTTTGGATGTGTGTAGCAACTTTGTCATCCCTGGAGTCTCAGAAGATGCCTTCCGACTGAAGCTATTTCCATATTCTCTTAAGGATAAGGCCAAGAATTGGTTGAACTCCTTAGAGCCAAATTCAATTCACACTTGGGATGAGCTAGCTGAGAAATTTCTTGGAAAATACTTCCCTCCCAACAAAAATGCCAAGTTAAGAAATGACATCACTTCCTTCAAACAAAGGGAAGGGGAATCATTATTTGAGGCTTGGGAAAGATGGAAGGAATTACTAAGAATGTGCCCACACCATGGCATTCCCGTAGTTATTCAAATGGAGACTTTTTATAATGGACTAGATCAACCTACCAGGCTTATACTTGACGCTTCATCAGGCGGTGTCATATTAAACATGTCCTTCTCTGAGGCATGCAGACTCATTGAAGACATAGCCACTCACAATGCCCATTGGCCTTCTGATAGATTCACTCCCGGAAAGAAGGCTGGTGTCCATGAGATAAGTGAAGTAACTGCTCTATCTGCTCAGGTTGCTTCTCTGACCAACATGATTAAAAACTTGAGTACCCCAAACGTGGCAACGTCTGAAACACAGACTGCTGCAGCTATTGAACCAACACCATCTGGGGGAGTAGTGTGTGTATATTGTGAAGGAGGGCATGTCTACGAAGAGTGTCCCCATAACCCTCAGTCTGTAAACTTTGTATCACATAACAAAGGTAACAGTCCCTTCTCCAACTTTTACAATTCAAATTGGAGAAATCACCCAAATTTTAGTTGGAAGAACAACAATTCTTTGAATGCTAGCGATGCTGCTCCTGCAATACCCCCAGGATTTCCCCCTCAACAACAAAAGCAGCATACGCAGAATAACAACAACAGCAATTTGGAAGCCTTGATGAAAACTTTCATAAGTGATTGTAGGGCGACCTTACAGACCCATGAGTCTTCAATCAAAACTTTGGAGAACCAAATTGGACAGATAGCCTCAGCTCTTACTCAAAGACAGAATGGATCTCTTCCATCCACAACTGAAACACCATCTTCATCAAAGTCAAATGGTAAAGATGTGGTGAATGCACAGGTAAATGCTATCTCATTAAGAAGTGGCACTGAGTATCCAGAACCATCTATGCCTAAGGAATCTGAGGTGCCAGACAAGGAAAAAGAGAAAAACGAAGGTGGAGAAAAAGAGAAGAATATTCCAGATATTGTGATGTCTAAGCCAGACGTTACAACGTCTAGCTCTGAACCAGGAATCAAGACTGTTCCTAAGCTTGTACCTGAATATCCTCCTCCACCCTACCCTCAAAGACTAAAGAAAGCTCATGAAGACAAGCAATTCAGCAAGTTCATGGAGATGCTAAAACAGCTACACATAAACCTTCCCTTGGTTGAAGCTCTACAGCAGATGCCAAACTATGCCAAGTTCCTAAAGGATATCATCACCAAACGAAGAAGGCTAGGGGAGGTTGAAACTATTGCTTTAACTGAAGAATGTAGCTTAATCATGCAGAATAAACTCCCTAGAAAACTGAAAGATCCTGGCAGTTTTACTATACCATGCTCCATTGGAGACTTTTACCTTGGCAAAGCTTTATGCGACTTGGGGGCAAGTATTAACTTGATGCCCAAGTCCATTTATGAAAAACTTGGTATAGGAACTGCCAGACCTACTTCTTTAAGTCTTACATTAGCTGACAAAAGTAGAGTTTATCCTGAAGGCATATTAGAAGATGTTTTGATTAAAGTTGACAAATTTGTTTTTCCAGTGGACTTTGTTATTTTAGATTTTGATGCAGATAAGGAAGTTCCTATCATCTTGGGGCGACCATTTCTAGCCACTGGAAGGACACTCATTGATGTGCAGAAAGGAGAATTAATCATGAGGGTCAATGACCAAGAAGTCAAGTTCAACGTCCTCAACGCACTCAAGTATCCAGAACCTAACACAGAGGAATGTTCCTTTGTGGTTGCCCTTGACCATGTGGTTCAAAAGCAATTCAATAAAGATAATGACCACTTGGAGAAGATTCTGGGCAATGATGAGATTCAAGAGTTGTTATCAGAAGAAGCTGATCCGTTAAACGTTACAACGTCAACCACAGACGTTGTCACGTCTGACTCCCCTGTACCCAGGGCGTGGACAAAGAAGTATGAATCTTTGGGGCAAGAAGACTCCAATCTCAAGAATATAGTACCATCCATTGAAGAACCACCCACTCTGGAATTGAAGGTGTTGCCCGATCACCTGAAGTATGCTTTTTTAGGGGAAAATGATTCTTTACCTGTGATCATTTCTTCTAATCTCTCACAAGAGCAGGAAAGTGATCTCATTAGCACCTTGAAAAGGCACAAGAAAGCCATTGGTTGGCAAATGGCAGATATCAAGGGTATCAGTCCCACAATCTGTATGCACAGAATTGTCTTAGAAGAGAATGCAAAGAACAGCATTGAAGGACAAAGGCGATTGAACCCGATAATGAAAGAGGTGGTCAAGAAGGAAATCATCAAATGGTTAGACGCAGGAATCATTTATCCAATTAGTGATAGCTCATGGGTGAGCCCAGTTCAATGTGTACCAAAGAAGGGTGGAGTTACTGTGGTGACCAATGACAAAAATGAGTTGATTCCAACAAGAACAGTGACTGGATGGAGGATATGTATGGACTACAGGAAGCTGAACAAAGCAACCAAGAAGGACCATTTTCCTCTGCCATTTATTGACCAGATGTTGGATAGACTTGCAGGCAAAGAATTCTATTGTTTCCTTGATGGTTACTCAGGATATAACCAGATAGCTATTGTGCCTGAGGATCAAGAGAAGACCACATTCACTTGTCCTTATGGTACCTTTGCCTTCAGAAGGATGCCATTCGGGTTGTGTAATGCACCTGCAACATTCCAGAGGTGTATGATGGCTTTATTCTCAGATTTTATTGAAAAATCCATGGAAGTTTTCATGGATGACTTTTCAGTCTATGGAGACTCATACAAGGCATGCTTGGATAACTTAGAAGGAGTCTTAATAAGGTGTGAAGAAACCAACTTAGTACTCAACTGGGAGAAATGCCACTTTATGGTTCAAGAGGGAATTGTTTTAGGGCACAAGATTTCAAAGAAAGGGTTGGAGGTTGATAAAGCAAAAATTGATGTTATTGACAAATTACCTCCACCTACCACTGTCAAAGGTATTAGAAGTTTCTTAGGGCATGCTGGTTTTTACAGAAGGTTTATCAAGGATTTCTCAAAAATTTCCAAACCTTTGTGTCTGCTGCTGCAACGTGATAACGTCTTCAACTTTGATGAGCATTGTCATGAAGCCTTCCAGAAATTGAAGACTGCCCTTGTAACAGCTCCTGTGATAGTCACTCCTGACTGGTCCAAACCATTTGAATTAATGTGTGATGCAAGTGACTACGCTGTGGGGGCTGTATTGGGTCAAAGGTATGGCAAAATTTTTCACTCTATCTATTATGCTAGTAAAACCTTAGATGATGCCCAGTTAAATTATACTGTAACTGAGAAAGAGTTACTGGCTGTTGTATTTGCTTTTGACAAATTTCGATCATACTTGGTGGGTGCAAAAGTTATTGTTTTTACTGATCACTCAGCCATCAAGTATTTGATTTCTAAAAAAGATGCAAAGCCACGACTCATTAGATGGGTTCTCCTCCTCCAAGAATTTGACTTGGAAATTCATGATAAAAAGGGGGTGGAGAACCAAGTTGCTGATCATCTTTCTAGGCTTGAGAATGTTGATGCAGGTACAGGTGCAGAAGAGATAAAAGAAAATTTCCCTGATGAAAAACTGCTGACAGTAGCCACAGTAGCTGAAGACGTTACCACGTCTATGACAATTTCTTCAAACGTTATAACGTCTGATGCTACTGCTCCCTGGTATGCCGATATAGTTAACTTCCTAGTCAGCAAGATTGTGCCTGTGGATTTCAACCATCAGCAAAGAAAAAAATTCTTCCACACCGTGAAGCACTATTTTTGGGATGAACCCTATCTATATAAGATGTGTCAGTTGCTTAGGAGATGCCTTGCTGAAGAGGAACAACTCCATGTATTACAACAATGTCATGCATCACCTTATGGAGGACATTTTGGAGGAACCAGAACTGCAGCAAAGGTGTTACAGTCAGGATACTATTGGCCAACACTCTTCAAAGATGCTCATGAATTAGTGAAAAGCTGTGATAAATGCCAAAGAACTGGAAACATCTCCAACAAGCAAGAAATGCCATTGACAAATATCCTTGAAGTGGAACTGTTTGATGTCTGGGGAATGGACTTCATGGGGCCATTTCCTATGTCTCATGGAAATTTATACATTTTGGTAGCTGTGGATTATGTGTCAAAATGGGTGGAAGCCATTGCATTGCCCAATAATGAGGCCAAATCAGTCAGCAAATTCCTTAAGCAAAACATCTTCACAAGATTTGGTACTCCAAGAGCTATAATCAGTGATGAAGGCTCTCACTTCTGTAACAAGCTGATTGAGAACCTATTGGCTAAGTACGGAGTGAAGCACAAGATTGCTACAGCTTATCACCCACAGACAAGTGGTCAAGCAGAAATTTCCAACAGAGAAATTAAAAGAATACTTGAGAAGATGGTTGGTCCAAACAGGAAGGATTGGTCCCTGCACCTTGATGATGCATTGTGGGCGTACATGACAGCATTTAAGACACCACTGGGCATGTCACCATACAAGTTAGTCTTCGGAAAAGCTTGTCACCTGCCCATTGAACTCCAACACAAAGCTCACTGGGCACTGAAGCAACTGAACTTAGATCATTCAAAGGCTGGAGAAGCAAGGCTCCTTCAACTAAATGAGCTAGATGAATTCAGGCACACTGCCTATGAGAATTCAAAAATGTATAAGGAGAAAACCAAGAAGTGGCACGATCAGAAAATTCAAAGAAGGGAGCTAGTAGAAGGACAAGCAGTTTTGTTGTTTAATTCAAGATTAAAGTTGTTCCCTGGGAAGTTAAAATCAAGATGGTCAGGACCTTTCAAGCTAGTAAAAGTCTACCCTCATGGTGCTGTGGACCTGTTTGATGAGAAAACTAATTCCATTTTCAAAGTCAATGGCCAAAGAGTGAAGCATTACCATGGAGAACATGTGGTTAGGGACAAGACCACAGTGGCTCTCAACAACCTCTGAATTCAAAAAAGGGGATAGTCTGGCTGAAGACTCTTAAAGCAAGCGCTCTTGGGAGGCAACCTAATGGTTTTAACTAACCAGCAATTTTGTGTCTTTAAATTTTTGTTTTGTGCAGGAATGGGAGCTGAAGTATGGTAAACGTTATAACGTCTCTGCGTGTCCAGGATGTTGTCGCGTTTGCTGCCTGGGTAAAGTTTTAAATGAAAAAGAAAAGAAAATGAGTCAAGCAGTTTTCAAACGAAACAATTTTTAATAAAAATGATTTTTTTTTTGAGACGTGACTGCCAAAGTGACCATGACGTCACTTCCAACGGTTACCCCTTTTTCCCAAAACCCACGCCACCACCTACTTCTCAACTTCCCATAAAACCTCCCCAATGAACACACACCAGTTACAATCATCAAAACCACATTCATACACCTTCAGAAACCGCAATCTTATCCCTTCTCCCAAATCTCAAATCTCAAATCCCCCACTCTCCAGAAAACTCATACAATCACCATGACAAAAACCAAGCAAGCTGCAGTAAAATCATCTGGTAAAGGAAAGAATGTCAACCCAAGTTCTTCCTCAGTTCCAATTCCAGAAATCCCAATTTCTTCAAAGAAGAAAGCCTTGCTGCCAGAAAGGGGATTCAGCTTGGAAAACCCAAATCCTGACTTTATCGCAACAGTGGCAGCATTGGGATGGCAGAAATTTGTAGTTCACAGAAAGGAATACATTGCAACTCTGGTGCATGACTTTTATAAAGGAATCATTGAAAGAACCGATGGAGAACTTTCAAGCACATCCATCGTTCGAGGTGAAGAAGTCAAATTTGGTGTAAGAGTCATAAATGACTTCTTTGGGCTAGGTTACTATGGCAAGGCAGTTGAGGTGAAGCAAAAGACTTACGGAGTGGCAGAGATGGCTGAAATCAAAGAAAGGATATGTGTTGAAGGAGCTGTTTGGGAGCGAAGAGGCGACCATGGGAATGAATTCAAAATTTTGAAGAGATACCTTTGTGATGAGGCCAGTGCTTGGTTTCATTTCATTAGGCATTGCTTGATACCCACTTCTCACACTCTCTGGGTTGATAAAGAGAGGCTGATTGCTATTGATGCCATTATGTCAAGAGATAAGATTGAGGTGGGTAAGCTCATCAACAGGGAGATAAACAAATGGCAAAACAGGAAGGATGGATACCTATACTTCCCTTGTTTAATCACTGATCTCTGCATGGAAGCTGGAGTGGAGATTGAAGCATCTGAGCTAATAGAGGAACCCCAAGGGGCATTCTCTACAAAGTTCAAAGCTAGGCAGAGAGCTGCAGATGCTACCACGTCAGTTGATGCACAGACGTTACAACGTCTGGTGGACCAGCAAAACAGCCTAGCCAAGTTTGTCAAGGAGCAATTTGAGTGGCAAAAGAAGGTAAATGCTCAGACAACAAAAGGCAAGATGGTGATTGAAGAGCCAGTACTTCCAGATTGGATGCAAGAGGAAGATGAAGACAACATACTCCTATCAACAATGAACCTCAGGAAAGTGAAGAAGGAAAAAGTCAAGAAAACAAGAAAACCAGCCACAAAAAGAAAAAGCCCAGCAAAGAAAAAGCAGAAGAAGGTAAGTAGTGAGGAAGAAGAGCTTAAATCAGCTGATATGGATAGCATCAGTGAGAGTGATGCAGAGGAATCAAAGAAGGTGAGTAGGGAAATCCTAAGTGATGATGAGGAAGAAACACATTCAGAAGAGAAAGGAAGTTCCAGTGATAAGACTGATATTGAGGCTGACTCTCCACCAACCCCAACCCTCAGCTAAAGAACAACTCACCCATGACCAAAACATCCGCAAAACACCACAATCTGAACCTCAAGATCAACCCATTTCAAAACCAACCCCCACTCAACCTGAACCAACTAAAGAGCCATCACAACCATCCATTCCAGAAGTAACCAGTGCAGACGTGATTACGTCTAAGCCATCTGCTGTTGAAACCAACCCAGACCCACAACTCATCCCCCCACCCAAAAGGCAAAGATTCAAGACTGTACCCACCCAGAGTCCATTTGGGAAGAAGAAAAGGCGTGAAGTAGCCGCTGCAAGTGAAGAAGCAAGACATGATGAAGAAGAAGAACAACTAATTGATGCTCCTGCAACCAAAAGGCAAAAGTTGCAGGTAAAAAAGAAATCTGAAGCTGCTAAAGACAAGCCAGCAACAGCCACCAGTGCAGCATTTGTCGCTGCTAGTGGTTCAGAGAATGCTCCTGCTGTTGTTGCTGAAGAAAAAGCTGCAGACGTTACAACGTCTCATGAGCCAGAGGTTGAAAAAGCCCAGACGTTACAACGTTACAACGTCTCATGAGCCAGATGAGCAGGGTGTAAACTGTTGGTGTATTTAGTTTCTTGCATCTTTTCATATGTTGTATTTCAATTGCTTGAGGACAAGCAATGGTTTAAGTTTGGGGGTGTGATAACTCATATTTATATGAGTTATTTATACTTATTCAAAGTTAAATCATGCAAGCTCTCTGGCAATAGTAGGTTGTTTCTAGTAAAGTTTCTGTTAGTTATTGCCCCCATGAGAGGAACGTTCTGGAAACTGCCACATCTGAATATTACTGAGGGTTTATCTTCCCAACACTTGTGCGAGAACCATCGAATTTGAAGAGCATCGAGGTTCTTAAAAGTATCCTTCCACTCATGAGGGCTCATAGTCTTCGGATTACATCCCAAGGCATAGGAAAGCAAATCCCCAACATCGCTTTTGTTAACGCACACATGACCGATCAACCAAGCATATAGCACAGGGAAGGAACAACACATCTTATCCTTTCGGAACTCATGATGGCGGGTGAAAGCACGATAGGTCTCTGCGAGAATAGCGGGAACCGGATTGATGGGACTTTTTGCACTCCTGAAAGCTAGGAACACACCAATAGCGGTTTCATCTATATGTTTCTCAATCTGAGGGAAAAGAACAATGCCAAAGATGGTCAAGGCTAGTACTTGCTTGAAAGAAACCCAATCACCTGATACTACATAACTAGTCATCAAACTCTCAAAGTACTCCTGAGGAAACCCAAATACCTTGTTACGCTCAACTTTGCGGGACCGCACCTCTCCTACACTGATTTGTAATAGGGAAGCGAACTTCTCATCTGAATAATACCGCCCTTGATACTGGTAAGGTCTAACCTCTGAGCGATCAAAACCCAGAATCTTCTCATACTCCTCTAAGGTAGGCGCCATTTGGAAGTTCTTGAAAAGAAAACACCTAATCTCTGAATCATAGAACCAACATAGGGCGGCAATGGCACTCTCTTGTACTTCTAACTGTAACAACTTGCGGATGTTCCCATAAGTCTTGTCGAAGGACCGGAGCTCAATAGGTCCTAATAGGGAAGCATACTCCTTCAAACTAGTTATATCAATCTTCTTTACAATGGGGAACCTCGAATTGAATGCGATTTTGCCTTTTGATTCCATATTGCTTTCTTACACCCCTGTGACAAGGTTCGGTGTTATGTTGCGATTTCCGGCAAACAAACTTTAATGCATGAAGAATGCAAATGATGAAAGTTTTTTTCAAAAAAATTTTTAAGGTGCAAATGCAATGATGCAAAATGATGTGAATGATGTGTTATTTACATGGAAAATGGGGTAAGAAAATGAGGTTATTGGTGGTATTTTGAACATTTTCAAAGATACACGCTACATGCTGATAACTCATATTTATATGAGTTATTTATACTTATTCAAAGTTAAATCATGCAAGCTCTCTGGCAATAGTAGGTTGTTTCTAGTAAAGTTTCTGTTAGTTATTGCTTTTAGTTAGAAAGGGGCTAAATTACAAGTTCTAGGCATTTTGGTGCCAATTGGCGCCTTTGTGAGCGTTTTGATGCTTCTTGTGTTTGTGCAGTAATCCAAATGTGGCAACGTCTCTCATCACGTCTGAAGAAGGGCAGCAGAGCAAGAAAATAATATCTCATTTTGGCGCGCATGTAGTGATGGTCAAAGATCTGGAAATGAAGAAGATCTTCTCTCTCCTCAGCGCTGACACGGCTGACGCACTGTAGCAGTGCGGTGTCACTTCAGGGCAGAGTCAACTCGCAAGCAAACTTGGAAGGTGGGGAATGACATCAGCAAGCATGTGACCCTCTTTTGACCATGGCTATTCTCTCTCTACAAAAAGGCAAGGGTGCACCATGCGGATTACACACGACTCCATTCATCATCCACCTTCCTCCATTTTTCAGAGATAGTTTTTCTAAAAGAAGTTCTGGACACAGACTTCTTCATTTTAAATTTTCTCAAGGCCCCAAGTTCCATCTTCATTCGCAACCATTACTGTAAGGCTCAGACGTTGTAACGTCTTTACAGCGTGCATGAAGGAAGGCCACCTAGGCGTATCTTTTGCGTTTAGTCTTCTTTTCTCTATGTACGGTATTTGGATTTTAACTCCTCTTATTTCTGTAAGGATGCTCATCATGAGCTAAACATTGGTAGTTGGGTTGTTGTTTTGCATGTAATGAACCTCTAGTTTAATGTTATGAAGTATTGATGATTATGCGTTTTAAATCTTTGCATGTTAATATTTCCAAACTTGTTTTGAACTGATCACTTAAAATAAGTAGATTCATAGGTACAGACATGGTCTATGAAAAGAACTCAAAGATTTATGTGAATGAAAAGGTGCACTAAAGACATTTAGGCATTTTTATCTAAGTCTAGACATAGAATGGATAATAGTTCATAGGACATTGCTGTGGGAACTTAAAATACAGGAGTAGGCCTACTTAGAACCTAGACATAGGAATTCTAGTACTTGAAGCTCTGACGTTTTGTGACTGAAAAGCACAGCTCTTTTGCAACAGCGTTCAAACGTTATAACGTCTATGCAACATAGCATTTGTACGTAATAACGTATAAACGTTATAACGTCTGACTAGAGGAGATTTACTTGCATGCAGCAATCCAACTCATACTATTCCATATTCACAACCACTTCTTGTTCACTTGCTTTATTTATGTTATTAGTCTTGATACCAACTTTTAGTGCCGATTTGTTACTTGTTTCACTTGTGTTTTAAAGACTTGAATTCTGAAAGTTAATCAATCCTCGTGGGAACGATCTCTTACTTTTATCCACTTTATTACTTGTACGACGTGTATACTTGCACTGATATTGCGATTATAGCACACACGAGCGCAAACAAGTTCCATCTTCATTCGCAACCATTACTGTAAGGCTCAGACGTTGTAACGTCTTTACAGCGTGCATGAAGGAAGGCCACCTAGGCGTATCTTTTGCGTTTAGTCTTCTTTTCTCTATGTACGGTATTTGGATTTTAACTCCTCTTATTTCTGTAAGGATGCTCATCATGAGCTAAACATTGGTAGTTGGGTTGTTGTTTTGCATGTAATGAACCTCTAGTTTAATGTTATGAAGTATTGATGATTATGCGTTTTAAATCTTTGCATGTTAATATTTCCAAACTTGTTTTGAACTGATCACTTAAAATAAGTAGATTCATAGGTACAGACATGGTCTATGAAAAGAACTCAAAGATTTATGCCACCTCATGTAGGTGTTTATGGGGGGAAAAGAAAATTACTTTCTAAAATTTTGAAATAGAGTTTGAGAAAAAGGGATGCCTAAGCTAATGCAACAAACAAAGGCGTGCCCCCGTGTCCTACAAAGGGTGGGAATCCTAAGGTCTAGAGTCGACGAAAAGGGTAATTCTCCCATGTAGGTTCTAATCACTTCCTCACAATGGCAACCAAGAGCTTAAAGTCTCTCTCATGATGACACCCACAATCGTAGAAAGCTACCGAGTGTGAGGCCTCATGACAAAGTGCACTCTTGGGCGAAACTTTCATGAGAGCCATACAGACAAAGGTCTACAAATGGCAGTCACTAATCGTTCCCACTCTCCTAGGTTTTTGTTCAGACCTTGGGTTTTAGGCCCCACTCAATGCTCACAAGTATAGGGTGTGAAGTGTGTGTTGAGGGCACAACACCTAGAAATAACTACCCTTTCCCACCTGCAAGAAAAACCATGAACAGTCCAGACAAAAAGGTCGTCTACCCTAGGGTTCAACATGCATACATCATTTCAATATACAAACCATTCTAAGAAGTCAACAATAATTACACGTATCGCTTACCTTAAAGAAAAGGAGTCGAGAAGAGGGAATGTTCTAAAATCTAGCAAACAAGTGGCATGGAAAATAGAACAAAAGTAGGAAGAAGGGAGGTAAAACAAAGCGTGTTAAATCAGCAAAGCAAATCTTACATTCAATTAATCGGCTTTACCCACTTAAGAAAAAGGTCCCCAGCAGAGTCGCCAGCTGTCGCGCCCCGAAAAATCCTTGGAGGGATTTTTCTTCGCACAACTGGATTTTAGAGTCGCCACCAATATTTTTTAAAGGTAAAACATCGAAAAAACCTTTTTGGAAAGCACTGGTCTTTGGAACCATTAGATTTGGGTTCGGGGGTCTAATTACGTATGGGGAAGGTATTAGCACCCCATAACGTCCCTTCAAAGAAGGGTTACCTTAATTAAATATGTGATTTGCAAAGTTGATTCGGAAAAATGCTTCATTTTTACCTCTTTTATTGATGAATGACTTAATGAAAAAATCTTTAGTTTTCGCGCTTGACGGAGGGGATCCGCTCCTACGTATCTCCCGGTGCGATGGAGAATTCAAAGCAACGTAGTTCTTGTTTTTGAAAAATGTTTTATTTTGGAAAAGTGTCTCGTTTTTGAAAGGAAAAATATTTTTGGTTTGTTGTGCTTGACGGAGAGTATCCGCTCCTACGTATCTCCCGGTGCGATGGAGAATTCAAAGCCACGTAGTTCTGGTTTTTGAAAAATGTTTTATTTTGGAAAAGTGTTTGGTTTTTGAAAGGAAAAATGTTTTTGGTTTGTTGTGCTTGACGGAGAGTATCCGCTCCTACGTATCTCCCGGTGCGATGGAGAATTCAAAGCTACGTAGTTCTGGGATTGTCTAAAAAGGCTTTTGTTTTTTTATCTTGTTAAATTGTGAAAATTGAGCTTTCATGATGATCAATTGAGCAAAGGCTCCAAGTGACCACCATTAGCACTCCATTGTTAATAATCATGCACGTAAAGGCTTCGCAAGACTACTAACAAAGTTTTTGATTTAGTGAAAATCTTTAGGAAAATTAGGCATTCATGATGATCAATTGAGCAAAGGCTCCAAGTGATCGCCACTAGTACCTCATTGTTAATAATCATGCAAGCAAAGGCTTCGCAAGACTACTAACAAAGTTTGATTTTGAAGATTTTTCGCAATTGGATTAATTTTTGTTTAGGGAAGAGAAAATCTGTTATTCGGGAAAAAAGGTTTGTGAAAAAAGTTTATTTAGGGGAAAGAAACAAAATTTAAAAAAATGGAGAAACAGGAGGTGCAGTAGTAAAATGGGGTGTAAGTTACAGGGGGCTGTAGTATTAAAACTTGGGTGTAGGCAGTAACCCATGCACATTTTTAGTGGGCTGGTCCGTTTAACAAAACGTGGGCTTCAGGGGGGTGTTGGGTTATTAACATGGGGAGTGTGAATGGTAATCTGACTGTTTTAATGTTAAATTAAAAAAAAAGAGTAAATAAATAAACAAATGGCAATATAAAGAGAAAGGAGAAAATTAGGGAACCCTAATTTCGACTCACATCTCAGCGCCGCACTCCAACCTAAAATGGCCAAACCCAATTTTCTCTCTCTCTCTCGCCGTTTCTCGCCTCCCTACCCCGATCCCCTCTCTTCTCTCCACCGCGCCGTTCAACCCTCACCCTCTCTCTCTTCCGCACCGCCCTATTCTTTCACTCACCAACCCGATCCTCCTCCTCTTACAAACAACAGCAAACCTGATCTCGTTTTATCTTCTCACCGCCGACCCTAATCTCCGATTTAACAACAGCCCAGAACTGAGTGAGAAGAGACTACGGGGGAGAGGGGAGTTTCGTGAGGGTGGTGGTTTGCGAAGGGGGAGAAAAACGAGGACGTGTGATGGTGGGCTACGACGGTGACGGTTCGTGGAGGGAGAGGGGCGATCGTACGGTGGTTTATGGCTTTGGTGTGGTTGTTGGTATTTTCGTGGTGCGAAAGGAGATGGGGGACGACAGGGGCGAGGTTCGTGAACGGGGAAGATGACCGGAGATGGTGGGCTACGACGGTGACGGTTCGTGGAGGAAGAGGGGGGATCGTACGGCGGTTTATGGCTTTGGTGTGGTTGACGCGGTTGCTCGGAGGTTGTCGCGTACGGTGGTTGTTGGTGAGGGTGGTGGCGTTGTTTTTTTTTGACAGGCCAGGGTGGCGGCTTTTTGTGGATGGTGGTGGTGGTCGCCGGAGAAGACAGTCGGAGGGGGGTGGTTCGCGGCGGCGCAGGGACAGGGACGACCACCGTACGCGGTCGCCGGAGGTATCTCTCTCTACTCTGTTTTTTTTGCCTCTCCTCTGTTCCATACCATCCCTTCCCGTGCTTCATTTCTAAATCTTTTCGGTTTTCCTCATGTTGATTTTTATTTTCAGTTTTTTGTTTAACGTTATGTCTATCAGTTTCTTGCCAAACATAAATATTAATAGATGCATGCAAGAAATATATGCTACTGAATGAATTTGTTGTGTATACGAAACAATAAATAAGCAAGATAAACAGAAATCTAAAGGACTGCAATATTGAATAAATTTGTAAATCCAGGGACTAACCTAGTTCCAAGGCCTTTGAAAAGAACAGAGCCCGGTTTCTTCCTCAAAAACGTTTTCTGTATGTATATCTTCTTCTCTGTTTGAAATCTCTTTTTTTCCTCTAATTTAATAGCAGAATGAATTTTTCTGTGTCTCTTCCTATCTTTCTGAAACCCCCTTCTGTGTGTTGCTGTGTTTGTATATCTGTCTCTCTGTGAATTCTGTGTGTGTTGTTGTGTTTTCTGTTTTTTTTAACACTGTTTATGTTCATTGCATTTATAGGTAAAATTATGGTGTGGATGTGGGTGCTGAGCAGGGGATCAAAACCCCCAGGAGACCAGTTTGTTGCTGCTGCAGTGGAGTAGAGTGGAGCAGCAGCTTGCAGGGTGGTGTCTGCCAAAGCTGCTTTGTTGGAGCAAAAATGGTAAAAGAATAGGGAGCAAGAAGAAAGACCCATTGGCTTGGTGCTCAAAGTGTCCATTCAGCAACTAGGCGCATACTGCCTCTGCTGCTTTTTCTTTCTTTTTTTTTTTGAAAAATTTGTACTCTTTTTTTATTTTTGTTTGACTTATTTCTTTTATTTTTAATGTGTAACAAAAAATGTAATTTTGTATTATTTTAATAAAAAAAACAGATTTTAGCAAAACAACTATTTGACTAATTTTCTTTTTATAGATAACTACTAATTAACCAAAATAATAACGAAACAAATAACAATAACGCTAAATTGCTAACAACCTTCGAGCAAAACGCACAATTAAATGACTCTCGCACGGCAAACACGCCCTTGATTAGCAAAATAATGCACACTACGAGAATAAATACGCGTACTCAAATAAACACGCGTATCTAAATAAACATGCGTCTAAATAAACACGCCCCATTAATTAGGAGCAACACACACCTGATGGAAGTGACATGCGTACCATGGGAATAAAATGCGTACGCAAATAGACTCAAATGACAGTATGCTTTTAAAAAAGAGAAAATACTGATTAAAATCGGACGTTTACGAAAAAACAATTTTATTTGATTTTCAACTAGTTGGACAAAATTGGGGTATGACACCCATCAACTCCCTTATACCTCCACATATTATCGTAATCCAGAAAATACCCCTGTCATAATTAACAAAAATTGACTTCTGGAAGATTCTCTGGTGGGGGACCACTTTATCTGGTAATCGGATTTACCTAAATGCAAGGTAAATCTGATTAGCTTTAAATATGTAATAAATACACACGGATAAGTCAAATCAGATGTATCAAACTGACAGATAAATCCGATTTGACCATTTATTTCAGTATAGAAAGTGAAATTTTGTCCTGACGGATATAGCTAAATCCGATGCGCAATCGGATTTACATACCCCAAACGTAAAACCGATTATGTCTTTTAATGAATCAGATTTACCTGGATGGGGGTATATCTGATTTTGAAAAATGCAAAGCGGATTTACGTTTGGGGTACGTAAATCCTATTTGTTTTTTTTTTAAATTAATTTATGTATAACTGTTGTTCTATTTTGAAACAGATATTGACCCGCATACAGAGTCGCAGGTTGTTCCTTTCGTGGTAGACACTACAGAGGCATTCTGGACGGAGAGGGTATATTTTTCATACCAATTTTTTTAATCAAAGTTTGGTAGATATTTAATTAATTAAATACGTAACATTTTTCTATTTTCTCTATGTCGTATATATTTTCTACACGTGAGGATGTAGAAGAGTGGACTAAAGCGGTTGGGAGACGCATTGGAGTTGTGGTTATCATTGTAAGATCTGACAAAGCTGGAGTTGTGGGTTCTAGAGATAAGATTATTTTTGGTTGCGAGAAGCAAGGGAAGTGGTCTAAAGATTCTAGAGTTTTCGGGTCTAAGAGAAGAAGTTGTCCGTTTACATTGAGAGCTACTTGTACAATACGTCATGGGGGTTGGCGTGTGAATGTTAGGTGTGGTCTTCACACACATGAGTTGCTTACTACCCCGGTCGGGTCGACAGCTGTTGGTCGTTTAACTAAGCCGCAGAAAGCTATTGTTAATGAGCACACTGATCTGAATGTTGCCCCGAAAGATTGTCTTACTGCTTTGAAGAATCATTATCCGGACAACGTCACTTCTCTTCCTCAAATATATAGGCAGCATTACGCCTATAGGTCTTCTAAGAGGGGTCCTAGAACGGCCATTCAGGAGCTTTTGAGATTGATTGAGTCGCAAAATTATTTATGTTGGAGCAGAAAAATTGAGGGTTCCGATGTGGTCAGTGACATCATGTGGGCGCGAGATAATCGTATGACTCCTGAGGAGAGATTTGTCCTCAAGAAACAACTTAATGAACTTGCATTACCTACCACTTCTTCAATGGTTGCACCACCATTTAAAGTTAACACAAGAAGGTGCACCAAAGAAGAAAAACAGAAATTATATGATGTCAAGCGTGATCCTTCTGGGTGGGAGCATGTGGATGAGAAGATGAAACTGACTCAAGAATCTGGGACTTCTTGTAAAAATTCATCACAGCGGTCTTCTTGTACAAAATCATCAAAGCGGTCTTCAAAGCTATCTCAGAGTGTTTCTAAAAAATTAACACATCAGGGTGAGACTAAATTCAATTTACCGTCGGTTCCTCATCACGTGCACTCTTATGTAGAAAAAATTATTGATGTTGAAAGGGATGGTAATTGTGGCTACCGAGCAGTAGCGGTTGGTCTCGATCTTGGTGAGGATAGTTGGCCTATAATTAGGCAAGATTTAATCAAAGAAACAAAGGAGAGGGAGCAACTATATACTTACATGTTTGGAAAGGACAGACTTGCAGTGCTTAGAAAAGCGTTATCCATTGAATACCCCGGTTTTCAGGAGGATAAGTGGTTGAGTTTGCCTGAGATGAGGTACTTTATAGCTACTAAGTATAATGTGACCCTAGTTCAATTGTCTTTGGATATGAATTTTACTTATCTTCCTTTGAGAGATAGTTATTCTTCTTATAAGTATAAAATCATATCTATTCTGAACGTCGGGGATATCCATTGGATGCATATTTCGATCTCGCCCGTCTGTTCGTTGCCTCCAGTTGCTTTGATGTGGTCTCATAATCGATCAGAGGAATCTACTTCATGGTTGGATCCTTATAGCGGCCGTTTTTCCCTTTGGCAGTCTACCGCTCTGGTCATGCCCCGTCTCCCTCCCACTGATGCGGCGCCACCGTTGTAGACTTAGCCCATGATTCCGACGATTTAGATTGACATTTCTTGTATTTATTATTGTACCCACATTTTTGTAATTATTTATCCATATATATATATATATATATATATATATATATATATATATATATATATATCCAACAAATTAAATGTGTCAAAAAAAAAACAAATTAAATGTTTTAATTTTTTTTACAAGTCGGATTTACCCTTTACCCTGGTAAAGGGTAAATCCGCTTTTGAATTTAACAAAGCGGATGTACCCCCACAATAGGTAGATCCGACTTGATAAAGAGACAAAGCGGATCTACCTGTTGTGGGGGTACATCCGCTTTGTTAAATTCAAAAGCGAATTTACCCTTCTATCGGTATATCCGATGCGATTTTTTATGTTTAATTGGATCTAGGTAAATCCGCCTTTGATTAATCTCAAAGCGGATTTACCTATTTATAAGGTAAATCCGATTGAGTCAAAATTATGGGGGGTATTTTGGGATTTTCATATTTTGTGGGGGTATATTGTGATATTATGGGGGTACAAAAAAAACCCTATATGGTTTATGTATTTCTACTTATGCCTTGTTGGGCCTGATCAACTTTGTAGTTGTTTGGTTTGGGCCTTACCCGTATGAAATGAATCAATCAACTTAGTCCAAAAAAAAAACCATGTCCACAAGCTGCCCTATTAATTAATTACTTGGGTATGATATCATCTATGCAAAATTAGTACAATATTTAAATTTATCTTAAAATACGTAAATAAAAAAATACATGTCATTAAGTGATTGTATGTTGGGTATTTGATACTCAACAAAGTTCAATGGGTATCTAAGTGTTCATCTCAATAACTATTGTTTCACTTACCCAAGTGCGCCTAGATAAGATGGTTCAGGTCTCTTCCAATTTAACTAAGTTTCTGACTTCAAATCCAGCATTGGGAACATGCACGCAGAGGATATTTGGTTTACACCAAAAGAAACTATCATTTCACTTTTCAATATAATATTATTACTTTTTCAATTTTTATCCCTAAATTAATTCTTTGAATACGAATTCTAAAGTCCATATACTTACATTGAGCCAAAAAAAGTCAATATTCTTTTCCATGTATTTTTTATAATAATCAATAGTCAACAAAGGTTGGTCTTGCAATAAATGGACTCGGATCCCACTCTAAAGTCCCGAATTCAAATTTTGAGTGTAGCAAAAATTTTGTTGGGAGACGAGAACTACACGAACTGACAAAGTTGGGTACATGTAACCAACCAAGTTCATCGGCATAAATTAATCACGGTGAAAAAAATTATACTTTTTACTTATTTATAATCTTTTTTAATATGTGAGAGAAAAACTTATAGGATGACACTTATTCTAGGTACTAGTACTATTTTTTTGACACATCCAGCATATTCTCAATATAAGGTTTCTTCTCAGTTTGATTTCCTTTTGAGAGACACAAATAAACATGTCTTGCTTTCAATCCAGACTTCAAATGAATAGGACACATGAAGTGAAGACCTATAGCTAGCTAGGTGCAAGAGAGAATAATATTGACAGCATGATATTGGCACTTTTTTTTACCCTCCTCATCCACTTATACCTTCATTTTACCATAAATCCTTAAAATACCCCTAATTTTTTGTTAAAAAAAATATTTTTTAAAATTTTTTGGAAATACCATTTTTTACGGTATTTTCGGACGGTTAATTTCCAGGGAATTCTAGAAATACCTCAAAAAAAGGTATTTCGGAATGAAGAATAAATTCGTTTTTTAATATTTTTTTAGGACTATTTTGATCCGTTTGGTCAATTTGGGGTATGGGTACAATGGGGTTAAAAAAAAACTGCCCATCATATTTAATTTGTCAAAGTACTATATATTCCAGTATTGACATATTGATACAATTTTGTTTGTTGCTGGAGTTTAAGTTATAGCTTGACTAGCATGGCTTTGTATAGAATAGATCAATGTCAACAAACTACGCAGTACAGTACTGAACCATGCATAACTTAGTTTATGTACAAAATCAAGTGCAGAGATAATTACTGCTGAATACAGACTTAATAACCCCCCAATGGTACAAGGTAAGTCAACCAAAGACATTGACCTCGTTGCCTTTAATTTGTCATTCGAGGTTGTTCATAAAGAGGTAGTAGATTTTAGAAATTTTAAAATTCAACATTAATTCACATTTTTTATGCCATCATTTGAAGTTCACAAACGTGTTCGGAAGTTCAGAAACACGCGTCCATATTGAAACTACGAACCAATGCTTCCACATCCATTTGCTCTTTATCGTGCTTTTGGTGGTCCACTAAACATCTGCTTAATTAGGTTGTGTTATTTTTTTAAACTAAGTTATTCCCTGCGCGCACAACTGCAGAGACTAATCTCTTGAGATACTGAGATCCATTTAAGGGGTTGACCTCTCCCACCAAGTATTTTTCCATACGCACGGGTCAATGATCGAACCCTTGACCAAATTGGTTAAAGAGCCCAAGTATCTACCACGTATACTATACCATGTTGGTTAGGTTGTGTTATTTTGGATGTAAGTACTTTTGTATCATCTATGTCCAATTAAAATGATCTAATAATATATGTTTATAAGTAACTAATAGATCCCTAGTAGGTAGCTCAATTTGTGAGCTAAGGGATACAAAAGTGCAAGCAGGACTAGCATTGGCGGACCTACACTATATTCAGGGGGTTCAGTTGAACCTCCCGGAAACAAAATGTTAGTACTAGTACCCCTATATAAAATTATTTTGAACCCCCCAAAATTTTAAATTTGCACTAGTATCCTTAAATTTGCACCCAATTTTTAATAGATCTGTCTGATCTGTCTTATTAATCTCTATAAGAGATTGAGGAGAAGGAGGGATGGCGGCAAGGGCTGCTTCCCTGTCGTGATTCATCGTTGATTCTCAGATCAACCCTCAACGTCTGCTGATCTATTGCGTATTTTCTGTTCTGTTCTGATCTCATCGTGTCGTCTCGCGTCGTCCAAGCCCGCGCCGTCGCTCGCATCTCACGTTGCCAACCGAGATCCGTGAAGACGATGTGCGGTTAGGGAGATTGACTGACTGTGTTGCATTTTAGAAGGCGTCGCCGTGGCCACCATGGCTAGCTCAGATGACTTGCTACAGATCCTCCCATGGGGCTCTGTCGCTGTTCCATGCGCCGCGCCATCTCTGCAAGTGGATCTTTGCGCCGTGCCGTCTTCACAGTTCGGAGCTCCTTGCGCCGTGCCTTCAGTCGCGCCGTCTTCACAGAACGGAGCTTCCTCTGCTGCGCTGTCAGCACCTGACGGAGGTACAGTTCGCGATCTCTTTCCAGAGGCTGCTGTACAGGTTTCGGGATCCAGTGCTATGCTGGCTTCGGTCAACGGTGCTCCTGCTGGGAATAATTTGGGTACTGCTGTCGTACAGCAAGTTGTTGTGGATGTCCCATCTGCGAGTGGTGTTAAACGAAAATCTTTCTCTGAGGCGCTGACAGGTATCCCTCAAGCCCCTAGATCGTTTGCAGATTTTGACTACAGGAAGCCGCAGAAACCTTGTTTAAAAGGAGATGTTATTGCTGTTAAGATATCTGAAGATGAATATCAGGCTAGTATAGCTGAATGTGTTAATCTTTTACACGGTAGAATAATTTTGGCTAAAGGAGATAAACCATATCAGATTAAGGATCTAAAGGCAAAGTTGTCTAATATCTGGAAGATCTCTTCTGATTGGTCTCTGGTGTCTCTTGGTAAGGGTTTTTTTGAATTCTCTTTTGTCTCTATTGAGGATCTTAGGCATGTTTGGTCTCTTGGTTCGCGATCTCTAAAGCCGGGTGTTTTGCGCCTGTTTGCTTGGAAGCCAGATTTTGACCCTATCTCTGCAAAACAAACCAATGCTCAGTGTTGGGTTAGGCTTCATGGTTTGTCCCGGAAATACTGGAGGTCAAAAATTTTGTTTGAGATCAGTGGTAGCCTAGGAGCTCCTATTGCTTTGGATGAAGCCACTACAAAAAGGACTTTTGGGCATTTTGCTAGAGTTCTTATTGATGTAGATTTTTCTGAGAAACTACATGATCAACTGTTAGTAGAAAGAGAGGGTTACTCCTTTTTCATCAGGGTGGAATATGAGAGTGTCCCTATGTTTTTCACCTCCTGTCAATGTATTGGTCATTCTCCCAAAAATTGTAAAAGAAACGCTGACATCCCAACCAAACCTTCTCGGAATGACAATGAGAAGCCTTCAGAGAAACCAGGTGAGCCTGATGCTGGCCCAGTCACTGTGCAAGACAATAGTTTAGTTTTGGTAAGGGAGAAAAATGATCTCATCAAGGGTTTTGGACACACTGTTATTTCCCCGGAAGAGATGGCTGGGGCCATGTTGATATTGGTGAAGCTCACATCTGCTCCACCAAGTCTCCCACGACTAGGTTTGACTCTGGTGCTTCCTACGCGGTGGAGGTATCTGCTTTGGAAAAAAGCTGGGCGGATATCGCAGATGAGGAGGTTGTCTCTAACTCGCAAGCAACTATGCTCTTTCTAAACACCAAAGTTTTGATTGTTCCTGACTCAGAGGTCACGAATCCTGCAGTAAAGGCTGATATGCAAATTTTAAGTAGGCTGTGGGGTGAGTCGCCAGATGACGTTGGTGACCCGGTGGTTCCTAACTCAGCGGAGAGGTACTCGGAACCGGTTGTCTCCAAGAAACAGAAGAAGACGCAAAAAAAGGCTGTTGGCTACAATCTTCGGTCTAAATCTGGTTCAATTTCTGTCACTTTTTGAGGTGTTGTTTGTTTATTTCAGTCTTTGGGCCTGTTTTGTTTGGACTGTTGGTCTGCTCTCAACCTTTGTTTGGTTTTTGGGTGCCTTTGCACAGGTTCCTTTTTGTTTGGTTGCTTTGTTTGCTTTTTCTGGCTTTGGGTCTTGGTTTGGTCCCCCCTTAGTCTTTTTATTTTCTGTATTCCTTTTCTCTTTTTAATATAATTTAGTTGCATAAAAAAAATCTCTATAAGAGACTATTTATAAAACTTTAGGAAGTAATTTTACCGATATCACATATTTTTACAGAGTACTTCTTATTTTCACATACTTTAGGACATAAATAGATAATGGCGGGTAAACTTAGAGACTAGCTTGGTGATTTTCTCTTAAATAAATGTGGAGTTAGATAACTTGATTCCTTAATTTTAGTGAATTAAATGAGGATATTTGAAAAAAAAAATTAACAATCCGAAGAACCATGCATAATAAAAAAAAAGTGTACCCCCTTACCTAGGGTCCTGGGTCCGCCACTGAGGACTAGGTCTCGTGTTTAAACTCGGGAAGCTAACATTTCCCCATCCTCTAACTACTAACTACTAACATTTGCTTATAAAAAAAGTAACTAACAAAATTTCGGTCTTTAATGTGTAGAGACTAAATCATAATTCTATTTTTGTGGTAGGCTAAAATATAAATACCAATAGATAACTCTAGTTAGGTTCATATATAAAGAAGTTATGGTCCACAGGTCACACTCACTTGGATCTATTCTTGTCTGACAAGTGCATTGACCCAAAAGTTCAAAAGTCACGTACCAAATCAACATCATAATTCAGGTACGCTTCCGTTTTAATATTTTATATGATGATTATCATGATTGATTTTTAAGGATTAATTTAAATCTAACAAATACAATCCATGGTTATTGTTCGAAATCAAAAAATCATTTTTGTTTAACGACACTAACTATGATATTTTGTGGGAAAAATCTAATGTAACCAAAAAGAAATCATGATGAGTCTCCTATAATAAAAAGAGGTGCTAGCAAATTTCCATTTTTAGATATTTTACGAGCTTGCCACAAGTCCAAAACTAAGGGTAAAAATGTTAATTGGTCACTACAAGACAAAAATGTCATTTTTATCTCTTTTTACTTTTTCTCTTACACACTTTCACATCATCTCTCTTCTCTCTCATATCTTTCTTTATTTCCTTCATCACTCTCTCTCTCTTCTAATTATAATCTAATGTAATACTATCTATCTATCTATCTAAACAATGACAAATAATTTTACTGCTAAATGACAAAAATAAAGCTAACGTGCCAGAAAAAATGAGATGCAGGCTAACTGACGCAGACTGAGGCACTGATGTGCTGTCATTTTTTTCTTTTCAAAAAACAATTTTTTTTACTATTTTCTATAATAAAATCAATCAATTTAACTACAAAGAATCGTCAACAGAAATTCAACCATGCATTATCAAAAATTCCAAAATTAATATGGAGTTAATTAATATGATATACTATTTACTATTTACTATAATCTACTGAAACTACTAAACCATTAAATTAATATTAAATGATATACAATTTACTATTTACTATAATCTACTGAAACTACTAAATCCAATCAATTTAACTACTAACAATTGTCAAAAAATTGAACGACTAACAAAAATTTCAAAATAACTTTTTTTTTAAATATTTTAATGATTTAACTAAACTGATTAAAGGAGCGGCAATATAAGAGACTGGCCACGGGAGTGGCAACGAGGGAGGCAACGGGGAGGGGCATTAGGATCGCCAACGGGATCGCCAACATGAGAGGCAACGGGAGCGCCAACGGGAGTGCATATCTTTTTTTGGTATAAATCGGGTATCCTCTGCACACAACTGCAAAGACTAATCTCCCGAGCCGGGTAGGACCAAAATGGGCGGCAAAGCTCTCCCTCAAGAGCCCTAATCGCCAACATGAGAGGCAACGGGAGCGCCAACGGGAGTGCATATCTTTTTTTGGTATAAATCGGGTATCCTCTGCACACAACTGCAAAGACTAATCTCCCGAGCCGGGTAGGACCAAAATGGGCGGCAAAGCTCTCCCTCAAGAGGTTTAACACTGTTGCATGCCCAAGGCTGGATTCGAACCCAGTACATTAGTTAAGCTGGACGAGACCCCTACCATCTCATCCAAGTGCTCTTGGGGTAACGGGGTGGGGCGAGTGCCAACGGGGGTGCATATCTTATATTAAATCTCATTTTCTTTTTTCCTGATTTCCATTATTAAGATTATACCGACTTTTTTTAAAACTTTTTTCAACACAAGTATTTTAATAAATTTGAAATATAGACTTTTATCGAGTTTTTCCTTTTTCTTTTATTACATTTTACAATTTTCAACGTATTTATAATTTTATAGTAAATTATAACAAATACAGTGTGACCCGTGAGGATGCACGGATAAAATACTAGGTGCCAAACATTGTCGGAGCATCAATTATATGGTTTCAAACTTTACCAAATATAATTAATACCTGATCACTAACCAAACTCAACAATTAAGATAATTTTTTAATAGTCAAAATGAGTTTAAGAAGAGCCCTAATCGTTTATTCACAAAGCAGGATGTTAAGAAGAAGAATCACATGGGTTTGAAACTTTAAAATGCAAATACACGAAGCATTTACACTGAAATAATGAAACAGAAGAAATTGCACTTGGTCTAGAAAGTCGTTTTCAAAGGTTCAAAAACGAAATAAAGGGTGGGTTTTATAAAAGCAAGAAAGCGAAAATTCAATTAAGCAAGCATAGCATAAAAAAATATAAATGAAATTAATAATCATGACGATCATCTGACCTGGGAGCCACTGATGATGCAGACCAAAATCAAAACAGATTGTGGGTCCATAAATTTAATGTCTTTCTGCTTCAGATTAATCCCTTCTCACCCGTCCCCTCTGTCCTTCTCCTTTTGCTCTGTTAACAATTAGGTTTCCTTCTTGTTTTATTACTATTTTCTATCTGCTTATCACATTATTATAGTACTAATTAATTACTGCCAACACTTCTTCCTGTTACTTATTTGGCACTAAATTAGGGCAATTTGGTCTTTTCAAACTGGGATTGCTAATCACTTTGGCTCCATAATTAAATCCTATCCACTCAATTTGAACTTGTCAGAATTTAATAGCATGAGACTCACACAGAGCTTATCTCTTATATTAATTAGATTTTATTTTAATAAGATAAATTTATATCGAACCAAAGTTTTACACAATCTCAATTATATAAAGTGAAAGAGTTTGCATTCCAACAAGAGTTGGGTCGAATGGTAACTACCTCAGATCTCACTTCAAAATCTTAAGTTTGTATTTTAGGTGTGGTTAAAACTCTCTTGAAATGGAAGAACAACACGGAGCAGAGTGAAAAAGTTTGCATGATTTTTATTGGTCCTATGTAAATAACTCGGCTAATGAGTCAATTAAGAGACACCCACCGATGAAATGTAGAAACCCTTTTGGTGGTCCACATTCTAAGGTTGTATATTCTTCTAGAGTATATATAAATCTTAGAGAAAATATAGAAATTGTGTTGGATAAATATTGCACTAAAGGTGATAGATAATACAGTTAAAAGTAATATTTTTAACTTTTTTTTTGGTATGGACAATTGCTGGCTACCGATGGAGTGTCCCAACGCTTTCAACGAAAGACTAATCTCCGCTCGTGCTTAGGATCAAATTTCGCACTGACCAACACCGAGTTTGTCCACAACGAAAATCGAACCCGGGAGCACCAAGTCGACCCTCCGTGTCTCAAGGTAAATTAAGTCATTGGCCCAACGATGTTGGTTAGTAATATTTTTAACCGGCGAGTCACTGATTCAATGTTGTTTATTTTTGACAAAAAAATTCAATGTTGTTTTGTAGTTGAATTAAATATATATATATATATATATATATATATATATATATATATATATATTATGTTATATTGTAATTAAAAATTTAATAGAAAATATTACAACATTAACATAATATTTTCTAAGAGAAATGCTAATAAAATTGTATACATCCTTTGCAATGGTGACCTTATCATCCGTTAGTCTTCAAGGAAGTCTCCTCATGTATTGCTCAAGTTATTATGAATGAAATATACATTGAACTCTTTTTGTTAAAAAAAAACATAAATTAAATATTAAATTAACAATAAATAATCGCATTATATGTTTAGTAGATAAAAAGTAAATAGTAAAAAAATCTTTTCTTACTAAGGCTGGGAGTAATCCAGCCATTTTGGCTCCAAAATTTGTCGAAAATAGATACGTATTATATGTATCCGTATAACAATGCTCAAGTAAAGACAAAAAAATTTGTGGCAGTTTCACAATTATAATAAAAACATGAAAGTAGATCTGGCCCAAATAAAGACAAAACAGTTGATGGTAGTTTGACAATTATGGTAAAATCTTGGGGAAAATCTCGCCCAAATAAAGACAAATAAATTGGCTTTTCATAATTATGGTAAAAGCGTGGGTATAGTTCTTGTCCAAATAGTGACAAAAGAGTTGGTGGCAGTTTTACAATTTTGATAAAAGCATGATGACAGATCTCGCTCAAATAAAGACAAAAAAGTTGGTGGTAGTCTTGCAATTTTGATAAAAGCATGGGGGCAGATCTCGTACAATATAGTGACAAAAAAATTGGTGGCAGTTTTGCAATTTTGACAAAAGTGTGAGGGCTGATATTTCACATATACACCACACGACCAAAACTAGCTTGCACCCTTTTTTCCCCTTTTCATATTTTAAGCAGTGTGTTTCGCAATTTTGACAAAAGTGTGAGGGCGGATATTTCACATACACCACACGGCCAAAACTTGCAAAAAAATTTAACTGTTCAAATACTTGAAGTTGGTTCATCAATAACAGGTTTGGTAAAAAACTTAATTTCGTGAGGAAATAAGTAAAACGTGACACTAAGCAGTGTGTTTTTAAGTACTTTAGAGTCGAAAAAAAAAAATATGTTCAAATACGTGATGTTCATTCTTCAATAGCCGGATTGGTGAAAAAATTAATTTTGTGTCAAATACGTAAAGTGCGATTACAAGCACCGTGTTTTTGGGTACTTAGAGTACCGACATTTTTTTACATGTTCCGATACGCGAAGTTAATTACTCAATAACCGAATTTGTGGGAAAAAAATTTAATTTCGTAACAATATACATATAGTGTGACGCTGAGCAGTGTGTTTTGAGGTATTTTAAAGTTCGAAATTTTTTTAAATATTCGGATACGTAATGCTCCTTCTTAAATAACCTATTTGGTGAAATTTTTTTCTTACAAAACATGTAAAGCACAATACTTCTCTACATTTTTAGTATTTTTTAATATGCTATTGAAAATAACTAAGACCTGTGCTGTGCAGCGCACTGGGTTATTATGTCTGATAAATAGTTAAAGGGAGAAGTTTAGGTATATTGGTGTTTATGTTCTCCTCTTAAAATAAAATACATATAATCAACTGCAAAATCTCCCGTCAAAAAAACTACAACACCTAACATTGTTGTGGCCTTTCCTTCTAGGAAGGCACCCCAAACACAGTACAATGAAGTTCACTTCATATATCATCGACGCTCACTTGACTAACACCAACAAGTTAATTGATTTTAAGTCGATCACTCAGAGTATCTCTAATGCAACAATTCTCATTTTTTAAGTGGAATCTACATATATGTACACATCACACATTTATAATTTTCTAATGTTAGTTCATAATAAGCTCTCAATCTCTCCAAACGAACACCTAAAAATGTTTACTAAAACAATCTCACTAATAATTCTATATCATTTCACTTCAATAATAATAAATTTATTAAGTCATAATTATATTATTTATGAAATGGATCCTCTCTAAAATTTAAGATAAATTCATTATTATTATTGTATGATGCAGGAAGAGAGGATCCATGATCTTAAATTTTATGTTGACACGCGGTGAATATGGAGGACTTTAAGAACAGCTAACAGCGTTAACAGCTTAAGCACTGTTAATTATGAGATGGAATTTTAAATGACATTGTTAGGTACTGGTCAAGAGAATTGACTAACAATTGGGGGATCCATTATTCTCATTGATCAACAAATTGAGTTACAAATGGTTTTATACAATACAAAGAGTAAAGTACTCTAACTGCTTATAACAACTTGCAGCTAACACCGAAATAGAATTAACCAATTAGTTACTGACAGTAACTAGTAAACTAACCTACAGTAACTATTACAAGGTAACTCAATTACAACATATATTCAACAATGACTCAAAGACAGATTGGCTTACATTGCCTCTCCTAATCTGGAAACTGCTAACAACAGAACAGATTATCTCAATGCAGCTGGTCATCTATTGTACACATCCCCAACATTCCTCTGAGTTTCACAAATGAATCAAGCTTTAGAGGCTTTGTCATAATGTCTGCAACTTGGTCAGCAGTATTGCAGTACAAAAGTTCAATTATTTCTTCAGTAACTAAATCTCTCAAGAAATGGAATCGTATATCAATGTGATTGCTCCTTCCATGCAACACAGGATTCTTGGAAAGCTTAATGGTGGAGTTATTGCCACAATACACTATTGTTGCCTCATGTTGTTCTATTACCAGCCTGCTCCTCCTTAGCCATACCCCTTGACAAGCATACAGGCACAAGCAGCAATAAACTCTGCTTCTGTTGTTGACAGAGTAACAACAAGTTGTTTCTTGGAAGCCCAACTCACAGCAGCAGAACACATCATGAACACATAACCTGATGTGCTTCTTCTATCATCAGAATCACCTGCATAATCAGAATCGGTGAATCCCATCAGTTTTCTTCTGCTCTGTTTCTTTCCAGTTTGCTTCCTGTACAGAATGCCCAAATTTGTTGTCCCCTTTTTACAGCTACTAAATGTGTCTCAGTTGGCCTCTCCATATATCTGCTTGCCAAACACGCTGCATTAAATCAGGTCTTGTTGCAGTGAGGTACATCAAACTGCCAATCATTTGCTAATAACCAGTGACATCTACTGCCCTTCCCTCCTCATCTTTGCACAGCTTATTCCCAGGCACTATGGGATTTGTTACCATCTTGCTATTCTCCATACCAAACCTTTTGAGTACTTCATTTGTATACTTTTGATGGCAGATGAACACACCAGTTTCTGTTTGGTTTACTTCAACTCCAAGGAAGAACTTCATTCTTCCAAGATCAGACATTTCGGACTCTTTTTCCATTGACTTCTTAAATTCCTAGAACATCTCTTTATCACTGCCTGTGTAGATTAAGTCATCTACATATAGGCTGACTACTAACAATTTACCATCAGTTCCTTCTTTAGCAAAGAGGGTATGTTCATGAGGACATTTAGTGAATCCTTCCTTGCTAAAGTGGCTTTCTATTCTTCTATACCAGGTCCTAGGGTCCTGTTTTAAACCATAGAGAGCCTTTTGAAGTTTGTATACCTTGCTTTCTTCACCTTTCACTATATATCCACTTGGTTGAGCTATGTACACATCTTCACTTAGTTCACCATGTAGGAATGCACTCTTAACATCAAGTTGATACACTTCCCAATTGTTCATAGCAGTCACTGCTAGGATAGATCTGATGGTGTCCCATCTTGCCACAGGTGCAAAAACCTCATTATAATCTATCCCATGTTTTTGTGCATACCCCTTGGCTACCAATCTCGCCTTGTCTTTTTCTACCTTTCCTTCTTCATTCAACTTTGTTTTAAAGATCCATTTGACTCCTATTGGAGCAACATTAGCTGGTAAATCCACCAGCTTCCATGTGTTATTTCTTTCTATACCCTGGATCTCAGCATCTATGGCCTGCTACCAGACTGGATTCTGGGCAGCTTCTTCATAGCTAGCAGGATCAGATGAGCACATACAGCAAGGCTCATTTCTTCAAACAAAGTTGTTCCACTAACCTCATAGTCATTCCACCAAGCAGGTGTCTTTCTTGTCCTCTTATTTTCTTCATTCACATCATTCTCTTGCTCTTGTCCCCCATTCTTGCTAGTGCTCGCAGATTCATCTAGTTGGACTATACTGCTAATGTTCCTGTCAGTGCTTCTTTCTTTCTCAGCATTTGATTGATCCTGATCATCACAGTCTTCAGTCTCAATAATTTTACTTGTATCTCCTTTCCAGTCCCATTGCCATTTGTCAGTTTCCACAAATTTGACATCCCTACTAATCACAATCTTTCTAATTACAGGATTATACGATTTGTAGGCTCTAGACTCTTCACTTACACCCAACAGGACACATTTCATACTCTTGTCATCTAATTTTCTTCTATGAACATTAGGTATGTGCAACACACCTATGCATCCATATACCCTAAAGTGACTCACAGAGGGCTTCACACCACTCCAAGCTTCCTGTGGAGAACAGTTTTTTACTACTAGAGTGGGACTTCTATTTAGGACATAGGTGGACCAATTAACTGCTTCTGGCCAAAACTCCTTAGGGACTTCCTTCTCACTCAGCATATATACTCCTCACCATATTCATTATGGTTCTATTTCTTCTCACTGCCACCCCATTTTGTTGTGGGGTATAGGCAGCTGTCAATTGTTTTTTATTCCCTCATTGCTACAAAACTCATTGAATTCTATTGAATTAAATTCCCCTCCTCTATTTGTCCTAAGACATTTGATCACCTCACCGGGTTCTTTTTCAACATTTACTTTAAATCTTTTGAAAATCTCTAATGCAGCAGATTTCTCAGACATAAAGTAAACCCATCCCTTTCTACTATAGTCATCTATGAATGTTATAAAGTACCTTTTATTGCTATTGGACTCTGATGTGATTGGGCCATAAATGTCAGAATGAATGAGTTCCAGAACCTTAGATGCCCCCCCCCCCAATTGCTTTCCTTAGGAAATGTCTCTCTATGTTGCTTTCCTTTTTGACAATCATCACAGACTTTTGTTGAATCTAGTATCTTGGGTAATCCTTTAACCATATCCTTCTGAACGAGGATATTCAAACCCTTTTGGCTCAAGTGAGAAAACCTACAGTGCCATAGGTGAGATAAATCACCCTGCTCAGTTTGAAAACGGGATACACCAGTAGAGAGAGAAACAATATGACCTGTTATGATGAACATTCTGTTTCGGGTCATAATGCTGCTGATAACGAGCCCTTTCTCTTTGTGGAAAACCTTGCACTTGTTGTATTCAAAGATCACCTTCAATCCCTTTTCTTGAAGTTGGCCAATGCTTAGTAGATTGTTCCTCAGTTCTGGAACATAGTAGGCATCAGATATGATCTGCACAATCCCTTCAACTTTCAGTTTCACACTCCCTTTTCCTTTGACTGTCATTCTTGTATCATTTCCCAATTTCACTGATTCTCTAAAAGAATCATCAAAATTGGAGAACCATTCTCTTGTTCCACACATATGGTTACTGCAACCACTGTCAAGAAACCACAATCCTTGATCTCCTTCTTGGTCTTTCACTGCCATTAGCAAGATGGCTTCTTCCTCATCAAATTCAGTGAAATTTACCCCTGCACTTTCTTCCCAAGTTGGACATTCATATTGATAATGCCCAGACTTGCAGCACTTGTAACATTCTATTGATTCTTTACCACCTGTCCTCCCTCTACCTCTTCCACGGCCTCTTCCCCTTCCTCTACCACCAATTCTTCCACCCACAATGGCCTTTAAGGCCTGTTCTTCTTCTTCTTCTTCTTCTTCTTCTTCTTCTTCTTCTTCTTCTTCTTCTTTATTATGCCCTTTCATTCTTGCTTCGTGAACTAATAGACTACTTAGCAATTCTTCAATAGTCATTGTAGTTACATCTCTAGATTCAGTAATGGAACAAACAACATATTCAAACATGGCACTCATGGAGCGTAGAATCTTTTCCACCACAGTGATTTGCTCCATGTTCTCCCCTTGCGCCTTCATGTTGTTCACCACAGTTAGGGTTCTTGCTACGAACTCGTTCACAGTCTCTCCATCTTTCATACGAAGCATCTCGTATTCTTGCCTCAACGCCTGAAGTTGTGCTCGCTTTACTTTGTTGGATCCCTCATACCTTTGTTTCATCGCATCCCAAATCTCCTTTGTCGTGTCCTTTTTCATGATCGTTTTAATGATTCCTCACTTAATGGACTGAAAGAGATAGTTTTTCGCTTTCAAGTCATTGAGTTTCGTGTAACACCCTAATATTTCTATCAAATAGAAATGCTAAGGTGCACAAAATGGCATACATCAGAGTAATATTTCCTGTTTAGATATTGAACGCGACTAAAATTTTTCTCAATGATTAACATCAACAGTCTTACCTTCCATAACTTAATTAAAAACCATATAGGTTCCATGTCTTTCAATATCTTTATAACCTAGTGTTCAATACCATCACAAGAAAAAGCGGAAACGATTACATAACTTAAATAAATTCAAGTCATACTATCGAGTTATAAAGACAACAAGGGAACTCAATATCAAAGATAAAAGAACCAAGTCTTCTAACTTCTCCTCTAGCACGTCACCTACTCGTGCCTCGTCGCTTTCTTCTTTCCCTGTTTCTCTGTAAAACAACAACATATAATGGGTGAGATAAACATTATCTCAGTGAGTCCTGCTGTAACCCCTCACAATAACTCTCGATCCTTTTATTTCTTTTTCTTTAATCGTAGTCCATAAAGGGCCTACGTGCATATATCTTTTCCTTTCATGCCATAGTACATCTTCGGAAAAAGCTCTGCCTTTGCCTTCGAACCTCTCCACTAGCTTACACTAGCTTCAAACCTCCGAGGTCTAGGTTCTGGGGCTCATGACTTCCCCTCCCCTAGTATACTAATCTGTTGGGTCGTCACTCATCCTTTTGATATAATTTATATATCCACCCGTATTGGGCCGTCTTCTGTATTCAATATAATTTATATATTTGAACCTTAACAGTCTTTGATAAAATTATTAATTCATCCCTTTTCATTTACATGTCATTCATATTAATACATAAACATAAACTTAATGAACATATAGTTCCATAACCTTAAACATAACCCATGTCCTCTTGCGTATACTACTTTACGGTTTTTGAAACAATTATGGCTTCCAAAAATAATTCATTTTAAAACTTGCAATCATGTTCAAAAACAGAGTATCAGTGGTTCCATGACATGAGGGATGGTTGGAAAGAAGATTAGAAGAGGTTTGGAATCGAAAGGAGCGACGAAACGAGAATTCTGTCACCTTAAACCCGAATCACACGCACGGTTTGTGCCCTAGGGGCACACGACTCGTCCATGTTGCACCATTTTACTTTAGCCAACAACGAAACTGGCGCACGGTCCGTGCCCCAGGGGCGCACGGTCCGTGTGCTCTATTCAGTATACCAAATTCCTCCCGTTTCTCTCGTTTCGCTTTTCCGTTCGCGTCCAATCCGTAATCCGATCAAAATCCAACATAAACACAAACAATTCCAGACAATATTCCAGTTCAAACAATGTCAGTCAATCACAATGCATCAATCAATCAATCAATCAATCGTTCATAACTAAACACATTTTCGCAAAACAACGACTTTCAACAAAATCGAACGAAACGAAGAACAAAACCATATTCTCAGTCACATGCAAGGTTGACACAATAAAATTGAAAACCCTAAGCGAGTATAGAACTCACCTGTTGTGATGAAAATCACAAACGACCACAAACGAATGGAATTCGACACCGACTCGTCTACTCGAACTTTTCCTCATCTTGAATTTCTCGCTTCCACGAACATCAAATCGATCCCGAATGAATCCCCAAACGTGTCCAGCTACTGAAGCTTCCCCAAATGCATCTCAAATCAACAATGTAATCCCCTTTTTACTCCGATCCAATCCCAACTTCTAGAACGCGTCAACTAACTCCAAAGATCAGTTTGACAGCATCTGTGAGCTGTTTTGCAACAAACATAACTAATTCGATTCTTAACTAAAACCTTTCAAACCAGTGCCTATTGTGTAGATAATTTTGTCTAATTTCATATGGTTCAAGTCCCACACTGATATGATGAGTATTCAGGGAGTTATGGCTAAAACACTGTGACTGATTCAAAATCGTTACTGTGACAAATGTGAAATTTGTACTTAATTTTTCTCCCTCAATACTCAGTCAATTTAAACGGAGGTCTGTACTGTGAGTTGTGAAGGAAATACAAGAGAGTGTCGAAATTGTTTTGTAGCAGAATCTTCCTATGAGTTTGCATCTTCCGTCCATCCATCATGAACCACAACTTAAGTCCCAACTCTTTATTTTCGAAACCCAACTACTGGAAATCCCTCCTAGGCTGTTCCAATCTGAAATGTAGGTGTTGAGATGTCCCAATCTAACTCCCAAAACAACATGCAAGACCACAACCTCAAAGCAAGTGGAAAGGACTCCATTTTTGGGCTATTTAGAGCTTGAGGTTCTGAAATGGTGAACTGAAAATGAGGAGGATAGAGGTGCTGATATTGGTATCATCAAGTAGTGAATAGTGAGGTGGTTGTAATGATGCAAAGAAGGAGAACATGCATCAAGAATGGAGGAAGTTCCCTCCCCTTCTTCTCCCTCTTCCTCTCACGGCTCTCCTCTCTATTTTCTGTTTTGTTTTCAGCAAAGTGAGGAATGAGGGAAGGTCTTGGCTGTTTTTCAGCTGAGGGTTTTAATTGGATAGGAAATGACGAAATTACCATTGGCCTACTAATTCCTTCTTATCTTAACTAAATACACAATAATGCTCATACTCACACCATAAGTAATATTATTAGTCATCACACACATTTATAGGTACTATAATACTTAGGTTAACTAATTAATTTAGTTATAACCGCTCGCTAGGCAAAATGACTATTTTGCCCTTTAGACTAAAATTCCCATTTAAACCTCAATTTAACTATTCAATCACAATCCTTCACTTGATTTATATAATTTGCAATTAACTTAGCTAATCAAGTAACTTATTACTTCTCGCAAATTTCGTTAAACGAAAAAAAAATAGCCAAATTGGGGATGTTACATTTCGCATCTTCGATGATCTTAAATTAATTGGTTCGGTGTTGCATTCGGGGATGGGATTGGAATTCCTGAGACGACGACATTCCAGTATTCTTTTGATCGGAGAAGATTTTCCATGAGTAACGCCCAATGATTGAAGTATCCATCGAATTTAGGGATTGAGGGTTGAAGAAATTCCCTTTCCGGCATGGTTCTTGATTGCACGCACTTGCTATGGATCCTGATCGACCGTAATCGCTGTGTTCTTCCTAATTGCTTTGATCTTTCTTCGCTCAATTCTTTTTCTCTCACACGAAACTGTTTGTTTCTGGATTAGGCCCTTACGAGCTCTGATACCAATTAGTTACTGACAGTAACTAGTAAACTAACCTACAGTAACTATTACAAGGTAACTCAATTACAACATATATTCAACAATGACTCAAAGACAGATTGTAATATCCCCAATTTTCGCTATTTAAATTATTTGGCGTGAAATGATTTTTTTATTGATTTAAATGAGTTGCTTGAAAAATAATTGTGTGGATTGTCAATTAATTTAATTGGGTGCCAAATTGAGTTAATTGCATCATATTTAGTTTATTAGGAGTGAGGGAGTCATTAGGAAAGAAATGTGGGTATAATCGTATTTGCGCATTCCTGTTGCGCCCGAAAAAGTCCCTGAGGGAATCTTTCTTCGTTTACAACTTTTTGAAAATCAATGAAGTCGCCACCAATATTTTTTTTATCAGGAAAATATTGAAGAAAAACCTGTTGGAAAGCGGATGGCCTTTTGAAAAACCGGAAAATTTGGGTTCGGGGGTCGGTTAGGCATAGGGAAGGTTTTAGCACCCTACACCTCCTTTCTACCGAAAGGGAACCTTTAATTAAATGTGTGGTTTTAAGTGCGGATTTGGAAAATACTTAAATTTGCTCCTTTTTTCGAAAAGAGAATGAAAAGACTAAATGAAAATTTTTATTTTTGGCAAAAGTGTTTCTTGTTTTTTTTTTTAAGAGAAAAAAATGTTTTTAGTTTATTGTGCTTGACGGAGGATATCCGCTCCTACGTATCTCCCGGTGCGATGGAGAATTCAAAGCTACGTAGTTCTGGTTTTTCTAAAAGGGTTTTGTTTTTTAATTCGAGTGTTCGCGATGACCAAACAACAACGGTTTAGAGTGGTCACACTACTAACTCTTTTGAAAATGAGATTATCATTGACAACCTAACGGCAACGGCGCGAGTGATCATTAACGATAATCGGTTTTGCTTTTGATTTTAGTGTTCGCGATGACCAAACAACAACGGTTTAGAGTGGCCGCGCTACTAACTCTTTTGAAAATGAAATTATCATTAACAACCAAACGGCAACGGCGCGAGTGATCGTTAATGATAATCGGTTTTTATTTTAGATGACCAAAAAGGGGTTTCGCAATCGAATTGATTTTTGGTTTGTGAGACATTTATCCATCATTGGGAAGAAAGGGTTTGTGAAGAGAAAGAAGAAAAAAACAAATAGATGAATAAATTTACTTAAAGGAAATGAACAAAATTTATGAGAAAAAAAAAGGAAACAGGGAGGTGCAATAGTAAAATGGGGGTGCGAGTTACAGGAGACTGTATTATCAAAAATGGGGTGTAAACAGCGAGGAGGGTTGTATTTTAAAATAGGGGGTGCAGAAATCAGGAAATTGTTCCAATGGGCTGTGTGAATGCTGGGCTCTTTCAAAGGGGTTAAGTTATCAAAATTAGGGGTGTGGAAAAAAAGGAAGCCCAGTTCGCATGGGAAGGCCCAGTTAGCGAAACTGGGCTTAAGTGACAAAAAAAGGCCTTATGCTTGAGCCTGGGGGGTGTAAATAACAGTTTACTTGTTTTTTTTTAAAAAAATGTTTTACTTACCACTCCTTTTTTACTAAGGAAAAGTTTTTTTTTTTGTTCTCTTTTTTTGTTAATTTCTGATTAAAAAAAACGAATAAATAAATAAATAAAAGAAAAGCATAAAAAACAGTTTATTTGTTTACTTAATAATAGTAAAAGAAATGTGTTGACTACCCCCTCTTTTATTAATTACTAGGAAATGTTTTTTTGTTTTTTAGAGTTCTTTTGTTATCATTTTTGGTTGAAATAATTTTTGGTTAAATAAAAAAAAACGAATAAATAAATAAATAAAAGAAAAAAAACATAAAAATTAGTTTACTTGTTTATTTAATGATAATAAAAGAAATGTCTTGACTATACCCTCTTTTATTAGTTACTAGGAAACGTTTTTCTTGAGTTTTTCCGAAAAATGATTTTTTGTGAAGTGTTTTTTTTTGTTGGCACTTGGTATAAAAGAGATCTATTAATTATTTAAGGAAACATTTTACCTTAAATCCTTTTTTGATATTAGAAAAAAAATTGCTACATTTCTTATTGTTATTATTTTGATGATGATGATTATTGTTGATGAGAAAATCCTTTAACTAGCTATCATTACTCATGCTTATGCACATAATTTGTTTATTTAGGAAGGTATAGGAAAAAATAAAATTGAACGTGACATTCAAAATAAACTGAATCCTTTACAACTAAAAAAACATATTAAATAGTCTATGCATGCTCTTCTATTCTTTTACTCAAAAGAAAGATAATAGAACATTCAACATCAAAAAAAAACCATATACATGAAGATGAACAGAATATCAAATAAAAGATTCAAAAAATCATAAAATAGAAGAGTAAAATATACAACAAACCTTGGACAAGGAATTCTCTTCTCAAATCTCACCAACGAGAATCATAAAAAATAAAAACTGTATGATAAATTTAGAAAAAGAAAAACAAAAATTTTCTCTCTCTCACTCTTTCACTCCAATATCTCCAGAACCGGTTTTTGCTCCTCTTGCTTCTGGATCTCCTTCGAGCTTTCGACCCTTCACACTCTTCTCTCTCAAAAATCCTCCCCTTTCCCACAAAACCGTAACCCCTATTTATACTAAAACTTGATCTTGTAGTTGTGTGCTTTGTTTTTCGGTTTTTTCCACCAAGCCTTGTGTATAGACCCGTTGGCGTGCTAACCTTGAGAAAAACGAAATGGAAAACATGTTTCCTTGGATGAACCCGCGAGCCTTTGAGGGACCAACGGCCTCTTGTGTGGTGATGCCCAAAGATGGCGATTTCGTGAGAGAGGAGAGAAAGGGGGGGCACCAAAAATGGTGATTTCGTGAGTGGTGGTGAAAGGAAAAACGTGTGGAGATGGAGAAGGGGGGGGGGGGACGGCTAGGGCTTGAGAGGAGGATGATGAAAGGAACCATGGGAAGAAGAGAAAGGAGGCGTGGAAGGGAGAGGAGATGGGATGGTTGTACGGCTAGGGTTTGATGGGGATGATGTTTTGGAGGTTATGTGAGAGAAAAGGAGATGGAGTGAGGTCGTGGAGTGAGAGAGGGAAAGAAAGGGTTGAGTGTGAGTGGGAGAAAGAAGAGGAAGTGTGTGTGAGTGAGAGAGAGAGAGAGGAGTGAATCCGTGAGAGGAGGAGAGTGTGTGTTAGGGTTTGGTGAGAAGTGATGTGTGAGAGGTTTGAGTGAAAGGAGGAAACGTGAGAAGAGGGAAAGGAGAGAGAGAGAGCCGTTGGGGAGAGGGAAAATGAGTGCATGGGGAAGGGAAAAATGGGGAAGTGGGATTGTGAGTTCCAAGGAGGGAATAAAGGGGAGTGGGGGCGGATTTCTAGGCTAGGATTTGGGGATGAATGTGGACATTTTTTAGGGCTAAGGGGGAGAGTGAATGTGGCCACATTTTAGGGTTAAGGGGGGTGGCCGAATTTTTTAGGATTTGGAAGGGGGGAATTCGAATTAGGGTTTAGTTGGAGTGGGTTGGATGGAGTTGGGTGTTGGGTTAGGAAGGAGTTGGGTGTTGGGTTAGGAAGGAGTTGGGTGTTGGGTTAGGAAGGGGTTGGATTGGGTTTGGTGGAAGAGTTGGATTGGGTTTGGTGGAGGAATGGGCTTTAAATGGCCCAATCTTGATTGCACCTCTATATTTTTTACAACCCCCCCCCCCCCCCTATTTCCTCCTTTGCTTATTTTTGTTTCTTTACTTCTAATTATTATTTTTTCAAAGATTAAAACTTGTAGCAAAATAAAATAATACATGACATGAACCTAAAAATAAATAAAATCTTTCATTTTTGATCGGACAAAATTAGGGTATTACAATTCCCATATATATATATACACCTTCAGCTGAAATCCAAAGAAAAACACTTCATTCTTCATTTTATAAGATTCTGGAACAGCAAAGAGATAGGGAGGAGAAGAGAGAGGATGCGAATGGGAGAGGAAGAGAAGAGGTGAGGGTTTCCTTCAAACCATCATGCATGCTTCATCTATCAACATATTTTGAATCATCTCCCTATTTCCTTTCCATTGATGCTAAGTTCATAGTCATCCCCAACCTCCACCACATTCCACCATTGAAGACCACCTTGAGCTTCACATGGCCAAACACCAAATCTTTCCCTTGCATGTTATGTTGGTGAATAGTAGAACCAGTCCCTGTACCTGAAAAACAAAGTGGAGCAACCTAGAGAGTAGTTCAGTGGCTGGGTTTTCGGTTGGAAGTTAATTGGAGCGGTTTGGGTGAATTTGGAGTCACCGTGTGATCGTGATCGTGATGTCTCGGTGTCTATTGCTATTGTCGTCCAAGAGGTGAGTTCTATAACTCACTAGGAAAAACATGAATATGTGTTCTTGAGTTTGAATGTGAATCGGGATGGATATGGGAACGATCGGAATAGAAAAGAGAACGCGAAAAAACTGTTTTTCTGAAATACTGTTAGTCACGCACGGATCGTGTGTATGGGCGCACGGGTCGTGCGTGAGATTCTGGAACCACTGGTGCTGTTTTTGAAAACGCGCACGGGTCGTGTGCCAAGGCGCACGGACCGTGCGTATCTCTCCGATGCGACATTTTAAAATACGTCCTAAGTCGTTCCGATTGGTCCTAAGCCCCTTCCAATCCACTTCCCCAGGTTCCCCTAGGATGGGAACACCGTAATTCTACATGTTTGGCTTTGACTGAAGTGGTAGTATTGATCGGGAAGTAATTCGGGATCGGAAAGGAATGACACGATAAATGATGGACACGCACGGATCGTGTGTATGGGCGCACGGGTCGTGCGTGGTCTTCTGGTTGCCTCTTTTAAAAAGTGTTTTAAGTCATTCCGAACGATTCCAATTGCTTTCTAATCCCTCCTTCCACCTTCCCCAATGATACTATAATTGAATTGCCCTGAATTGAGTGGTAATTGACTGTGATTGGATCTAAGTTATGTTAGTACCATATGATTAGTTGTGTTTGGATTACGTTCCGGTTAAGTGAATGCTCATGTGATTGACCATTGATTTCATGTTATGACTTTGTGATTGATGTATGGTGCTGGATTGACTGGTTTAGTGAGATTGATAAGATAAGTTAACAACCCTTAGTAATCCATGAGAGATCACTTAATAATTAGACTTAGTTAGTAATTAGATCACCTTAGTAATAAGTTTATGTTCAGTTCAGTTCATTGTTCAGTTAAGTTATTGTTATGTTTAAGTTCATTGTTGAGTTCAGTTCAGGTATATCATCATATATACCTTTTAGTCGGGGTGACGACCCTATTCAGTTTAGTGTGCTAGGGGAGAGGCAGTCATGAGCCTTATGAACCTAGGCCCCATTAGGGACCCAGCCGATTAGTGGGGACGGGTTCACCGGAAGCTTATTATGCCAAGTGACCGGTGACACGCTATAACTTTAGTTAGTGTTGTTTCTTGTAACCGGCTTGAGGGTTATGAGGACAACGTTTAGTTTAGTTATGAGTTGCGTCTTGTAACCGGCTTGAGGGTTATAAGGACAACTTCAGTTAGTTAGCCACATAGTCAATTTTGAGGACTATGAGTCAGAATCAGAATAATGAATCAAGCATAATTGAACCGAGAGGTTTAGTAAGGGGTCGCGATAGAACTCACTGAGACAAGTTGTCTCACCCAATCCATTGTTGTTGTTTTTCAGTTAAGCAGGGAAAGTTGAAGACCGTGAGGCATGGCTATGAAGATGCTTGAGGAGCAACCGCTATCTTTATTTCTTTATGTCTTGTATTTCAGTTTCCCTTGTATCTCTGTATTTTGTACTCAGTTTCTTAGATGTACGATGGTACGACTTATGTTTTTAAGTTGTAAATCGCTTCCACAGACTTTCTATTTTGGTACTGAACACTAGTTCAGCGGTGTAAGAACGCTTTCTGTATTTTATATTAAGTTATGTAAACGAACTTGATGGGTTTTTAGCATCGAGTATTAGTATGTGTTCAGTATTTAAAAAGGAAGTCACTCTGATGTATGCCAGTAGTGCGCTTCGGTAATTTCTACAAGATAGAAAATAACGGGGTGTTACAATTGGTATCAGAGCAGTTCGACCCAGTCGGACTTAGAATCATGAGTCTCTTAAGTCCTCTAAGTGTGATTCCTCTTAGTATGCTATTAGACGTTTAGCCTGATCAACTAAACACTTTGTGCATATTTCGCAGAATCATGGCTGGTGGAAGTAGGAGAAGCGTCCCTGTTGATCCAAATACCGAATGGATGCAGAATGTCATCGAGACGCAACAGAAGATGATGAACGACATGATGCAAATGCAGCAGCAACAGATGGCTCAAATGGCCCAGATGCATCATGAGATGATGAACCAGCAACAACCGAATGTTCAACAACCTCCTCTGGAAGATCCGAATAGGGCGTACTTTCGTTTCCAGAAGATGAATCCGCAAAGTTTCAAAGGAGGATCTGAGGTAATGGTGGCACATTTCTGGTTGGATTCAATGGAGAAGATTTTTAGGACTCTTCAATGTAGTGAAGAAGAAAAGGTTCTTTTTGCTGCCCATATGCTCGAGGAAGATGCTCAAACTTGGTGGACCAATGCTCATGAATTGATGGTGAACCAGGGAACTCCTGTTACCTGGGTTAACTTCAAGGAGATGTTTATTGGTCACTTTTTCCCTCCGGTGATGAAGTTAAGTAAACAAGCCGAATTTATCAACCTGAGACAAGGAGAGATATCGGTAGGTGAGTTCACCGCCAAGTTCGAAAGGTTGTCGCAGTTCTATCAGTTGGCAAAGCATGTTCCGAATGATGAGTGGAAGATGCAGATGTATAGGGCAAGTCTTCGTGCGGATGTGGCCCAAGGTCTTAGCTCTTATGCTATGACCAGTTATGCTGGATTGGTGCAGCAAGCTTATGTTGTAGAGGCAGATCTCAACAAGATGTATGAGGAAAGGAAAACGTATCGGAAAGAGAAGAAGAAAGCATTGGAATTGCCAACCCCAAGTGAGGAGCCAAAGGGTAACTCCAACAAAGGAAAGCAAGCTACAGCATCCGAACTACTAAGGTCCGGTAAGTGTCCGAAATGCGGGAGGCCTCACACTGGAGAGTGTTGTCTGGGATCCACTGTGTGTTACTACTGCAAGGAAGAAGGGCATTATCACTACAAGAAAATCGACGTTTTCCGACGGCAATTTTCGTCGGAAACACAGCAATTTTCGTCGGAAATTGACGTTTCCGACGAACTTTCCGACGGACAAAAAGTCTTCGCAAAATCGTTCGTCGGAAATCATTTCCGACGGATTTTTTCGTCGCAAATGTCTCCGTCGCAAAGTCGTCGGAAACCCGTCGCAAATATCCGTGGCAAAGTCGTCGCAAACTCTGACACATTTTCGTCGTAAATCCGTCGCAAATCCGTCGGAAATGTTAAAAAAAATTAAAAAAAAAATTAAATTATAAATCCAATAACAACTTCATAGTAAAGACTATAATTAAGAAAAAAAACTAATTAAGAAAAGTATATAACTAAATATGCCAATAACAACTTGTCATTGATAATTACAAAGTTACCAAAATTTATAACATCAAATCCTATACAACCAATTTTATAACCCCTGTCTGAATTCATTTTACCAAAATTAAAATATAAGAAAAAACTTCCCAAAACAATGTATATAGGTATATAACCCGCATCATGCAACTCTGAGTGCAGCTTTTATCTTCTGAAGATGAGGTTATTCACAGTATCAACTGACTCCATAGTAATTTAGCAGTTGGAAGACTATTCACCTGTATTTGGAACCCAACTGTGAGCAAACTTCCACCACTTTCACCACCAATACTACACCCTTTTGTAGAGTCCCGTTGCATCAGTCCTTTGGCAATGTGAACCATCTCCTGCATCGGTCCACCATTGGACAAAATGTCCCACTCACTCCTAAGTCGTTCATCGCGCAGGAAATCAAACAGTCTTTGTCGTGACACAGGCATCCAGACAGACGTTGCAGCACTGAGGACGATGCCGGGAGACCAGAACAGAAGCACATACACCAGAACAGAAGTTGCCTGTCATGCGTTGTGCCAGCTTCAACATGTTTCTTCTACATCTTGCCTCAAAGAAATACCGCCGAGGGGAAAGAAATTGAACCAGATGCTATATTGAAGGTTGGAACTCTGGGGAGAGAAGCTTACCAACCAGCCTGTGAGAGAGTGATAGAAAACTTCAGATTGATGAGCAACTCAATATCAAAATCATCGAAGTTAAAAGTGTCACAGAATGAACATTTGCAAAAGATAAAGAGAAAAAAGTTGATCAGCTGTGTGTTTACAACATAAATTAGAGGTGCAATAAATAGAGTTGTTGCTTCTGCTGCAAACTTGACAACACAGCTTATACAAGGATATAGATTTTTACCCCCATGTTCTTAAACTTGACAACACAGCTTATACAAGGATACAGATTTTTACCCCCATGTTCTTAAGTCCTTTTTTTAATAAACAATATTATGAAGCTGGTGATAAGGCTTCTCTACCGGGTGCTATATAAATAAGTAAACAATAGGTTAGCGAGTACTAGAGGAATCAATTACTAGGCATAAATTACATTATGAATCGACTTACTTTTTAGGACACCGGTAGTCTGCCAAACATGAAATATTTCCTCTGACAAGATTAAAAATGGAAGAGGGAGAACAAGTTAGCACTCAATAACCTATCTATATTATATAGAACGTAACTATTTATAATGAGAAAATAATGAACTTACAAGCTATTGCCCTTCAAAGAGGATGCAACAAGTTCCTGTGGCATATGATAACTTCTTGAAATTGGAAAACAAGAAAAAGATGGAAACTAAAAATTAGAAACTATAAAAGCCAGGACTCTTACACGCTTCCTTGTTGACAAGTTTTCTGCTCAAACCTTGTTATGCTGAAGTTGTTATATGACAGATCTCTGCATAAATGTTAGAGGATCTTAATCAGAATGTAAGATAATGCAATAGATAACTTCATGAAACAAGTGATTTATCAGGAAATGAAGCTAAAGTTACAGTCCTTAAAAGAGAAAAAACAAAAGAAACTGCACATTTGATCAAGTAGCACATTTGATCAAGTAATTAGACATCAATAAACTATAGACTAGAGTAAGTGAGACCAATTAGACTAGAGTAAGTGTTTGGATTTCTGTAGTGTATATAGATATATATTTATAGGTCAGTTAAACATCAGTAACATCACCCTAAAGGTTTTATTATAACAATGGTCATTTGATGAGTTATATACTCTTAAAAGTCAATATTGGTAGGCACAAACAAAAGATTTCCTTCGAAATTATTTTCTATGCTAAAAGTATTCATTTCGGAACATATTGGTTTTCAAACAGGTAATGGAATATTGGTCACTCAATGCTAGTATTGTCCTTGATTGCTTACCTGTTCATTGAATCCAGTAAAACCTTATGAGTACATGAACCTCATTTTTCAAACCATTAAAGATACCAGCAAACTCCAAGGAAATCTAACCCCCATAAACAATGGCTATTCAGGTAACACAAGTCTTAACTCTTGAAACACCAGGTTCAAGCGCAACAACACCAACAATTCCAATGGTCTCACCAAATAATAAAGCTGCAAGTATGACCACTGTTAGACTGAGAATCAATAACAACATGCAATATGTCCATGCTAGGTAATCAAAGCAAACACAATTCTTGCTCTCAGAATTGGAATGCAGAATTCAAATCAACACGTATTTTTTTAATAGACGAATCAAAACATTATTTTATTAGAGTAATCAACACAGAGTTAACTAAAATAAATTTCTCTTTTAATGCATTCTATCAAGAAAGAAAACAAGCCATAATAGATATAACGATATAACTTGGGACTTTAAGCATGCATTTAGGATTGGTAAACTTGCAAATATTTTGACCACATGAAAGAATATGACAAAACATTAGACTTATTCAAAATAAAGGAAAGACATCAAACTAAATACAGGATTATGCAATTCTAGAAACATATAAGCACTAATCTTGCATTATAAAGTATACAAACATGTCTTGTAGGCATCTGTGTTATATATCATAATGAACATGTCTTGTTATGTGTAAATTTACTTGGTGTGCAACCTGATCAACCAGAATTGATGTGCGACATATTAAGCATCAAAATTTCTAAAAACAAAGAATATCATGAAAGAAAAGACAGACCAAGTTATGTTCTATATTGTGGCGGAGTGGGTGGTGCCGGTGATGGCGTACGATGGTGGAGGATGGGGGAGGAGGCGGAGGTTGAGGGAGAAGAGAGTGGGTGTGTGAGGGTTTGAGAGAAGAGAGTTAGAGAAAGTGATGAATGAATCGAAGGTTTAAGTGAAAAATATATATCAAGTAATTAGACATCAATAAACTCAAGTAGCACTTACTCTATATCTATAAAAGAAACTGCACATTTGATCAAGTAATTAGACATCAATAAACTATGTCACAGTAGAATAAATGTCCTAGTAAAGAAGTAATTCAATTGATTATCTCACCAAAAAAGGGAACTGATAAACCAATGATCAAGGTAGAAACTACAAGGCCTGTTCTGATGAAGATGGAAAATAGGTAAGACTTGGCATGGTTTGATTGTATCAACTCCTCTAGACTCATTGCCACTGGAGATATAGTCAATGCATACATGATGCTAATTAAGGAAAACAATCTTTGATCATATATATTCAGTGTAAAAACACTCTTTGAAGATAATGCAACAGAAATAACATGCCATAAGATCCCAGTTCAAATTTTTTAATTTTGAATAACTTTTTCCATATAGAGATATGCATGAAGTATGTATGTATTTACATGACACAAAGGATATTTGGTAAATGGATTAACCACCTGCAAAAATAAAAGTAGCAGATAATAATATTAGCAATTAATATAGTTGATAGGACAGCAATAACAGATAAAAAATAACTAAGTTCATATATCTGCAATAGAATGTAGAAGGGTATACCGTAGTCCATACAGCAATCTTGGTAGCAACCAACTCTTGGAGAAGATTAAGAGTGAACTGAGAAAGTGTAGCTTCTCCGAACATTTTGTATCCCATAACAGCACCTCCGGCATACAGAAACGTACAAATTCCAAAACTATAGGAAAAAAATCACTCATTGTATTAGATAATTCATAAAAGGAATTTTCTCAGAAGAATTATAAACTATGGTGAAGAATTATCCTTGGTTTACCATGCTAAGCGAATTGCAGGGAATTGGTTTGGATTAGCCATGGATGTATAAATGTTTGGGAAGACAACATGACCAGAATAGCAGTAACCATAAAGACCAATAGCAACAGGAAGAGTTGCAACATTGAGTGGTGTCCCTGTGCGTTCAAAGCCAACATCTTCTACTCCAACCCAGAACAAGCAAATAATCACTAAAACTGATGCAATAACTCCACCAGCTATAACAACAAACATGGTAAATTTTTATAATAAGCTCAAATAATAATACCATCCAGAGTCCAGACAACTAAATTGATTGATCAAAGGACACTATGTAGTATGATAAAATCTTTGTTTGCAGGGCCGGCCTAAGGTTAAGGCTATTAAAGTCCTAGTTTTACCTGAAATGTAACTCAGAATGCTTAGGTCGCGGAGCCAAACGGTAGGAAGAACAGCCAAGGTGGCGATCACAGCAAAAACTGTCTGTGGACTCAATTCAATTCCACCTAAATTTAAGTATGCATTTGGAAATAAGGAAGCCAAATTGTCACCCTACAAAATTATATATTCAATACAACAGCCCTGCATGAAGAAATATTTAATAAGGCAAACTAATTGCTATAACTATAACATAAAAAATCTTAAAGAACTCACTGTAACTTACATATAATTAGAGACAACTGATTTTTAGATAAATGTCGGACACCAGACACATCTTCAACTGGAAGTGTCCATAGGTGCCCTAGATTAGAGTATAGCAAGATAAGGTTCAATTACTTACCATTAAGTAAAGCCTGTCCAAAAGAGCAGTGCTGATAAGGAACTTCATGAGAAACCTTGGAATCCTTTTTAAGTAAAGAAGATCTCCTAGAAAGTGGGGGAAGTAAGGCATGAGAGCTGCGCCTTTGTTGCTCCTCTTCTGTTGGTTGTATCAGAGATTTTGTCACTGAAGGAAGTGTTTCAGGTGTGTACCTCCTTATTAGAGATGTAGAAAGAAATGAACTGCTTAATCTTGTTAATGAGGAAGTTCCTAGAAATCCAATATTTGGCGATGGCACACTACTGTATTAGATCAATAGACTGCCTGCAAAATTCAATAACAAAAACATAACATAAGTGTTAGACACCGATCAGGAGTTTAAAAAACGGTCTGCCACTGCGATTTAGGCCGTGAACTCATGGTTTTTGATGTCTCCACGACCGCAGTTATGGTCGCATCAGTATTATTTGACAGTGGTTCTCAACAATATCAAATATTGCGACCCAGAGACCTTTGTTCAGCAAATCGATTGATAGTGAAGAAATGGTAAATCAATATTAAGGTTGATGAAACTTTGAACTTTTTGGCTCAACTTCTTGTCCAAGTACAAAACAAAACAAAACACAACACAAGAGAAATTTAAGTCTTCATATGATCCAAAATGAGAATAAAAATGATTTGAATTTAAAAGCTACATCTATGTGGAAAGTTCCAGTTAACACTTTTACTGGTGTACAACAAAATATGTTGCTCAGAATTAATAATGTACACAAAGCAAACCAAATTTGTTGGTCATATAGTAACAGAGAAGCTTAAAAATTAAAACAGAAAAGGGAAATTTCATATAACACCACCAAGCTTAAGCTTAAAAGTCTAAACCTGCTGAAGTCTCTAATCAATTTTATCTGACTAACCCTACCACAAATTTTAATAACTACTCATGCAAAGTTCCTAACAAGAAAAGAAAGCCTTCTGAAAGAATAGTAGTACCTAGTAGGATATCTAAACTCATTCCAAAAGGATGGGAAAAATATTGAAGAATTTCATAACTATCAAAATTGTCTACCTGGAATTTAATTTTCGTCTGTGCTCATCAACAAACAGTGAAACCTCCTTCCCTTCCTCATGCGTGGGCTCCAACTCCCCTTCCAAACCCTCAAAGACTCCATAGTGTAAAACCTACACACACACACACACAAAAATAATAAAATATTAATAATAACTCCAAAAATGATATCTAACAAAACTTAGGGACAGAGTTAACAAAACTTACAATTCCATCTTTTGATCGAACATCACTAACAACAAACATGATGTCTAAGCCATGAACATGAATGCGTAAGAAGCCAGTATAAGAGCATGTCTCTCATCATTGAAATGAGAGAGGACTGTAGCAGTGGATTGAAGCTTCCACATGTCATCATAGTAGTCTAGCTTCGTGGGACTCTTATCCATCACCTCCACCGAATCTCAGCCAACCCCGACTAAATCATAAATCATAACCAACATAAGTAATTAGAAATTAGGGTTTTAAGCCCTTTTCCTCAAATTCCATCAATTTCAGAAATTAGAAATTAGGGTTTTATACTCAAATTAGGAATTTCAATCACAAACAGGTATTGAAAGGAATGAGGGCTTACAAGGAATTAGAGAGAGACGTAGAAGGAGATAGAGCCGGCGGAGTCTGAGGCCGGCGTGCGTCGTCGTCATGCGTCGTGCGTTTTTCGTTCCTCTTCTGTCGTGGCTTCAGGTCGCTGATTGAGAGAGAGACAGTGTTCTGTACTTCTGTGTTGTGCGTGAGGGAGGGGCGAGGTGTGGTCACGGTGTGAGGGTGAGGGAGGCGCGATGGTGGAGGCGCGATGAGAACAAGAAAACCTGAGGAGGGCGACTGAGAGGGGGGGTCTACGAGGGAAGAGGGAGGGAGACTGAGAGACGGAGGTCTACCAGGGAAGAGGGAGGGCGACTGAGAGATTCTACGAGGGAAGGGAGGTCGACTGAGAGAGATGGTGGAGGGAGTGAGGTGAGTGGGGTGGAAGGCGTGAAGTGAGTGGGGTGGAAGGCGTGAAGTGAGTGGGTTCGAGGGAAGAGTTTCCTTTAATTTGGGATCTGGTACTTTGCGACGACATTTTAGCATTTTCCGACGGACATAGCCGTCGCAAATTTGCGACGAAACACGTTTTCGTCGGAAACTTAAGCGGGAAATTAAGCGCCTTTTCTTCCTGAACATTTGCGACGACTTTTTCGTCGGAAATCCGTCGAAAATTGCGACGAATAAGAGTTCGTCGGAAAAAATGGCAGGAAAAACCACTTATTCTTGTAGTGTATGCTAACGAGTGTCCGGCAAAGAAGAGGAATCGAGAGGAGAAATCTACTCCCGCCCGTGGAAGAATCTATGTGTTGGACGCTCAGAAGGGCAAAGCTGATGACAGTTCGGCGAAAGGTATTTCTTAGTCCAATTTTGAGGACAAAATTTTTAAAAAGTTGGGGTGATTGTAATATCCCCAATTTTCGCTATTTAAATTATTTGGCGTGAAATGATTTTTTTATTGATTTAAATGAGTTGCTTGAAAAATAATTGTGTGGATTGTCAATTAATTTAATTGGGTGCCAAATTGAGTTAATTGCATCATATTTAGTTTATTAGGAGTGAGGGAGTCATTAGGAAAGAAATGTTTAAGTGAGGGGTATAATCGTATTTGCGCATTCCCATATATATATATATATATATATATATATATATATATACACCTTCAGCTGAAATCCAAAGAAAAACACTTCATTCTTCATTTTATAAGATTCTGGAACAGCAAAGAGATAGGGAGGAGAAGAGAGAGGATGCGAATGGGAGAGGAAGAGAAGAGGTGAGGGTTTCCTTCAAACCATCATGCATGCTTCATCTATCAACATATTCTGAATCATCTCCCTATTTCCTTTCCATTGATGCTAAGTTCATAGTCATCCCCAACCTCCACCACATTCCACCATTGAAGACCACCTTGAGCTTCACATGGCCAAACACCAAATCTTTCCCTTGCATGTTATGTTGGAGAGTAGTAGAACCAGTCCCTGTACCTGAAAAACAAAGTGGAGCAACCTAGAGAGTAGTTCAGTGGCTGGGTTTTCGGTTGGAAGTTAATTGGAGCGGTTTGGGTGAATTTGGAGTCACCGTGTGATCGTGATCGTGACGTCTCGGTGTCTATTGCTATTGTCGTCCAAGAGGTGAGTTCTATAACTCACTAGGAAAAACATGAATATGTGTTCTTGAGTTTGAATGTGAATCGGGATGGATATGGGAACGATCGGAATAGAAAAGAAAACGCGAAAAAACTGTTTTTCTGAAATACTGTTAGTCACGCACGGATCGTGTGTATGGGCGCACGGGTCGTGCGTGAGATTCTGGAACCACTGGTGCTGTTTTTGAAAACGCGCACGGGTCGTGTGCCAAGGCGCACGGACCGTGCGTATCTCTCCGATGCGACATTTTAAAATACGTCCTAAGTCGTTCCGATTGGTCCTAAGCCCCTTCCAATCCACTTCCCCAGGTTCCCCTAGGATGGGAACACCGTAATTCTACATGTTTGGCTTTGACTGAAGTGGTAGTATTGATCGGGAAGTAATTCGGGATCGGAAAGGAATGACACGATAAATGATGGACACGCACGGATCGTGTGTATGGGCGCACGGGTCGTGCGTGGTCTTCGGGTTGCCTCTTTTAAAAAGTGTTTTAAGTCATTCCGAACGATTCCAATTGCTTTCTAATCCCTCCTTCCACCTTCCCCAATGATACTATAATTGAATTGCCCTGAATTGAGTGGTAATTGACTGTGATTGGATCTAAGTTATGTTAGTACCATATGATTGGTTGTGTTTGGATTACGTTCCGGTTAAGTGAATGCTCATGTGATTGACCATTGATTTCATGTTATGACTTTGTGATTGATGTATGGTGCTGGATTGACTGGTTTAGTGAGATTGATAAGATAAGTTAACAACCCTTAGTAATCCATGAGAGATCACTTAATAATTAGACTTAGTTAGTAATTAGATCACCTTAGTAATAAGTTTATGTTCAGTTCAGTTCATTGTTCAGTTAAGTTATTGTTATGTTTAAGTTCATTGTTGAGTTCAGTTCAGGTATATCATCATATATACCTTTTAGTCGGGGTGACGACCCTATTCAGTTTAGTGTGCTAGGGGAGAGGCAGTCATGAGCCTTATGAACCTAGGCCCCATTAGGGACCCAGCCGATTAGTGGGGACGGGTTCACCGGAAGCTTATTATGCCAAGTGACCGGTGACACGCTATAACTTTAGTTAGTGTTGTTTCTTGTAACCGGCTTGAGGGTTATGAGGACAACGTTTAGTTTAGTTATGAGTTGCTTCTTGTAACCGGCTTGAGGGTTATAAGGACAACTTCAGTTAGTTAGCCACATAGTCAATTTTGAGGACTATGAGTCAGAATCAGAATAATGAATCAAGCATAATTGAACCGAGAGGTTTAGTAAGGGGTCGCGATAGAACTCACTGAGACAAGTTGTCTCACCCAATCCATTGTTGTTGTTTTTCAGTTAAGCAGGGAAAGTTGAAGACCGTGAGGCATGGCTATGAAGATGCTTGAGGAGCAACCGCTATCTTTATTTCTTTATGTCTTGTATTTCAGTTTCCCTTGTATCTCTGTATTTTGTACTCAGTTTCTTAGATGTACGATGGTACGACTTATGTTTTTAAGTTGTAAATCGCTTCCGCAGACTTTCTATTTTGGTACTGAACACTAGTTCAGCGGTGTAAGAACGCTTTCTGTATTTTATATTAAGTTATGTAAACGAACTTGATGGGTTTTTAGCATCGAGTATTAGTATGTGTTCAGTATTTAAAAAGGAAGTCACTCTGATGTATGCCAGTAGTGCGCTTCGGTAATTTCTACAAGATAGAAAATAACGGGGTGTTACAATTGGTATCAGAGCAGTTCGACCCAGTCGGACTTAGAATCATGAGTCTCTTAAGTCCTCTAAGTGTGATTCCTCTTAGTATGCTATTAGACGTTTAGCCTGATCAACTAAACACTTTGTGCATATTTCGCAGAATCATGGCTGGTGGAAGTAGGAGAAGCGTCCCTGTTGATCCAAATACCGAATGGATGCAGAATGTCATCGAGACGCAACAGAAGATGATGAACGACATGATGCAAATGCAGCAGCAACAGATGGCTCAAATGGCCCAGATGCATCATGAGATGATGAACCAGCAACAACCGAATGTTCAACAACCTCCTCTGGAAGATCCGAATAGGGCGTACTTTCGTTTCCAGAAGATGAATCCGCAAAGTTTCAAAGGAGGATCTGAGGTAATGGTGGCACATTTCTGGTTGGATTCAATGGAGAAGATTTTTAGGACTCTTCAATGTAGTGAAGAAGAAAAGGTTCTTTTTGCTGCCCATATGCTCGAGGAAGATGCTCAAACTTGGTGGACCAATGCTCATGAATTGATGGTGAACCAGGGAACTCCTGTTACCTGGGTTAACTTCAAGGAGATGTTTATTGGTCACTTTTTCCCTCCGGTGATGAAGTTAAGTAAACAAGCCGAATTTATCAACCTGAGACAAGGAGAGATGTCGGTAGGTGAGTTCACCGCCAAGTTCGAAAGGTTGTCGCAGTTCTATCAGTTGGCAAAGCATGCTCCGAATGATGAGTGGAAGATGCAGATGTATAGGGCAAGTCTTCATGCGGATGTTGTAACACCCCTTTCTACCCGTCACTTTGTTTATAAAAATCAGAGTTTGGAAAAATCTCGTTCATAGGAAATGTTACACATACTCAAATCAAACGTCGCTTATCAAACTTTAAAAACAGTTTAACTCAAATTCATACGTCCACGTAGCACATCACAATATCAAAGACTCAAGCCTCATGGTTAACGTCACTTATAACACTCCTCATAACACAAACAACTACGCAGCGGAAATTTGTAAAACATAACCAAATAGTCCACATGGACATAATAATCAAAAATCATTAATAAAGGCCGAGTTCGTTTTCCCCCTTGAGTGCTACGTATCAGAGCATGACGACTCGACTCAAAAAGTGAAGCTAATACCTTCACTGGGAATCACCTGCACGTTACCAACACGGGGGTAACATTCAAACAGGAAAGGGTGAGCATCATTTCAGTCTATATAATAGAAAATATGATAAACACTAATCATAGGCTACGCACTAGAATAATCAGCATCTAATACACAAGACATCCACATCACAGTCATCATTCATATCATGTACAAAATCTCATCTCATGTCATATAGGTTTATGAAATGCAACCCACTCGCGGGTATATGCATGAAGGTACCTTTTCACAAAACGTCGCTTAGCCACTCAGGCCTTATCATCACTTAGCCACTCAGGCCTCAAAACATCACTGGGCTTTATGCATATGGGCATGAGACTCTATGACATGCACCACTCACTTCACGAAATCACACCATTACTCAGATTACAGTCAACAATGTGACCCATCACTTACCTGTTTGCTCGCACGGAGCACAGCACCTGTCAAAATCATAATCATCACACAACATCACTAGGCCACTTAGACCTTAATATCACTTAGCCACTCAGGCCCCAAATGTCACTTACACATAAACATCATTTAACTCAAACATTAGCCACTGAGGGCAAAAACGTCATTTGACTAACCACCAAGGGCATCCTCGTCATTTACACATCATTATCATTAACTTTGGCCACTAAGGGCAAAACAGTCATTTGACTAGCCACCAAGGGCATCCTCGTCATTTACACATCATTATCATTAACTTTGGCCACTAGGGGCAAAATAGTCATTTTGACACTACCGTGTTAAAACTGTTGTTTATACACCAAAAGGGATTTTTAAAGAGTTCCACGTCATTTTTCAATGTCACTGGGACGATCACCGGGGACAGCCACTTGGGCGCCCACAAACAGTCAGAAAATAACAATTTTCCATTTTAAAAATTGAACACATAGATAGACAGCGGAAAAAGCTTCACGACACTTTTTGAATCGTTCGAAACGGACGTCGGAGTCAAAAGTTATGATAAAAATAAGTTTGGGAAAAACTAGACAACGTTCTGAAAATTGGCGCCTTAGGCGCCCAGGCAACACAGGCACCCAGCGCCCAGGCGCGCACAACACAAGGCAACACAGCGCCACAGGCGCCCAGCGCCCAGGCGCGCACCAAGCAACACAGACACGGGCGCCATGCGCCCAGGGAGCAACAACGCGCGCACAGCGCAACAAAAACAAGACACGGGCGCCTAGCGCCCAGGCGCAAAACGCAACACGCACGCCCCAGGCGCCCAGCGCCCAGGCGCGCCAGACACGCACAGCAACACACTCCATCAGGCGCCCAGCGCCCTGCTCAAGCACCCAGCGCCCAGAAAACAGCAACACACCCAGAATTTGTTCAACACTTTTTTTTTAACACTAAAAATTGGTTTTTCTTGACAACTTGAAAATTATAAAAACTCAACAATTTCCAGCAACACAAAAACACACTTTTCTCATTCAAAATTACCAAACTCAAATTATCAAAACCCAATAAAAAGAAACCAAACAACATCACTAACCCCATCATGCGACATCACTTCCAACAAAATCAACACATAGATCAACACCATATTTCTCATTACATACGCATAGCACCATCAATAATACAAATTCGTAGATCACACCAATTAATAAATCAAATCGCATGAACTCATAGTATATACATATATATATACGAAAATTTACATCAAGAACGCAAAGAAACATCAAGAACGCAAAGATCACCAAAACACAAAGAATATCAAGAACGCAAGGAACAATCAAGAGCATCACGAATCTAGCATGAACTTTAGATCTAGGGCCTATCATAGAATGTATTAGATAGAGTGATAGAGCTCCCCTAACCTTTTCAAGAAGAATTCGATGCCTAGGATGCAGTCACCTACAGATCCACAGCAACAACGGAGATCCTTCCTTTGAACTTCGAACCCTCTTCTCCTTCTTCCCTTGGCCGCCTTGCTCTTTTCTTTCTCACGCTATTCTCTCCTCCTCTTGCTCTCTCTCGAAATTTCGCATACAATGAGCTAACAACCCTAACCCCAAACACTACTCCACTTCGCCTATATTGTGGATCATGGGCTTGGGCTTTCCACTTAAGCCCAAGTCATGCAAGTGGCGCCTCCACTTCCTCCTAATACCACCAAAATAAATAAAATTCTAATTAATCGAATTACATCAAATAATTTAATTTAAATCCCCGATTATTTAATTAAATTAATTAAATAATTTTAGGGTGTTACAACTCTCCCCCACTTAGAATATTTCGTCCTCGAAATTTACCTGATCAAACAACTCTGGGTAGGACTCTCGCATCTTGCTCTCTAGCTCCCAAGTCATACTCTCGCCGGCAGCTCCTAGCCAGACCACTTTCACTAATGCAATCTCTTTGCCTCTAAGCGCCTTCACTTCACGATCCTCAATCCTTACGGGCATCATCTCCACAGTGAGATTGTCCCGCACCTCCACATCATCCATATGGATCACATGAGATGGATCCGAAACATACTTCCGAAGTTGCGACACGTGAAACACGTCGTGCAAGTTCGAAAGATTTGGCGGTAAAGCCACTCTATAAGCCACATTTCCGATCCTCTCGGATATCTGATAAGGACCAACAAAACGAGGAGTGAGCTTCTTCGATTTCAACGCCCGACCAACACCGGTAATAGGAGAAACCCTCAAGAACACATGTTCACCCTCCTGAAACTCTAAATCCTTCCTCCGCTTGTCATGATAACTCTTCTGACGACTCTGCGAAGCCTTCATCTTCTCACGGATCATCTTGATCTTCTCCGTAGTCTCCCGGACAATCTCTGGTCCCAAAACTACACTCTCTCCCGAATCATACCAACATAATGGCGTCCTACACTTTCGACCATACAATGCTTCAAACGGTGCCATCCCGATACTGGAATGGTGACTGTTGTTATAGGTAAACTCAATCAACGCAAGATATGAATCCCATGAACCCCGCTGTTCCAATACACAAGCCCTCAACAAATCCTCTAACGACTGAATTGTTCTCTCTGACTGACCATCGGTCTGGGGATGATACGCCGAACTCATTTTTAACTTAGAACCCCATTCTTTCTGCAAACTCTTCCAAAACTCGGAAGTGAACCTCGGATCCCTATCTGACACAATACTCTTCGGAACACCGTGCAGTCTCACAATCTCCTTGACATATACCTCTGCCAACCTCGACACTGGATAAGTGATATTAATAGGAATAAAATGAGCAGACTTCGTTAACCTATCAATGATCACCCAAATAGCGTCATGACCCTTAGCTGTATTCGGTAACCCCGTCACAAAATCCATTGCTATGCTATCCCATTTCCACTCTGGAATTTCCAACGGTTGCATTAGTCCTGCAGGCTTCTGATGCTCTACCTTAGATTTCTGACAGGTCAAGCAGGCATACACAAATTGCGCCACATCTCTCTTCATACCATACCACCAAAACATCTTTTTCAGATCTTGATACATCTTCGTTGCTCCAGGATGGATACTCAACTTGCTACGATGACCTTCCTCTAAAATTGCCTTTCTCATCTCTTCATCGTCAGGAACACAGATCCTACCCCGGAACCTCAACACACCACTGGAATCTAATTTGAAATCTTCATCTTCAGATTGACCAACCCCATTAATTAAATCCACTAACTTAACATCTGACTTCTGAGCCTCTCTGATGCTGCCTAGGAAATCATTATCAATCTTCAACATTCCCAGCTTGACACTGCGAGGTGTCATTTTACAAACCAAACTCAAATCTCTGAATTCCTCAATTAACTCTAATTCTTTCACCATCATTGCCGACATATGCAAGGACTTTCTGCTTAAAGCATCAGCCACGACATTAGCCTTGCCGGGATGATAATTCAAACCAAAGTCATAATCCTTCAAGAGTTCCAACCACCGACGCTGTCTCATATTCAACTCTTTCTGGTCGAACAGATACTTTAGACTCTTATGATCACTGAACACTTCGAACCTTGAACCATAAAGGTAGTGCCTCCAAATTTTAAGCACAAATACCACAGCAGCCAACTCTAAATCATGCGTAGGGTAATTTTTCTCATGAATCCGCAATTGCCTCGACGCATACGCAACGACCTTCCCATCCTGCATCAACACACCACCGAGACCCATCTTTGAAGCGTCACAATACACAACGAACGGTTCCTCTGGATTAGGCAACGTCAAAACCGGCGACGTCGTCAATCTCTTTTTCAGTTCCATAAAACTTTCCTCGCACCGAGCATCCCAAACAAAAACTTTACCCTTGCAAGTCAACTGAGTCAATGGAAGGGCCAACTTGGAAAAACCCTCGATGAACCTCCTGTAGTACCCAGCCAAACCCAAAAAGCTTCTAATCTCCGTTACGGACTTCGGAGACTCCCACTCCAATACTGCTTCTACTTTTGCCGGATCAACCGCAATACCATTACCAGAAATCACGTGCCCAAGGAAACTCACCTCTTTCAGCCAGAACTCACACTTCGATAACTTAGCGTACAACTTTTTCTCTTTTAAAACCTCCAACACTGACTTCAGGTGCTCAGCATGCTCTTCATCTGACTTAGAATAAACTAGAATATCATCTATGAAGATTACCACAAACCGATCTAGGTAATTATGGAAAATACGGTTCATATATTCCATAAATACACCAGGAGCATTGGTCACACCGAACGGCATCACTGAATACTCATAATGCCCATACCTTGTCCTGAACGCTGTCTTCTGAACATCTTCATCCTTCACTTTAATCTGATGATATCCGGACCTCAAATCAATTTTGCTGAAAACACGGGCACCCACTAACTGGTCCATCAGATCGTCGATCCTCGGAAGCGGATACTTATTCTTGATAGTCACCTTATTCAACTGACGATAGTCCACACATAACCTCATGCTCCCATCTTTCTTTTTCACTAACAATACCGGAGCTCCCCACGGTGATACACTCGGTCTTACAAATTTCTTCTCAAGCAATTCTTCAAGTTGCGTCTTCAACTCAGACAGTTCCGACGCCGACATTCTGTACGGAGCCATAGACACAGGCCTCGTACCAGGTACAAGATCAATCGAAAATTCAACTTCTCTCTCCGGTGGCACACCCGGAATTTCATCAGGAAAAACCTCAGGAAATTCACGTACTACCTTCAGTTCTTCAATAACAGCCTGACTCTCAGCAGACAACGAAGCCATCAACGCAAATAACTGAACTCCTTCTTTCTTCAATTTCTTCAACTGACCAGCAGACACCAAAACCGAACTTTCTTCACCGAAACTAACCGACTTGCTACGACAGTTGATATGAACGTGATTATTCTCTAACCAGTCCATGCCTAAGATTACATCCAGACCTCTCAATGGCAAACATACAAAATTCACAATAAAGTCCCTGCCGAAGATCGACACGGGACACTGAGAACACACCTGGGACGTAATCACCGACCCCTTCGCAGGAGTATCGACAACCATATCCCCACACATAGCAGATAAAACAAGACCCAAACGTTTACAGCAATCAACAGATATAAAACAATGGGTAGCACCAGTATCAATAAGAGATTTCAGAGAAGTACCATTAATAAAACACGTACCTCTAATCAGACCATCATCATCATCAGGCTCCTCTCCTGCCAATGCAAATACCTTCCCAGTAGACCTTTCCTTTTTCGGCTTTGTACACTTTGTACTGATATGCCCAGACTCACCACAGTTGAAACATACCACATCCTTGACCTTACAATCGGCTGCCATATGACCCTTTTTACCGCAACGGTAGCAATTCCTGTCATCCGACCTGCATGTAGTACTCTTGTGGCCAGGCTTGCCACACTTATAACAGACAATGCTAGCAGGGGCATCTCCCCCACTAGGACCCTTACCTCCAGCAGCCTTCTGATAACTCTTACCCGCAGGAACCTCATACGGCTTGCTTCGACCCTGAAACTTGCCCTTTTTCTCAGAAGTAGCTTTGTAGCGAGCAGTACTGTCCTCCTCGAAAATTCTGCAACTGTCAACCAGATCTGCGAACACACGAATCTTCTGATAACCAATGGCCTGTTTAATATCAGGCCTCAACCCATTCTCAAATTTGATGCATTTTGAAAATTCAGCTGTAGCCTCACTGTAGTGTGGATAAAATTTGGCTAGCTCCACAAATTTTGCCGCATAGGCAGTCACAGACATACCACCCTGCTTCAGCTCCAAAAACTCTATCTCTTTCTTCCCGCGGACGTCTTCAGGAAAATACTTTCTCATAAATTCCCTGCTGAAAACCTCCCAAGTAATCTCTTCCTGCACAGCCTCTAACCTCTGCCTAGTAGCCAACCACCAGTCGTCGGCCTCCTCGGCTAACATGTGGGTACCAAAGCGGACCTTCTGTTCAACAGTACAGTCCATCACCCTGAAAATCCTCTCGATCTCCTTCAGCCAAGCCATAGCACCATCTGGATCATATTTGCCCTTAAAGGTGGGCGGATTCTCCCTCTGAAAGGTTGTCAGACTCCTAAAACCAGCATTATCTCCAACATTTTGCTGACCCTGCACAGCCTGAGCCATAGCTTGCAATGCAGCAGCAAGAGCAGCGTCGTTCCTTCCAGCCATTACGAACTATCACTGCAGCACAAACTAAAGATTTAGAACTAATCTATTGTCATAAGACACTATGACAGGACAACATTGGCCGGACAGACCGAACTGCTCTGATACCACTAATGTAACACCCCTTTCTACCCGTCACTTTGTTTATAAAAATCAGAGTTTGGAAAAATCTCGTTCATAGGAAATGTTACACATACTCAAATCAAACGTCGCTTATCAAACTTTAAAAACAGTTTAACTCAAATTCATACGTCCACGTAGCACATCACAATATCAAAGACTCAAGCCTCATGGTTAACGTCACTTATAACACTCCTCATAACACAAACAACTACGCAGCGGAAATTTGTAAAACATAACCAAATAGTCCACATGGACATAATAATCAAAAATCATTAATAAAGGCCGAGTTCGTTTTCCCCCTTGAGTGCTACGTATCAGAGCATGACGACTCGACTCAAAAAGTGAAGCTAATACCTTCACTGGGAATCACCTGCACGTTACCAACACGGGGGTAACATTCAAACAGGAAAGGGTGAGCATCATTTCAGTCTATATAATAGAAAATATGATAAACACTAATCATAGGCTACGCACTAGAATAATCAGCATCTAATACACAAGACATCCACATCACAGTCATCATTCATATCATGTACAAAATCTCATCTCATGTCATATAGGTTTATGAAATGCAACCCACTCGCGGGTATATGCATGAAGGTACCTTTTCACAAAACGTCGCTTAGCCACTCAGGCCTTATCATCACTTAGCCACTCAGGCCTCAAAACATCACTGGGCTTTATGCATATGGGCATGAGACTCTATGACATGCACCACTCACTTCACGAAATCACACCATTACTCAGATTACAGTCAACAATGTGACCCATCACTTACCTGTTTGCTCGCACGGAGCACAGCACCTGTCAAAATCATAATCATCACACAACATCACTAGGCCACTTAGACCTTAATATCACTTAGCCACTCAGGCCCCAAATGTCACTTACACATAAACATCATTTAACTCAAACATTAGCCACTGAGGGCAAAAACGTCATTTGACTAACCACCAAGGGCATCCTCGTCATTTACACATCATTATCATTAACTTTGGCCACTAAGGGCAAAACAGTCATTTGACTAGCCACCAAGGGCATCCTCGTCATTTACACATCATTATCATTAACTTTGGCCACTAGGGGAAAAATAGTCATTTTGACACTACCGTGTTAAAACTGTTGTTTATACACCAAAAGGGATTTTTAAAGAGTTCCACGTCATTTTTCAATGTCACTGGGACGATCACCGGGGACAGCCACTTGGGCGCCCACAAACAGTCAGAAAATAACAATTTTCCATTTTAAAAATTGAACACATAGATAGACAGCGGAAAAAGCTTCACGACACTTTTTGAATCGTTCGAAACGGACGTCGGAGTCAAAAGTTATGATAAAAATAAGTTTGGGAAAAACTAGACAACGTTCTGAAAATTGGCGCCTTAGGCGCCCAGGCAACACAGGCACCCAGCGCCCAGGCGCGCACAACACAAGGCAACACAGCGCCACAGGCGCCCAGCGCCCAGGCGCGCACCAAGCAACACAGACACGGGCGCCATGCGCCCAGGGAGCAACAACGCGCGCACAGCGCAACAAAAACAAGACACGGGCGCCTAGCGCCCAGGCGCAAAACGCAACACGCACGCCCCAGGCGCCCAGCGCCCAGGCGCGCCAGACACGCACAGCAACACACTCCATCAGGCGCCCAGCGCCCTGCTCAAGCACCCAGCGCCCAGAAAACAGCAACACACCCAGAATTTGTTCAACACTTTTTTTTTAACACTAAAAATTGGTTTTTCTTGACAACTTGAAAATTATAAAAACTCAACAATTTCCAGCAACACAAAAACACACTTTTCTCATTCAAAATTACCAAACTCAAATTATCAAAACCCAATAAAAAGAAACCAAACAACATCACTAACCCCATCATGCGACATCACTTCCAACAAAATCAACACATAGATCAACACCATATTTCTCATTACATACGCATAGCACCATCAATAATACAAATTCGTAGATCACACCAATTAATAAATCAAATCGCATGAACTCATAGTATATACATATATATACGAAAATTTACATCAAGAACGCAAAGAAACATCAAGAACGCAAAGATCACCAAAACACAAAGAATATCAAGAACGCAAGGAACAATCAAGAGCATCACGAATCTAGCATGAACTTTAGATCTAGGGCCTATCATAGAATGTATTAGATAGAGTGATAGAGCTCCCCTAACCTTTTCAAGAAGAATTCGATGCCTAGGATGCAGTCACCTACAGATCCACAGCAACAACGGAGATCCTTCCTTTGAACTTCGAACCCTCTTCTCCTTCTTCCCTTGGCCGCCTTGCTCTTTTCTTTCTCACGCTATTCTCTCCTCCTCTTGCTCTCTCTCGAAATTTCGCATACAATGAGCTAACAACCCTAACCCCAAACACTACTCCACTTCGCCTATATTGTGGATCATGGGCTTGGGCTTTCCACTTAAGCCCAAGTCATGCAAGTGGCGCCTCCACTTCCTCCTAATACCACCAAAATAAATAAAATTCTAATTAATCGAATTACATCAAATAATTTAATTTAAATCCCCGATTATTTAATTAAATTAATTAAATAATTTTAGGGTGTTACAGATGTGGCCCAAGGTCTTAGCTCTTATGCTATGACCAGTTATGCTGGATTGGTGCAGCAAGCTTATGTTGCAGAGGCAGATCTCAACAAGATGTATGAGGAAAGGAAAACGTATCGGAAAGAGAAGAAGAAAGCATTGGAATTGCCAACCCCAAGTGAGGAGCCAAAGGGTAACTCCAACAAAGGAAAGCAAGCTACAGCATCCGAACTACTAAGGTCCGGTAAGTGTCCGAAATGCGGGAGGCCTCACACTGGAGAGTGTTGTCTGGGATCCACTGTGTGTTACTACTGCAAGGAAGAAGGGCATTATGCTAACGAGTGTCCGGCAAAGAAGAGGAATCGAGAGGAGAAATCTACTCTCGCCCGTGGAAGAATCTATGTGTTGGACGCTCAGAAGGGCAAAGCTGATGACAGTTCGGCGAAAGGTATTTCTTAGTCCAATTTTGAGGACAAAATTTTTAAAAAGTTGGGGTGATTGTAATATCCCCAATTTTCGCTATTTAAATTATTTGGCGTGAAATGATTTTTTTATTGATTTAAATGAGTTGCTTGAAAAATAATTGTGTGGATTGTCAATTAATTTAATTGGGTGCCAAATTGAGTTAATTGCATCATATTTAGTTTATTAGGAGTGAGGGAGTCATTAGGAAAGAAATGTTTAAGTGAGGGGTATAATCGTATTTGCGCATTATATACACCTTCAGCTGAAATCCAAAGAAAAACACTTCATTCTTCATTTTATAAGATTCTGGAACAGCAAAGAGATAGGGAGGAGAAGAGAGAGGATGCGAATGGGAGAGGAAGAGAAGAGGTGAGGGTTTCCTTCAAACCATCATGCATGCTTCATCTATCAACATATTCTGAATCATCTCCCTATTTCCTTTCCATTGATGCTAAGTTCATAGTCATCCCCAACCTCCACCACATTCCACCATTGAAGACAACCTTGAGCTTCACATGGCCAAACACCAAATCTTTCCCTTGCATGTTATGTTGGAGAGTAGTGGAACCAGTCCCTGTACCTGAAAAACAAAGTGGAGCAACCTAGAGAGTAGTTCAGTGGCTGGGTTTTCGGTTGGAAGTTAATTGGAGCGGTTTGGGTGAATTTGGAGTCACCGTGTGATCGTGATCGTGACGTCTCGGTGTCTATTGCTATTGTCGTCCAAGAGGTGAGTTCTATAACTCACTAGGAAAAACATGAATATGTGTTCTTGAGTTTGAATGTGAATCGGGATGGATATGAGAACGATCGGAATAGAAAAGAAAACGCGAAAAAACTGTTTTTCTGAAATACTGTTAGTCACGCACGGATCGTGTGTATGGGCGCACGGGTCGTGCGTGAGATTCTGGAACCACTGGTGCTGTTTTTGAAAACGCGCACGGGTCGTGTGCCAAGGCGCACGGACCGTGCGTATCTCTCCGATGCGACATTTTAAAATACGTCCTAAGTCGTTCCGATTGGTCCTAAGCCCCTTCCAATCCACTTCCCCAGGTTCCCCTAGGATGGGAACACCGTAATTCTACATGTTTGGCTTTGACTGAAGTGGTAGTATTGATCGGGAAGTAATTCGGGATCGGAAAGGAATGACACGATAAATGATGGACACGCACGGATCGTGTGTATGGGCGCACGGGTCGTGCGTGGTCTTCGGGTTGCCTCTTTTAAAAAGTGTTTTAAGTCATTCCGAACGATTCCAATTGCTTTCTAATCCCTCCTTCCACCTTCCCCAATGATACTATAATTGAATTGCCCTGAATTGAGTGGTAATTGACTGTGATTGGATCTAAGTTATGTTAGTACCATATGATTGGTTGTGTTTGGATTACGTTCCGGTTAAGTGAATGCTCATGTGATTGACCATTGATTTCATGTTATGACTTTGTGATTGATGTATGGTGCTGGATTGACTGGTTTAGTGAGATTGATAAGATAAGTTAACAACCCTTAGTAATCCATGAGAGATCACTTAATAATTAGACTTAGTTAGTAATTAGATCACCTTAGTAATAAGTTTATGTTCAGTTCAGTTCATTGTTCAGTTAAGTTATTGTTATGTTTAAGTTCATTGTTGAGTTCAGTTCAGGTATATCATCATATATACCTTTTAGTCGGGGTGACGACCCTATTCAGTTTAGTGTGCTAGGGGAAAGGCAGTCATGAGCCTTATGAACCTAGGCCCCATTAGGGACCCAGCCGATTAGTGGGGACGGGTTCACCGGAAGCTTATTATGCCAAGTGACCGGTGACACGCTATAACTTTAGTTAGTGTTGTTTCTTGTAACCGGCTTGAGGGTTATGAGGACAACGTTTAGTTTAGTTATGAGTTGCGTCTTGTAACCGGCTTGAGGGTTATAAGGACAACTTCAGTTAGTTAGCCACATAGTCAATTTTGAGGACTATGAGTCAGAATCAGAATAATGAATCAAGCATAATTGAACCGAGAGGTTTAGTAAGGGGTCGCGATAGAACTCACTGAGACAAGTTGTCTCACCCAATCCATTGTTGTTGTTTTTCAGTTAAGCAGGGAAAGTTGAAGACCGTGAGGCATGGCTATGAAGATGCTTGAGGAGCAGCCGCTATCTTTATTTCTTTATGTCTTGTATTTCAGTTTCCCTTGTATCTCTGTATTTTGTACTCAGTTTCTTAGATGTACGATGGTACGACTTATGTTTTTAAGTTGTAAATCGCTTCCGCAGACTTTCTATTTTGGTACTGAACACTAGTTGAGCGGTGTAAGAGCGCTTTATGTATTTTATATTAAGTTATGTAAGCGAACTTGATGGGTTTTTAGCATCGAGTATTAGTATGTGTTCAGTATTTAAAAAAGAAGTCACTCTGATGTATGCCAGTAGTGCGCTTCGGTAATTTCTACAAGATAGAAAATAACGGGGTGTTACACAGATCGGCTTACAGACATGGCAAGTTTTTATTGGTGTGACAGGGTGTGGGATAGGAAATTTGAGACGGGCTATTTTTATCCTTACACCAACCAAGAGTACCAAAAGATTAGGAGGAGTAAGTAATAGTATTAATTTTGACCTGTTTCTACTTGTTCTGAAAAGTTACATGTTACATTTAGGTTGAAGTTGAACAGAATGGACATTTGGCAGTTACCAAGTTGAACTTAAAGGACTAAGAGAAAGAGATAAAGACGAGTGTAAAAATGTGAATGGAAATATAATAATTTAACAAGATGAAATGGTAATTTCATCCAAGTCCAAAACATATCAAGAGTACAGATCACCCACCCACCAATTACCCACTGTCTGCAGAAGCAGAAGCCGCCTCATAAACTCAGTTTCCCTCACTCACACTCCCTCACTCATTCCTACTAGAGAGAGAGAATTAAGTACTAGTAATGGTTGAGAGATAGAGAGAGATGGGGAAGGGGACAAAAGGCTTCAGCTTTTTTGATGGTGAAAGTGAGATCTTTTAAACGCACATCCATTTATATTTCTAGCAGAGGGTAAGAAAGAAAGAAAGAAAGAAAGAGAGAGAATAGACTTAATCTACACGCCATTAAAGACAGTGGAAGAAGAACAAGGAAAATGAGAGCGAACCAACCATAACTTGTTCATATTAGGATTCTTGGTATTTCCAACCATATCTTACTTACTTCTTCCATAAACCCTTCATTCCAAACAAAAGCAAAAAAAAAAAAACCAACCTTTTTCTCTTACTCTCATTACTCATTAACTTGTGTAACGTTGTTTTCGCAGGTGGTAGTGTAACTAACTAGAGAAACATGTTGGACTACGAATGGGGGAACCCATCAAACTTAATGCTCACCGGTAATGAAGAAGCCTCCGCCGCTTCCTCCGATCAAAACCACCGTCAAATCTTCGACCACTATGCTTCTCACCCCATGCTACCTGAAAACTACCTACATGGACACGTCTCCGCTCCCACCGACAACGTTGATTTCAACCACCACCACCACCAACAACAACACCACTTCAGCTCACAAGTCCACCACTCCTTTTTCGATCCACGCGCGTACCACGGCGCGTCTTCAAGCTCCTATCCTCCTCCCCAACCACCGCAACTCTCTCTTGACCCTTTCCCACAACAAGCTGGACACGGACACGGACTCTTCCTCGTACCCAAGTCTGAGGACGTTGGTCGGCCCATGGACTTCGTGGGCTCACGAATTGGGCTCAACCTTGGTGGCCGCACCTACTTCTCCTCTTCGGAGGACGACTTTGTCAGCCGCCTCTACCGCCGCTCCAGAACGACTGAACCCGCCACCTCCAACTCTCCGAGGTGTCAAGCTGAAGGATGCAATGCTGATCTCTCGCAAGCGAAGCACTACCACCGGCGCCACAAAGTATGCGAGTTTCACTCCAAAGCTGCCACCGTCATCGCCGCCGGGTTGACTCAGCGATTCTGCCAGCAATGCAGCAGGTTGTTGTTTTCCAAATAACCCAATCATTGAGCCAATTGCAACCCTCCATCCTGAGGGCATTTCTGTCCTTTCAAATTCTCCCCATCCTTTTTTCTTCTGTTTCATACCTTATTACACCCCAACTAGTGTAATTTAGCAACACTAAACGGTTTTAATTTAAGTTAGATGAAATTTGTCTAGTGAAATGACCTAAAGATCCTTGATTTATGTGTATTATTATTTTGGTGGTTGGGGGAACATGTCATGCAAAAGAATTAAGCACAACTACTACTACTACGGACAACTTTGTTTCTTTCTTCAGTGAGGTGAGCTCCCAGCATGGTTGGAGACTAAGAATTGGGATTTGAAAAAGATGAAACTGCAATTTGGGAGAGCGTTGACAATCATTGAGTTGACCGTACTTGGGAAAATCCCAAGGGCATTTGCGTCCCTAGCTAACATGTTTTTTGTTTCACTTTCTGTCTTACTACTTCCTTCCGTATTCCATTGTTTTGCTCCTTTTAGTTAGTTAGTGTTATTATCAAAATTAAAATATATTATTTTTCCAAAAAAATATTTAAATATTTTCTTGATTATTGTTGTATGCAGATTTCATCTTCTTTCTGAGTTTGATAATGGAAAACGTAGCTGTAGGAAGAGATTAGCTGATCATAATCGTCGAAGAAGAAAAACTCAGCTACAGGCAAATACTTTGGAAATTCAGAAATCTCCTACTATGGAAAATTCTTCAAGTACTAATTAATTAAACTCTTCCCTTACCTAGCTTCTAATTTAACTCTCCATCACTAAGTCTAAATGCCTTCCATTATTTAATTTTATTTTTTTGAAGGATCCCCAGCGGACTCAGGAGCTCAATCATCATCGTCGGTGACGGTGGCGGTTTCCCCACGGGATTATTTCCGGCAAAGGACATACCAAAGCACAAGCCCTTCAACAACTTCAAACTCACTGTTTTTCTCAAGCGGGTAGTACTACTACAAAGCCAGCGTCAGCAGCTAGCGAGTTAATAATAATTTATTATGATAGTGAACTTCCACTTGTTACCTTAATTAATTAATTCTCCAAAATTAGTTTTCAAATTAAGCTTTAATTAATCTAGTACGTTGTTAGTAAGAACAGTGATTTATTTACTGGTAATTAAGTCGTAGCATCTATGTATGTTAAGTTAATGTTATTTTACCGTTGAGTGTATGAATTAAATGTTTTGGCTATGTTTGGATAGTAGTAGCAAATGGAATTCTGCAAGATGGGTGTTATAGTTTATGATATGGTCGGCTTTAACTGCTGTAAATTATAGTTATGGTAAAACCGTAGAAGAGGAAATTGGCTCCTCTATTTGGATTTAACCGGAAATAGAACCAGTTTGTTTGGGGTCTCAGAGTCTGGTGGCAGCTCAACACGGGGTGTTCAGTCCTATACACATTCATTTTTAGGCAATGAATTATTTTCCTTTTGTCTCCTCCTCAATTTTTTCCTCAAAAATGAAGGGAACATGTAAATTATTAAATGAATTTATTTTTTATTTTTAAAAAAAAATGTTGAAAATTGTTACTTGAATTTTAATGTTGTAGCTGGGAACATAACATTTAATTTGGAATCCGAAGCTAGCCGTCAAGCTGTCTCCTATATGGAAGCTATATAGCTGTACTAAACTAAACTGAGTTATGCAGTTAGTTGCCCATATCAACCTGCAGATACTCTATCTTTCTCTCACACACAAACGACACAACATCATCATACATGTGTGGCTATTCCTTGTTAAGTACCTACCACTTGGGCTCTAACAACAAAAAACCCAAACAAAAAAGTCGAAGATGATAGATATCATGTAATTTTTTTTTTAAAGGTGATTTTGGCATTTGATTGCATGGGACCTAGCTACCTCTTTCTCTCTCTCAAAAAGAGAAAAATTTGTTTGTGTTGTGTTGTGTTGTGTCGTTTCGAGTTAGGATCTTCTCTATTTCTCAATGTGTATTTGGACTCCCAACAAAATCACGGTAAAACAAACATGAATATTGTTAAAGCTACGATAGTGGGTGTTTGGACCCACTGTGAACCCATTCAAAACTCGCGTCCATCCAAAAGCTACTGAAAGAGTGAAAGTAGCTTCTAAGTTGCTGTAGAAATCTATTATGGTTTTCACGTAATCCAAACATAGGCTCAACAAAAATAGAGAGTTTCATTTGGCGAAAGAAAGACACACATGGATCATATAATTAATTAGTGTAATAAATTTAATTGTAGGATCCATCATTATTGTTGTGTCTTTCTCTCTCTCCAAATAAAATCCTCATTGGAGAAAAAGAAATGGAGAGAATCTAGAGAGGTATATTTGGTGGGACTTATAACATGAATGGTAACTAAGTGGGAAACGTAGATGTGCCTAATGAAATTAGATGCAACGCGCTTTACTTAACTTCACACTTACCCACCCATGTGGAGCATGTTTTTAATGGATAGTGAAAACAAATAAAAAATGGGAAGGGACACGTATCTAAATCTAGACCTTAGTTACATCAAATTATCATTAAGAGTAGTCTGCCATTTTCAAGTTTTTTCTGAGAGTATATTTCTTCATCGGTATGTATACTCTGATCAAATTAGGCAATTTTGTTGTGTGGGAGGAGGTAGACAGTTTTTGTCGCGATTATAGCCAACAAATTATGTACTAAGTACGTTCCCTTCACTCATCGATTTACCGTATCATCAAATCAAATAGTATCTATAAAATTAATATATATGCTAATTAAATCACTGGCTAATTTGGAGATGGTAGATCTAGTTTTAGTATCTGATGATGACCAAGCTTAGCTTAATTAGCTTAATCATTCATCGAATAATGTTATTTAGCTAAAATGTTCTAGCCAAAAATAGCCAAAAACTAAGTTACAACACCAATTAACCAAGTTTTATAGGCCATTAACCAACTTGTTTTTTCACAGTTTTTAGTCAATGGCCTAGAAAACTGTGAAAAAACAGGTTGATTAATGGCTTATAAAACTTGGTTAATTGGTGTTGTAACTTGATTTTTGGCTGAAACATTTTGGCTAAATAACATTATTCTTTGCGTTATCCCCCTAGGAAATACTACCTATTTATTTTCCGTCCAAAATCCAAATTAATATATCACTGTTTCTCTTCTTTCTAATCTTACTTATATGTGTCCTCAGCAGTTTGAATTATTGCTACGAACCGCTTTCTAAAAAATTTGTTAAGGAAAGTTAATTAGTAGTACCATTGTACTGATTCTATGATAATTTTTATGATGATTGTACTAATAGGTTGACTAGCAACACTTACTATTCTTAAAATGCGTGTCTTTTTAAATAAAAATAGAACTATTAATTACGATGATTAAATATGTCTTTGGTATTTTTTTTTCTTAATGACTTTTTTGGGCTTTTACTAAGTTATACAAAATACATAGTTTCATGACAAAAAAAAACTCTACCTAATTTTCTACAAATTTCAATTACCCTATATGTATGCCTTTTCATATTTTGAAAAATATTGTATATGATACAATAAAAAAATATCACCCAATGTAAATAGCGAAATAAATATTTACGTGCAAGCTTCATTCATGTAAGAGAGAAATAGAGCAAATAAGGAGATCAACAAAACATGAAAAGTAACGGGGGCAACACTTAAAAGGGGTCTGTTGAGTGATTAAACTTGAATTCTCAACAATCTCCACCCACATCACTAGACTTTATCTCCGAACCAAGATACACTTCTCGCTCCCCCACCAAACTGAACCACAACTCTCATACCACTTGTCGGGGAGAGTCTGAGGGAGCAGAAGAAGTAACAATGAGCTAATGACCAAAATCACCAAGAGACTTGGTCACCTCTCGTATATGTATGTTTCATTCACTACAACAAAACTGTAGAAAGAGGGCGCGCCCTTTAGGGGCGCTTTTTAAAAAGCGCTCCTGATGCCCAAATACGCAGGGCCTTTAGGGGCGCTTTTTAAAAAGCGCCCCGGCGCTTTTTAAAAAACGCCCCTAAAGGCCCTGCGAATTTTGAGCATCAGGGGCGCTTTTTAAAAAGCGCCCCTAAAGGCCCTGCGAATTTTGAGCATCAGGGGCGCTTTTTAAAAAGCGCCCCTGATGCTCAGGCTTTAGAGGCGCTTTTTAAAAGCGCTCCTGATGCCCAATTTCTCTCTTTTACCCTAAATCCCTCTCATTATTTGCGAAAATTCACACAACTGCGCCTCCCTCACACTTCACACACACAGTAGCCTCCATTTGCGAACCTTTGCAGCTTCCCTCCCTCCTCCGTGAACGTACGGCCTTCCCTCCTCCCTCCTCCGTGAACCGAAGCAGCTTCTCCCTCCTTCCTTCCTTTGTGAGCGACGGCGCCTTCCCTCCTCCCTCCTCCGTGAACGGCCTTCCCTCCTCCGTGAAAACGAAGCAAGGCCTTCTCTCTCTTTCGTGAAAACAAAGCAGCGCCTCCTCCCTCCTTCGTGAAAACGAAGCAGCGCCTCCTCCCTCCTCCGTGAACGTGAAAACTCAGAAGGTAAACGAAGCACAATCCCTCCTTCGTTTTTTTTTGACATGCCATAGTTTCATTCCTTTCATGAGTCATATGATTTTGAAGATTAGATTCTGATGTGAGTGCTGAAATGATTTGTATTTGGATGTTTTTTGTATTAAAATGTTGATTGATGAAAAACAAAAATTAGTTGTATGTTGTATTAAACTTGGAATAGATTTTGAAGAATTGCCCCTGATTAGATTTTGAAGATTATCTATTGTGTTTATATGTTGTATTAAACTTGGAATAGATTGGATTATTAAAGGAATGTGAGAAGTATTTTAAATTAGTTGTAAATCAAAAATTCTGCAGAAAATCGTATAACATAGGTTCAGTATTTATGTATGATTGTGGGGCTGACTTCCTTCGTGGCGACGACGCTGCTTCTCCCTCCTCTGTGAACGGCGTTGCTTCGTCCTCCCTCCTCTGTGAACGACGCCTTCACTCCGAGACTTGTGAGTTTTCCTCACAGTAATCTTTAGATTTTCGAATTTTTTTTATTCACGTTGGTTACAGTTTCGTGTTGATTTTATGAGGTTACATGTACTGGTTTTCTGTGCAAAGGCGTATTTGATGAGTGCGAAAAAGGGCTTCCTAAACTTACAGTAAGATACTTACTAATTAACTAACTTTGTTACATACTTTTAACTGTTTGTTATCTAATTTACACAATTAATAATGCATGTCATATGGAATTCTAAAAACCAACCGATTGGTGACAATGGTAGAGAGTTGCAAAGCTTCATTGGTGCTAGAGCAAGGCAGGATATACCAATTACAATCAAAAGTTGGAATAATAAAAAAGATGGCTCTTTCGAGAAATCTAAAGAGGAGCTATGACATTTGATACAGGTATGGGTCTTATTTTGACTATACAGTTATTTTATAATTAAATATGTAAGCATATTTATAATCATTTTGTTGTATGTATATTAGATGGGTATATATAAGTTTGTTAGTTGGAATTTAATTTGCAATTGGTTAGTTGATTTGAAATTTGGTTGTTGAGTTTATATTGGTTGTTGTTGGTTTGTTTCTGTTTCTGTTTTATGCAGGTGATGATATTGGTTGATGCAAAATATTGGATATACCAAAAAAAAAAATTTTTTTTTAAAAAAAACATAGAATCAGGGGCGCTTGCAGTAAAAAGCGCCCCTGTTGGTCTTAACGCACTTGACAATCAGGGGCGCTTGCAGTTAGAAGCGCCCCTGTTGGCCTGACCAACAGGGGCGCTTTTTACTGCAAGCGCCCCTGATTGTCAAACGTGCTAAGGCCAACAGGGGCGCTTTTTACTGCGAGCGCCCATGTTGCCTAATAATTAGAGGCGCTTGTTGGGCGCTCCTGTAGAAGGTTTGGCAACAGGAGCGCCAGATTTAGGGGCGCCCGAAAGCGCCCCTAATGGATTAAAAAAAGCGCCCCTGAAGGCTTTTTTTGTTGTAGTGATTTAACTTATTCCTATAATCAATGTTGAACTAACCACTCATGCTTGAATTCTAAACATTTGTAACCTATCGGTGCTTCTTTTCCTACGCATCCCCCTTGTCCGCGCTTGTGTGTATATCTAAGATTACGATCAATATCTAACGGTGAATAATATGAAGATAATTAACATATCACGATTCACGAAGTAACTATTCCTTTTTTAATAATATGTAGATATATAGTGTTTCATCGAGAGAAATAGAGGACCTATTTGACAATAAATAAAAATATAGAGGATCTATTTGAAACTAAATAAAATTTAAATAAAACAAAAAAGTCGTGACAGTAAAGCTTTATTTCTACAACAAAGGTGAAAATCCTAGAAATTAGAAGGTTTCTTTTAGTTTCATTTCTACAACAACGATGAAAATCATCTGTTGGTTGTCAACCGTTGTGAACCCTTTGTTTTCCTTTCCCTTCATTGTGAACCATTTTTATAAGCAAAATTAAAATAAATGGAGTACTAGGGATACTCCAACCCAATACAAGACTGCTCAAAGCACAGAGTTTTGGAGAATTCCTCCAATAATTGTGAACCCTTTGATTTATATTCTGAATCCTAATGTGAACCTTTTCTCTCCCTTCTTATGAACCCGAATTTTTGATTGGGATCACGGCAAGTGTACTAGATCGTTGCAAGTTATAGTACGAAAAGACCGAGTGTAGAACTCAGGACTGCGGTTGATTATCAGTTTAGCACCTTAACTTCTAAATTGAAAAGGGACAAATTTGAATTTGTTTGACAAGAAATTAAAGTGAAAAACAATAAAAAAAAATTTGTAATTTTAATTTGCAGGATAACAAGAACACAAGTCTGAATTTGTATGAATTAAAAAGCGTTGGGGACGAGCTTCAATTTACTTCACTCTTATATCTAACGAATCAAACGTGTTATTGAACTTATTTTATGAGCTATGATCAAATTGTTATAATTATTCTAATCTTAATTCCTTAGGTAAGAGAACCTTTACTTCTAATGAAAATCCTTAATTCCTTAGGTGACCTTAACAAGAAATAAGCAGTAGTAACAACAATTATCCTATGATTCTAAATACCAATGACTATTCCTAGACTAGAGATAAACATATTTCAATTCTCAAGCATATGTAATTCAAATTTCCATTCATAATCACATATCATAAATCATCCAAAGAGTGATCAAATCCTAGAAAACATTAAGAACAGAAATCGAAACATAACTCACAACATTCATTCAAATAACAGAGGTTTAATTTAAAGTTAGATTTTTGTGCCTTTGATATGAGTCTGTTGTGCACTCAAATCCCAAGTTGCCATGCCTGTAAGAGATGGACAAGTATATCTTTGTTGGTTAATACGGATAAATATGTCAAGTGTCAGTTTCATGTTAGTTTTCTATTAACATGAGATTTCATGTTACTCTTAGCTTTCAGAAATTGCTGCCACTGATATCAACATTTTTCTGATAATTGTTGTTCAATATTGGTACTTTATTGGTTGGTTGCAATTGAATTGACTAACAAAGCAAGAATGTGTTGTATTTCAGACGGACAGTAATGAACATTCCAAAATATGCGCCTGCACAATTTTACATCGACAATGTTCTGCCCCGCGTCAAGGAGAAGAAGATTATGGCTCTGAAACCCTTTGTTGATAGGCTAGGGGTAGGCCAAGGATAATATAATTTGGTTAAAGTTGTAACATAATTTAGTATAAGACTTTGATTTATTCTAATTTTGTTAATAGGTGTACTTTGACTTTAGTGGTTTAATGTTTGTGCTTGATCAAGTTATTATTTGAACATTGGCAACTGTTATGTGCTCCGATTATTTTAATGCAAGTCTTCTTTTCTGAATATATTAAATAGTATTTTGGAGGTATAATTTAATTTTTTTTATTTTTTTTTTAAAAATTTCCGACGGATTTGTGACGAAAAGTTGTCAGAGTTTGCAACGACTTTGCTACGGATATTTGCGACGGCCTTGCGACGAGTTTGCGACGGATTATTTGCGACGGAAAAAGGTCCATTTGCGACGGAAATTGCCGTCGCAAATGAGCGATTTTCTTGTAGTGAACAACGGGAAGTTTAGCTAGACATAGAAATAGAAAAAACGAAAGAAAAGATCAAACTAGAGGGAGAAGCTGACAACATTGATGCTCCAATGACTCTTTCCCAAGCTTGAATCATCAACGAAGGTCGGTGGAGTGCGAATCCTTGCCGTCACGAGCTTCAGAGCGCAAAACGAGGCTGTTCCCAATGATTAGAATGCCCTAAAATTCGAGTTATGGGCTTAAATATGAGCTGAGTAAGTGACCCATCACCTGGCGAGCAGGCTCCATCGCCAGGCGACCAGAAGAAAAAACAACACCCACGAGAACCATCACTGTAATACCCTAATTTCGTCCGATAAAAAATGAGAGATTTTATTTTTAATAAAAATAATAATTTTTCTTTTTTTTTTATTTATTTTCATGTTGTCATACCCCAATTTTGTCCGGCTTAGGTCTAAACCCTAAATTTTCCACACAAAAAATATATAATAAATTATGCATTGCATTTTGGGTCCTAGAAACCATTCCAAAGTTTTTGAAATCATTTTTAGGATTAGAATGCACTTTTTGGGAAATTAGGGTTTTTAGGGTCAAAAAGGGCATTTTGGTCTTTTCTCACAAAAGGGTCTATAAAAATAATTTTTGCATGAAAATATTTTTCAACAAACCTCCTGCATGCAAGATAAAATAGGACAAGCACATGTGTTATGAATTTTTTTTAGAAAAGAATAAAATCGATTTTTATCATGCATATAATGTATTCTTGATGAATAAGGAAATAATCGATTACGTCATATCCTTCCTTCAAGCAAATAATCGATTATCTACTCTGAAAATCAAGTAAATAATCGATTATCTACTTGTTTCATTCAAGCCAATAATCGATTATTTGCTCTAAGAAAACAAGCAAATAATCGATTATCCCTTTCCCCTTTTGAAGCACATAATCGATTATTAAGATGCCCATATTTTCTGGAAAGCAAATAATCGATTACCTTCTTATTTCATTCAAGCAAATAATCGATTATTTGCTCTATGAAAACAAGCAAATAATCGATTATCCCCTTCCCCTTTTGAAGCACATAATCGATTATTGAATCTGAGATCCAAGGCACATAATCGATTACATCTCCCAAGTTATTTCCAACATAATCGATTACCTAGTTTCCTAAAATAGATCAAATCTGATTTCCTATAAATAGGAAGCTCATTTTTCATTTCAAACACACGCATTTTCACGAGATCAGAGAAAAAACTCATTTTTTCGAAATCTCTCACATTTTAGAAAAACTCTTCTACGCTTTATTTTTTTCGCTCTATTCGTTCCGTTGGTCCGTCTGAGCTGATCTTCTGCAAGAGTTAGTTGGAATTGCGTTCTTCAAGTCGTAGTATCTGCCTTCATCAGAGGTATTTCTGTTTTTATATTTGTTAACATTTAATCATTGTGATTCATGCCAAAATTGCCCTATGTGATTTAATTTAGCTATAGTGTCATTGTTGATGATGAACCACATGATTCCCACTTATGCCTAGTGCATCATTTTCTAAGGGGTGAAGATGGTTTCAGATGATTCAACCTCCCCTTTTTTAACTTATTAATGAATAAAAGATAGTTAGGTTTATGGTTTAAGGTCCATGGGGTATTGCAAAGGATAGGTTATTCAAAACCTTGATGCTCCCTCATCTTTGATTGTGTTATTAGCCTTTGAGCACTTATTCATAAATGCAAAGGATAGGCTTACCTTAGCCTTGATGCAATTTCCCTCTTTCGTTCATGTTATTGAGAAATCGTTGCTCATGTGTTCCTCAGTTTAATTAAGACCATTCTATGCCTATGATCAATTGCTTGCTTGTTTTTGATGCATTTTAAATGTCTCGATTCAATATGCCATTCCATCCATGTGTATGACCTCCTAATGAAGACGTAAGTCTACATGCCTGTTGTAGCATAGAGTCATTAGGGTAAATACACTCCTTCCTACACACACACTTGCTTTGTATGACCTCCTAATGAAGACGTAAGTCTACATGTCTGTTGTAGCATAGAGTCATTAGGGTAAATACACTCCTTCCTACACACACACTTGCTTTGAGAACTTTACCTTGCATCCCTGATAAGTGGGTCTTTTGATCATATTGGCATGTTTAGTCTTGATTAAATGTTCAACATATGTACGATTTCTTGATTAGTGAATGTGCTTGAACTTTTGTAATCAATCATTGATAGTGCCTTCACCCTTTTTCCAAAAATCTTTCAAACCCTTTCAAAAACAATTTCTTTAGAACTACGTCGCTTTGATTCCCGTTTGGGATACGTAGGAGCGAGCCACGTCCTCGTCAAGCGCAACAAATAAAAATTCTTTTTATCCCCCCTAAACCAATCATTTTCATAAAACAAACAAAAATCATTTTCAAATCCATTGTTGCTAGTAGCTCATCAGAGCCTCTGTTCGTTTAGCTATTAGTGACAATGTCCTTTTCTCCTAAAAATAATAAACGATGATCCATCATAACCTTTGTTAGTTTGATCATCGTGCGAATCAATCTCTTTCGAAAATCACTTTCCAAAAGGATAATAAAAAACGAGTTGTTATCAATAGTCCATCAGAACCTTTGTTCGTTTGACTAACTGTGCAACTCTCTTTTTGAGTATTTAGTAGTGATTCATCATAGCCTCTGCTAGTTCAATCATTTGCTAATGCTCGTCCTATTTCAAAAACTCACTAAAAAAGATAAAAAACAAAAACTTTAAAAAAGGAACCCAGAACTACGTAGCTTTGAATTCTCCATCGCACCGGGAGATACGTAGGAGCGGGCCATGTCCCGTCAAGCACTTTTTCTAAAAACCCTTTTTTTCCCCATCTCACCTAAAATAAAATTTTCATTAAAGATTTCCCATTCATCTCCAAATAAGAAATAAATAGGCAAATCTAGGTATTTTTCAAATCAAACGTTAAAACCACACATTTAATTAGAGGTTCCCTTTCGGTAGAAAGGACGTGCGCGGTGCTAACACCTTCCTCGCACGTAATCGACCCCCGAACCTATATCTCTAGTTTTCAAAAGACCATCCGCCTTGTCCAAAAGACCTTTTTTCAATGTTTTGGTCTTAAAATTAAAATATTGGTGGCGGCTCCAAAATTTCCACGTTGTACATTGAGAAACCTAAACCGGGGATTTTTCGGGGTGCAACAGCTGGCGACTCCACTGGGGACATTTTTTTAAAAAAAAAAACGAGGGTCAAGCCTAACTAATTTAAATGTGTGGTTTAATGTGTTGTTGATTGGATTAAAACCCTGTTTGCCTTTCTTTCTTATCTTTTATTCCCTTTCTTTTATCGCTTATGCCCATGCATTTTTTTCAATCCCCATGATCCCCTCTTCTTGGCTCCTTTTCCTAAGGTGAGCAATATCCTTGTTTATAGATATTCTAGGTATGGAACCCTAGGGTAGATAACTTATTATTGTTTGCTTTTGTCTGGACTGCTCTGGTTTTCATTTCAGGTGGGGGTAGTACTAGGGAAAATTCCCTTAACACACACTACACTTATACCCTGTGACTATGTGTTTTTAGTGGGACCATAACCCAGGTCTGCAAAAACTTAGGAGAGTGGATTCGAGTAGTGAGAGCCCATCAGGACCTTTGTCCGTTTGGCTACTTGCGAAAGTTTCAACCAGAGTTGTGCTCTTTCATGATGCCTCACACCTAGCAGTTTGCTGCATTTGTGGGGAATTTTGTGAAAGAGACTGTAGCTCTGGTGGCCTTGTGAGGGAGTGAATAGAGCTACACGGGAGGATTATCCTTTAAATTGCCCTAGATCGTAGGTCTCACCTCTTCTTAGGTCACAAGGGCTTTTCCAAAATTGTGTGTTGCATTATTACATCTAGTTTGGTTTTTTTCCTTCAACGATTTTCGAAAAAACAACTGTCATACCCCAATTTTGTCCAGCTTAGATCAAAACCCTAATTTTCCACAAAAATAAATAAGTTGAGGAGTGAGAAGCATCATGCATTGCATTTTGAGTCCTAAAAGTCATTCCAAAGTTTCTAAAATCATTTTTAGAGTTGAAATGCACTTTTTGGGTAAATCAGGTTTTTTTGAGTCCAAAAGGGTATTTTGGTCATTTCACAATAAAAATGATAATTCCTCATGAAGGTCATTGAGCATGCATTCTAAGATTCTAGAGGTCATTTCTAGGGTTATAGATTCATTTTGAAGTGGAAACGCATTTTTCGGGCAAATTAGGGTTTTAGCGTCAAAAAGGGTATTTTGGTCAATTGTAACGGTTTTTTTCAAAAAGGCTCAAAAAAAATATATATAATTAAAAATATGAAATCTGAAATCAGAAATGAAAAATGAATAATAAAATAATATTGGATGTTTATTGTATTTTTAGAATTAGGGCTAAGTCCTTTTAGGTGTTTTTTGCTTTTATCCATTTTTGGCCAAAGTAAGTACCAATCTCACAAGCAAACCATCTCCCTCACTCCACCCTCATGCCCTTCACTTCAGCCCCATCAAGTGCACATCACAAAAAAAATCCTTTCATCATGACAAGCACACCTTTGAATCCAATAACATTCAATACACAACATGTTTTTACCTTCCTTCTCTCTACACCACAAAATACACACTAATTCCTTTACTTCCCTCACACAACCCTTAACCCATGAGAGCTTGAGGCTACTCTCATTTCAGACCCTAGCACACAATACTCTCCTCTCCTCTCTCTCAAAAAACAAAAACCCTCTCCTCCATCTTCCCTACACAATTTCTTCAACCATAAAATAAAAAAGCTTGATAATCCTTCATCATTTTTCAATAACTCTCCTTCCAAGCTTCCATAATCATCCAAGTTTCATCAAAATCCACCCAAGGAAGAGGATTTGCGTGAGGATCTAGATTGTTGGAGGTGTTCTTCAAGTGTTCTTGCTCCTATTTTACATCTTTATTCCTTTTCTAGTTATTTCTTGAGGTAAGCATATTATCTCTTGCATTTTAATTATTAACATGTAAATCTTTCTTCTACTCCTCTTTCCTTTCTCAAAAGGCTTAGAGGACTTGTTTCCAACATTATGACAAGGACATTGGGAGCCTTGGGTGTTGGCAATGAGTCCTTGGCCTTGAGGGGAATTTTCTTGTGTTTTAACCATGTAGTTTGTATTTTCACACTCATTTTCTCACTTTTCCATAAATAGAGGGCTTTCACATATTATATGCATCTTCTTGTTCATATCATAACTTGCAAGTTGAATTTTGGCTTGATTTATGGGTGTAGGGGTTTCGGTTTTGAGCCTTAGAATTTAGGGTTTTTGTTGCTTTCTTTTCACTCCTTGATTTATGTAAATAAAATGCATGATGTGCTTGATTTGCATGATTTGTTCTATGTGTTGATTATGAGTTTTGGCATGAAAAATTTGGTGTTTATGCTCATATAGGGGTTCGGCCATAGAGCCCATTTTTGTGCATAGTTTAGTGCTCAAAATGTGTTGTTTGATCTTGTGTAGATAAGTGTAATTGTATTAGTGTGTTTTTGACTTTTAACCACCTTTTTACATTTTTACTTTACCATTTCATTAAGTAATTACCATTCACCTTTTTACATTTTTACTTTACAATTTCATTAAGTAATTACCATTTACTTTTTTTTACATTTTTACTTTACCCTTTCATTAAGTAAATACCATTTGCCTCATGCATTTTTACTTTACCATTCACTAACTTTTTACTAAAAGTTTTTACTACTTGTCAATTTGCAAAAATACCCAAAACATTTTCACACTTTGCATTTCATCACTTGTGTGACACATTCTTATGTTTGCACATTAATACTTGCATACTTTCATATGCTTACATGTTCATGCATTCATATATGCTTATGCCTCTTGCATTCTCATACTCTCTTACATGTTCATGCACCCATTAATATCATGTCTTGCATTCATTTTCATATGATCATGCATTCATTAACATGATATCTCGCATTCATTTTCACATGTTCATTCACCTAACCTAGAATACTCTATGCCTATGATTAATTGTATTTCTTTGTTCTTGATGCCATTTGAATGTCTCGACTTAATTGTGCACAAACCCTTTTGCACAATCATGTGCCCTTATAAGACTACCAACATGTGTAGCATAGAGGTATATGTGCCCCTCTTGAGATTGCTCCCAACTTGTGTAGCAATTCCCTCTCACACACACACAATTACTTTGAGAACTTTGTTTTGCATCTTTAATAATTGAATCCTTTGATTGTATGGGCATGTTTAATCTTGGTTAATGAGTGATATGTTCATGTTTGCTTGAGTATTATTCATTCATTTGCATTTGGTTATGGATTTAGAATTGACTTGAAATGTTCTACTCCTTTTCTAAAACCCATTTCCTAAAATCATTTCAAAACAAAAAGAAACTTTCACTTTCAAAACAAAAATAAATCAATTGTCATTAAGCACCAATCGCGCCGTTGCCGATTAGGTCGTTAATGATGATGTTGTTTTCAAAAGGAGGTAGTAGCGAGACCATTCTAACCGTTGTTGTTCGGTCTTCGCAAAAGCTCTATCCCATTTTCGAAAACTTATTCATTTCTTAAAAATAAATCAATTGTCATTAAACACCAATCGCGCCGTTGCCGATTAGGTCATTAATGATGATTTCATTTTCAAAAGAGTTAGTAGTGAGACCATTCTAACCGTTGTTGTTCGGTCTTCGCGAAAGCTCAATACCTTTTCAAAACCAAAGAGCGAGAACTACGTAGCTTTGATCCCTCTTCCAGTGAGGGTACGTAGGAGCGGGTCACAGCCCGTCAAGCACCCTTTTAAAAAATCTTTGTTTTGTTCCGCTTTTCAAAGATACCAAAAATATTCTTCTTCCCCCCGTTTTCAATAAAACAATTTCTCAAATGAAATAAAAAGAAAAGGAAAGAAAAGAAAAGAAGTAGAACAAACCGCTTTCAAACTCAAACTTTTGTCCAAACCACACATCAAGTTAATGGTTCCCTTTCGGTAGAAAGGAGGTGCGGGGTGCTAATCCCTTCCCCGTACCTAACCGACCCCCGAACCTACATCTCTAGTTTTCAAAAGACTATCCGCCTTGTTTAAAAGACCTTTTTTCAATGTTTTGGTCTTAAAATTAAAATATTGGTGGCGGCTCCAAACTTTTTCCACGTTGTCAAACGAAAAGTCCCAAACCGGATTTTTCGGGCGCAACAGCTGGCGACTCCACTAGGGACACTTTTTTTTTAAAAAAAAAGACGAGGGTCGAGCCTAGTTAACTTTGATGTGTGGTTTTAAAATTAATTGAGTTGAAAGCTTTGTTTTACTCCTTCTTTATTTATTCACGATGCCGTGTTCATGCATTCCTCAATTCCCATGTCCCCTATTCTCTGCTCCTTTTCTTAAGGTAAAAACATGCATTTCCTCCCATTCTATTATGATCCCTTCTTCTCCGCTCCCTTTCTTGAGGTAAGCAGTGCATATGACTGTTGAAATCTAGGTTGGATTATTGGTATTGTGATATTGAACCTTAGGGTAGACGACATGTTATTGTCTGCTATTGTTTGGACTGTTCTGGGTTTTCCTTTGCAGGTGGGGTACATGTGGGTAGTTTTAGGCGGTATGCCCTTGCTGCATACACTCACACCTTATGCTTACTATGCTTTGAGAGGGGCCCAAAACCCAAGGTCTGACAAAACTTAGGAGAGTGGAAACGAGTAGTGACTGTCAATTGGACCGTTGTCCTTCTGACTCTCACGAAAGTTTCAGCCAGAGTATGCTCTTTCATGAGGCCTCACACCAGATGGCGTTCCATCGTTGTGGGTGCTATTGTGAGAAAGAATTAGCTCTGGTAACCTGGTGAGGAAGTGACTAGAACCCACATGGGAGGAACATTTGAGTTGTCCTAGAACTTAGGTCCCCACCTTCGTAGGACACAAGGGGCATACCAAATTGTGTGTTGCATTGTAATCTAGGAATGTTTTCAAAAAAAGAGAAGGGAATTTTTCCAAAGAAATAAAAAAAGAAAGTAGAGAAAGAGCTGCCGTTGTAGCCTTTCTTTTGTCGGTCCGTACGAGGCAGTATGTGGTCCACTTTATTTTCAAAAAAAGGAGAGAAAGAGTTGCCGTTGTAGCCTTTCTCTTACTAGGTCCATATGAAACCACGTACGGCCCGCATTTTTCAAAAAAAACAATTTGGACTAATGCCAATAAAGATTTTGCCCTAATCTGCTCATGCATAAAATATCATCATCATTTTGCATGCATCCCCGCATTGCATACAACATAAGCTTTTACAGTTCATGCATGCATCCTTGCATTTCATCAAAGTTTGTTTGCCGAGAATCCCAAAGTGACAAAGAATCTTGCCATAGGCATGGTGTGGAATCAAAAGTGAAACAGCGTACACTCCGAGGTGTTTGTTTAAGTTTGAATGCATGGAATGTGCTTTGTTTCGCTTATTGATTCTAACCTTGTTGTGTTTCAAAGGAAAAATAATCAAAATCCACCGTTAAATCTATGGCAAGACATAGTACACCGTGATTCCCGGCACCAAGACAAACAGGAAATCATACATATTGCATTGCACTTGCATTCAAACAAGTATTAGCGCATACAGTCTTTTATCAAAAAAATCAAAAAAATCAAGAAAAATAAAAATTGTTATTTTCCACAAGTTTTTAGAAAACATACTACATGCATTTTTTCTTTGCATTACAGAAATAATCAAATAAATATCTCATGTTGCATGAATTTTTATGACCACCAGAGAGTTAAAAGCTTTATTTTGGAGAGAAGCCATACATGCTAAAGTCAAAATCAAATTTTGTACTGTACTCTTCAAATGAAAAGCTTATAATTCCCCGACGCGATAAATCCACATTCATCCATTCGCATTCTTATTTCATTCACATTTATTCATTTGCATTCTCATTTCATTCGCATTCTCATTCCATGCGTATTTATCCAGTTTGCATTCTCATTCATTTGCATATTTACATCATGCATAAAAAAATGAGCATAATTCTAGAGAAACAATAATAATTCTAAAAAAAAAATTGTGATGAGAGGTGAGACGTTCTTGCGAAGTTTTTTTTTATTCATCTTTGGAAAAGTTTAGTCTTACTTAGTTGCAAACTCAAGGTGTTTCAAGGCACTCGATTTTTCAAAACAGCAGTTTGTTCACATTTTTCAACAAAGCATTGCATCTCACCCACCCCATGATGAATGACCGAAATGGTCCACAAAAATGTTTCTTTCACGTTTTAACTAATGTTAACTCTCTGCGAAGCATTCGTGTAGTAACTTTTGTGTGACATGTGTCTTTATTTTTGTTTGAGTCAGTTAGCGTCCCTACATTGTCATCATCCCTCGCCCAAGTCTAATCCCACCCTGACCACCCATAAAGTACATATCCCCCAGATTAGTGCATAGTTGGCTTTTTGGTTGGTCCCCCTAATGAAATACCACTCTTGGTCCTCCATACTGGGGCAAATTTGTCATCACTAGATATCTTGTTAACATTGTATTCCTTGGGTGCAAGTCTTTTTAAAAGTAAAAAAAAATCAAAAAAGCTGGTTAGGTCGAAAACTCGTAAGAGCGGCCTAAGCAAAAATTAGAGCATGAAAAGAAATGAAGAAAAAAGAGCAAATATATGAAAATGAATAAATTATTGTCCTGGGGTTAATTTTTGAGAAAAACAAGCAATCATGATTTTGAAATGAAGTTTGGCCATCATTCCATATCCGAAAACACCTTAAGCCAAAAATCCCAAAAATCTCAATCACCATAGACAAGGATCAATCTCACATCGAAAATTGTGTATCACCTTTATCAGCTCACTTAGCTCAAAAGAAAGAGAAAGAAAAACCACACCAAAAAAAAAAGAAGAAAGTGGAAAAAGAGAGGATTGAAAAGGAAAAATCCTGAAAAAAGAAGCAAAAGTAGTAGAAATGGTGAGCTGATACCATTAAACGCATGAGAGATCCTTGTCTGAAATAAACCCTCAAACACTTCCTTTGGCCTATCCTCCATAAACCCTTGACCACGTTACAACCCTGAAACAGGTTCATTTTACCGTGAGGCACATAAGAGGTTCTCATCTCAATAAAACCTCAAACACCTCATTGAGCCTAATAACTCATTCTTTCATAAACCATTAACCTAGCCAAATCATACCACTAAAAAAAACATCCGCCCCATCAACCCCAAACACTTCATTAAGCTCAGTCATCCCCTTCTCCACATCACAACCCTAAAAAGTCCATTCTGATCAATGACCGGTTGCTCCTGTTTTCTCAAAGTTTTAATCTTAGGACAAATAAGTTTATTTATTTATGACGTGTTTGCTCAAAAAAAAAAAACAAACAAGCAGAAAAAAGAAAGCTGCTCAAAAGAAAAACAAACTAGTAGAAAAAAGAAAGCTGCTCAAAAAAAAAAACAAACAATCAAAAAAGAAAAGTTGGTAAAAAGGAGAAGGACTTGCACTCCAAGATGCATTCATGTTGCATTAAAACAAGGTATAGTGGTCACCAAGTGGAGCCCCTCCTCATACTAAAAAGTCAAAACGTTCATTGCATTCGAGTTGTTCTTAAAGAGAAACAAAAGTGTGTACTAGGGGGCATTCCCTTCACCTCTCACTCCACTCAACTTTGGGGAGGTTTATTCATTGCCCACCCCATTCATATATCACCCTCAGTTCATAACCATCACCATAACTCTGTCGCCTTTCACAACCCCACTAGACGCAATCATTTGAAATACCATTCCAAAGTGGGGCAATCCCGTCACCCTTCACTCCACCTAAAGTCGGGGAAATTTGCCTTACGCCCATCTCATCCCCTCGTCATATTCACATCCATGAGACCACACCAGGGCAATTTCTCGACCCACCATGCTAAATACATCCTTTTGCAAACTCGAGTCGGGGCAACCTTGCTCTCGTCAAGATTGGGGCAACACCAAACGTCGTGGGTTGAGACAAAATCCCTTGTTTGCCACCCTTCATTCCAAAGTCATGGTATTTCCAATTCATTATTCCTCTACAACCCTGGCTGTTGTCACCACTAGACAGGGGCAAGTTATGCACTCATCACCAGTAGTCTAAATCGGGGCAGTTCCACCTTTCACGACTTTGGCAAAAACCTACCTTTCATCCCCTCACGTGTCATATCTGTCATACCAAGTCAACTGACTCATTCATCTGTATTTTCCCTACTCTACATGTTTATGTTTCAAAGAGAGAGAACACAAGTTAATAATGTGAAGTCAGAAACTCACTCAGCTAACTTTGTGGACCTAAAAATCAATCATCATGGGGCACCATCATAGGAGAGCAAAATAAGCGAGTCTGCAAACACGGTCAAATAGTTTTTGCACATCAGTGTCTGTGAATAACAACCTTGAGATTGCCATGTCTGAATTCAAACCTCTTTCCAAGGAATGATTATTCCAGAGCACTCACATCTCTACCCCTCGCATCGAAAGTCTCATTTCTCATCTCAAAACAAAACACATTTGCATGCATTACTATTATACCATATCATAAATCATTGCACCATACATTGTATTTCAACAACAAGTCATGCATCTGCCACAACTATTGCATTTAAGCATTACCTGTGCGCATTCATCCATTTATTCAAAAAAGGGGCAAAAAAAAAAAGAGAGAAAACCAAAAAGGCAAAAATCATCCACATTGCACCCGTTGCCCCCACCAAAGCATAAATCATTCCATCATGCAGCCAGCAGTACATTTGCATTCGCATGTTATCTGCGTTCGCACACACAGCTTATCAATTTCTGTTTCCGACCAACTTCAACATCCATCATTCACGGGCCTTTTGTAGTCCATTTACTTTCACATTGCACATTCATCACATTGCATACCTGTAACACTTTTTTGCTTCGATAGACGTGACAAGTGCCGGTCTCATCGTTGCCAAAAGCTTTCTACATCACCGATCATATCATTTGCTACGCATTCATGTGTTTCCTTTATTCACCTTAGCATTTGCATCAAAGTATCACATTCGCATCATGTTCACATTCGCATTGCATGCATCAAGAAAAGAAGCAAAATAAATAAGAAAAAAGCAAAAAGAAAAATCCGTCCATCATTCCATCAGGTTCAACACCCATGGTATACCTATTTCATTCATCATCCCACGTTCATCACATTACATAGCAAAAAGACAAACAGGAAAATTCTTTAACCAGCTATCTCAGCACATGAGGGGGTCGCCTAAAGTTGGCCGCTTGTAGGGCTTTAGTGCTCGCCTTAACCCTTAGGGATTAGGTTGTTATCTTGTAGGGCTTCAGTGCTCGCCTGGATCCTTAGGGATTAGGTTGTTATCTTGTAGGGCTTCAGTGCTCGCCTGGATCCTTAGGGATTAGGTTGTTATCTTGTAGGGCTTCAGTGCTCGCCTGGATCCTTAGGGATTAGGTTGTTATCTTGTAGGGCTTCAGTGCTCGCCTGGATCCTTAGGGATTAGGTTGTTATCTTGTAGGGCTTCAGTGCTCGCCTGGATCCTTAGGGATTAGGTTGTTATCTTGTAGGGTTTCAGTGCTCGCCTGGATCCTTAGGGATTAGGTTGTTATCTTGTAGGGCTTTGGTGCTCACCTTAATCTTTGGGGATTAGGATGTTTACCTTGTAGGCACTTGAAGTGTTGATCCTTAACCAAAATAAAAAGGAAGAAAATCAAAAATAGCATCTCATAGCATCCATCATTCCATTGAAATCATCACATCACATACACTTTGCATAACATACATTCACACTCCATTTACATAGATATCTGCATTCCATAAAAAAAAAAGAGGAGCAAATAAGAAAGGAGAGAAGAAAATCACAGAAGACGGAACATAAAAGAACACAACATTTTCATATCATTCATCATTCTCATATCATCCATACCAGTCATCACTCCATGGCATCAAACAGTACATTACGCCTTCAAATTCGCATCTCAGAAGAGCGAAAGAATAACAAAAGGAAAAGAAGAGGAATCAAACAGAAAAAGCATCCCACCAAAATCAATCATTGCATTCATGCGCATCCAATGCATGCATTTCATGCACCATCCAGGAAGTTGCTTCGGACCAGAGGGTCCCAAAAATCTTATTTTTCAGAAAATCACCATCAGCACTGAGTTAGTAAACTCCATCAACCCTGAGTTAGTAAACTCCATCAACCCAGAGTTAGTAAACTCCATCAACACAGAGTTAGTGAACTCCTTCCACAGATCACAACATCGTGTACGAGCACGCGATGGATCCATCAGACTTCGTCAAGTCCTTCGGATTAGTTGTGTCAGCCTAAGGCATAGCGTAAATCCATTGATCAAATCAGTTCCGGACCTGATGTTGATCGGTCGCTCGAAAAGGCCACCCCCCCAGAGCTCGGACTCGACAAGAGTCCGTTAGAAGGTTTTAGGCAGCCTCCGAATTCCCAATTTACCGCTTTCTGCACGCCAAGTGCCCGTTTTACTTTTCTGTCTGCACGCCAAGTGCCTGTTTTACTTTTCTGTCTGCATGCCAAGTGCCTGTTTTACTTTTCTGTCTGCACGCCAAGTGCCCGTTTTACTTTTCTGTCTGCACGCCAAGTGCCCGTTTTACTTTTCTGTCTGCACGCCAAGTGCCTGTTTTACTTTTCTGTCTGCACGCCAAGTGCCTGTTTTACTTTTCTGTCTGCACGCCAAGTGCCCGTTTTACTTTTCTGTAAGCACGCAAGTGCCCATTTTACCTTTTCTGTCAGCACGTTAGTGTTCATTTACTGTTTTCGCATCGACACGAAAGTGTCTACCTTTCCAAAAAAGAGGGAGAAAATTCGGGTTTCTCCAAATGGACAAAATTGGTATAATTTCTGAATTCTTTATTTCTATTTTACCTTCGAAATATGTCTCGCGCAATTCATATTTCTTGGTAAAATCCAAATAAAGAGGGGCAGCTGTCATACCCCAATTTTGTCCAGCTTAGATCAAAACCCTAATTTTCCACAAAAATAAATAAGTTGAGGAGTGAGAAGCATCATGCATTGCATTTTGAGTCCTAAAAGTCATTCCAAAGTTTCTAAAATCATTTTTAGAGTTGAAATGCACTTTTTGGGTAAATCAGGTTTTTTTGAGTCCAAAAGGGTATTTTGGTCATTTCACAATAAAAATGATAATTCCTCATGAAGGTCATTGAGCATGCATTCTAAGATTCTAGAGGTCATTTCTAGGGTTATAGATTCATTTTGAAGTGGAAACGCATTTTTCGGGCAAATTAGGGTTTTAGCGTCAAAAAGGGTATTTTGGTCAATTGTAACGGTTTTTTTCAAAAAGGCTCAAAAAAAATATATATAATTAAAAATATGAAATCTGAAATCAGAAATGAAAAATGAATAATAAAATAATATTGGATGTTTATTGTATTTTTAGAATTAGGGCTAAGTCCTTTTAGGTGTTTTTTGCTTTTATCCATTTTTGGCCAAAGTAAGTACCAATCTCACAAGCAAACCATCTCCCTCACTCCACCCTCATGCCCTTCACTTCAGCCCCATCAAGTGCACATCACAAAAAAAAGCCTTTCATCATGACAAGCACACCTTTGAATCCAATAACATTCAATACACAACATGTTTTTACCTTCCTTCTCTCTACACCACAAAATACACACTAATTCCTTTACTTCCCTCACACAACCCTTAACCCATGAGAGCTTGAGGCTACTCTCATTTCAGACCCTAGCACACAATACTCTCCTCTCCTCTCTCTCAAAAAACAAAAACCCTCTCCTCCATCTTCCCTACACAATTTCTTCAACCATAAAATAAAAAAGCTTGATAATCCTTCATCATTTTTCAATAACTCTCCTTCCAAGCTTCCATAATCATCCAAGTTTCATCAAAATCCACCCAAGGAAGAGGATTTGCGTGAGGATCTAGATTGTTGGAGGTGTTCTTCAAGTGTTCTTGCTCCTATTTTACATCTTTATTCCTTTTCTAGTTATTTCTTGAGGTAAGCATATTATCTCTTGCATTTTAATTATTAACATGTAAATCTTTCTTCTACTCCTCTTTCCTTTCTCAAAAGGCTTAGAGGACTTGTTTCCAACATTATGACAAGGACATTGGGAGCCTTGGGTGTTGGCAATGAGTCCTTGGCCTTGAGGGGAATTTTCTTGTGTTTTAACCATGTAGTTTGTATTTTCACACTCATTTTCTCACTTTTCCATAAATAGAGGGCTTTCACATATTATATGCATCTTCTTGTTCATATCATAACTTGCAAGTTGAATTTTGGCTTGATTTATGGGTGTAGGGGTTTCGGTTTTGAGCCTTAGAATTTAGGGTTTTTGTTGCTTTCTTTTCACTCCTTGATTTATGTAAATAAAATGCATGATGTGCTTGATTTGCATGATTTGTTCTATGTGTTGATTATGAGTTTTGGCATGAAAAATTTGGTGTTTATGCTCATATAGGGGTTCGGCCATAGAGCCCATTTTTGTGCATAGTTTAGTGCTCAAAATGTGTTGTTTGATCTTGTGTAGATAAGTGTAATTGTATTAGTGTGTTTTTGACTTTTAACCACCTTTTTACATTTTTACTTTACCATTTCATTAAGTAATTACCATTCACCTTTTTACATTTTTACTTTACAATTTCATTAAGTAATTACCATTTACTTTTTTTTACATTTTTACTTTACCCTTTCATTAAGTAAATACCATTTGCCTCATGCATTTTTACTTTACCATTCACTAACTTTTTACTAAAAGTTTTTACTACTTGTCAATTTGCAAAAATACCCAAAACATTTTCACACTTTGCATTTCATCACTTGTGTGACACATTCTTATGTTTGCACATTAATACTTGCATACTTTCATATGCTTACATGTTCATGCATTCATATATGCTTATGCCTCTTGCATTCTCATACTCTCTTACATGTTCATGCACCCATTAATATCATGTCTTGCATTCATTTTCATATGATCATGCATTCATTAACATGATATCTCGCATTCATTTTCACATGTTCATTCACCTAACCTAGAATACTCTATGCCTATGATTAATTGTATTTCTTTGTTCTTGATGCCATTTGAATGTCTCGACTTAATTGTGCACAAACCCCTTTGCACAATCATGTGCCCTTATAAGACTACCAACATGTGTAGCATAGAGGTATATGTGCCCCTCTTGAGATTGCTCCCAACTTGTGTAGCAATTCCCTCTCACACACACACAATTACTTTGAGAACTTTGTTTTGCATCTTTAATAATTGAATCCTTTGATTGTATGGGCATGTTTAATCTTGGTTAATGAGTGATATGTTCATGTTTGCTTGAGTATTATTCATTCATTTGCATTTGGTTATGGATTTAGAATTGACTTGAAATGTTCTACTCCTTTTCTAAAACCCATTTCCTAAAATCATTTCAAAACAAAAAGAAACTTTCACTTTCAAAACAAAAATAAATCAATTGTCATTAAGCACCAATTGCGCCGTTGCCGATTAGGTCGTTAATGATGATGTTGTTTTCAAAAGGAGGTAGTAGCGAGACCATTCTAACCGTTGTTGTTCGGTCTTCGCAAAAGCTCTATCCCATTTTCGAAAACTTATTCATTTCTTAAAAATAAATCAATTGTCATTAAACACCAATCGCGCCGTTGCCGATTAGGTCATTAATGATGATTTCATTTTCAAAAGAGTTAGTAGTGAGACCATTCTAACCGTTGTTGTTCGGTCTTCGCGAAAGCTCAATACCTTTTCAAAACCAAAGAGCGAGAACTACGTAGCTTTGATCCCTCTTCCAGTGAGGGTACGTAGGAGCGGGTCACAGCCCGTCAAGCACCCTTTTAAAAAATCTTTGTTTTGTTCCGCTTTTCAAAGATACCAAAAATATTCTTCTTCCCCCCGTTTTCAATAAAACAATTTCTCAAATGAAATAAAAAGAAAAGGAAAGAAAAGAAAAGAAGTAGAACAAACCGCTTTCAAACTCAAACTTTTGTCCAAACCACACATCAAGTTAATGGTTCCCTTTCGGTAGAAAGGAGGTGCGGGGTGCTAATCCCTTCCCCGTACCTAACCGACCCCCGAACCTACATCTCTAGTTTTCAAAAGACTATCCGCCTTGTTTAAAAGACCTTTTTTCAATGTTTTGGTCTTAAAATTAAAATATTGGTGGCGGCTCCAAACTTTTTCCACGTTGTCAAACGAAAAGTCCCAAACCGGATTTTTCGGGCGCAACAACAACAAAATCAAAAAGAATATATTTCCCTTCATCAAATAAACCAGTGCGTGAGGCGGTACGTAGCGTGGCTCCTCAATTTTTGAACTTCCGTCCATATGCATCGCCTTTATCTTTTCCACACGCATCATTCATATCATAATTGCATCATACCGCATTCATTTACTTGCATTCATATTACATCTCATTTGCATTCTGCTTGCTGGGGATCACCAAATAGTGTACCGTCTTGTCATATGTGCATCAGAATAGAATCAAATAGCAAGGCTTCACTTACTTCTCGCTTCCCAGTTATGAAGAAGGTTGAGTTGCTATTTCGATTCCTCGTTTACTTCACTTCCTAGATCAAAAACAAAAAGCTTATGCGCTTGTGACAAGATAAGGCACCTGTAGTTCCCGGCATCAAGTAAACATTGTACATACATTCATACATCCATTCATACATTTATTTTGATTCTTATGTAATAAAAATCTAAACAAACAGATGAAAGCTAAGCTGGTTCACCAACACCGATACTCCACCCGTCTGCAATCAAGGTTTATGGCTAGTAATCGGAATCTTAAAAATAAGGGCCGCCGGAGCCAGGAGGAGTTAGTTGCAGAGGTTCTTAATCCTGAGCAGCTGGATCGGGAGAGTCAAGCTCCAAAGACTAAAGCTGAAGAAGCACAGATAACCGAAGAAATGAGTATGCTGCAGAGGGGTGAGGCCGCTGTTGGGGCTATCGCTGTTGAAAATCCTGGAGGAGTTGTTACTTTCATTCCTCCTAAATTCAAAGTACCTGACTTTGATAAATATCGCGGCACTGGGTGTCCATCTAACCATCTGAAGATGTATGTTAGGAAGATGGCAGCTTATGCCCGTGATGATAAAGTGTTGATCAATTTCTTTCCAAACAGTCTGACTGGAGCGTCTCTAGACTGCTATATGCAGCTGCCATCCTCCGATGTTCATAGTTGGAAGAATCTCTTTAAAGCATTTCTGAAGTACTACCAGCATAACTTGGACCCAGCTCCAGACCGGTCTCAGTTACAGTTTATGAGCAAGAAAGATCGTGAGTCTTTTGAGGAATATGCCCAGCGGTGGAGAAGTATAGCTGCAGAAGTGACGCCCCCGTTGACTGAGAAGGAAATAGTGTCTATGTTCATGGATACCCTCCCAGCTGTTTTCTACAAACGTCTGATCGGAAGGGGACCTTCAAGCTTCTCAGATGTGATCAGAGTAGGGGCAAGACTCGAAGTTGAGATAAAAAGAGGAAGAGTCCCCTGCAATCCTATTGGCGCCAACAATGCTATAGGGGAACGAAGAAAGTCGCGTCAGTTTGACTCCATCCCCATGCCATACACAGATCTCTTTAACTGCCTCATCACAAGCAAGTTCATTACCACAAGACCAATGAAACCCGTCCGACCACCATATTTCAGAGGATACAACCCTAACAATACCTGTGCCTTCCATGAGGGAGCGCTGGGGCATGTCGTGGAGAACTGTAAAGCCTTCAAGCATGTAGTGTGTAACAGCCCAGGTCCACCGCAGTGGCCACCCCGGTCCCACTGTTACCTCACGGTCTTCTCTACCCCTCTTGTAGAATTTTTGCCTTCCGTGGGAATCGAACCTTGCACCTGAGGCATAAGTGCAAGTTAAACCCCCTTCCCACTACCAATTGAGCGCGTAACATGTAACACCCCTTTTTCTACCCAACGGTTTCTTGAAAATATCAGAGTTTTTCGCGCCAAAAGACTGTCACATTTTTCGAACCGGAAAAAACCACTTCGCAAACGGAGTACTTTAATTATAACTAAGTCTTTTCAAAAACATGCAGCGGAAAATAGTAAAAATATTTGAAGCCAAAACATCTCGGCAAAATACTCCAAATAGCGACAACAATAATGCTAGCAACCGACCCCCGGGTATCACCTATCAGAGCAAACACCGAACCGACTATGTGGAGACACACCGCCTCCACTCGAACTATCACCTGCAAGTTACCACCTAGGGTAACAACCACATAAAGGGGGTGAGATATCTCACACATAATAGGAATAAATGATAGGGCATATGATAGAATATGACACCTATGTCTACCACGTCAACTACAAAACATCACATACAATATCAAGGGCAGAACAGGCATTTATCACATTAAGGGCACAACAGTCAATTACATCATCGTCAGTACACAAATCATCAGCAGTAGTATAAGCCATCGTCAGTAACATCAAACAATCGTCAGTCATGAGAACATGCATGAAAATGCAGATGCATGTGGTACCAATCATCGTCTGTAATCATCGTCTGTAAATTTTAGGCCGAAGCCTCATCGTCTGTAATTTTAGGCCGAAGCCCCATCGTCTGTAATAATGCATATGGAATGCATGTGACACCATGAACAACGCACTAAAGCAATCATCAGCAACACAACAATTATTATCATTTTGGTCATAGACCCATCGTCTGTTATATTGCCAATAAAATAGGCACATCGTCTGTCATATCATCGTCAGTAAACATCAACGCATCGTCAATAATTATCAAACATCAAACATCGTCAGTAGACACCAAAGGACATCATCGGCCTTACGCACTCAAAATAGTTTTCAATGACAACTTTCAAATATAATAATTTTCTAAAATATTTTGAGACACCAAAACGCCTAAACGGACACCTTTGACAACACCAGAGACCAACGTCGGAAAATAGTTCATACTGCCCAGAAATTAGAATATTCAGGTGGGCACCTGAATAAGCTTCACAACGCATTTTGAAACGTTCAAAACGGATAACCGAGTCAAAAGATATGACCAAAACAATTTTAGGAAAAATCCACCAAAACCGGAACGGCCACGGGCGCAACGGGCGCCAACGGCCAGAAACAAAGTCAGGCGCAAAGGGCGCAACTGACGCGGACAACACGGAACAGCAACGAAGTCGGGCGAAACGGGTAACGAAGTCGGGCCAATGCGCAACAGACACGAACAACACACGGAGCAGGGCGCCATGCGCCCTTGGCTACGGAACAGACGCAGAAACCACGTATTTTGGCGAATTAATTAAAATAGCAAACGACATCGGATTTCAACAAATGAATACTCGTTAGAAAGCTCTATGTGTGTAGTTTTCATTCCTAAGTTCAGTTTTTCGAAACGAGTGTTCCGTAAGTACAGTTTTTCAATTTACAACACTAGTACCAGAATTCGGACAGAATTGTTTAGTCATTTTGAAATCAAACTTTCTCCCTCGTTTCTCAGTGAAATTTAGTAAACCCAGTGCCTAATTTGTAGGTAATTGTGTCTAGTTTTCAAAAAGACAAACCATATAATTTTTAGACAACTAGAACATTCACGATCACCGAATTACTGAACTTGCACCAAAACCGCACCCAGAATTTTCCAGCAACATCTAAGGGCACCTAGGGCGCCTAGGACCCATCCCAAATCAGATTTTTCACCAAATCATCCTAACACTTTAAATCCCCAAATAAAATCCATCAAGCCAATCATTAAATCAAAATCATTAGGCCACTTGGCCATCATCATAATCATCAAAAATCACTCCAATGCCACAAAATCAATAAAACAAGTAGTTGGCATGCGATCATGTTATAAACAACATCAACACTAAATTTTCGTATTAGCAACCATGATCAACAATCAAACATAGAAAATTGAAGAGGCATGCAATCATTCATCACACAAAGGAAATCAACATGCCCATCATCATAATCATCATAAATTTGCATAGATCTAAGTATGGCAACATAAAGGAATTCAATCATGCAAGTTACATCAAATCGACATATTCATGGCAACTAAGTGCCTATTCCCATAAACCCTATCATGAAAAACCCATTAGGTTAGAGAATCTCCCCCTTACCTTATTGAAGAACTCGAATCCTTAGGCTTAGAAACCTTGAAAAACCTAGCTTTTCTTCTCTCTCCTCTTTTCTTTCTTGGTCACGAACTCCTCTCTTTCTTTTTCTCTATGGAAGCCACGAAATTCTTCTCTTTTTCCTTGCCTTGGCCGCCACTCCTTAGCTCTCACTCTCTCACAAAATCTAATTTTCTCAACTAATGAAACCCTAACTTAAAAACTCCTTATTTATAGGCTCACTTAACCAATCATGGGCTTTCTTAGTTTATGACTTAATCATGGGCCTCCACTAACACCTCTAATTCGCCACCACCTATCCACATATACTAACAACTAATTATTTCTAATATTCTATCACATAAAATCCCTAAATAATTATTCCTATCATTTTATTTTATTTTTCTCAAACACCAACCCTAGATAATTAATTAAATAAATTAACTAATTATTTTGGGCTGTTACAACTCTCCCCCACTTAAAAGAATTTTGTCCTCAAAATTTTCTCGCCTAAACTAACATCCCTCCCCCAATACCCACGCACAGATTCGCACAACAGGGAGATAAAAGGAAAATGGAACCAAAGACAGAGAACATAGGATCCACACACCGGAACTCAATCCCAACACACAGTACCAGTAGGGGCATCTCCCCCACTAGTTCACCTACCATTAGCAACTCTTGGCCTTCCTGCAACACAAATATTGGTCAGCACTTAAAAGACAACAGTTGGTCGTACACCGACACAACGACTCGACGACTTGGCCGGACGGACCAACCATTGCTCTGATACCACTAATGTAACACCCCTTTTTCTACCCAACGGTTTCTTGAAAATATCAGAGTTTTTCGCACCAAAAGAGTGTCACATTTTTCGAACCGGAAAAAAACCACTTCGCAAACGGAGTACTTTAATTATAACTAAGTCTTTTCAAAAACATGCAGCGGAAAATAGTAAAAATATTTGAAGCCAAAACATCTCGGCAAAATACTCCAAATAGCGACAACAATAATGCTAGCAACCGACCCCCGGGTATCACCTATCAGAGCAAACACCGAACCGACTATGTGGAGACACACCGCCTCCACTCGAACTATCACCTGCAAGTTACCACCTAGGGTAACAACCACATAAAGGGGGTGAGATATCTCACACATAATAGGAATAAATGATAGGGCATATGATAGAATATGACACCTATGTCTACCACGTCAACTACAAAACATCACATACAATATCAAGGGCAGAACAGGCATTTATCACATTAAGGGCACAACAGTCAATTACATCATCGTCAGTACACAAATCATCAGCAGTAGTATAAGCCATCGTCAGTAACATCAAACAATCGTCAGTCATGAGAACATGCATGAAAATGCAGATGCATGTGGTACCAATCATCGTCTGTAATCATCGTCTGTAAATTTTAGGCCGAAGCCTCATCGTCTGTAATTTTAGGCCGAAGCCCCATCGTCTGTAATAATGCATATGGAATGCATGTGACACCATGAACAACGCACTAAAGAAATCATCAGCAACACAACAATTATTATCATTTTGGCCATAGACCCATCGTCTGTTATATTGCCAATAAAATAGGCACATCGTCTGTCATATCATCGTCAGTAAACATCAACGCATCGTCAATAATTATCAAACATCAAACATCGTCAGTAGACACCAAAGGACATCATCGGCCTTACGCACTCAAAATAGTTTTCAATGACAACTTTCAAATATAATAATTTTCTAAAATATTTTGAGACACCAAAACGCCTAAACGGACACCTTTGACAACACCAGAGACCAACGTCGGAAAATAGTTCATACTGCCCAGAAATTAGAATATTCAGGTGGGAACCTGAATAAGCTTCACAACGCATTTTGAAACGTTCAAAACGGATAACCGAGTCAAAAGATATGACCAAAACAATTTTAGGAAAAATCCACCAAAACCGGAACGGCCACGGGCGCAACGGGCGCCAACGGCCAGAAACAAAGTCAGGCGCAAAGGGCGCAACTGACGCGGACAACACGGAACAGCAACGAAGTCGGGCGAAACGGGTAACGAAGTCGGGCCAATGCGCAACAGACACGAACAACACACGGAGCAGGGCGCCATGCGCCCTTGGCTACGGAACAGACACAGAAACCACGTATTTTGGCGAATTAATTAAAATAGCAAACGACATCGGATTTCAACAAATGAATACTCGTTAGAAAGCTCTATGTGTGTAGTTTTCATTCCTAAGTTCCGTTTTTCGAAACGAGTGTTCAGTAAGTACAGTTTTTCAGTTTACAACACTAGTACCAGAATTCGGACAGAATTGTTTAGTCATTTTGAAATCAAACTTTCTCCCTCGTTTCTCAGTGAAATTTAGTAAACCCAGTGCCTAATTTGTAGGTAATTGTGTCTAGTTTTCAAAAAGACAAACCATATAATTTTTAGACAACTAGAACATTCACGATCACCGAATTACTGAACTTGCACCAAAACCGCACCCAGAATTTTCCAGCAACATCTAAGGGCACCTAGGGCGCCTAGGACCCATCCCAAATCAGATTTTTCACCAAATCATCCTAACACTTTAAATCCCCAAATAAAATCCATCAAGCCAATCATTAAATCAAAATCATTAGGCCACTTGGCCATCATCATAATCATCAAAAATCACTCCAATGCCACAAAATCAATAAAACAAGTAGTTGGCATGCGATCATGTTATAAACAACATCAACACTAAATTTTCGTATTAGCAACCATGATCAACAATCAAACATAGAAAATTGAAGAGGCATGCAATCATTCATCACACAAAGGAAATCAACATGCCCATCATCATAATCATCATAAATTTGCATAGATCTAAGTATGGCAACATAAAGGAATTCAATCATGCAAGTTACATCAAATCGACATATTCATGGCAACTAAGTGCCTATTCCCATAAACCCTATCATGAAAAACCCATTAGGTTAGAGAATCTCCCCCTTACCTTATTGAAGAACTCGAATCCTTAGGCTTAGAAACCTTGAAAAACCTAGCTTTTCTTCTCTCTCCTCTTTTCTTTCTTGGTCACGAACTCCTCTCTTTCTTTTTCTCTATGGAAGCCACGAAATTCTTCTCTTTTTCCTTGCCTTGGCCGCCACTCCTTAGCTCTCACTCTCTCACAAAATCTAATTTTCTCAACTAATGAAACCCTAACTTAAAAACTCCTTATTTATAGGCTCACTTAACCAATCATGGGCTTTCTTAGTTTATGACTTAATCATGGGCCTCCACTAACACCTCTAATTCGCCACCACCTATCCACATATACTAACAACTAATTATTTCTAATATTCTATCACATAAAATCCCTAAATAATTATTCCTATCATTTTATTTTATTTTTCTCAAACACCAACCCTAGATAATTAATTAAATAAATTAACTAATTATTTTGGGCTGTTACATAACACCCCTTTCTACCCGTCACTTTGTTTATAAAAATCAGAGTTTGAAAATTTCGTTCATCGGGAATGTTACACATACTTCAATAAAACGTCGCTTATCAATTTTAAAAGCAGTTTAACTCAAAAATCATACGTCCACGTAGCACTTCACAATATCAAAATCTCAAGCCTCATTTTAACGTCGCTTATAAAACTCAACATAACAAAACCATCTACGCAGCGGAAAACAATAAATCATAACAAAATGGTCCACATGGACATAACAACCAACAATCATTAATAAATGCCGAGTTCGTTTCCCCCCCTGAGTGCTACGTATCAGAGCATGACGACTCGACTCAAAAGTGAAGCTAAGACCTTCACTGGGAATCACCTGCACGTTACCAACACGAGGGTAACATTCAAACAGGAAAGGGTGAGCATCATTTCAATCCATATAATAGAAAATATGATAAGTACTAATCCTGGGCCACGCACTAGAACAATCAGCATCCAAAAACACCAAATATCACATCACAGTCACCATTCACATCACTTACAATAACTCATCTCATGTCATATAGATTTATGAAATGCAACCCACTCGCGGGTATATGCATGAAGGTACCTTTTTACAAAACGTCGCTTAGCCACTCAGGCCTTATCATCACTTAGCCACTCAGGCCTCAAAACGTTACTGGTTTTATGCATATGGGCATGAGACACTATGACATGCACCACTCACAACACACAATCACACAATTACTCAGATCATAGTCAACAATGTGACCCGTCACTTACCGGTTTGCTCGCACGGAGCACAACACCTGTCAAATTCATAATCATCACACAACGTCACTTGGCCATTTAGACCTTAACATCACTTAGCCCTTCGGGCCCCAAACGTCACTGGTTTTTCATCGTCACTTACACATAAACATCAATCAACTCCAACAATAGCCACTGAGGGCAAAAACGTCATTTGCACATCATTATCTACAACTTTGGCCACTAGGGGCAAAACAGTCTTTTACACGTCATAAATAATAATAATAGCCACTAAGGGGGGAACAGTCATTTAACTAGCCCCGAAGGCATCATCGTCAAAATCATCATTTTTGACATTATTTTGCTAAAACTGTCGTCTATACACCAAAAGGATTTTTAAAGAGCTTCATATCATTTTTCAATGTCCCTGGGACGATCACCGGGGGCGGCCACTTGGCTCCCACAAACAATCAGAAAATAACAATTTTTCATTTTAAAAATTAGACCCATAGATGGACAACGTAAAGAGCTTCACGACACTTTTTTGAATCGTTCGAAACGGACGTCTGAGTCAAAAGTTATGATAAAAATAATTTTGGGAAAAATCAGGCAACATCCTGGGAACAGGCGCCTTAGGCGCCCAGGCAACCAGGCAACACGTGCACTGGCGCCCAGCGCCCAGGCGCGCAAGACAACGCAACACAACACGGGCGCCATGCGCCCAGGGCAACAACGCGCAACACAGCGCAACACAACAGGCAACACGCACGCCACAGGCGCCCAGCGCCCAGGCGCGCACACACACACAACACAACACAACACGGGCGCCTAGCGCCCAGGCGCGCACACACGCGCAGCACACACGCCATCAGGCGCCCAGCGCCCAGCACAGGCGCTTAGCGCCCAGAAAAACAGCAGCACACCCAGAATTTTGTCTAACAATTTTTTCAACACTAAAACTGAAAATCACCATTTTTCCAGCAAATTTTCAAAACACTAAAAACTGATTTTTAGCAATTTAACTCATAAAAACCTTATAATTCTCAACACCCAAAATAACGCTTAATTTAATCAATTGATAAAATTCCTTTGGAGCACTAACATCATCATCACTTTGGCACCTAAGCGCCTATACACCCATTCATCCAAAATGCGAAAAATCACAATCATTCCAATATACCAATCATAAGTCCATGGACGCACAAATGTCAAAAATCATCCAAACACATATGTAATTCGCATTATCTCAAGGTTCAATCATCAAGTCAATTCGCATATGGCAACACATAAACGTATATATAAAGATCATCACCATGGCAAACCAAGAATATCAAGAACATCAAGAAACATACGGTTCTAATACAAACCCTAGATCTAGAACCTATCATGAGATCTATTAGATGGAAGGATAGAGCTCCCCTAACCTCGAAATTGAAGAACGGAGGCTCCGGAGATAGTCACGTACAGGACCACAGCAACAAAATCACGTTCCTTGCTCTTCCTTGGGTGCGACTTCTCTCCTCTACTTCTCTTCTCCTTACGGCGCCCTTTCCCTCACTCTCTAGCTCTCCAATTTGCGAATTGCCACAAAACCCTAGCCTCCAACTAGCCTAGCTACTTCGCATATGACAAGAATAATGGGCTTGGGCTTCTCACTTAGGCCCAAGTCCATTTGGTTCGGCACCTCCACTTTCTAATACTTCCTACACATATTAGCATAAATTCTAATTAATAAAATTTCGTCAAATAATTTAATTTAAATCCCCAATTACTTAATTAAATAAATTAATTAAATAATTTTAGGGTGTTACAACTCTCCCCCACTTAGAATATTTCGTCCTCGAAATTTACCTGATCAAACAACTCTGGGTAGGATTCTCGCATCTTGCTCTCTAGCTCCCAAGTCATACTCTCGCCGGCAGCTCCTAGCCAGACCACTTTCACTAATGCAATCTCTTTGCCTCTAAGCGCCTTCACTTCACGATCCTCAATCCGTACGGGCATCGTCTCCACAGTGAGATTATCCCGCACCTCTACATCGTCCATATGGATTACATGAGATGGATCCGAAACATACTTCCGAAGTTGTGACACGTGAAACACGTCATGCAAGTTCGAAAGATTTGGCGGTAAAGCCACTCTATAAGCCACATTTCCGATTCTTTCAGAAATCTGATAAGGACCAATAAATCGAGGAGTGAGCTTCTTCGATTTCAACGCTCGACCAACACCGGTAATAGGAGAAACCCTCAAGAACACATGCTCACCCTCCTGAAATTCTAAATCCTTCCTCCGCTTGTCATGATAACTCTTCTGACGACTCTGCGAAGCCTTCATCTTTTCACGGATCATCTTGATTTTCTCTGTAGTCTCCCGGACAATCTCCGGTCCCAACACTACACTCTCTCCCGACTCATACCAACACAATGGCGTTCTACACTTTCGACCATACAATGCCTCAAACGGTGCCATCCCAATACTGGAATGGTAACTGTTGTTATACGTAAACTCAATCAACGCAAGGTAGGAATCCCATGAACCCCGTTGTTCAATACACAAGCCCTAAACAAATCCTCTAATGACTGAATTGTCCTCTCTGACTGACCGTCTGTCTGGGGATGATATGCCGAACTCATTTTTAACTTTGAACCCAATTCTTTCTGCAAACTCTTCCAAAACTCGGAGGTGAACCTCGGATCCCTATCCGACACAATACTCTTCGGAACACCGTGCAGCCTCACAATTTCTTTGACATATACCTCTGCCAACCTCGACACTGGATAAGTGATACTAATAGGAATAAAGTGAGCAGACTTCGTTAACCTATCAACGATCACCCAAATAGCATCATGACCCTTAACTGTATTCGGCAATCCCGTCACAAAATCCATCGCTATGCTATCCCACTTCCACTCTGGAACCTCCAACGGTTGCATTAACCCTGCAGGCTTCTGATGTTCAACCTTCGACTTTTGGCAGGTCAAACAGGCATACACAAACTGTGCCACATCTCTCTTCATACCATACCACCAAAACATCTTTTTCAAATCTTGATACATTTTCGTCGCTCCAGGATGGATACTCAACTTGCTACGATGACCTTCCTCTAAAATTGCCTTTTTCATCTCTTCGTCGTTCGGAACACAGATTCTACCCCGGAACCTCAACACACCACTGGAATCTAATTTGAAATCTTCATCCTCAGATTGACCAACCCCATTAATTAAATCCACTAACTTGACATCTGACTTCTGAGCCTCTCTGATGCTGCTCAGGAAATCATTATCGATCTTTAACATTCCCAGCTTGACACTGCGAGGTGTCATTTTACAAACCAGACTCAAATCTCTGAATTCTTCAATTAACTCTAATTCTTTCACCATCATTGCCGACATATGCAACGACTTTCTGCTTAAAGCATCAGCCACTACATTAGCTTTGCCGGGATGATAATTCAAACCAAAGTCATAATCCTTCAAGAGTTCCAACCACCGGCGCTGTCTCATATTCAACTCTTTCTGATCGAACAGATACTTTAGACTCTTATGATCACTGAACACTTCGAACCTCGAACCATAAAGGTAGTGCCTCCAAATCTTGAGCACAAATACCACAGCAGCCAACTCCAAATCATGCGTAGGGTAATTTTTCTCATGAATCCGCAACTGCCTCGACGCATACGCAACGACTTTCCCATCCTGCATCAACACACCACCGAGACCCATCTTCGAAGCGTCACAATACACAACGAACGGTTCCTCTGGATTAGGCAACGTCAAAACAGGCGACGTCGTCAATTTCTTTTTCAGTTCCATAAAACTTTCCTCACACCGAGCATCCCAAACAAAAACTTTACCCTTGCAGGTCAACTGAGTCAACGGAAGGGCCAACTTGGAAAAACCCTCGATGAACCTCCTGTAGTACCCAGCCAAACCCAAAAAGCTTCTAATCTCTGTTACGGACTTCGGAGACCCCCACTCCAATACTGCTTCTACTTTTGCCGGATCAACCGCAATACCATTACCAGAAATCACGTGCCCAAGGAGACTCACCTCTTTCAGCCAGAATTCACACTTCGATAACTTAGCATACAACTTCTTCTCTTTCAAAACTTCCAACACTGACTTCAGGTGCTCAACATGCTCTTCCTCTGACTTAGAATAAACTAGAATGTCATCTATGAAGATTACCACAAACCGATCTAGGTAATTATGGAAAATACGGTTCATATATTCCATAAATACACCAGGAGCATTGGTCACACCGAACGGCATTACCGAATACTCATAATGCCCATACCTTGTCCTGAACGCTGTTTTCTGAACATCTTCATCTTTTACTTTAATCTGATGATATCCGGACCTCAAATCAATTTTGCTGAAAACACGGGCACCCACTAACTGATCCATCAGATTGTCGATCCTCGGAAGCGGATACTTATTCTTGATAGTTACCTTATTCAACTGACGGTAGTCCACACATAACCTCATGCTCCCGTCTTTCTTCTTCACTAACAATACCGGAGCTCCCCACGGTGATACACTCGGTCTTACAAACTTCTTCTCAAGCAATTCTTCCAGTTGCGTCTTCAACTCAGACAGTTCCGACGCCGACATTCTGTACGGTGCCATAGACACAGGCCTCGTACCAGGTACAAGATCAATCGAAAACTCAACTTCTCTTTCCGGTGGCACACCCGGAATTTCATCAGGAAAGACTTCAGGAAATTCACGTACTACCTTCAGTTCTTCGATAACAGCCTGACTCTCAGCAGACAACGAAGCCATCAACGCAAAGAATTGAACTCCTTCTTTCTTCAACTTCTTCAACTGATCAGCAGATATCAAAACAGAACTTTCCTCACCGAAACTAACCGACTTGCTACGACAGTTGATATGAACGTGATTATTCTCTAACCAATCCATGCCTAAGATCACATCCAGACCTCTCAATGGCAAACAAACAAAATTCACAATAAAGTCCCTGCCGAAGATCGACACGGGACACTGAGAACACACCTGGGACGTAATCACCGACCCCTTCGCAGGAGTATCGACAACCATATCCCCACACATAGCAGATAACACAAGACCCAATCGTTTACAGCAATCAACAGATATAAAACAATGGGTAGCACCAGTATCAATAAGAGATTTCAGAGAAGTACCATTAATAAAACATGTACCTCTAATCAGACCATCATCATCATCAGGCTCCTCTCCTGCCAATGCAAATACCTTCCCAGTAGACCTTTCCTTTTTCGGCTTTGTACACTTTGTACTGATATGCCCAGACTCACCACAGTTGAAACACACCACATCCTTGACCTTACACTCAGCTGCCATATGACCCTTTTTACCGCAACGGTAGCAATTCCTTTCATCAGACCTGCATGTAGTACTCTTGTGGCCAGGCTTGCCACACTTATAACAGACAATACTAGCAGGGGCATCTCCCCCACCAGAACCCTTACCTCCAGCAGTTCTCTGATAACCCTTACCCGCAGGAACTTCGTACGGCTTGCTTCGACTCTGAAACTTGCCCTTTTTCTCAGAAGTAGCTTTGTAGCGAGCAGTACTGTCCTCCTCGAAGATCCTGCAACTGTCAACCAGATCTGCGAACACACGAATCTTCTGATAACCAATGGCCTGTTTAATATCAGGCCTTAACCCATTCTCAAATTTGATGCATTTTGAAAATTCAGCTGTAGCCTCACTGTAGTGTGGATAAAATTTTGCTAGTTCCACAAATTTTGCCGCATAGGCAGTCACAGACATACCACCCTGCTTCAGCTCTAAAAACTCTATCTCTTTCTTCCCTCGGACGTCTTCAGGAAAATACTTCCTCAGAAATTCCCTGCTGAATACCTCCCAAGTAATTTCTTCCTGCACAGCCTCTAACCTCTGCCTAGTAGCCAACCACCAGTCGTCGGCCTCCTCGGCTAACATGTGGGTACCAAAGCGGACCTTCTGCTCAACAGTACAGTCCATCACCCTGAAAATCCTCTCGATCTCCTTCAGCCAAGCCATAGCACCATCTGGATCATATTTGCCCTTAAAGGTGGGCGGATTCTCCCTCTGGAAGGTTGTCAGACTCCGAAAACCAGCATTGTCTCCAGCATTCTGCTGACCCTGCATCGCCTGAGCCATAGCTTGCAATGCAGCAGCAAGCGCAGCATCGTCCCGTCTGGCCATTCTAGCACTGCAACAGAAAACAGAATTCAGAAACGAGTAACAAACTCAATGTTACTCAACACGACGACTCAACTACCGGCCGGACAGACCGAACTGCTCTGATACCACTAATGTAACACCCCTTTCTACCCGTCACTTTGTTTATAAAAATCAGAGTTTGAAAATTTCGTTCATCGGGAATGTTACACATACTTCAATAAAACGTCGCTTATCAATTTTAAAAGCAGTTTAACTCAAAAATCATACGTCCACGTAGCACTTCACAATATCAAAATCTCAAGCCTCATTTTAACGTCGCTTATAAAACTCAACATAACAAAACCATCTACGCAGCGGAAAACAATAAATCATAACAAAATGGTCCACATGGACATAACAACCAACAATCATTAATAAATGCCGAGTTCGTTTCCCCCCTGAGTGCTACGTATCAGAGCATGACGACTCGACTCAAAAGTGAAGCTAAGACCTTCACTGGGAATCACCTGCACGTTACCAACACGGGGGTAACATTCAAACAGGAAAGGGTGAGCATCATTTCAATCCATATAATAGAAAATATGATAAGTACTAATCCTGGGCCACGCACTAGAACAATCAGCATCCAAAAACACCAAATATCACATCACAGTCACCATTCACATCACTTACAATAACTCATCTCATGTCATATAGATTTATGAAATGCAACCCACTCGCGGGTATATGCATGAAGGTACCTTTTTACAAAACGTCGCTTAGCCACTCAGGCCTCATCATCACTTAGCCACTCAGGCCTCAAAACGTTACTGGTTTTATGCATATGGGCATGAGACACTATGACATGCACCACTCACAACACACAATCACACAATTACTCAGATCATAGTCAACAATGTGACCCGTCACTTACCGGTTTGCTCGCACGGAGCACAGCACCTGTCAAATTCATAATCATCACACAACGTCACTTGGCCATTTAGACCTTAACATCACTTAGCCCTTCGGGCCCCAAACGTCACTGGTTTTTCATCGTCACTTACACATAAACATCAATCAACTCCAACAATAGCCACTGAGGGCAAAAACGTCATTTGCACATCATTATCTACAACTTTGGCCACTAGGGGCAAAACAGTCTTTTACACGTCATAAATAATAATAATAGCCACTAAGGGCGGAACAGTCATTTAACTAGCCCCGAAGGCATCATCGTCAAAATCATCATTTTTGACATTATTTTGCTAAAACTGTCGTCTATACACCAAAAGGATTTTTAAAGAGCTTCATATCATTTTTCAATGTCCCTGGGACGATCACCGGGGGCGGCCACTTGGCTCCCACAAACAATCAGAAAATAACAATTTTTCATTTTAAAAATTAGACCCATAGATGGACAACGTAAAGAGCTTCACGACACTTTTTTGAATCGTTCGAAACGGACGTCTGAGTCAAAAGTTATGATAAAAATAATTTTGGGAAAAATCAGGCAACATCCTGGGAACAGGCGCCTTAGGCGCCCAGGCAACCAGGCAACACGTGCACTGGCGCCCAGCGCCCAGGCGCGCAAGACAACGCAACACAACAGGCAACACGCACGCCACAGGCGCCCAGCGCCCAGGCGCGCACACACGCACAGCACAACACAACACGGGCGCCTAGCGCCCAGGCGCGCACACACGCGCAGCACACACGCCATCAGGCGCCCAGCGCCCAGCACAGGCGCTTAGCGCCCAGAAAAACAGCAGCACACCCAGAATTTTGTCTAACAAATTTTTCAACACTAAAACTGAAAATCACCATTTTTCCAGGAAATTTTCAAAACACTAAAAACTGATTTTTAGCAATTTAACTCATAAAAACCTTATAATTCTCAACACCCAAAATAACGCTTAATTTAATCAATTGATAAAATTCCTTTGGAGCACTAACATCATCATCACTTTGGCACCTAAGCGCCTATACACCCATTCATCCAAAATGCGAAAAATCACAATCATTCCAATATACCAATCATAAGTCCATGGATGCACAAATGTCAAAAATCATCCAAACACATATGTAATTCGCATTATCTCAAGGTTCAATCATCAAGTCAATTCGCATATGGCAACACATAAACGTATATATAAAGATCATCACCATGGCAAACCAAGAATATCAAGAACATCAAGAAACATACGGTTCTAATACAAACCCTAGATCTAGAACCTATCATGAGATCTATTAGATGGAAGGATAGAGCTCCCCTAACCTCGAAATTGAAGAACGGAGGCTCCGGAGATAGTCACGTACAGGACCACAGCAACAAAATCACGTTCCTTGCTCTTCCTTGGGTGCGACTTCTCTCCTCTACTTCTCTTCTCCTTACGGCGCCCTTTCCCTCACTCTCTAGCTCTCCAATTTGCGAATTACCACAAAACCCTAGCCTCCAACTAGCCTAGCTACTTCGCATATGACAAGAATAATGGGCTTGGGCTTCTCACTTAGGCCCAAGTCCATTTGGTTCGGCACCTCCACTTTCTAATACTTCCTACACATATTAGCATAAATTCTAATTAATAAAATTTCGTCAAATAATTTAATTTAAATCCCCAATTACTTAATTAAATAAATAAATTAAATAATTTTAGGGTGTTACATAGTGCAAGACCTAGTAGATGCTAGGTGGATCTCGTTCAAACAGGACAGCCCAAGCACAACGACTGATCCAGTGCCAGATCATCAAAGGCCAGCTATCAATGCTTTAGAAGGTTCTGTCGGGCAATTGGTAAAGGACGTGAAGAAGGTTAAGACCCCGTTGGATGTTATCTACTCTGAGTTATGTCATGCTGGAGTGATTAAAAAGGGGTGTTGCCATGAAGAAGGATGTGCTGATTCCGCATGCGTGGGGAATTGCGAAAGCTTTAAGGTGATCCTGCAAGACCTGATAGATCGGTGCGTGGTTCAGATAGGGACCCATGATATTGAAGATGAAAAAGAAATCAATGAGGAAGTAATAGCGGTGCCTATGAAAGAGAGATGTTGGGATACCCTAGGGGAGCCCAGTGGAAAGTTTGATTACTTGGTCAGGTATGACGTTCCCAAGAGTGCTCAAATCCGAATGGAAGACATCCAGCCCACAGGATGGGGTGAGGAAGAGGAACAATACGACCAAATTGCTGTCATCAATAATGGTCCTAAGTCAGAAGAAGGATGTTGGGATACCCTAGGGGAGCCCAGTGGAAAGTTTGATTACTTGGTCAGGTATGACGTGCCCGAGAGTGCTCAAATCCGAATAGAAGACATCCAGCCCACAGGATGGGATGAGGAAGAGGAACAACACGATCAAATTGCTGTCATCAAGGATGAGGGTGGTGCAAACCTGGTTTGTCGCTGCAGTGCTGGTGAAAGAATTAAAGAATTGAAAGACTGCTGATCCTCCTGGGACCTTTGATTTAAAGTAGTCATTTGTAATGCAACCCTGTGGCTCTGCCCAAGGCCACAGGACCAGTTGTTAGGGGCGCACATGTTTTTATTTTCTAAATCATCATCATTAATAAAAACGTTGTTTTTGAATTCCAATCAATAAAAATCAATTCCTTTTCATTTCATGTGTCTCTTCTTTTCTTTATTATTTTTGCTTGCTTGTCTCACCTTCCATTCTGCTTTTTCGCCTCGTCAAAAAGCAAATCCAAAGCAATTGTCTCTCAAAATAACAGTGCCAACGGTCCATATTTTGACTTTTATCACCTTATCAATCAAGCAGAGTGGGACGTTGAGAAAGACCGGGAAAATCCTCCAGAAGGTTAATGAAGCAAGGAAAAGGGGTTATTCAGCATCACGGGGAACCCACTGAAGCGATCAACTTGGGGACCTCTGAAAACAAGAAAGAGGTCAAGATGTGTACTTCAATAAAGGAAAATTAGAGCGCGAAAAGGAGATAAAGAAGAAGGGCAAGTACATGAAGATAAGTGAATTATTGTCCCAGAGTTAATTCTTGAGGAAATAAGCAATCATGATTTGAAGTGAAGTCGGACTACCATTCCATATCCAAAAACAAAATCCTCTCCTAACCACCTTAAGCCAAGAAAATCCCAAAGAGAAACCAAAATCCTTTCCGACCCATCTTAAGCCAAGAAAAAGCCAAAAATCCAAAAGTCACCTTAGACAAGGACCACCTCAGAAAAAAAAAACAGTGCATCGTACTTTATCAGTTCACCCAAGCTCAAGAAAAAGAAGAAATCAAAGAAGGAAAAATCATTCAAAAAGGAAAATTCCAAAACCAAAAGAAAAATACAAAATAAATGTAAGTAGTGAGTTGATACATGTTACCACAAAACCCAAGAGATCCTCGTCTCAATAAACCTTCAAACACTTTCCCATTTCCATGCACCCCTCCTCTCATAAACCGCAAACATTCTCCTTTGACCTCGACAGCCCGCCCTCCATAGAACCTTAGCCAGGAATAAAACCTCCTAATACCTCATCAAGCCAGTTAACCATCATAAATCATCGATCAACAGCCAATGCCGAATAAAAACCATCCTGCCATTAGCCCCAAATACCTCATTAAGCCTACTCATCTCTCCTCCACAAAACACCACAATCCCGAAAGGTCCATTCCGATCAATGACTGATTGCTGTTGTTTTCTCAAAGTCTTAGCTCAAGGACAAGTAAATTCATTTGTTTACAATATGCCAAGTGGGGCAATCCTGTCGCTCTTCACCTCTCCTACAACTGGGGAAATTGATCCTACACCTATCTCATCCCTTGTCGCACTCACATTCATGAAATCATACAGGGGCAAACCTTTTTTTTTTTCTCTAGTGTATGGGTCAGAAGCAGTTCTTCTCATCAAGGTTGAGATACCCTCTCTACGAGTAGTCATGGAGATCAAGTTAGAAGAAGCAAATGGGTTCAAGCTCGTATAGATCAACTGAATCTCATTAAAGAGAAAAGAATTGCTGCCCTGCGCCATGGCCAGTTGTACCAACAAAAGATGAAGGCAGCTTTCGGCAGGAAAGTCCGTCTTCGAGAATTCGGCGAAGGAGACCTTGTACTCAAAAAGATCCTACCTATCCGGACTGACTCCGTGGGAAGTTGAGGCCCACTTATGACGGTCCATGTGAAGTCAAGAAAGCTTTTTCAGAGGAGCGCCGATACTCATAAACATAGACGGCGAAGATCTCAGGAATCCAGTCAATTCAGATCAAGTGAAGAAGTATTATGCCTAAAAGAAATAGATGAAAAAAGAGAAAGACAAGCCAAGTAAGAATTAGCTCGCTAGGTTGAAAACCCGCAAAGGGCGACCTAGGCAAAATCAGAGCGACCCGGTGGATTGAAAACCCGCAAAGGGCGATCCAGGCAAAAATTAGGGTCTGAAAACTTAGGCATGAAAAGTAAAGAAAGGCATACAACTCTCCTACAAGCTTGGATGAGGGAGTGATCAAGGTCAAGGACATAGATGTTTGGCACTGTTCCACAGAGACAGACAGTCAGAATTCAGCTTCTCTCCTTTTTCGTGTCTTTTTACAGTTTTAAACTTTCAAGTGTAATAAATAATCGGCGTAACTTCTTGTGCGACCGGTTTCCGCATTAATAAAGTTCAAATTTCTCGTATCTGTTCACTCTTTTATTTTCTGCTTTTTCTGCTCAAAATAAACGTTTTATGATGATGATGGTCCTGAATTGTAAAACATGTGCATACATCATAGAGCATTGCAAATCATTACGAGATTCTTAAGAGTCCTGAGAGAAAGCACACCCTCAAAATCAGTCAATCATGCAAGAGAAAGCAACTACATCCACGATTGCTTCAAACCAGCAAAGTCAAGACCAACATGCACTCGGCCCATGAGCCCCGCAAGTCCAACAGGTTCCTCAGTCTCATGTCATGAGTGTCGCGGGTTGGCTGAACCAGCAAAAATAAAAAAAATAATAAGCAAAAAGGGCAATAAGCAAACACCGTCATGCATTACATTCATCATGCATAAAATCATGCATTTATCAGGCAGGAAAATAATGAGAGAAATTCAGGCATTTGCATTCATCATAAGAGAAAGAAAAAAGAAAATAGCAATCATGGCATTTGCATCATGCATCTCATAGAAAAAACAAAACGAAGCCTTCCATTGCATACATTGGCATTCCATGCGGTCAAACCAGACCTTTGTGTCCTTAAACCAGATCATTGTGATCCATAAACCAGACCTTTGTGTCCTTAAACCAGACCTTTAGGGTCCATAAATCAGACCAGTATGCAGACACATATTGCTCCATAAACCAGGCTTGTCGGCCCATAAACCAGACTCGTTGTGATCCTTAAATCAGACTAATGTCAAGTCCATAATTTAGCATTCCATCAAATAAACCAAGGCATTTCACAACTCTCAAGCATTGCATTTGCATGCCCGCATTTCATAAATATCAAAAGCATCCAGCATTGTATGCATCAGCGTCACATGCATCTATATAACATACATCTGCATTACATTTGTATAACCGCATCTTGCACATTCATCATTACACCAAAATCATAGCATTGCATGCACATGCATAACATGCCCTTGCATAACATGCACCCATACTCCATGCACTATTCCTTGCATCAACTGACGTATGCAGGTACCTCAATCTAGTGCAGCAGCATCGGTCATTTCAAATCAACCAATCAACAGAACTCCTGAGCCCTCTGTGCTCCCCCTGAGCCCTCTGCGCTCATCCTGAGCCCTCCGCGCTCATCCAGAGCCCTCTGCGCTCCCCCCCTGAGCCCTCTGCGCATCATCCTGAGCCCTCTGTGCTCCTCCTGAGCCCTCTGTGCGCATCATCCTGAGCCCTCTGTGCTCCTCCTGAACCCTTTGTGCACATCCTGAGCCCTCTGCGCTCATCCTGAGCCCTCAGTGCTCCTTCCTTACTGCTTTCTTTACCGCGTTCTTTGCCGCTTTATTTCCTGCTTCTGCACGCCAAGTGCCCATTTACTTTTCTGTTTGCACGCCAAGTGCCCATTTACCTTTCTGTTTGCACGCCAAGTGCCCATTTACTTTTCTGTTTGCACGCCAAGTGCCCATCTTACTTTTCTGTCTGCTTTAGTTGAACATTTCAATCAATCGATCAATAGGATTCGTGAATCCCTTTAGGACCCAAGTGTCCCTTCAAAAACAGACTTCACCTCGTATTCGAGCTGCGGGTAAGTCCTTCAGACCCCAAGTGGTCCTTCAGACTAGTTGTGTCAGCCTAAGACACAACGGACGTCCTTCATGGTCAACATATCAGTTCCGGAGCTGATCTTGACCCATCATGGCCGCTCGAAAGGCCCCCTCAGACCGTTTTACTAGTACCATAGCTAGTAGCGCTCCTTCAGACCACGATGGCCCTTCAATTAAGGCCTAGGCAGCCTTCCAGACCCTGAGTGGTCCTTCAGAGCCTTAGTGCTCCTTCAGACCCTGAGTGGTCCTTCAGAGCCTTAGTGCTCCTTCAGATCCCGAGTGGTCCGTCATTTTCTCTCTCAGTTAATGCGCCAAGTGTTAACCGTTCCCCGTTTGTTCTCAAAACCCATCTATTCAAAAATAGAAAAAGAAAAAAGAGGAAAATTCGGGTTTCCCCAAGTGGACAAAATCGGTATAATTTCTGAATTCTTTATCTTCATTTTGCCTTGGAATATGTTTCGGCCAATTCATATTCCTCGTTAAAATTCAGATAAAGAGGGGCAGCTGTCATACCCCAATTTTGTCCGGCTTAGGTCCAAACCCTAAATTTTCCACACAAAAAATATATAATAAATTATGCATTGCATTTTGGGTCCTAGAAACCATTCCAAAGTTTTTGAAATCATTTTTAGGGTTAGAATGCACTTTTTGGGAAATTAGGGTTTTTAGGGTCAAAAAGGGCATTTTGGTCTTTTCTCACAAAAGGGTCTATAAAAATAATTTTTGCATGAAAATATTTTTTAACAAACCTCCTGCATGCAAGATAAAATAGGACAAGCACATGTGTTATGAATTTTTTTTAGAAAAGAATAAAATCGATTTTTATCATGCATATAATGTATTCTTGATGAATAAGGAAATAATCGATTACGTCATATCCTTCCTTCAAGCAAATAATCGATTATCTACTCTGAAAATCAAGTAAATAATCGATTATCTACTTGTTTCATTCAAGCCAATAATCGATTATTTGCTCTAAGAAAACAAGCAAATAATCGATTATCCCTTTCCCCTTTTGAAGCACATAATCGATTATTAAGATGCCCATATTTTCAGGAAAGCAAATAATCGATTACCTTCTTATTTCATTCAAGCAAATAATCGATTATTTGCTCTATGAAAACAAGCAAATAATCGATTATCCCCTTCCCCTTTTGAAGCACATAATCGATTATTGAATCTGAGATCCAAGGCACATAATCGATTACATCTCCCAAGTTATTTCCAACATAATCGATTACCTAGTTTCCTAAAATAGATCAAATCTGATTTCCTATAAATAGGAAGCTCATTTTTCATTTCAAACACACGCATTTTCACGAGATCAGAGAAAAAACTCATTTTTTCGAAATCTCTCACATTTTAGAAAAACTCTTCTACGCTTTATTTTTTTCGCTCTATTCGTTCCGTTGGTCCGTCTGAGCTGATCTTCTGCAAGAGTTAGTTGGAATTGCGTTCTTCAAGTCGTAGTATCTGCCTTCATCAGAGGTATTTCTGTTTTTATATTTGTTAACATTTAATCATTGTGATTCATGCCAAAATTGCCCTATGTGATTTAATTTAGCTATAGTGTCATTGTTGATGATGAACCACATGATTCCCACTTATGCCTAGTGCATCATTTTCTAAGCGGTGAAGATGATTTCAGATGATTCAACCTCCCCTTTTTTAACTTCTTAATGAATAAAAGATAGTTAGGTTTATGGTTTAAGGTCCATGGGGTATTGCAAAGGATAGGTTATTCAAAACCTTGATGCTCCCTCATCTTTGATTGTGTTATTAGCCTTTGAGCACTTATTCATAAATGCAAAGGATATGCTTACCTTAGCCTTGATGCAATTTCCCTCTTTCGTTCATGTTATTGAGAAATCGTTGCTCATGTGTTCCTCAGTTTAATTAAGACCATTCTATGCCTATGATCAATTGCTTGCTTGTTTTTGATGCATTTTAAATGTCTCGATTCAATATGCCATTCCATCCATGTGTATGACCTCCTAATGAAGACGTAAGTCTACATGCCTGTTGTAGCATAGAGTCATTAGGGTAAATACACTCCTTCCTACACACACACTTGCTTTGTATGACCTCCTAATGAAGACGTAAGTCTACATGTCTGTTGTAGCATAGAGTCATTAGGGTAAATACACTCCTTCCTACACACACACTTGCTTTGAGAACTTTACCTTGCATCCCTGATAAGTGGGTCTTTTGATCATATTGGCATGTTTAGTCTTGATTAAATGTTCAACATATGTACGATTTCTTGATTAGTGAATGTGCTTGAACTTTTGTAATCAATCATTGATAGTGCCTTCACCCTTTTTCCAAAAATCTTTCAAACCCTTTCAAAAACAATTTCTTTAGAACTACGTCGCTTTGATTCCCGTTTGGGATACGTAGGAGCGAGCCACGTCCTCGTCAAGCGCAACAAATAAAAATTCTTTTTATCCCCCCTAAACCAATCATTTAGTAGTGATTCATCATAGCCTCTGCTAGTTCAATCATTTGCTAATGCTCGTCCTATTTCAAAAACTCACTAAAAAAGATAAAAAACAAAAACTTTAAAAAAGGAACCCAGAACTACGTAGCTTTGAATTCTCCATCACACCGGGAGATACGTAGGAGCGGGCCATGTCCCGTCAAGCACTTTTTCTAAAAACCCTTTTTTTCCCCATCTCACCTAAAATAAAATTTTCATTAAAGATTTCCCATTCATCTCCAAATAAGAAATAAATAGGCAAATCTAGGTATTTTTCAAATCGAACGTTAAAACCACACATTTAATTAGAGGTTCCCTTTCGGTAGAAAGGACGTGCGCGGTGCTAACACCTTCCTCGCACGTAATCGACCCCCGAACCTATATCTCTAGTTTTCAAAAGACCATCCGCCTTGTCCAAAAGACCTTTTTTCAATGTTTTGGTCTTAAAATTAAAATATTGGTGGCGGCTCCAAAATTTCCACGTTGTACATTGAGAAACCTAAACCGGGGATTTTTCGGGGTGCAACACATGTCATGTATTATTTCATTTTAGTTGCCAACAAGTTTTTAACCAAAAATATATTAATTAGAAGTGAAGAAACAAAAATAAGCAAAGGAGGAAATGGAGGGGGTCTGCCTAGAAAAAAAATGAGGTGCAATCAGGATTGGGCCATCAAAAGCCCATTCCTCCACCAAACCCAACCCTAATTCGCCTAACCCTAACCCATATCCAACCCATAACCCAACCCAACTCCTCACCAAACCCTAATTCCCTCCTCTCCTAGCCAAATTCGGCCACCCCACTCAAAAAACCCTAAAAATTTTAACTTCCCCCCTTTACCCTAAAAATCGTCCACATTCAATCCCCCCCTTAACCCTAAAATTCGGCCACATTCACTCCCCCTCCTAAAAATTCGACCCCACTCCCTCTTTTCCCTCCTTGGAAATTGCATTTTTTCCTTTCCCACACTCCACCTTTCCTCTTTTCTCTCAACTCCCCACTTCCCCACACTCCATTTTCCCATACACGCCTCTTCTCTCTCTCTTCTCTTCCCAACGGCTCCCATCCCTCTCTCTCCTCAATCTCACGCTCCTCTCCCTCTTTCACACCTCACACACCTCACTTCACCTTCACACACTTCCCATCTTTCCTTTCATGCCTCTCACTTCCATTCTTTCTCTCCTCTGCACACACCTTCTCTCTCACATGCCTCCATACCTCTCCTTTCACTTCCCTCCTCTCACAAGCCCTCTTCTCACCTTTCCCTTCACCAACCACTCTCACGAAATCCTAAGACACCACACCCTTTTCCCTCCTCAGAAATTTCTGCTCTCTCTGTCATATCAAGCCACAGTCTCAAGACAAAGAAGAAGCAACAAGGTATGGTGAAGAACAGTTCAAAAAAAGAGAAGCACAGGACTAAAAAATCCGGTTTCATGGTATAAATAGTGGCCAAATCGTTGCCACCAAGGGGGGATTTTTAGAGAAAAAAAAAAGGATTCTGGAGAGTTTCAGAGAAAACAAGGATTGAGAGAGTTGTTCATTTTTTTTTCTTTCTTTCGTTTTCCTCCTCTTTCTGTGAGTTTCCATAGTTTTTTTTATTATTCTGTTGTTGCTGTTGTTGAGATCTGAGAGAAGTCTATGTTCAGAGTTCCTGGAATTTGAAGGTATTATTAATGCCTTTCTCTTTTGTTCATTGTTGTATCTGTAAGATCTCTGCACCGTAGAAGTTGATTTGTTAATGTTTTTATTCGTAATGTAGAATCGGTTTTGTTGATGTTTGATCTGTTAATGTTTCTTGTTATCATTTAAAAAATACTGAGCATGTACAAAGGTTGCATATTACCATTCCGATGAGATTCCATATTCAATTTTAAAGTCCTTTGTTAACAATATCGTGAAAACCTTTTTTAGGACTATATCCTGAAAACCTTTTTTTTAAAAAAAATAACAACAGTGGTAACCATTTCCGAAATAGGTGTTTAGAATCAAACGTTTTAGGACAAGCTAATAAGTCGATGTTTTTTTTAAAAAAAAAGGGTCAATCGGAGGCGCATTTTTAGCGAGAAAATCTTTTCCCACCGAACGTTTTCTTTTAGCATAGGCGATAATTGACTCCATCAAAACCACGTTTTTTTTGAAATAAATTAACAATCCAATCAGTCAAAAAGAACTAAGCAATCGTTTTTAAGCGTCAAGCCGCTGTTCGCACCCCCACGTTTTTAGTAATACAGCACCCCCGTTTGATAGTCAGCCCAACTCTCGTACAAGAGTCCAAAAACCAAAATACTCAGTTTTGAACGCTACAAAGCACACCACCCGTTTTCAGTTAATATAACACCCCCCCTTTTAATTTTACACCCGCTTTTTCTAATTATAACCCATTGCGTTTTTATTACATCATATTGCCTTCAAACCCTTTTTTTTCTTTTTTCTTTTTTTTTCGAACAATCAAACTCGCGTAAAAAAATAGGTTGTTACCAATGGTCACTCTGAGCTTAGCTTGTTTGACCGATAGGACTAACCTTCATTTTTCACAGCGGATTAGTAGTGGTGATCACTCTGAGGCTACTCGTTTGATCATTGTTGCACCCCGAAAAATCCCCGTTGGGGTTTCTCTATGTACAACGTGGAAAAAGTTGGAGCCGCCACCAATATTTTAATTTTAAGACCAAAACATTGAAAAAAGGTCTTTTGGACAAGGCGGATGGTCTTTGAAAACTAGAGATATAGGTTCGGGGGTCGATTACGTGCGAGGAAGGTGTTAGCACCGCGCACGTCCTTTCTACCGAAAGGGAACCTCTAATTAAACGTGTGGTTTTAACGTTTGATTTGAAAAATACCTAGATTTGCCTATTTATTTCTTGTTTGAAGACGAATGAGAAAACTTACTGGAAATTTTATTTTTGGTGAGAAAGGGGGGGAAAAAAGGGTTTTTAGAAAAAAAGTGCTTGACGGGACATGGCCCGCTCCTACGTATCTCCCGGTGCGATGGAGAATTCAAAGCTACGTAGTTCTTGGTTCTTTTTTGAAAAGTTTTTGTTTTTTTATCTTTTTTAGTGAGTTTTTGAAATAGGACGAGCATTAGTGAATGATTAAACTAGCAGAGGCTATGATGAATCACTTACTAAATACTCAAAAGAGAGAGTTGTACCGCTAGTCAAACGAACGAAGGTTCTGATGGACTATTGATAACAACTCGTTTTTTATTATCCTTTTGGAAAGTGATTTTCGAAAGAGATTGATTTGTACGATGATCAAACTAACAAAGGTTATGATGGATCACCGTTTATTATTTTTAGGAGAAAAGGACATTGTCACTAATAGCTAAACGAACAGAGGCTCTGATGAGCTACTAGCAACAATGGGTTTGAAAGTGGTTTTTGTTTGTTTTATGAAAATGATTGGTTTAGGGGAATGAAAAGAATTTTTATTTGTTGCGCTTGACGAGAACGTGGCTCGCTCCTACGTATCCCAAACGGGAATCAAAGCGACGTAGTTCTAATAAATGTTTTTGAAAGGGTTTAAAAGGGGCAAGCTGAATCACCCGAGACCATCTTCACCACTTAGAACATGATGCACTAGGCATAAGTGGGAATCATATGGTTCGTCATCAGCAATGGACGATAACATACAAGAACGAGTAGATGAATGCTATAGTTAAGTTAAATCACATGGATCACAATAACTAAACATTAACAAATGAAAAGACTGAAATACCTCTAATGAAGACAGATATTACAGATCTGAAGAACGCAAACCCCGACTAACCCTTGCAAGAGATCAGCTCAGACGGACCAACGGCGCGGATAGAGCGAAAATGAAGCGGAGAACTGGAAAATGAGATTTGCGAGAGTTGTCTTCCCAGATCTCGTGAAATGTCTCTCAGATCTCGTGAAAATGTCTCTCAGATCTCGTGAAAAAATGTGTGTCAGATCTCGTGAAAAATGTGTGTAGCAATTCTTCTCTCTGATCTTGTGTGAAGTGTCTGTAAGAAATGGTGAAGCGTAGCTTCCTATTTATAGAGTTTCAAAAACTCAACAATTAATGCATGACATAATCGATTATGTCTTTCAATTAAAACACATGCTAATCGATTATGTTGATGAAGATGGAAACTTTGGTGAGATGATAATCGATTATTGTTGTAAGGCAAAACAGGTGCATAATCGATTATCAACCTTCCTTAAAAGGTGGTAATCGATTATGTGCTTTAGTTAAAATAGGATGCTAATCGATTATGTGCTTCAAAAGGGGAGGGAATAATCGATTATTTTCTTGATTTCATAGAGCAAATAATCGATTATTTGCTTGAATGAAATAAGGAGGTAATCGATTATTTGCTTTCCTAAAAATATGGGCATCCTAATAATCGATTATGTGCTTCAAAAAGGGAGGGAATAATCGATTATTTGCTTGTTTTCATAGAGCAAATAATCGATTATTTGCTTGAATGAGATAAGGAGGTAATCGATTATTTGTTTTTCCTAAAAATATGGGCCTTCCTTATTCATCAAGAATATATTATATGCATGATAAAATCAATTTTATACTTTCTAAAAAAATCATTTTCATGCATGAGGCTTATTGAGAAATATTTTCATGCAAAAAAAATTATTTTTATAGACCCCTTTGTGAGAAATGACCAAAATGCCCTTTTCGACCCTAAAAACCCTAATTTCCCAAAAAGTGCATTCTAACCCTAAACATGATTTCAAAAACTTTGGAATGGTTTCTAGGACCCAAGATGCAATACATTTTATTATTATTATTTTTTTTTGTAAGGAAAATTAGGGTTTGGCCCTAAGCCGGACAAAATTGGGGTATGACAGCTGCCCCTCTTTATCTGAATTTTAACGAGGAATATGAATTGGCCGAAACATATTCCAAGGCAAAATAAAGATAAAGAATTCAGAAATTATACCGATTTTGTCCACTTGGGGAAACCCGAATTTTCCTCTTTTCTTTTTCTATATTTTTGAAAAGATAGGCTTGAGAACAAACGGGGAACGGTTAACACCTGGCGCATTAACCGAGAGAGAAGATGACGGACCACTCGGGATCTGAAGGAGCACTAAGGCTCTGGATGAGCGCGGAGGGCTCAGGACGAGCACAGAGGGTTCAGGATGAGCGCAGAGGGCTCAGGATGAGCACAGAGGGTTCAGGATGAGCGCAGAGGGCTCAGGATGAGCACAGAGGGCTCAGGAGGAGCACAGAGGGCTCAGGATGCGCACAGAGGGCTCAGGAGGAGCACAGAGGGCTCAGGATGAGCACAGAGGGCTCAGGAGGAGCACAGAGGGCTCAGGGGGGGGGGGGCGCAGAGGGCTCAGGATGAGCACAGAGGGCTCAGGAGGAGCACAGAGGGCTCCGGATGAGCACAGAGGGCTCAGGAGGAGCACAGAGGGCTCCGGATGAGCACAGAGGGCTCGGGAGGAGCACAGAGGGCTCAGGAGGAGCACAGAGGGCTCAGGAGGAGCACAGAGGGCTCCGGATGAGCACAGAGGGCTCAGGAGGAGCACCGAGGGCTCCGGATGAGCACAGAGGGCTCAGGAGGAGCACAGAGGGCTCAGGAGGAGCACAGAGGGCTCAGGAGGAGCACAGAGGGATCAGGATGAGCGCAGAGGGCTCAGGAGGGAGCACAGAGGGCTCAGGATGAGCACATAGGGCTCAGGAGGGAGCACAGAGGGCTCAGGATGAGCACAGAGGGCTCAGGATGGAGCACAGAGGGCTCAGGATGAGCACATTGGGCTCAGGAGGGAGCACAGAGGGCTCAGGAGGGAGCACAGAGGGCTCAGTATGAGCACAGAGGGCTCAGGAGGGAGCACAAAGGGCTCCGGATGAGCACAGAGGGCTCACAAATGCTGTTGATTGGTTGATTTGAAATGACCGATGCTGCTGTGTTGGATTGAGGTGCTTGCATACTTTAGTTGATGCAAGGAATGGTGCATGGAGTATGGGTGCATGTTATGAGTGCATGTTATGAGTGCATGTTATGCTATTATTTTGGTGTAATGATGAATGTGGTGAAATGCTATTCCTGATTCTTCATCTCTTTGATTTTTCTTTGGTCAGCTTTCTTTTTTCTGACTGCTTGTTTTTCTTGGTTTTTCTTTGACCAACTTTCTTTTTTTCTGGTCGTTTGTTTTTTCTTTTGCTCTTTTGCTCTTTTGGCTCATTCATTTTGCTGGTTCGACCAACCCGCGACAAGACTGAGGGACCGATTGGAATTGTAGTGGCGCATAAGCCCAGTGCCGATTGTCTTGTAATTTGCCATCTGAAATGGCTTATGAGTGCAATTATTTCCTTGTAAGATTCATTTTCCCTGAGAAGTTGCTTCCTTCCCATAACTTTTAAAAATTTCGCAATGATTGTGATGCTCTATGATTTATGCACATGTTTTACAGGTCAGTGTTATCATCATCATAAAACGTTTATTTGAGCAGAAAAAGCAGGAAAATAGAAAAACAAACAGACGTGAGAAAGATTGAGCTTTATTGATGTAGAAATCGGTCGCACAAGAAGTTACGCCGACTGTTCAATACATTTGACAGTTTAAACTACAAAAAGACACGAAAAAGAGAGAAGCTGATTTCTGACTGTCCGTCTCTGTGGAACGGTGCTAAGCATTTATGTCCTTGACCTTGACCACCCCTTCATCCCAAACCTTCAGGAGTGCTGTATGCCTTTGCTTATTTTCATGCCCAAGCTTTCTGACCCTAATTTTTGCCTGGATCGCCCTTTGCGGGTTTTCAATCCACCGGGTCGCTCTGATTTTGCCTAGGCCGCCCTTTGCGGGTTTTCAACCTAGCGAGCTAATTCTTACTTGGCTTGTCTTTCTCTTTTTTCGTCTATTTCTTTCAGGCATAATACTTCTTCACTTGATCGGAATTGACAGGGTTCCTTAGATCTTCCCCGTCCATGTTCGTGAGTATTAGCGCTCCTCCGGAGAAAGCTTTCTTGACTATGTACGGGCCCTCATAGGTGGGAGTCCATTTTCCACGGGGATCACTTTGAATAGGCAGAATCTTCTTGAGTACTAGGTCCCCCTCATTGAATCCTCGGGGACGAACTTTCTTGTCGAAAGCGGTTTTCATCCTTTGCTGGTATAGCTGCCCATGACATAAGGCTGTGATTCTCTTCTTCTCAAGGAGATTTAGCTGATCTAGGCGAGCTTGTACCCACTCAGCTTCTTCCAGCTTAGTCTCCATTAGTACCCGCAGGGAAGGTATTTCGACCTCGATAGGGAGGACTGCCTCTGACCCGTATACCAAAGAGAAAGGGGTTGCCCCGGTCGATGTACGCACTGAAGTACGATAGCCGTGTAGAGCGAAAGGAAGCATCTCGTGCCAATCTTTGTACGTGACCACCATTTTCTGCACTATCTTCTTGATGTTTTTGTTGGCCGCTTCGACTGCCCCATTCATCTTGGGCCGATAGGGTGAGGAATTATGATGCTGGATTTTGAACTCTGCGCACAAGTCCTTCATCATTTTGCTGTTTAGGTTGCTGCCATTATCAGTGATGATCTTGTTGGGAAGACCATAACGGCAAATCAAGTCTTTCTTTACAAACTTGGCGACCACTGAACTGGTTACACTGGAGTAGGAAGCAGCTTCGACCCACTTAGTGAAATAATCGATTGCAACCAGAATGAAACGATGTCCATTTGATGCTTTAGGCTCTATAGGGCCAATGATGTCCATGCCCCACATTGAGAACGGCCAAGATGCAGTCATGACATTTAGAGAGCCAGGTGGCACATGAATGTGATCAGCGTAGATTTGGCACTTGTGGCACTTTCGGACGAAGCTGTAGCAGTCACCTTCCATCTGCAACCAGTAATAGCCGGCTCTCAAGATTTTTCTTGCCATGGTGTGCCCACTGGAATGAACCCCAACCAACCCTTCATGGACCTCTTTCATAATTTTTGCTGCCTCTTCTTCTGTCACACACCTCAGAAGGACCATATCATAATTTCTTTTGTAGAGAACTTCGCCATTCAAAAAGAAGTTCCTCGACAATCTTCTGAGCGTTCTTTTGTCATTCCCTGATGCCCCGGGGGGGTATTCTCTATTGATGACGTACTGTTTGATATCATAATACCATGGCTTGCTATCGGGTTCTTCCTCAATTGCAGTGCAGTAATGATGTGCCGGGAGACCCCGATGTTGGATTCTGATACGAGTTAGATTTTTGTCGCAATTGATGTTGAACATTGACGACAGAGTTGCCAAAGCATCGGCCAACTGATTTTCACCTCGAGGGATATGCTGGAAAGTAATTTCGTCTAAAGACTTCATCAATTCCTGGACATAATTACAATAAGGGATCAATTTAGGATCTCTGGTCTCCCAATCACCTCTCACCTGATGAATAACCAAAGCCGAATCACCATACACATCGAGTCTTTTAACCTTCCATTCAAGGGCTGCCTGAATCCCCAAGATGCATGCTTCGTATTCTGCAATGTTGTTAGTGACATAAAAGCTTAATCTGGCAGTGACCGGAACGAAACGGTTATCTCGGGAGATTAGCACAGCCCCAGCTCCATGCCCCCACACATTGGATGCCCCATCAAATATCATCCTCCACCTCTCCTCTTCTTGAGACTTTCCTTCCTCAAACAGTGCCATGATGTCTTCATCGGGAAAATCATACTGCATTGATTGGTAGTCTTGAATTGGCTGACATGCTAAGTACTCGGCGAGTGCACTGCCCTTAACCGCCTTCTGCGTGACATGCAGGATATCGTACTCTGACAATAACATCTGCCAACGAGCGATCCGTCCTGTGAGTGCCGGCTTTTCAAAAATATACTTGATTGGATCCATTTTAGATACCAACCAGGTTGTATGACTCAACAAGTACTGCCTTAGACGATGAGCAGCCCATGCTAAGGCACAACAAGTCTTTTCTAGCACTGAATATCTCGTCTCACAGTCAGTGAACTTTTTACTCAAGTAGTATATGGCATGCTCTTTCCTTCCTGATTCATCATGCTGCCCCAGCACACACCCCATCGAATTGTCCAACACGGTTAGATACAGGATGAGCGGTCTTCCGGGCACCGGCGGCATCAAAATTGGCGGATTCTGCATATAGTCCTTAATTCTTTCAAAGGCTCTTCGGCAATCATCATTCCACTCTGCTTTCTGGTTCTTGCACAACAGCTTGAAGAGAGGCTCGCAAGTGGCGGTCAATTGGGATATGAATCTTGAGATGTAGTTCAATCTCCCAAGGAACCCACGGACCTCTTTTTCAGTTTTTGGTGCTGGCATTTCAAGGATTGCCTTGACTTTATCTGGATCAACCTCTATCCCTTTCTGACTGACGATGAATCCCAGTAATTTTCCAGATCTCACACCGAAAGTGCATTTTGCTGGGTTTAACCTGAGCTTGAACTTCCGTAGACGTTCAAAGAGTTTTTGCAGGTTGACAATGTGTCCTTCATCAGTCTTGGACTTTGCAATCATATCATCTACATACACCTCAATTTCTTTGTGCATCATATCGTGGAATAACGTCACCATTGCCCTTTGATAAGTCGCGCCGGCATTCTTGAGTCCAAAAGGCATCACTTTATAGCAGAATGTGCCCCAGAGTGTTATGAAGGTGGTTTTCTCCATATCTTCCGGAGCCATCTTTATCTGATTGTACCCTGAATACCCGTCCATGAAGGAGAACAATGAGTGTTGAGCCGTGCTGTCTACCAGAATGTCAATATGGGGCAGAGGGAAATCATCCTTGGGACTAGCTCTGTTCAGATCTCTGTAGTCGACGCACATTCTGACCTTGCCGTCTTTTTTTGGAACAGGGACGATGTTGGCTACCCACTGTGGATACTTCGCAACCGCTAGGAACCCGGCATCAAACTGTTTCTTTACCTCATCCCGTATCTTCAGTGACATCTCTGGTTTCATTCTTCTCAATTTCTGCTTGACTGGCGGGCACTCCGGCTTCACTGGCAGCCTGTGTTCAACAATGTGGGTGTCCAGCCCTGGCATATCTTTGTACGACCACGCAAAGACATCAGCGTAATCCTGCAAGAGTTGGATTAGTCTTTTGCGCTCACTCTTTTCCATGGCGGTACCGACCTTGACCTCTCTTCTATCCTCTTCTGTACCCAGGTTGATGATCTCAACCGACTCCCCATGAGGTTGAATAACCTTCTCTTCCTGTTCCAACAATCTCGTCAACTCTGGAGGAGCTTCCCAGTTTTCATCAACATCCCCCTCGGCTTGGTTGACTGGATGATCAAAGTCAAAGTTTGGACTGCTAGCACTGTTGTTCTTAGAGACAGTTGCTGTATGTCTGCATTTTGCCGAAGCGCAAAAGCAGAATGAAAATCGAAACAAGCCAACAAACAATAACGAAACAATAAAAAGACGCATGAAATGAAGGAAAATGGATTTTTATTGATTGAAAATTCAAAACAAACGTTTTTATTTGATGATGATAACTCTGAAAATAAAAACATGTTTGCCCCTAGCAACTTGTCCTATGGCCTTGGGCAGAGCCACAGGGTTGCATTACAATCATTACTTTGAAATAAAAGCGATGGGCAAGTCCACAGCTTCCCAATTTTTGAGCCTCTCCTCAGTATGGCAACGGCGAACTAAACTGGTACCGCCTTCTTCATTCTCTGAACCAATAGCAGTGATCTGGTCTGGATCTAGCAACCCAGCACTCTTGAAGCTTTGACTGATGTTACTGATGGGGATCCTCTTTGACCAGGGATCCTGGCCTCTACACTTGGCCAACCATTCACCTCTTCGCTCTTCGGCCAACTTCCTCCTTTCAACTTCGCTTGGGTGATATCCCAACCCGTAACGATCTTTGTTTCCTTTCAGTTGTACAGGAGCAAGAATTCCTTGTCCCGTCTTTCCAAGACCGCGTCCCAGCTGATAACCTTGGTCCATCATAATTCTCGCGACCATCTCTCCACTCTTTGACAACTTTATCACGAGCGACGACGATTCAAGCACAACATTGGCAATTTCAAGAGATTGGAAAGAAGTCTCCAAAGACTCTTCAGCTGCTTCCACATAAGGGAATGGAGAAGACTTGTTAACTAGCATCTCTTCTTCTCCATATACCACCACAATTTTGTCATTAACCACAAACTTAACCCTCTGGTGTAGAGATGAAGGAATAGCCCCTGCCATATGGATCCATGGCCTCCCAAGTAAACAACTGTATGAGGAAGATATGTCCATGACTTGAAAATTGATATAAAAAGTTTCTGGCCCTATTTGAATGGGGAATTCCATCTCTCCTATCACTTCTTTCCTTGACCCATCGAACGCCCTCACCAGAGTTGAGCTTGGCTTCATAAAGGAACAATCAACATCCAGTTTTCTTACAGTTGACTGGGGCATTACATTCAGAGAGGAACCGTTGTCAATTAATACCCGCGCCAACACGAAATCTCCGCATTTGACTGAGATGTGCAAAGCTTGATTGTGTTTCTTTCCCTCTGGGGGAAGCTCTTCATCAGTGAATGTCAGATGGTTGGCAGCTACAATATTTCCAACCACTTCATCAAATTGGCCAACAGAGATATTCTGAGCCACGTGTGCTTCATTCAGCACTTTCATGAGAGCAGTTCTATGCGCTTCTGAACTCATCAACAAAGACAGCATCGAAATCTTGGCCGGAGTTTGGTTCATCTGATCGACCACTTTATAATCACTCTGTCTCACAATCTTGAGAAACTCATCTGTTTCAGGCTCTGCCCCTTTCTTTTTCTGAATATTCTCTGCCTCCTTTTCTTTACCCTTACGGGCTCTATCTTCGGCTTCTTTGGAGGACTCAACCCGACCAAACTCGGGAGCATACATCCGACCGCTCCTTGTCATCCCGCTTGACCCAGTTATATTTGTAACAGTGGTACTTGGAGAAACCCCTACTGAAGGTAAGGTGTTGTACTTCCACGGTACGGCGCTGTCCTTCTCATAAGGAAATGGAGCTGGGATTTCAATAACCAATGGCTGTGGTTTGGCTTGGACCGGTTTTGAATTATACAGTATCTCCACTGGCCTTCTGGCCTCATTGCCATCATTGAACTGCAGCATTAGCACACTTTCTGCTTTCTCAACTACTTCCAACCGAACCACATAACGGTCCATCAAATCTTGCAAAACAGACTTAAAATCTTCACAAGCACCTGCACACGCAGGGTCAGCACACACACAACCTTTCTGAATTACCCCACAGCGACATAACTCAGCATGTATGTCTTCCAAAGGAGTCTTGATACTCTCAACGTTCTTTAGCATGATCTGGCTCCCCGAATCCTCTATAGCATGGGCAGACGGTGCCCCATGGCCTGGCAAGGGGTTAGTTGTCGTGCTCGGGTTGTTCGGTTTAAAAGATAGCCAATTGGCATCAATTAAGTCTTGAACTATAAACTTGAACGCATAGCAATCTTCCACCGTGTGACCGGCCCCTCCACTATGGAAAATACAGGTGGCGTCAGCATTATATCCTCTAGGGAAAGGTGGTTGCACAGTCCTCATAGGGCGAGTCTTGACTAGATTCTTTGCAATGAGATGATTAAACAGCTCAGTATAAGTGATGGGGATTGGATCAAAACTGGTACGTTTCCTTTCTTGATGATTCTGAGCTCTGTGACCCGGATTATTCTGCGGCGGCTGGGCTGGAACAGAGAACGGAACTTTCTGCTGTGGGGTGTTGAAGGACGGACCTCCCCCTGCTGTAATGACATTTGTCTCTCCCTCTTTCTTTTTAGGGAAATTTGAAAAAGGTTTCTTCTGCCCACCAGGATTGCGAAAACCTCCGGCAATTCTCCCACTACGCAATCCATGTTCCAGACGTTCCCCAATGATCACCATATCAGAGAAGCTAGAAGAGACACTACCCACCAATCGATCATAGTATATTCCTGGGAGAGTTTCCATGAACATATATACCATTTCCTTTTCTGTCACTGGTGGCTTCACTTGAGCTGCTACACTTCTCCACTTCTGGGCATATTCTTTAAATGATTCCCTGTCGCCTTTGCTCATGAGTTGTAGTTGAGATCTATCAGGTGCCAGATCCACATTGTACTGATACTGTTTAATAAATGCCTCCGAGAGATCCTTCCAACTGTGGATGTCGGAGGATTGCAGTTGCATATACCAGTCTAGAGACGCTCCAGTCAGACTGTTCTGAAAGAAATGGATCAGCACCTTGTCATCATGGGCATAAGCTGCCATCTTTCTGACATACATCGTTAGATGGCTGGAGGGACAGCCAGTGCCGCGGTATTTGTCAAAATCTGGCGCCTTGAATTTGGGAGGTATAACAACACCTGGGACAAGACACAGGTCCCGTGCATCTTTAGCCTTTGTACCGGACCCTTCCATTGCTCTCAACCGTTCTTCTAGTAAGTGATATCTGTCTCTCGGTTGTGAACTCTCAACCATCTGTCCCTGAGGATAGCTCCCTGGATTGAAATAATAACCCCCATATTGAGCGGGGTTTCCCATTTGATAAGCAGCATTTGGAGGATTCACAGTAACCTCCGGAGCAGGAGCAGGCTGACTTGTCACCACAGGAATGGCTTCAGCAGTGGATGGTGTATAATTCATGGGCATCCCCCATGGATACACTTGTGCATTTGGTTGTCTCTGACCGCTTGTCCCCGAAGAACCACCAACTTCTGGTATGGGAGGAGGATGAACAGTTATAGCTTCAGCTGATGTAGGAGGAGAAACAAAGGTAACGCCCCCTTCTGGAGTTACAACTGCGGTGGCCCCAGCAGCGGCCCCACTTCTCAGAGTTTGCAGCATATTCATTACTTCAGCCATCTGGGCCTCCATAGCGCCCATTTTAGTCTTCAAAACTTGATTCTCCTGAGCCAGCTGCTCAGGGTTAAGGATTTCTACGACCGGCTCATCTTGACCTTCATTCTCGAGATGCTGATTGCTAGCCATCAGTCTTGCCTGTAGACGGGTGGAATATCGGTGTTGGCGAACCAGCTTGCCTTTTGCTTCTCTCTCTGATGATAGAACATTTTTTATGAGTACAAGTATGAATGCGTAAATGAATGCAATGCATGGCCTTATATTATTTTTGTGTTTAGCGCCAGGAATCGTGAGATAATTTGCTCTTGTCATAAGCAAATATCGAAACATTAAAAAGCGTGACGAACATTGGGATCAACAAGCGATAGGGCACATTTCCTCCGAGCTTTAAATCATAAGAAAGAAAGAGAGTACAAGAGTGCAAAACAATATCTCCCAAAGAAAAATACAATGCTCTTAGAAAATTACAACATTCTAAAGAAAAATTATAACTTCCTAGAGAACATTCTAAAAAAGAAAATTACAATGCACTGAAATCTAGTAGCATATAGTCTTCAACTTCTTGTTCCTTTCTCTTTCTTTGCTTGCAGTAGCAGCTCCTTCAGCCTTTTCCATGAGTTCCTCAGTCAGGGCCTTGCAGAAATTCACGAACTCATACACATGGACCGGGGTGTTGAAGGGAAGCATCTCAGCTTCAGCCCTCCTTAGCCTTCTGGGGACATCCTTTACAGCTTGATTAGCTAGCCATGCCAATTTTGAGAATTTACCCTTCCAAAGTCGGATCTCATCTCTAAGCTCTTTAACAATCTCTTGATCTTCTATCTTGCCAATCAGTGCTAGGAAGCGCTGTTCCCAGTACTTGCTCTCTGCTTGTACTTGCCTGTAAGATTCCCCTAGGTATCGGAGATTTCTTGCCAGTTCATCAGATCTCCCCTGCTCATAACTCAGCATTTCTTGATATTCCCTGAGAACATTCCCAATGGAATTTCTTTCTTGTTCAAGAGTCTTCAGCTGCCTTTTCAACTCCACCAAGTGAGGTTCTTGTCTGGGCTCAGTCGCCACAATCTTCCATTCTTTGGTTTCTTCAAAGGCCTTTCTTGTTTTCTGCTTGTACCTTTGGAGTTCATCCCTAGCCCCCTTCAGGTATTTCTGAGCTTCCAGTTTACTCTCCTTTTCTGCTTTGAGTCGCTTGACACCCTCCTCAACAGCTATCACCTTGATCCTGTTCTCTTCCTCTAACTCCTCTTTTTGTAGGGTTATTTTCTCCAACTTTGCCTGCAATGCCTTTTTCTCTTCTTCTGCTTTTGCTAAGGCAGATTTAACCTCATTCAATTCCTCAGGGGTAGGAGGGCGAGGTTTTGGCATCTCTGTCTCGACTGGCCGTGCCTCTTGGGAAGGTGGACGAGTACTTTGGATTCTTTCATACAACCATTGGTAAAAAGTGACCTCGCCAACCTTTTCCATGAGCTCATCTCTATTTTTACGGGCCACAGTTTCCCATGCTTTTGAGATTTTTTGAAGTAAACCCTTGTTCTTTGGATCTTCTCTGTCAAGGAAAATGGGAGTCAGCATGTCTTCGGTAGGCATATTCCTCATAGGGTACCCAAGCTGTCGGATAATCAAGGAAGGATTATAGTTGATGCAGCCTTGAGTACCTATTAGGGGCACGTTCTGAAAGTCTCCACACCGAAACACAACGGAGGGCCTGTTCTTCCAACATGAAGGAGTGTACCAGCGGACCTTGAGGGCATTAAGGCTCCCTAAGGTATGCACCCACTCCTGGGCACTTTTGACCTCTACCTCACAATTCAAGGCATAAGACAACAGATCTGTAGCTGGGTTCTTGTGAGCGATGATGTGGTTAAGGATCCAAGCATATAGTACATGAAGAGAGCAGGCAATCTTCTTTTTCCCCAACACTCGATGATGCGTAAAGGAGTAGTAAGTGTCTGCGAGTACGGCAGGTACTGGATTAACTGGATTATCTTTGCTTATGAAGGCTAAGAACACTCCAATGGCAACCTCATCAATGAACCTTTCAACTTGTGGGAAGAGGACAATCCCAAAGATAGTTAGCGCTAGCAACTGTTTAAAGGGACCCCATCTGTTGGCTTGAGCATGGGACTTCATTAGGTCTTCAAAATAACTCAGTGGAAACCCCATTATACGGTTCTTTTTCTCTTTTCGGATCTTTAACTCCCCCACTCCAACTTGCAGTAGCAAAGAGAGCCTCTGATCTGAATATTGATGCCCCTGGTATTGATAAGGCGCTGCTTCTGACTTAAAGAGACCTAAAATTTGCTCATACTCTTCTAAAGTTGGTGAGAGTTGGAAATCCTTGAAGATGAAACAGCGGATATCCGGATCAAAGAACTGACTGAGGGCTTTCACAACATTTTCTTGAAGATCCAACTGCAGCAACCGAAGAATATTCCCATAAGCCTTTTCAAACAAACTACGCTCATCCGGTCCCATTAGAGAGGCAACCTCTATCAAACTGGCCACATCTGCTTTCTTTACTACTGGAAATCTCGAATTTAGCATACCCTCGCTTCTTGATCCCATGTCGTCTTGTTTTTCACGCCTATGACAAGATTCCAAATTACTCCACGATTACCGGCAAACAAATTAGATGCATGAGGAATGCTGTATGAACTTTTTCAGAATTTTGCTTATGCAATGCATGCTGTTATGATGTAAAATGCGGATGATGAGGATGTTTGTTATAAAGACTGATATTTACAGGTGGGGGTTTTGAAATTTTAGGGCAGTATACCCTATATGCCACCTTCATATAGGTATTCATGAAAGAGAAGGAAAAACATATTCTTTTTTTTATTTTATTGTTTTTTTTTTCAAAAAAAAAAAATTGGCGGAAATGAACTAAACTAGATGTGATAATGCACACACAATTTTGGAAAAGCCCTTGTGACCTAAAAAGAGGTGAGGCCTATGATCTAGGGCAATTTAAAGGTAATCCTTCCATGTAGCTCTATTCACTCCCTCACAAGGCCACCAGAGCCACAGTCCCTTTCACAAAATTCCCCACAAATGCAGCAAACTGCTAGGTGTGAGGCATCATGAAAGAGCACAACTCTGGTCGAAACTTTCGCAAGTAGCCAAACGGACAAAGGTCCTGATGGGCTCTCACTACTCGAATCCACTCTCCTAAGTTTTTGCAGACCTGGGTTATGGTCCCACTCAAAACACATAGTCACAGGGTATAAGTGTAGTGTGTGTCAAGGGCATTTTCCCTAGCACTACCCCACCTGAAATAAAAAACCAGAGCAGTCCAGACAAAAGCAAGCAATAACAAGTTATCTACCCTAGGGTTCCATACCTAGAATACCTATAAACAAGGATATTGCTCACCTTGGGAAAAGGAGCCAAGAAGAGGGGATCATGCGGATTGGAAAAATGCACGGGCATAAGCGATAAAAGAAAGGGAATAAAAGATAAGAAAGAAAGGCAAACATGGTTTTAATCAAATCAACAATACATTAAACCACACATTTAGGTTAGTTAGGCTTGACCCTCGTCTTTTAAAAAGTCCCCAGTGGAGTCGCCAGCTGTTGCACCCCGAAAAATCCCCGTTGGGGTTTCTCTATGTACAACGTGGAAAAAGTTGGAGCCGCCACCAATATTTTAATTTTAAGACCAAAACATTGAAAAAAGGTCTTTTGGACAAGGCGGATTGTAACACCCCTTTTTTCTAACCAACGGTTTATTAAAAAAATAATATCAGAGTTCTTCGCGTCAAAAGAGTGTCACATTTTTCGAACCGGAAAACCACTTCGCAAACAGAGTACTTTAATTATAACTAACTTCTTTTCAAAAACATGCAGCGGAAATAAAAAGGTTTCACTTGGCAATCATACTTCAAAAGGTTTACAACTTAGAAAGGCATATACATAACACATAAGGAAAGACACAAGGACAACCCTCCCGAGTGCTACGTATCAGAGCCGACTCGACCATACTAGAAGAAGAATCTCTAGCCACCTTCAGTCACCGTCACCTGCAGGTTGCCGACATACGAGGCAACACGACGCAGTAGGGTGAGTCTCACTACGTAGATAATAATAGATAAAACAAGAAACACAGTATAATAGGCACACCAGGGATACCATCAATCTACTACACCAATAATACAGTTACACCAAATCCAGTTACGCCGAATACTGTTACACCAAGTACCGTCACACCAAATACAGTTACACCCAGAATATAGTTACACCATTAGTTCAAGAAGACGCAATCAAACACAGGACGCGTATGCAATGTATGAGATGCAACCCAAAACTCCACTGGGCATATGCATGTGGATCCATTAGGCCGAAGCCTCTGCTCACCAAATATAATTAGGCCGAAGCCTCTGCTCACCAAATATAATTAGGCCGAAGCCTCTGCTCACCAAATATGCACATGGTTTATGTGACGCTATGAACAATGCACCATACACACCAAAATCACCACAACAATGCGATAACATGTGCACCAATAATTTATTTAACTCACCAATAGTTTTATTAACTCACCAACACCAAAAGAAAGGTCATAGACCATTGCCTTGAGGGCACTCACCAATAAACTCACCAATAATTTATCTCACCATTTTATATACATCACCATTATACATCTCCAAAATTTCAGCTCTAAGGATAGCACACCAATCACACCAAGCACAATTAATTACGCGACTACATTGTCACCAAAGGACTAAACAACACCCATAGGGACCAAGACAGCACATAGAGTAGCAGCAGCAATATAAACAGCAGCATAAAATCCCACAAAATTCGGAGCAACAAACCCCACAAAATTCGGAGCAACAAATCCCACAAAATTCGGACAGAATTATTAGTCATTTTGAAATCAAATCTTCTCCCTCATTTCTCAATGAAATTTAGCGAAATCAGTGCCTATTCAGTAGGAAATTAAGTCTACTTTCCAACAAAACAAACCCCATAATTTTTAGACGAATAGAACACTCACGACCACAGATTTACTGAACCTATATCCAGATTGTTTCCAGAATCTTACCCTAACTTGTGAAATTCATATCTCGAGCTACACAACTCTAAACGCAACCAAACCAGTGCCAAATTAACAAGCATTAAGTCTATTTTCCAGAATAGTAAACCACATAATTTTTCAGTCAACACAACGTTCCCAGTTACCGAAATACTGAACCTCTACCCACATCGTTCCCAGAATTTTAACCTAACTTGTTTCACCTATAACTCAAGTTTTACAACTCCAAATGCAACCAAATCAACGCCAAATTAACAAGCATTCAATCAAGTTTTCGAAATGACAAACCACATAATTTTTCAATTAGTAAAACGTTCTCAGTCACTGAAATACTAAACCTATGTCAGAACATCTCAAAACAGTGAATTCAACAACACAAACAACCATCACACTTCAGCCACATATAGATATTATAAACATCAACAGCAATTTAAACAACTACTCCTAACACCTAGTACCCATGATTTCGTGGTTTATAAATTATTAGCTATGAACGAGAGCCCCCTTACCTTATTGAAGAACTCGAATCCTTAGGCTTAGAAACCTTGAAAAACTTAGCTTTTCTTCTCTCTCCTCTTTTCTTTCTTGGTCACGAACTCCTCTCTTTTTCCTTGCCTTGGCCGCCACTCCTTAGCTCTCACTCTCTCACAAAATCTAATTTTCTCAACTAATGAAACCCTAACTTAAAAACTCCTTATTTATAGGCTCACTTAACCAATCATGGGCTTTCTTAGTTTATGACTTAATCATGGGCCTCCACTAACACCTCTAATTCGCCACCACCTATCCACATATACTAACAACTAATTATTTCTAATATTCTATCACATAAAATCCCTAAATAATTATTCCTATCATTTTATTTAACACTCAAAACCCTAAATAATTAATTAAATCAATTAATTAATTATCTCCTACCACCTAAACCTCATTTAATTAACTAGAAAATTAATCTACTATTTTCGGGCTGTTACAACTCTCCCCCCCTAAAAAGAATTTCGCCCTCGAAATTCACCCGCTAAAACTAACACTCTCCCACTAACAATCACACACAGTTCACACAGCAGGGAAGGTCAAAAACAAACCAGACAACAGCACATAGGGATGCACAAAACACATAACACTAGTAGGGATGTCTCCCCCACTAGATCACTTACCATTGGCAACTTTTGATGTACCTGCAACGCAAACATTGGTTAGCACTAAAAAGACAACAGTTGGTCGCTAACCGACACAACGACTCGATGACTTGGCCGGACGGACCAACCATTGCTCTGATACCACTAATGTAACACCCCTTTTTTCTAACCAACGGTTTATTAAAAAAATAATATCAGAGTTCTTCGCGTCAAAAGAGTGTCACATTTTTCGAACCGGAAAACCACTTCGCAAACAGAGTACTTTAATTATAACTAACTTCTTTTCAAAAACATGCAGCGGAAATAAAAAGGTTTCACTTGGCAATCATACTTCAAAAGGTTTACAACTTAGAAAGGCATATACATAACACATAAGGAAAGACACAAGGACAACCCTCCCGAGTGCTACGTATCAGAGCCGACTCGACCATACTAGAAGAAGAATCTCTAGCCACCTTCAGTCACCGTCACCTGCAGGTTGCCGACATACGAGGCAACACGACGCAGTAGGGTGAGTCTCACTACGTAGATAATAATAGATAAAACAAGAAACACAGTATAATAGGCACACCAGGGATACCATCAATCTACTACACCAATAATACAGTTACACCAAATCCAGTTACGCCGAATACTGTTACACCAAGTACCGTCACACCAAATACAGTTACACCCAGAATATAGTTACACCATTAGTTCAAGAAGACGCAATCAAACACAGGACGCGTATGCAATGTATGAGATGCAACCCAAAACTCCACTGGGCATATGCATGTGGATCCATTAGGCCGAAGCCTCTGCTCACCAAATATAATTAGGCCGAAGCCTCTGCTCACCAAATATAATTAGGCCGAAGCCTCTGCTCACCAAATATGCACATGGTTTATGTGACGCTATGAACAATGCACCATACACACCAAAATCACCACAACAATGCGATAACATGTGCACCAATAATTTATTTAACTCACCAATAGTTTTATTAACTCACCAACACCAAAAGAAAGGTCATAGACCATTGCCTTGAGGGCACTCACCAATAAACTCACCAATAATTTATCTCACCATTTTATATACATCACCATTATACATCTCCAAAATTTCAGCTCTAAGGATAGCACACCAATCACACCAAGCACAATTAATTACGCGACTACATTGTCACCAAAGGACTAAACAACACCCATAGGGACCAAGACAGCACATAGAGTAGCAGCAGCAATATAAACAGCAGCATAAAATCCCACAAAATTCGGAGCAACAAACCCCACAAAATTCGGAGCAACAAATCCCACAAAATTCGGACAGAATTATTAGTCATTTTGAAATCAAATCTTCTCCCTCATTTCTCAATGAAATTTAGCGAAATCAGTGCCTATTCAGTAGGAAATTAAGTCTACTTTCCAACAAAACAAACCCCATAATTTTTAGACGAATAGAACACTCACGACCACAGATTTACTGAACCTATATCCAGATTGTTTCCAGAATCTTACCCTAACTTGTGAAATTCATATCTCGAGCTACACAACTCTAAACGCAACCAAACCAGTGCCAAATTAACAAGCATTAAGTCTATTTTCCAGAATAGTAAACCACATAATTTTTCAGTCAACACAACGTTCCCAGTTACCGAAATACTGAACCTCTACCCACATCGTTCCCAGAATTTTAACCTAACTTGTTTCACCTATAACTCAAGTTTTACAACTCCAAATGCAACCAAATCAACGCCAAATTAACAAGCATTCAATCAAGTTTTCGAAATGACAAACAACATAATTTTTCAATTAGTAAAACGTTCTCAGTCACTGAAATACTAAACCTATGTCAGAACATCTCAAAACAGTGAATTCAACAACACAAACAACCATCACACTTCAGCCACATATAGATACTATAAACATCAACAGCAATTTAAACAACTACTCCTAACACCTAGTACCCATGATTTCGTGGTTTATAAATTATTAGCTATGAACGAGAGCCCCCTTACCTTATTGAAGAACTCGAATCCTTAGGCTTAGAAACCTTGAAAAACTTAGCTTTTCTTCTCTCTCCTCTTTTCTTTCTTGGTCACGAACTCCTCTCTTTTTCCTTGCCTTGGCCGCCACTCCTTAGCTCTCACTCTCTCACAAAATCTAATTTTCTCAACTAATGAAACCCTAACTTAAAAACTCCTTATTTATAGGCTCACTTAACCAATCATGGGCTTTCTTAGTTTATGACTTAATCATGGGCCTCCACTAACACCTCTAATTCGCCACCACCTATCCACATATACTAACAACTAATTATTTCTAATATTCTATCACATAAAATCCCTAAATAATTATTCCTATCATTTTATTTAACACTCAAAACCCTAAATAATTAATTAAATCAATTAATTAATTATCTCCTACCACCTAAACCTCATTTAATTAACTAGAAAATTAATCTACTATTTTCGGGCTGTTACACGGATGGTCTTTGAAAACTAGAGATATAGGTTCGGGGGTCGATTACGTGCGAGGAAGGTGTTAGCACCGCGCACGTCCTTTCTACCGAAAGGGAACCTCTAATTAAATGTGTGGTTTTAACGTTTGATTTGAAAAATACCTAGATTTGCCTATTTATTTCTTGTTTGAAGACGAATGAGAAAACTTACTGGAAATTTTATTTTTGGTGAGAAAGGGGGGGAAAAAAGGGTTTTTAGAAAAAAAGTGCTTGACGGGACATGGCCCGCTCCTACGTATCTCCCGGTGCGATGGAGAATTCAAAGCTACGTAGTTCTTGGTTCTTTTTTGAAAAGTTTTTGTTTTTTTATCTTTTTTAGTGAGTTTTTGAAATAGGACGAGCATTAGTGAATGATTAAACTAGCAGAGGCTATGATGAATCACTTACTAAATACTCAAAAGAGAGAGTTGTACCGCTAGTCAAACGAACGAAGGTTCTGATGGACTATTGATAACAACTCGTTTTTTATTATCCTTTTGGAAAGTGATTTTCGAAAGAGATTGATTTGTACGATGATCAAACTAACAAAGGTTATGATGGATCACCGTTTATTATTTTTAGGAGAAAAGGACATTGTCACTAATAGCTAAACGAACAGAGGCTCTGATGAGCTACTAGCAACAATGGGTTTGAAAGTGGTTTTTGTTTGTTTTATGAAAATGATTGGTTTAGGGGAATGAAAAGAATTTTTATTTGTTGCGCTTGACGAGAACGTGGCTCGCTCCTACGTATCCCAAACGGGAATCAAAGCGACGTAGTTCTAATAAATGTTTTTGAAAGGGTTTAAAAGGGGCAAGCTGAATCACCCGAGACCATCTTCACCACTTAGAACATGATGCACTAGGCATAAGTGGGAATCATATGGTTCGTCATCAGCAATGGACGATAACATACAAGAACGAGTAGATGAATGCTATAGTTAAGTTAAATCACATGGATCACAATAACTAAACATTAACAAATGAAAAGACTGAAATACCTCTAATGAAGACAGATATTACAGATCTGAAGAACGCAAACCCCGACTAACCCTTGCAAGAGATCAGCTCAGACGGACCAACGGCGCGGATAGAGCGAAAATGAAGCGGAGAACTGGAAAATGAGATTTGCGAGAGTTGTCTTCCCAGATCTCGTGAAATGTCTCTCAGATCTCGTGAAAATGTCTCTCAGATCTCGTGAAAAAATGTGTGTCAGATCTCGTGAAAAATGTGTGTAGCAATTCTTCTCTCTGATCTTGTGTGAAGTGTCTGTAAGAAATGGTGAAGCGTAGCTTCCTATTTATAGAGTTTCAAAAACTCAACAATTAATGCATGACATAATCGATTATGTCTTTCAATTAAAACACATGCTAATCGATTATGTTGATGAAGATGGAAACTTTGGTGAGATGATAATCGATTATTGTTGTAAGGCAAAACAGGTGCATAATCGATTATCAACCTTCCTTAAAAGGTGGTAATCGATTATGTGCTTTAGTTAAAATAGGATGCTAATCGATTATGTGCTTCAAAAGGGGAGGGAATAATCGATTATTTGCTTGATTTCATAGAGCAAATAATCGATTATTTGCTTGAATGAAATAAGGAGGTAATCGATTATTTGCTTTCCTAAAAATATGGGCATCCTAATAATCGATTATGTGCTTCAAAAAGGGAGGGAATAATCGATTATTTGCTTGTTTTCATAGAGCAAATAATCGAATATTTGCTTGAATGAGATAAGGAGGTAATCGATTATTTGTTTTTCCTAAAAATATGGGCCTTCCTTATTCATCAAGAATATATTATATGCATGATAAAATCAATTTTATACTTTCTAAAAAAATCATTTTCATGCATGAGGCTTATTGAGAAATATTTTCATGCAAAAAAAATTATTTTTATAGACCCCTTTGTGAGAAATGACCAAAATGCCCTTTTCGACCCTAAAAACCCTAATTTCCCAAAAAGTGCATTCTAACCCTAAACATGATTTCAAAAACTTTGGAATGGTTTCTAGGACCCAAAATGCAATACATTTTATTATTATTATTTTTTTTTTGTGGGGAAAATTAGGGTTTGGCCCTAAGCCGGACAAAATTGGGGTATGACAATCATCGCAAACACCCGCCTAAACTTCAAGAAATTTTCAGTTAATAAAATACAAACGTAATCTCAACTCCCCTTTTTTAAAATCACGCTTCCCAGTGAGCATTTTTCAAACGAACAAAACGCTCGATCGCAAACCGGGTATTTATGACGGTCACTCTGAGCCCTGCTCGTTTGAACGCTGTAAACACTTTCTTTTTCGAATAAGCCATTAGTGGTGACCACTCTGGATTTATCTGTTTGGTCACCATGAACGGCCTCTAGTTTTCGCAAACTTTTCAAAAATAAAAATACCAACACACATATTTTCTACCCGAGAACTACGTAGCTTTGATTTCTCCATCGCACCCGGAGATACGTAGGAGCGGGGGCCCACTCCTGTCGAGCGCAAAAACTAAAGTTTTTATTAAGTCTTCCTTTCCGATTTTCGCAAACAATCAAAATGGGTAAGCAAAATATCTTCTTTTAAAACTAACTTTTTTCTACACATTAAATTAAAAGGTAACCTTTTTAGGATGTTGCGGGGTGCTAGTACCTTCCCCGCACTTAATCGACCCCCGAACCCAAAAACAAAGGTTTTTTCAATGTTTTCCTAAAAATAAATATTGATGGCGACTCCATTGTTCAAAAACAACGAAGAATCCCTCCTTCGGATTTTTCGGTCGCTACAGCTGGCGACTCCACTGGGGATCTATTTAAGAGGGTCAAGCCTAATTTAGTTAAATGTGTAGATATCTGTTAGTTTAGTACCTTTGTTTACCCTTAGTCTTTCTATTAGCACGTCTATTTCATTTATCTGTTTATTTGCTTTATTGAACCTTAGGGTAGAAGACCTTTGTACTATTATCTGTATTTCTTTTGCAGCATGGGTAGTTTAGGTTGCTTATATCACACACATCACCTACACATATTGCACACACTCTTGAGCGGGGCCCTATACCCGGGTCTAAAAAAAACCTAGGACGAGTGGAGACGATTAGTGTCAGTCATTCTCGATTTTATCTGTCTGACTCTCATGAAAGCCTCAGCCAGAGTACGCTCTTTCATGGTATCCCACACCAGGTAGCTCGCTATCGTTGAGGGTCATATCACGAAGGAGATTTCAGCTCTGGAGACCCTTGTGAGGAAGTGATTAGAGCCACCTGAGAGATTGATCACACAAGTAGCCCTAGACCGTGACCTATATATAAGACCTAACCTGTTTAGGACACAAGGGCAATTCACCTACCAGCATCATCGCAAAAACTTTTTATCTTTCAAAAAAAAATCAAATAATGAAAACCATTTACTCCTTTTGCCATTTACGTATATTTTATGTGACATGGTTAATGTTTCTCAAAATTTGAATCACCAAAATTTGCTTTTATTAACGCATGTAACGTCATTCTTTAATTCATCATACATCATCGTTATTTCACAAAAAATACAAAAATCCTCACATGCATGCTATTCATCTCATTTAGGTTTGCCGGGAATTGTAAGAGGTTTGAAAGTTTTGTCATAACCAAGGCGAAATGGGATCAAACAGTGAAACAATCCAAACTTGGAACTACCCTATAGTAAAACAGCCTAATCTGATGAGTCTAAGGGAATGTGCGGGTCGGTTGCCGCCCATCGAGCGCAGGTCTTTTGATAGAGCGTATGGGAAGATTATTATGTTACTGCAATTGGACGTGCAAACGGAGGCCATTGCCGCTTTGAGCCAGTTCTATGACTCTTCATTAAGATGCTTCACCTTCAAAAATTTCCAGATGGCACCTACCCTGGAAGAATATACACAGATCTTCGGCTTTCCTCAACAAGACAATGGACCCTACCAGTATCAGGGACAATACTACACAGATGAGAAACTCGCCTCAATGTTACAAACCAGCAAAGAGAACTTGAAGCTCCGGAAGAAAAATCGAAATGGAATTGCAGGATTCCCACAAGAGTATCTGGAAAGCCAAATGAAATCCTTCGCCGACGCTAGAAATTGGGGTCCTTTTAACCAGGTGTTAGCTTTGACCATCTTTGGCATTGTCCTATTTCCACGCCTTGAAAGATATGTGGACACAACAGCTATTGGCGTCTTCTTATCCTTCAAGGATGGAGAAAGCCCACTCAATCCGATTCCAGCCATGCTTGTAGACACTTACTGTACTTTCACTCATTATAGTGAGCTAAGGGGAAAGAGGATATCTTGCTGCCTGCACGCCTTGTATGTTTGGCTTCTCACCCATGCTTTCGTTAACAAAGTCAGAGTAGAAGGCCCAATTGAAGACGCCAGAGGGTGTGGTGTGAAGACAATGAACACTAGTGAATGGTTGCAAGTGCTAGGGGGCCTTCATGAATACAAGGTTCGTTGGCACCCATCATGGTGGAAAGATAGGCCCGCAGTAGTTTTTCAATGTGGAAACTTTCAAAACGTCCCGCTCATGGGGACAAGAGGATGCATAAATTACAATCCTTCTCTAACTCTAAGACAGCTGGGGTACCCCATGCGAAATCCGCCCACCGAAGACATGTTAATCCCTTTTTACCTCCATGAAGGAAGCCCAAAAGAGGTTGACATGCTCCGGAAGATTTCTCAAGCGTGGGATCTGGTCGTCCGCAAGGGACAAGAGCTTACTAAGAGGAGCGGCGATAAGGAAACCACCTTTCGTCAATGGCTTCAAAAGAGGATCCAAGACACCCGATTGCCTTACCAAAGTGCACTATGGGTTGAGGAAGAAATACCTGAACCTACCCTTCCCACTGTCGAAGATTTAGGTAAGCTTAAAATGGCATTGTCAAAGGCCGAGGAAGAAAAGAAGGGCTTGCAGGCAGAGTTAGAGAAAGTGCTCCTTAAAAACCAGAAATTGGAGGAGGAGAACGCAAGTAAGTCAATGGCCATTGAAGACAGCCGCAAGCAGCTCAAGATTGAACAAAAGAACAAACTAGATGTTCAAAAGTACCTAAGAGGGGCGAAAGAGGAAATAAAACGTTGCAACCTGAAAATGAACCAAGCCATCGATGATGCATACAAGTGGAAAAAGTTATGGGAAGAATCAATGATTGCTGAAAAGACCGCACAGAGCCTGCTAATGGTATCAAAAAGAGAGTCCTGGATGATGGCAGCCGAGTTTGAAGAGCAAGTGAAAAGTATCAAGCAGGATAAAGATACCATTGAAGAGATGCTCCGAGAATACCAACAAGCCTTGAGAAAGGAGCATGAAAAATCTGATGAGCTGAACGACCATATCAGATATCAAGAGGAGGTTTACCACCAGTTGAAGATAGAAAGCATCTATTGGGAGAACCGCTTTGTGGAGTTGGTCAGCAGGATAGAAAACCATGAAGCCTTCATAGAGTTGAAGAATGAAAGCTTATACTGGAAAGACAGATTCTCAAAGTTGGCATGGCTGGCCAATCAAGCTATCACGGGAATCCCCAAACGTCTAAAGGAGGCTAACGCGGCAATGCACCCGTTTAACACCCCAGTCCAAGTTTCTGAATTCATGGAGTTTTGCGAGGTTCTGATTGCCGAACTCCGGGAGAAGGCTGGCAGCACTACTTGTAGAAAAAGAGGGAGGAGTGGAAAAATGAAAGCCATATGTATTTGAGTGAAATTTAAAGAACATTGTACTTTTCTTTTCGAAGTTTTATTTCCAAAATGTTGTACTTTCCTCCATCAATGAAGTTTGTTTGTCTCACATGCTGATCCTTTATCTTGAAAATATTGTGGAACTTTAATCTGTGTACTTATGACAAATCAGGATGCGCTTGCAATTCCCGACCTAAAACAATAAGACTCATGCACACATGCATCATTCGCATTTTCATCCATTCACATACTCATACATATACTCATACCATGTGTCCCACCAACAGAGAGTAAAAGACAAGCTGGTGCATCAACATCGCTATTGGACTCGTTCTCAGGCCAGAAACATGGAAGAAAATCAGGACAATCCGCCTCAAGATAACCCGGATCAAGGCAATCCACCTCAGAACCTAGGCAATCAAGAGCTTAGGGCAGAAATAGATGGGATGAAAGAACAAATGGCTGAAATCTTAAAGGTTTTACAAGCTTTGAAGGGCAAAGACACAAGTGAAGATGTCTCCGCTGGGAACACGGAAAATCAAGTTACCAACCCTCCTCCTCCCAATGGACTCGGGATCCCGCATACAGTGCACCCTACTGGGCCTAATGGCCAAGGTTACATATAGCCTCCTTACGAACTTCCACAAGGTTACACACCTCCGACAGTCGATGCTAATCCAGAAGACGGTCCCTCAGGTGTCGTGGGCCAACAACAGCTTACACCGACGGGTCACGATGGTAATTCGGGGGCACCACAAGTTCAAAACCTGAACCCCGTCGTCGCACCACAAGGACTCCCACTTGGCTGCCCTCCACCGCCGATAGTTGACGCTCAAGCTCAGGGTTCCAACCTCAGGAATCCTACTCATTCACATACCCCAAATGTGAACCCAGCCATAGTTCCGATGATTCATCCTTACTATGGTATGAGTGGGCTCCCTCACAATTACTCTATGAAGAACCCTCAAGCCAAAGACAAACTACAAATGCTTGAGGAAAGGTTGAGAGCAGTTGAGGGATCCAATGTTGGTGCGAGAGATGCTTATGACTTGTGCCTCGTCCCTAACGTGGTCATCCCTCCAAAATTTAAGGTGCCAGACTTCGACAAGTACAGATGGTCGACTTGCCCTGTGAGCCACTTAACCATGTACTGCAGGAGGATGGCGGCATTTGCTCATGACGACAAATTGCTCATTCACTACTTCCAAGATAGTCTGTCTGGGGCAGCTTCGAGCTGGTACATGCAATTAGAACGTGCCCATATCAGATGCTGGAAAGACCTAGCCGATGCATTTTTGAGGCAATACAAATATAACATTGACATGGCTCTCGATAGGACACAATTGCAGAGCATGACGAAGAGAGACAATGAGTCCTTCAAAGAATATGCCCAACGCTGGAGAGGTTTGGCTGCACAGGTGGTACCACCTTTGTTAGAAAAAGAGATGGTATCAATGTTCATGGATACTCTTCAATCACCTTTCTACGACAGGTTGATTGGGAGCGTGTCTTCGAACTTTTCAGATATGATCGTCATCGGAGAAAGATTAGAGAATTGATGCAGAAACGGGAAGATTGCATATAGCTCTGCTGGAACCAGCAATCAGAAAAGGCCCTTCCCAGGTTTCCCTAAAAAGAAGGACGGAGAAGCCAATGCCATCTCTGGATCAGGAAAGCCTCCCTACAACAACCCCCGACAAACTTTCCAAATACCTACTCAAACACCACAAGCCCCACCTCACCAAGTCAACCCAGGCTATAGACCACAAAACTACCAAGAAAGAAAGCCCGCCAATTTCGACCCAATACCCATGTCATACACAGACCTATTCAATCACCTCATCAGTCACAACTTGATCACTCCCCGTCCAATGAGACCCCTTCAACCTCCTTTCCCTAGGAGCTATGACCCAGAGGCTAGCTGTGGATTCCACGCTGGGGCAGTTGGCCATTCAACAGAAAATTGCAAGGCATTGAAATATGTAGTACAAGACTTAATTGAATCTAAATGGTTAAGCTTCGCAGAAGATGGTCTGAATGTTGCCACTAACCCTCTGCCGGGGCACGGGAAACCCTTCGTCAATGCCATTGAGGATGTTGAGGGGCAATTATTGGTCAGAAAGGTGGAGGACATTGTCACACCCCTGGACCTCATCCATGCTGATTTGTGTCACTTCGGAATCATTATGAAGGGATGTACCGGAAAGGGTTCGTGTGTTGATCCCCTTTGTGTCGGGGCTTGTGAAGCATTCAAGCCAGTCCTGCAAGACTTATTAGACCGACACATAATACAAATAGGTCTTCAAAAGAAAGAGGAAGGCGTGTCGACTCTCCAGTCAAGCATTGACCAGAGCAAGAGTATCCGGAAACCACTGGAAATCCATTACAAAAAGGACACAAAGCTAACCACCGCTGTGCCTAAACCAATCACTATTCAAGTGCCAGTCCTTTTTCCCTTTAAAATCACCAATGCAGTCCCGTGGAATTACAATGTGAAAGTTCAGACTACTCCTGATGTCATTAACATCTCAGGGACCGTTGGGATGACTCGAAGTGGGCGTTTCTATACCCCTGGAGGGCCTAGTGAGGACCGAACAAAAGAAGGGGAGGAAAGAGCCCGTAAGGGCAAAAGCATAGAGCAGGAAACTGTCGATAAGAATGCAGGAAAGAAGACGTTATCCGAGCAAGAAGCCAGTGAATTTCTGAAGCTTATGAGACAAAGCGAGTATAAGGTGGTTGATCAACTGAACCAAACTCCCGCAAAGATATCTCTGTTGTCATTATTGCTCAGTTCCGATGCCCATCGTGCAGCATTGACAAAAGTATTGAATGAGGCCCATGTCGCTCATGACATCTCGGTCGGCCAATTTGATGGGATCATCGGAAACCTTGTTGCAAGTAATTATCTCACCTTTACTGATGATGAGATTCCAACTGAAGGAAGGGGGCACAACAAGGCCCTACACATATCTGTGAAGTGTGGAGATTACTCTCTTGCTCGGGTACTTATTGACAATGGTTCATCTTTGAATGTATTACCCAGATCAACCATGGAGAAATTAGATGTGGACTGTTCATACATGAGACCAAGCTCCATATTAGTCAGGGCCTTTGACGGATCGAAAAGGGAAGTCATCGGAGAAATGGAATTACCTGTGCAAGTAGGTCCGGAGCACTTCGTGGTGACCTTCCAGATAATGGATATTACCCCATCTTACAGTTGTCTCTTGGGGAGGCCATGGATCCACTCTGCAGGGGCAGTTCCCTCTTCTTTACACCAGAAGCTCAAGTTCATAGTCAACAATAAGCTGGTGGTTATTTTCGGTGAGGAAGAAATGCTGATAAATAGGTCCGCTCCTGATAACTCTATTTTATATAGAGTTATTCATACAATCAAGCTTGAGTTATTGCTTATTTTCAAGAACATTTATATATATTTATAGCTTATTTATCAAGGAGCAGCATTCTAAATATTCAAATGGATAAAGGGCAATGATCTAGGCAAAATGCACACATCTTGTTAGGTTTGATGTTTTTGTTCAGTGCAGCTACTGCAGGAGTGGGAACACTGCCAACATCAGGAGTGGAAACACTAGGAGTGGAAACACTGCCAACACCTGCTAAAATTCTGCAGTTTATACCAAAACATCCAAAGACCATTTCAATGCTTCCACACTTGATTAGTGACGTCATGCCTAGTCACCTGGAGCTGAGCCACTTGCTGAAGTCGGCGATACACATAAAAATCAACTCGCAAGACTCAAACTTATCTAAAAGACATGTGGCACTTCTCCAATGGACCTCATCTTTTGTTATGCATGCAAGCGACCAAACCTGTGCAGCTTGCTTAACTGGTTGTCAACAAATTAACCATGTTCGGTCTCCTCAGCTGATCTTTCACGCAAAAGGAAACCCCTTGCAAGAGGAAAGCTTTCAAGCCTATAAATAGATATCATATCTTCACAAGAAAAGAATCCTATCTTCTATCATCTTTCACATCTTTAAATCCTTTATCTTTTCGCTTAGTTTAGGTTTAGTTTATTTTCATTTCAAGTTTCTAAGGAGAGGAAGGTGAGGAAGTGCTTGACAACCATTCCCTTCACTTCTACTTTCAAGAAATTCGTGTAAGAAATCTTTATTGTACTTCAACTTGGGAACTTAATGCAAAAGATCTTCTATTCAAGTAATCTCTACTCTTTTAAGTTCTTTTGCTTTATTATTCATTTACTTATGTTCTTTGCACATTCTTTGCTTTATAACATGAGTAACATGAGCTAAATTCCCTTAAGTTGAGATGTTCTAACCTTGTAATGAACTTCTAAATATGTTATTATGGTTTATGTAGTGTAAACACTTTAAACTCTTGCATAACACTTCTTTCAACTTATTCTGGAATTGATCACTTTAGAATAGGTAAAACTTGTAGCAGCAGACATGGGCTACAATTATGAACTCAAGAGTTAATAGGGACAAGTATTTAATAAAGGAAACTTTGTTAAACACATGCTAAAACCTAGACATAGGATAGCATAGTCCTTAGGATAATAAAATTACAAGAGTGAACCTATTTAGCAACTTGGATCATTGTTAGGAGGCAAGGGAGGGATTGACAAACCTTTCTTTACTGTAAAAAACAAAGATCATAAGAGCTTGTAATGAAACTCTGAAGAGAAGTGCTGAAAGGCACAAACTGATGCACCTACATCCAGTGTTCCCACACTACATACTCCATTAAAACACTTAGAAGTAAAGTACTTGGTGAAAACATCTCAACTACTTTTTCCAACTGATTTCTCTCACATTTTATTGCCTATTATTATTTTACTTACTTTGAAAACTCCAAACCAAAAATACTGAATAGTGTAGACACACTAAGTGTACACTTTGAACTACAAAAATTTACAATACATAGTCCCTGTGGGTTCGACCTTTCTTATCACTTTATTACTTGTGTGACTATGTATACTTGCATATAATAAACCATACCAAGTTTTTGGCGCCGTTGCCGGGGATTATAGTAAAATTTTGTTGTTTAGATTGTTAATTTAGTGTTTTATTAGTACTACTGGTATTCTGTTTTCTGTGCAGAAACACTTAGTGCAGAAACACTCAGTGTGGAAACACTAGTTTATGCCCAGAGATAGACCACCAGAATTTGATTGTGATCCAGAAATTGAGAGAAGATTTAGGAGATTGCTAAGACAACAAAGACAAAGACAACAAGACTGCAGAACAATGTCTCACCACACTGAAGATGCCTCAGTAAGAGGAGGACCTAATTCACATCAACAAACTGAAGGTGGACCAGATCACAGACAACAATTCATTCAAATGGGACCAATAGGTATGATTAATGATAGAGATAGACCTATGAGAGACTATGCTCAATATGACCAGCAGCACATACAAACTAGTATTGCTAGACCTCAAATTGATGCTATTCATTTTGAATTTAAACCTATGATGTTTCAAATGTTGCAAACAATTGGTCAATTTGGTGGATCTCCACATGAAGATCCCCATGAACATTTAAAGCAATTCATAGAAGTTTGTAGTAACTTTATCATTCCTGGCATTAGTGAGGATGCATTTAGGCTTAAGTTATTTCCATACTCTTTGAAAGATAGGGAAAAATCATGGCTAAATTCTATGGAGCCCAATTCTATTCATACATGGAATGAATTAGCTGAAAAAATTCTTAAGCAAATATTTTCCTCCTATTAAAAATGCTAGGATGAGACATGATATTACATCTTTTAAGCAAAAAGAATTTGAATCATTGTTTGAAGCATGGGAAAGATGGAAAGAACTTTTAAGAAAATGTCCACATCATGGTTTACCTGTCATTATACAAATGGAAACTTTTTACAATGGTCTAGAACCACAAACCAGAGTGATGCTAGATGCATCAGCTGGTGGTGTTCTTTTGAATATGTCTTATAATGAAGCATGTGATCTTATTGACAAAATTGCTACAAATGGTTCAAGTTGGCCTACTGAGAGGGTAAGTGCTCAAAAGAGAACCTCTGGAGTACACGAGATTAATGATATATCAGCCCTATCTGCTCAAGTAGCTACTTTAACCAATCTGATCAAACAGTGCACTAGTGCACCTACATCTAGTGTAGCAACACCTAAAGAAAACACTGCAGCAGCTATAGAACAAGCCCCTCCAGGAACTACAAGTTGTGTGTATTGTGGAGGAGGCCATCTATATGAAGAATGTCCTAGCAACCCTGTCTCTGTCAATTATGTAGGTTACAATAAAAATAACAACCCTTACTCTCATACCTACAATCCAGGATGGAAGAATCACCCAAATTTTAGGTGGAACAATTCTAATGCACCTGCACCAAGTACTCCTCCTGGATTCCTACCTCAAAGCCAACAAAGATCAAACCCACCTGCCAGTGCTAATTCTCTAGAAGAGTTGCTTAGATCATTCATTAGTGAAACTAGAACTGCTAGGCAAGCTCATGATATATCAATTAAGAACCTAGAGAACCAAGTAGGGCAATTAGCAACTGCTTTGCAGCAAAGACCAGTAGGTACTTTGCCATCAAACACAGAAGCTTCACCCTCACAAAGGCAAGGTAAGGAGCAGGTCAAAGCCATATCTTTGAGAAGTGGCAAGGATCTAACAGAACCATATGAGCTTGAAGGTACAGAAAAGGGAGAAAAAAATAAAAATGAAAAAAATTCTCAAGATGCAGAAACACCTGGTGTTCCTACATCTCCTACTCCAAGGTTAGTACCAGAATACCCTCCTCCTCCTTTTCCTCAAAGATTGAAAAAAATGCATGAGGAGAAGCAATTCAGTAAATTTTTAGATGTTTTAAAACAATTGCATATCAATGTTCCCTTGATAGAGGCACTTCAACAAATGCCAAACTATGCCAAATTCATGAAAGATGTGCTTTCTAAAAGAAGAAGATTAGGGGAATTTGAAACTGTTGTTATGTCAAAAGAATGTAGTCTGATTTTACAAAACAAAATTCCAAGGAAGCTAAAGGATCCAGGTAGCTTTACAATCCCTTTTTCAATAGGTAAGTACTATACAGGAAGAGCATTATGTGATTTAGGTGCAAGCATCAATTTGATGCCCAAATCTATCTTCACAAAGCTAGGGATTGGAAATGCAAAACCTACCACATTGACACTATCTTTGGCAGATAGATCAATTGCATATCCAGAAGGAATTATTGAGGATATATTGGTGCAAGTTGAGAAATTTGTGTTTCCTGCAGATTTTGTTATACTTGATTTCATTGCAGATGAAGAAATGCCAGTCATACTTGGAAGACCATTCTTGGCAACAGGGAAAACACTGATAGATGTGCAAAGAGGAGAGCTAACCATGAGAGTGAATGATCAAGAAGTAAAATTTAATGTCTTGAATGCTTTGAAGTATCCTGCAGAGGAGAGTGAAGAGTGTTCATCAATCTCACTTGATCATTTGGTAGAGAAGCAGTTCCACAAGCAGTATGATCACCTTGCCAATGCACTAGCACCTGATGTTTCTGCATTGCCTGCTGAGAAATTTATTGAAGAAAGCATATTGCCCAAGGAACAAGCTACACCTAAGGTATGGGTTAGAACTTATGAATCTCTTAATTTAGAAGATCCCAACCTTAAAGAAAATGTACCTTCTATTGAACAACCTCCTAAGCTAGAATTAAAAGAACTACCTAAGCATTTAAAATATGTTTTTCTAGGTGAGGATAATACCCTTCCTGTAATCATAGCTTCTGATCTATCTTTAGAACAAGAGCTTGATTTAATTAACACCTTGAGAAAACATAGAAAAGCTATAGGTTGGCAAATGTCTGACATTAAAGGGGTTAGCCCCTCAACATGCATGCATAGGATAATTTTAGAAGAAAATTCTAAAAATAGCATAGAAGGGCAAAGAAGATTAAATCCAATAATGAAAGAGGTTGTTAAGAAGGAAATAATTAAATGGCTAGATGCTGGTATTATCTACCCTATTTCAGATAGTGCATGGGTTAGTCCTGTGCAATGTGTTCCTAAAAAGGGTGGAGTCACAGTTGTAGCCAATAAAAATAATGAATTAATCCCAACCAGAACTGTAACAGGGTGGAGAATCTGTATGGATTACAGAAAACTCAATAAGGCCACTAAGAAAGATCATTTCCCTTTACCCTTTATAGATCAAATGTTAGATAGGTTAGCAGGAAAGGAATTCTATTGTTTCTTAGATGGTTATTCAGGATACAATCAAATAGCAATTGAACTTAAGGATCAACAGAAAACCACCTTTACTTGTCCTTATGGCACTTTTGCCTTTAGAAGGATGCCTTTTGGACTTTGTAATGCTCCTGCTACCTTTCAAAGATGCATGATGTCAATCTTTTCTGACTTCATTGAGCAATCAATGGAAGTCTTCATGGATGACTTTTCTGTTTTTGGAGAAACATTCTCATTGTGTCTTTCAAACTTAGAAGAAATTCTTCAAAGGTGTGAAGACACTAACTTAGTGCTTAATTGGGAAAAATGTCATTTCATGGTAAAAGAAGGCATTGTGCTTGGTCATAAAATATCTAAAAAAGGTCTTGAAGTGGATAGGGCAAAGATAGAGGTAATTGAGAAACTACCACCTCCATCAACAATCAAAGGGATTAGAAGTTTTTTAGGTCATGCAGGATTCTATAGGAGATTTATCAAAGACTTTTCAAAAATTTCAAAACCATTGTGTATGCTTTTGCAACATTATGTGCCTTTTAATTTTGATGAATCTTGTGTAGAAGCTTTTCAAAAACTAAAAAAGGCCTTAGTTACAGCACCAGTTGTAGTCACTCCAGATTGAAGTAAGCCTTTTGAACTCATGTGTGATGCTAGTGACTTTGCAGTAGGAGCAGTCCTAGGGCAAAGATATAACAAAGTGTTTCATACCATATACTATGCTAGCAAAACACTCATTGAAGCTCAAATGAACTACACTGTAACAGAAAAGGAACTATTAGCAGTGGTTTTTGCTTTTGAAAAATTTAGATCATACTTGGTTGGCACCAAAGTAATTGTGTACACTGACCATTCTGCCATCAAGTATCTGATTTCTAAAAAAGATGCAAAACCTAGGCTAATAAGATGGGTTCTACTACTTCAAGAATTTGATCTTGAAATAAAAGATAAGAAAGGAGTAGAGAACCAAGTGGCTGATCACCTCTCTAGACTTGAAAGTAATAATGCAGATACAATTGAAGAAATCAAGGAAAGTTTCCCTGATGAAAAATTACTAGCAATTACCTTGAATACAGCCAGTGTTTCTGCACTCAGTGTGGCCACACCTCATGTTTCAACACCATGGTATGCAGACATAGTAAACTTCCTTGTAAGCAAAATTGTACCATGTGACATGAACTATCAACAGAAAACAAGGTTCTTCCATATAGTAAAACAATACTATTGGGATGACCCTTACCTATTCAAGATATGTCCTGATCAAATCATGAGAAAATGCATTCCTGAAGAAGAACAGCAAGCAGTGCTCCTGCATTGTCATGCTGCACCATATGGAGGTCACTTTGGAAGCCAAAGAACAGCAGCTAAGGTACTTCAATCAGGTTATTTCTGGCCTACTCTATTTAAAGATGCTTATTATATGGTCAAAACCTGTGATAAATGTCAAAGAAGTGGTAATATATCTAATAGACATGAAATGCCTAGGACTAATATTCTAGAAATAGAACTTTTTGATGTTTGGGGCATGGATTTCATGGGTCCTTTTCCACCTTCTTTTGGCAATGAATACATCTTAGTGGCTGTAGACTATGTGTCTAAATGGATTGAGGCTGTAGCACTGCCAAATAATGATGCTAAATCTGTTAGCAAATTTCTCCAAAGAAATATTTTTTCAAGATTTGGTACTCCAAGAGCAATCATCAATGATGAAGGCTCACTTTTTTGCAACAAACTTATTGAAAATCTTCTTGCAAAATATGGAGTGAAACATAAGATTGCTACTGCCTATCACCCACAAACAAGTGGACAAGCTGAACTTTCAAATAGGGAAATAAAAAGAATGCTTGAGAAAATGGTTGGACCAAATAGAAAAGATTGGTCCTTACACTTAGATGAAGCATTATGGGCATATAGGACTGCATTTAAAACTCCATTAGGAATGTCCCCCTATAAGTTAGTTTATGGCAAGCCATGTCATCTCCCTGTTGAATTAAAGAACAAGTCATATTGGGCTATCAAAAAGTTGAATTTTGATCTCAAAAAGGCAGGAGAGAAAAGGTTTCTTGAGCTAAATGAGTTAGAAGAATTCAGGCATTTCTCCTATGAGAATGCAGAAATTTATAAAGCTAAAACCAAAGTATGGCATGACAAGAAAATCCAAAGAAGAGAACTTAAAGAAGGAGGAATGGTTCTGTTGTACAATTCTAGGTTGAAACTCTTCCCTGGAAAACTGAGATCAAGATGGTCAGGACCATTCAAATTAGTTAAAATCTACCCCCATGGTGCAGTTGATCTATATGATGCAACCACTGATACCACTTTCAAAGTAAATGGACAAAGAGTGAAAATGTACTATGGAGAGCATGTAGAGAGAGACAAGATCACCACTCACTTTGCAAAACCTTAGACCAAGGTACAAGTCAGGCTGTAAGACTCTTAAAACAAGCGCTTGAGGGAGGCAACCCATCACAATATATAGTTAATATTATTATTTTGTGCAATTTCATGTTTTGTTATTTTGCAGGAAAAACAGGACAACAGAGTAGCCAGTGTTTCTACACTTGGTGTTCCCACACTTGATGCAGCCACACTGCCTACTCTGGTGTTAGAATAATTTAGAAGAAAACTGTCACTTGATAAATCATCAACTTAGTGGAATCATCTCTGATCAAGGGTTAGAAAGTGGCGTGTTAAGTCTAAACTTCCACGTGTTGGCTTGCATGTTAGGCCACACAACTTAACGGCTATAAACCTCAACTACCAAATCCCACTAACCCTTTCACATACCCTAAGTTTCAATTTTCTTCGTCCCTCTCACAAAACCGATTAAAAATCCTCTCCACTCACAAACAGTTTTTCAATATCAAACACTCCAAATCATAAATGGCTAAGAAACAAGCTGACTCTAAGAACACGGGGAAAGGATCCGGTGTGGAAACTCATGCGAAAAAAGGAAAATCAGGAGTACTAGCATCAATGGAAGCAATCCCTGGATGTGAGCACTTTTGGAACATGAAGTTCCTGCCTGAGCGTGGTTTCAACTTCGCAAAGGCTCATCATTCATTCCTCTCCACTGTCAACAACATGCATTGGGAAAGATTTGTTCAAACCCGAGCCTACTACTTGGAGCAATTGGTGCGAGAATTCTACTCAGGAATTCAGAATAACAGAGGAGGTACTATATTTTTCTCCAAAGTTAGAGGTAAGAAAGTTTTCTTTGACCCTGCTAGAATCAATAAGCACTATGATCTCACATACACTGGTAATGCATTTGAAGTAAAACTAGAGACTTATGGAAAGAAGCAAATGACTAAAATCAAAGAAAGAGTAGCAATAGAAGGATCTCAGTGGGAGAAATTCACAAATACTGAATTCAAACTTAAAACTGGTGAATTGATCCCTGAGCTTGGCAGTTGGCATTTATTCATTGATACATCAATTCTCCCTACTTCACACACTTCTACATTATCTAAAGATAGGTTGATTCTTATTGATTCAATCCTATGTGAGGATAATATAGACATAGGGAAATTGATAGCTAAAGAAATTGTAGAATGTCAAGCCAAGGAATCTGGATTCTTATATTTCCCATGCTTAATCACTGAACTGTGTCAAAAGCAAGGAGTTGTTACTTCTGATCTAGAAAAAGTCTACAGAAAAACCCCTCCTAGTGGTCTGTCTGCTGAAGTTAAAGAAAGAGTGAGGTCAGTGAAAATTAAAAATACTGTAGAGCAGGAAGTGTCTGAACACTTGGTGCAGAAACTCCAAGCTGTCTGGAAATTTCAAAGAGAACAGCATGAGTGGTTGAAATTAAAGTTGGATGACCCTGAAGCAGAAATAGAATCCCCAATTTTTCCTAATTGGGTGATTGATGAAAAAGAAGAAGTGGAAAAGGAAACTGATAAGAAAGAGAGGAGAGTAAAGAGAAAGAAAGATACTGAGAAAGAAAAGAAGGGAAAGAAACCAAGAGTGGAGGAAGAAATTGAAGAAGTAAGTGATGAAGATACTGAAGAAGATGAAGAGGCAAGGCAAGCTGTGAAGGATATTGAAAAGGATGAAGAGGAGGATGAATCTGAGTCACTAGAAGTTAGTGACAGTGATGATGATGACAGTGATGATGTTGGCAGTGATGATATGGAAGCCAGTGCTAGAAGAAAGTATGAATTAAGGAAGAAATTTACAAATGAAGCCCAACCACCATCACAACAGCAATCAAACACCCCCTCACCACCATCACAAACCAACATTCCATCCCCCACCGCCCACCATTCCCCCAGTCAAACTTCAACACCAAAAACACCCACAACTCCACCAGAAAATGCTCCCCAATCTGAAAATCCAAAGCAAGATGCACAAGAAGATACAACCATCCCATCCCAGAAATCACCCACCCTACCAACAGAACCTATTGAGCCAACTAACATTGTTTCTGAGAAAGTTCAAGCAGGTACTCATTGAAGAGCCTGAGAAAGAGAAAGACAAAGCAGGTTCAGAGTTGAAGATGTAGGTAAATACTATCAAAGAGTCTGTTAGTGTTCCCACACTAACTGCTGAAGCTTCAAAATCAACAGTCATGGCAACTAGTCCTGCAGCAACAATCTCTGCAGTTCTGAAAGCCTTAGCAGAGAAGAAACAGATGCTGGGATACACAAGGAGAACAATGAAGCCTGCTCCAACAAAGAAGATGTGGACAATGAGCTCACTTTATGGTGCACAGGGTACAGGGGTACAAGCTGGTGAGAAGGAGGTATCTGAGGAAGCTACACCCAAAGAAGGAGAGAAAGAAGCTGAGAAGGTAGCAGAGCAACAACCAGAGGGAAATGAGCAGCAATCTGAGCAAACTCCAGTGCAGAGTGGTGTACCTGCACCTGAAGTCCAAACACTGGCTACACCAGATGTTCCTGCAGAAGCTACACCTGAAGAGGCAGAAATGCCTGAGGCTACTATAGATGATCCTGGTGTGCCTACCTCTGATGTGGCCACTGCTAAGAAGCCAAAGAAGACAAAAGTCAAGCATAGCCCTGCTGTGAGAGTCAGCCCCAGATTCCAGAAGAAAGAGTAAAAAGATACATTTTAATGTTGTTTCCAGTATTTATAATATGCTTTAGTAGTATACTCTATGTGCTAAATACTATGTGTTAACTTGCTGCTATGTGTTAATTACTTTTGATTGTATCTCCCAAACTTTTGGATCCCTTGTTTACTCAACTTAGAGCAGTAGGGACACTGCTCATATTTAAGTTGGGGGGGGGAGAGTGGAGAATAGTATATATTTTTGTGTATGCACTATATTTGCAGCATGTTTTGAACCTAGTACTAATATATATGTATGAATATAAAAATATGTTTGAGTAAGTATTTATAGCATGTGAGTATGTAGTGTTAGTATGTTTTAAGTTTTAGATGTACTTAACAAGGCATGATAATTTGTATTAACATGGTGAATTAAGTGCATCAATTTGTTTTTAGAATTAAAATGATTATGAAACATGATCAATTCATTTTTTTCTCAAAAATTGAAGAAGTGTATCAATGAGTCAAATTTTAAAAGCCTTGTTTTCTAAAAATGATCAGTTTTATAAATACTTTGACACAAAAAAATTGAGTTTTGAAAAGAACCATGCTAGATCAAGAGCTATCTAAAGCCAAGGAAATTTTGGAAATTTGAGGTCAAAATTAGATTTTTATTAAAAATTTAGAAGAGCATAAAGACTTAAAGTTTGGGGGAAAAATCAATGAATACAAAGGCCAAAGTGTGACAGCTTGAAGAGTACAAACCACAAGTGTCAAAACCACTCAAAAATACCAAAAATATCCCAAAAAAGAGCTACACTTGCCCGAGTCATATAAACTGAACCTGTCCCTTAAGTGCAATTTGGTTTGAAAAATATGAACAAAGTTCAAAGAGAAAAAGAAAAACAAACCAAGAAAAAGAAGAAAATGCATGTGGAGGTCAGTGAGGAGGGCAGTGTACGCTACCAAAAAAAATACTCAAAGAGTTCCAAGTGTGGCAACACTTAGTGTGCCAACACCATCTACATCAAAAGGCACCTACACTCAAAATAAGGTGAACCTACAAATCCAAAAATGATGTTTTTTGCACTCACTACATTACATCATCAAAAATCAAAACACCAAGAATAGAAATAAGGTATTGGCTCAACAAGTTGGAAACACCAAAAGCCCTTTTTTGTGCTTAAGAGTCCCCTAATTACTTGAAGAAATTGTTAGTCTCGGCCATATTTTGAAAAATCTCTAAGAGTGACCAAAAGAGTTCCATTTTTTTCAAAAAGCTAAGGAAAAATTCTTTGTTCAATTATGGAACCAATTAGAAACTCAATGGACCACACACTCACACAAATGAGTTTTTATAACTCTGAATGTTTTAAAGCAAGGGCATGGAAGAAAAAGCACCAAAAGAAAGGCTTATTACAATACACTTCAAACACTTCTTGAAAAACATGAGTTGAGATGTGTTGCGCCCGAAAAATCCCGGCTTGGGTTTCTCAATGTACAACGTGGAAAAATTTTGGAGCCGCCACCAATATTTTAATTTTAAGACCAAAACATTGAAAAAAGGTCTTTTGGACAAAGCGGATGGTCTTTGAAAACTAGAGATATAGGTTCGGGGGTCGATTACGCGCGAGGAAGGTGTTAGCACCGCGCGCGTCCTTTCTACCGAAAGGGAACCTCTAATTAAATGTGTGGTTTTAACGTTTGATTTGGAAAATACCTAGATTTGCCTATTTATTTTTTGTTTGAAGACGAATGAGAAAACTTACTGGAAATTTTATTTGTTGCGAGAAAGGGGGGAAAAAAGGGTTTTTAGGAAAAAGTGCTTGACGGGACATGGCCCGCTCCTACGTATCTCCCGGTGCGATGGAGAATTCAAAGCTACGTAGTTCTTGGTAGAAAATGTTTGTGTGTTGGTGTTTTTTAATATAGGGGTCTTAGGATTGTGTGATCTGTGTTGAAGGACCACTGGGGGTCTGAACGGCCGCTGGGGGCTGAAGGAGCGCTGGGGCTCTGAAGGACCACAGTTCACTTATCCTAAAACGATGATTAACCCGGCCGTACGACCGACTTAATCCCCTACTTTGAAAATAAGATTTTTGATTTTTGTTTTATGAAAGAGATGTGTTTGTATTTTTTAATTTAGAAATTGTTTATTTTTTGCGCTTGACAGGGGCGTGGCCCTGCTCCTACGTATCTCCGGGTGGAGAATCAAAGGCGACGTAGTTCTAGGTTGTCTTTTTGAAAAGATTTTGTTTTTTATCTTTTCTTTTGGCGAGTTTTTGAAATAGGACGAGCATTAGCAAATGATTAAACTAGCAGAGGCTATGATGAATCATTGCTAAATACTCAAAAAGGGTTGTACCGCTAGTCAAACGAACAAAGGTTCTGATGGACTATTGATGACAACTTGTTTTTATTATCTTTTTGAAAGTGATTTTCGAAAAAGATTGATTTGCACGATGATCAAACTAACAAAGGTTATGATGGATCATCGTTTATTATTCTTATGAGAAAAAGGACATTGCCACTAATAGCTAAACGAACAAAGGCTCTGATGAGCTACTAGCAACGATGGGTTTGAAAACGATCCTTTTTGTTTGTTTTATGAAAATGATTTGTTTATGGTTGCGAAAAGGATTTTTATTTGTTGCGCTTGACGAGAACGTGGCTCGCTCCTACGTATCCCAAACGGGAATCAAAGCGACGTAGTTCTAAAAAAATGTTTTTGAAAGGGTTTGAAAGGGGCAAGCTGAATCACCCGAGACCATCTTCACCACTTAGAACATGATGCACTAGGCATAAGTGGGAATCATATGGTTCGTCATCAGCAATGGACGATAATATACAAGAACGAGTAGATGAACGCTATAGCTGAGTTAAATCACATGGATCACAATAGCTAAATATTAACAAATGAAAAAGACTGAAATACCTCTGATGAAGACAGATATTACAGATCTGAAGAACGCAAACCCCGACTAACCCTTGCAGGAGATCAGCTAAGACGGACCAACGGCGCGAATAGAGCAAAAATGAAGCGGAGAACTGGAAAATGAGATTTGCGAGAGTTGTCTTCCCAGATCTCGTGAAATGTCTCTGGAGCAATTCTTCTCAGATCTCGTGAAAATGTGTGTGTGTAAAATGGTGAAGCTTAGCTTCCTATTTATAGAGTTTCAAAAACACAACCGTTTGACTTTTAACAATTAATGCATGACATAATCGATTATGCCTTTCAATTGAAACATACGCTAATCGATTACGTTGATGAAGATGGAAACTTTGGTGAGATGATAATCGATTATTGTTGTAAGACAAAACATGTGCATAATCGATTATCAACCTTCCTTAAAAGGTGGTAATCGATTATGTGCTTTAGTTGTTTGAAGCCCCTAATCGATTATGGTATATAAAAAAGGAAGGTAAGGATAGCTTGCTAATCGATTATTCTTTTTAGTTATTTGAAGCACATAATCGATTAGTTTGATAAGAAAGGAAACTTTGGTGAGATGATAATCGATTATTGTTGTAAGACAAAACAGGTGCATAATCGATTATCAACCTTCCTTAAAAGGTGGTAATCGATTATGTGCTTTAGTTGTTTGAAGCCCCTAATCGATTATGGTATATAAAAAAGGAAGGTAACGATAGCTTGCTAATCGATTATTCTTTTTAGTTATTTGAAGCACATAATCGATTAGTTTGATAAGAAAGGAAACTTTGTTTGCTTGCTAATCGATTTAGTTAAAATAGGATGCTAATCGATTATGTGCTCTGAAACATTTAGGCACATAATCTATTAGCATAATCGATTATGCCTTGTGAAAATAGATTTCAAGCTTTCAACAAAATTATTTTTTTGGGTTTAGGTGCCACCTTATGCATGCATGCAATTTTGTAAAATATTTTTTTCAAAGCTTATTTTGATGCATCATGCATGTTTTGGAAAATCATCTCTCAGCTACTAAAGTATCATAGACCTTGAGTGATAGGACCTTACACAGTGTCCTAGAGAAAGCGGATAAACAATTAGGTCTTGACTTTTGAGGTGGCTTCTTCTCCAAGCTGCTCCACTTTAATATTTCCTGCTCTTCCATTCATGTCCTGTACTTTATTTTGTCCCTGCACTTTTATACACTGCAACCATTAGTGGACTAAATGTAATTTGTTATCATACAAAACAAAGAGTGTTTGTCCTTGGTTCAACAAACTCCCCCTTTTTGATGATAACAAATTACTAGGACCCAAAAAAGCAATGCATAAGTTATTTTTATATTTTTCTTTTTGTGTGGAAAATTAGGGTTTTGACCTAAGCCGGACAAAATTGGGGTATGACAGCTGCCCCTCTTTATCTGAATTTAACGAGGACTATGAATTGGCCGAAACATATTCCAAGGCAAAATGAAGATAAAGAATTCAGAAATTATATCGATTTTGTCCACTTGGGGAAACCCGAATTTTCCTCTTTTTTCTTTTTCTATTTTTGAATAGATGGGTTTTGAGAACAAACGGGGAACGGTTAACACTTGGCGCATTAACTGAGAGAGAAAATGACGGACCACTCGGGATCTGAAGGAGCACTAAGGCTCTGAAGGACCACTCAGGGTCTGAAGGAGCACTAAGGCTCTGAAGGACCACTCAGGGTCTGGAAGGCTGCCTAGGCCTTAATTGAAGGACCATCGTGGTCTGAAGGAGCGCTACTAGCTATGGTACTAGTAAAACGGTCTGAGGGGGCCTTTCGAGCGGCCATGATGGGTCAAGATCAGCTCCGGAACTGATATGTTGACCGTGAAGGACGTCCGTTGTGTCTTAGGCTGACACAACTAGTCTGAAGGACCACTTGGGGTCTGAAGGACTTACCCGCAGCTCGAATACGAGGTGAAGTCTGTTTTTGAAGGGACACTTGGGTCCTGAAGGGATTCACGAATCCTGTTGGTTGATTGATTGAAATGTTCAACTAAAGTAGACAGAATAGTAAAATGGGCACTTGGCGTGCAGACAGAAAAGTAAATGGGCACTTGGCGTGCAAACAGAAAAATAAATGGGCACTTGGCGTGCAAACAGAAAAGTAAATGGGCACTTGGCGTGCAGACAGAAGAAACGGGCACTAGGCGTGCAAAAGCAGGAAATAAAGCGGTAAAGAACGCGGTAAAGAACGCAGTAAGGAAGGAGCACTGAGGGCTCAGGATGAGCGCGGAGGGCTCAGGAGGGAGCACAGAGGGCTCAGGAGGGAGCACAGAGGGCTCAGGATGAGCGCAGAGGGCTCAGGATGAGCGCAGAGGGCTCACAAATTCAGTTGATTGGTCGATTTGAAATGACCGATGCTGCTGTATTGGATTGAGGTACCTGCATACGTCAGTTGATGCAAGGAATGGTGCATAGAGTATGAGTGCAGGTTATGAGTGCATGTTATGCATGTGCATGCAATGAGTGCATGTTATGAGTGCATGTTATGCATGTGCATGCAATGAGTGCATGTTATGAGTGCATGTTATGCAAAGGCATGTTATGCATGTGCATGCAATGAGTGCATGTTATGCTTGTGCATGCAATGAGTGCATGTTATGAGTGCATGTTATGCATGTGCATGCAATGAGTGCATGTTATGAGTGCATGTTATGCAAAGGCATGTTATGCATGTGCATGCAATGAGTGCATGTTATGAGTGCATGTTATGCAAAGGCATGTTATGCATGTGCATGCAATGAGTGCATGTTATGCTATGATTTTGGTGTAATGATGAATGTAATGCATGACTGTGTTTTGTTTATTGCCTTTTTTTGCTTATTATTTTTTTTATTTTTGCTGGTTCAGCCAACCCGCGACACTCATGACACGAGACTGAGGAACCTGTTGGACTTGCGGGGCTCATGGGCCGAGTGCATGTTGGTCTTGACTTTGCTGGTTTGAAGCAATCGTGGATGTAGTTGCTCTCTTGCATGATTGACTGATTTTGAGGATGTGCTTTCTCTCAGGACTCTTAAGGATCTCGTAATGATTTGCAAAGCTCTATGATATATGCACATGTTTTACAGTTCAGGACCATCATCATCATAAAACGTTTATTTTGAGCAGAAAAAGCAGAAAATAAAAGAGTGAACAGATACGAGAAATTTGAACTTTATTAATGCGGAAACCGGTCGCACAAGAAGTTGCGCCGATTGTTTATTACACTTGAAAGTTTAAACTGTAAAAAATACGAAAAAGGAGAGGAGCCAATTTCTGACTGTCCGTCTCTGTGGAACAGTGCCAAACATCTATGTCCTTGACCTTGATCACTCCCTCATCCAAGCTTGTAGGAGAGTTGTATGCCTCTCTTTACTTTCCATGCCTAAGTTTTTAGACCCTAATTTTTGCCTGGATCGCCCTTTGCGGGTTTTCAATCCACCGGGTCGCTCTGATTTTGCCTAGGCCGCCCTTTGTGGGTTTTCAACCTAGCGAGCTAATTCTTACTTGGCTTGTCTTTCTCTTTTTTTCTCTATTTCTTTCAGGCATAATACTTCTTCACTTAATCTGAATTGACTGGATTCCCGAGATCTTCGCCGTCTATATTTATGAGTATCGGCGCTCCTCTGGAAAAAGCTTTCTTGACTTCATATGGACCGTCATAAGTGGGTATCAACTTCCCACGGAGTCAGTCTGGATAGGTAGGATCTTTTTGAGTACAAGGTCTCCTTCGCCGAATTCTCGAAGGCGGACTTCCTGCCGAAAGCTGCCTTCATCTTTTGTTGGTACAACTGGCCATGGCGCCGGGCAGCAATTCTTTTCCCTTTAATGAGATTCAGTTGATCTAGACGAGCTTGGATCCATTTTGCTTCTTCTAACCTGGCCTCCCTGACTACTCGTAGAGAGGGTGTTTCAACTGCTTCTGACCCATACACTAGAAAAGAAATGGGGTTGCCCCTGTATGATTTCAATGAATGTGAGTGCGATAAGGGATGAGATAGGTGTAGGATCAATTTCCCCAATTGTAGGTGAAGAGCGACAGGATTGCCCCACTTGGCATATTGTAAACAAATGAATTTACTTGTCCTTGAGCTAAGACTTTGAGAAAACAGCAGCAATCAATCATTGATCGGAATGGACTTTTCGGGATTGTGGTGTTTGGTGGAGGAGAGATGAGTAGGCTTAATGAGGTATTTGGGGCTAATGGCAGGATGGTTACCTGGCTTTAGGAGGTTTTATTCCTGGCTAAGAGTCTGTGGAGGGCGGTCTATCGAGGTCAAAGGAGAGTGTTTGCGGTTTATGAAAGGAGGGGTGCATGGAAATGAGAAAGTGTTTGAAGGTTTATTGAGACGAGGACCTCTTGGGTTTTGTGGTAACATCTCTTTTGTATTTTTCTTTTGGTTTTGGGGATTTTCCTTTTGAATGATTTTTCCTTCTTTGATTTCTTCTTTTTCTTGAGCTTGGGTGAACTGATAAAGTACGATGCACTGTTTTTTCTGAGGTGGTCCTTGTCTAAGGTGACTTTTGGATTTTTGGCTTTTTCTTGGCTTAAGATGGGTCGGAAAGGATTATGTTTTTCTCTTTGGAATTTTCTTGGCTTACGGTGGGTAGGAGAGGATTTTGTTTTTCTCTTTGGGATTTTCTTGGCTTAAGATGGTTAGGAGAGGATTTTGTTTTTGGATATGGAATGGTAGTCCGACTTCCTTTCAAATCATGATTGCTTATTTCCTCAAAAATTAACTCCGGGACAATAATTCACTTATTTTCATGCACTTGCCCTTCTTCTTTATTTCCTTTTTGCGCTCTAATTTTCCTTTATTGAAGTACCCATCTTGACCTCTTTTCAGCGGTCCCCAAGTTGATCACTTCAGTGGATTCCCCGTGATGCTGAATAACCCTTTTTCCTTGCTTCATTAACCTTCTGGAGGATTTTCCCGGTCAACGTCCCACTCTGCTTGATTGATAAGGTGATCAAAGTCAAAATATGGACTGTTGGCACTGTTATTTTGAGAGACAATTGCTGTAGATTTGCTTTTTGCCGAGGCGAAAAAGCAGAATGGAAGGTGAGACATGCAGGCAAAAATAATAAAGAAAAGAAGAGACACATGAAATGAGAAAGAAATTGATTTTTATTGATTGGAATTCAAAAACAACGTTTTTATTGATGATGATAATTTAGAAAATAAAAACATGTGCGCCCCTAACAACTGGTCCCGTGGCCTTGGGCAGAGCCACAGGGTTGCATTACAAATGACTACTTTAAATCAAAAGTCCCAGGAGGATCAACAGTCTTTCAATTCTTTAATTCTTTCACCAGCACTGCAGCGACAAACCAGGTTTGCACCACCCTCATCCTTGATGACAGCAATTTGATCGTGTTGTTCCTCTTCCTCATCCCATCCTGTGGGCTGGATGTCTTCTATTCGGATTTGAGCACTCTCGGGAGCGTCATATCTGACCAAGTAATCAAACTTTCCACTGGGCTCCCCTAGGGTATCCCAACATCCCTCTTCCGACTTAGGACCATTATTGATGACAGCAATTTGGTCGTATTGTTCCTCTTCCTCATCCCATCCTGTGGGCTGGATGTCTTCCATTCGGATTTGAGCACTCTTGGGAACGTCATACCTGACCAAGTAGTCAAACTTTCCACTGGGCTCCCCTAGGGTATCCCAACATCTCTCTTTCATAGGCACCGCTATTACTTCCTCATTGATTTCTTTTTCATCTTCAATATCATGGGTCCCTATCTGAACCACGCACCGATCTATCAGGTCTTGCAGGACTGACTTGAAAACTTCACAGGCACCCACACATAAAGGATCGGCGCATACACAGCCCTTCTTGATAACACCACGACGACACAACTCAGCATGTATATTTTCCAGAGGAGTCTGGATACACTTAACATCTTTTATCATTGTCTGCCCCACAGAATCCTCTACTGCATTAGCGGATGGTGTCCCATGTCCCGGTAGGGGGTTTGTAGTTGTACTGGGACTGTTCGGCTTGAAAGAGATCCAGTTGGCGTCAATCAAATCCTGGACTACATATTTGAAAGCCTTGCAGTCCTCCACCGTGTGGCCGACTCCTCCACTATGAAAGCTACAAGTAGCATCAGCATTGTACCCCCTAGGAAATGGAGGTTGTATAGGCTTCATGGGGCGAGTATTGGCCAAATTCTTTGAGACAAGATGATTGAACAATTCAGTATAGGTCATCGGGATCGGATCAAAATTAGCACGCCTCTTCTCTTGATAGTTCTGGGCTCTGTAGCCTGAATTACTATGCTGCGGAGAGTTGAAAGATAATGGCACCGCCTGCTGTGGAGAGCTGAAAGATGGGCCTCCCCCTGCGGAAATAACATTGGTTTCCCCTTCTTTCTTCTTGGGGAAGTTGGGAAAGGGTTTCTTTTGTCCACTAGAATTGCCAAAACCTCCAGCAATCTTTCCGCTACGCAATCCGTGCTCTAATCGTTCCCCAATGACAACCATATATGAGAAATTGGACGAAACACTCCCCACCAACCTATCATAATACAGCCCTGGAAGGGTCTCCATAAACATGTACACCATCTCTTTTTCAGTCAATGGCGGCTTCACCTGAGCAGCTATGCTCCTCCATTTTTGAGCGTATTCTTTGAATGATTCTCTATCTCCTTTGCTCATGTGCTGCAATTGAGACCGGTCTGGAGCAAGGTCCATGTTATACTGGTATTGTTTTAGAAAGGCTTCAGAGAGATCCTTCCAACTGTGAACTTCGGAGGATTGCAGCTGCATGTACCAATCTAGTGATGCCCCAGTCAGACTGTCCTGGAAATAATGAATGAGCACCTTGTCGTCATGAGCATAAGCGGCCATTTTTCTAACATACATCGTCAAATGGCTAGATGGACACCCGGTGCCGCGATATTTATCAAAGTCAGGTGCTTTGAATTTAGGGGGTATAACAACATCTGGGACAAGGCACAAATCTCGGGCATCCCTGGCTCTAGTTCCTGATCCTTCCACAGCTCTTAAGCGCTCTTCAAGCGAGTGATACCGATCCCCATGCTGAGTGTTCCCAAACAAATGACCTTGTGGATAGTTCCCCGGACCGTGATAATAACCCCCATGCTGAGCAGGGTTTCCCAAATGATGGACAGCGTTCTGAGGGTTCACAGTAACTCCCAGAGTAGGGCTAGGTGAACCTCCTGGCAGTACAGTATCAGGACTAGGAGTATGAATTTGTGGTCCACCGGGCATAGTCGTGACAGGTTGACTCGACCCCACAGGAATAGCTTCAGCAGTAGGCGGCATATAACCCATCGGCATCCCCCAGGGATATATCGGTGCATTCAGATGACTCTGTCCGCTTGCCCCTGGAGGATGGGCAAAGTAACTGACCCCCTGTCCATAAGAGGTGTGAGTAGTTGTAACTTCAGCGGACACCGGAGGAGAAACGAAGGTAACAACCCCTTCGGGATTTACAACAGCAGCGGCCCCAGCAGTGGCCCCACCCCTCAAATTCTGTAGCATACTCATTACTTCGACCATCTGTGCTTCCATAGCCTCCACTTTAGTCTTCAAAGCTTGATTCTCTTGAGCCAGCTGCTCGGGGTTAAGAATTTCCACAACCGACTCATCTTGACCCAGGGGGTCCTCATTCTCGAGATGTTGATTACTAGCCATTAGTCTTGCCTGTAAATGGGTAGAATACCGGTGTTGGCGAACCAGCTTGCCTTTTGTTTCTCTCTCTGATGATAGAACATTTTTTATGAGTACAAATGCGTAAATGAATGCAATGCATATGGTTTTATGTTATTTTTGTATTTAGATGCATGAGGAATGCTGTATGAATTTTTCAGAATTTTGCTTATGTAATGCATGCTGTTATGATGTAAAATGCGGGTGATGAGGATGCTTGTTATAAAGACAGATATTTACAGGTGGGGGTTTTGAAATTTTAGGGCAGTATACCCTATATGCCACCTCATATAGGTATTCATGAAAGAGAAGGAAAACATATTCTTTTTTGATTTTGTTGTTTTTTTTTTTCAAAAAAATGTTGGCGGAAATGAACTAAACTAGATGTAATAATGCAACACACAATTTTGGAAAAGCCCTTGTGACCTAAAAAAGAGGTAAGACCTATGATCTAGGGCAATTAAAAGGGTAATCCTTCCATGTAGCTCTATTCGCTCCCTCACAAAGGTCATCAGAGCCACAGTCTCTTTCACGAAATTCCTCATAAATGCAGCAAACTGCTAGGTACAAGGCATCATGAAAGAGCACAACTCTGATTGAAACTTTCGCAAGTAGCCAAACGGACAAAGGTCCTGATGGGCTCCCACTACTCGAATCCACTCATCCTATGGTATCCTAACAGACCTGGGTTATGGTCCCTTTACCTAATCATGTAGCCTCAATGTACAAGTGGTGTGTGCGAAGGGCATTTCCTTAAAACTACCCCACCTGCAAATGAAAATCCAGACAGTCCAGACAATAGCATGTCGTCTACCCTAGGGTTCAATATCATTCAAATACAACTAGCCTAGGGTACCAACAACAAACACATTACTTACTTCAGAAAGGGAGTTGAGAAGAAGGGACGTGATAGAATTGGGGAGAAATGCATGAGCTTACCTTGAAGAAAAGGAGCAAAGAAAGAAGGGAACATGGGGGTTGGAAGAATGCATGAGCATAAACATATAAAAGGAAAAGGATTAAAAGAAGAGATAGGGAACAACCAAAAAGACAAATGCATATGCCTACAATCAATGATAAGAAAGAAAGGCAAACAAGGTATTAATCAAATCGACAATACATTAAACCACACATTTAAATTAGTTAGGCTTGACCCTCTTCTTTTAAAAAGTGTCCCCAGTGGAGTCGCCAGCTGTTGCGCCCGAAAAATCCCGGCTTGGGTTTCTCAATGTACAACGTGGAAAAATTTTGGAGCCGCCACCAATATTTTAATTTTAAGACCAAAACATTGAAAAAATGTCTTTTGGACAAAGCGGATGGTCTTTGAAAACTAGAGATATAGGTTCGGGGGTCGATTACGCGCGAGGAAGGTGTTAGCACCGCGCGCGTCCTTTCTACCGAAAGGGAACCTCTAATTAAATGTGTGGTTTTAACGTTTGATTTGGAAAATACCTAGATTTGCCTATTTATTTCTTGTTTGAAGACGAATGAGAAAACTTACTGGAAATTTTATTTGTTGCGAGAAAGGGGGGAAAAAAAGGGTTTTTAGGAAAAAGTGCTTGACGGGACATGGCCCGCTCCTACGTATCTCCCGGTGCGATGGAGAATTCAAAGCTACGTAGTTCTTGGTAGAAAATGTTTGTGTGTTGGTGTTTTTTAATATAGGGGTCTTAGGATTGTGTGATCTGTGTTGAAGGACCACTGGGGGTCTGAAGGGCCGCTGGGGGCTGAAGGAGCGCTGGGGCTCTGAAGGACCACAGTTCACTTATCCTAAAACGATGATTAACCCGGCCGTACGACCGACTTAATCCCCTACTTTGAAAATAAGATTTTTGATTTTTGTTTTATGAAAGAGATGTGTTTGTATTTTTTAATTTAGAAATTGTTTATTTTTTGCGCTTGACAGGGGCGTGGCCCTGCTCCTACGTATCTCCGGGTGGAGAATCAAAGGCGACGTAGTTCTAGGTTGTCTTTTTGAAAAGATTTTGTTTTTTATCTTTTCTTTTGGCGAGTTTTTGAAATAGGACGAGCATTAGCAAATGATTAAACTAGCAGAGGCTATGATGAATCATTGCTAAATACTCAAAAAGGGTTGTACCGCTAGTCAAACGAACAAAGGTTCTGATGGACTATTGATGACAACTTGTTTTTATTATCTTTTTGAAAGTGATTTTCGAAAAAGATTGATTTGCACGATGATCAAACTAACAAAGGTTATGATGGATCATCGTTTATTATTCTTATGAGAAAAAGGACATTGCCACTAATAGCTAAACGAACAAAGGCTCTGATGAGCTACTAGCAACGATGGGTTTGAAAACGATCCTTTTTGTTTGTTTTATGAAAATGATTTGTTTATGGTTGCGAAAAGGATTTTTATTTGTTGCGCTTGACGAGAACGTGGCTCGCTCCTACGTATCCCAAACGGGAATCAAAGCGACGTAGTTCTAAAAAAATGTTTTTGAAAGGGTTTGAAAGGGGCAAGCTGAATCACCCGAGACCATCTTCACCACTTAGAACATGATGCACTAGGCATAAGTGGGAATCATATGGTTCGTCATCAGCAATGGACGATAATATACAAGAACGAGTAGATGAACGCTATAGCTGAGTTAAATCACATGGATCACAATAGCTAAATATTAACAAATGAAAAAGACTGAAATACCTCTGATGAAGACAGATATTACAGATCTGAAGAACGCAAACCCCGACTAACCCTTGCAGGAGATCAGCTAAGACGGACCAACGGCGCGAATAGAGCAAAAATGAAGCGGAGAACTGGAAAATGAGATTTGCGAGAGTTGTCTTCCCAGATCTCGTGAAATGTCTCTGGAGCAATTCTTCTCAGATCTCGTGAAAATGTGTGTGTGTAAAATGGTGAAGCTTAGCTTCCTATTTATAGAGTTTCAAAAACACAACCGTTTGACTTTTAACAATTAATGCATGACATAATCGATTATGCCTTTCAATTGAAACATACGCTAATCGATTACGTTGTTGAAGATGGAAACTTTGGTGAGATGATAATCGATTATTGTTGTAAGACAAAACATGTGCATAATCGATTATCAACCTTCCTTAAAAGGTGGTAATCGATTATGTGCTTTAGTTGTTTGAAGCCCCTAATCGATTATGGTATATAAAAAAGGAAGGTAAGGATAGCTTGCTAATCGATTATTCTTTTTAGTTATTTGAAGCACATAATCGATTAGTTTGATAAGAAAGGAAACTTTGGTGAGATGATAATCGATTATTGTTGTAAGACAAAACAGGTGCATAATCGATTATCAACCTTCCTTAAAAGGTGGTAATCGATTATGTGCTTTAGTTGTTTGAAGCCCCTAATCGATTATGGTATATAAAAAAGGAAGGTAAGGATAGCTTGCTAATCGATTATTCTTTTTAGTTATTTGAAGCACATAATCGATTAGTTTGATAAGAAAGGAAACTTTGTTTGCTTGCTAATCGATTTAGTTAAAATAGGATGCTAATCGATTATGTGCTCTGAAACATTTAGGCACATAATCTATTAGCATAATCGATTATGCCTTGTGAAAATAGATTTCAAGCTTTCAACAAAATTATTTTTTTGGGTTTAGGTGCCACCTTATGCATGCATGCAATTTTGTAAAATATTTTTTTCAAAGCTTATTTTGATGCATCATGCATGTTTTGGAAAATCATCTCTCAGCTACTAAAGTATCATAGACCTTGAGTGATAGGACCTTACACAGTGTCCTAGAGAAAGCGGATAAACAATTAGGTCTTGACTTTTGAGGTGGCTTCTTCTCCAAGCTGCTCCACTTTAATATTTCCTGCTCTTCCATTCATGTCCTGTACTTTATTTTGTCCCTGCACTTTTATACACTGCAACCATTAGTGGACTAAATGTAATTTGTTATCATACAAAACAAAGAGTGTTTGTCCTTGGTTCAACAAACTCCCCCTTTTTGATGATAACAAATTACTAGGACCCAAAAAAGCAATGCATAAGTTATTTTTATATTTTTCTTTTTGTGTGGAAAATTAGGGTTTTGACCTAAGCCGGACAAAATTGGGGTATGACAGCTGCCCCTCTTTATCTGAATTTAACGAGGACTATGAATTGGCCGAAACATATTCCAAGGCAAAATGAAGATAAAGAATTCAGAAATTATATCGATTTTGTCCACTTGGGGAAACCCGAATTTTCCTCTTTTTTCTTTTTCTATTTTTGAATAGATGGGTTTTGAGAACAAACGGGGAACGGTTAACACTTGGCGCATTAACTGAGAGAGAAAATGACGGACCACTCGGGATCTGAAGGAGCACTAAGGCTCTGAAGGACCACTCAGGGTCTGAAGGAGCACTAAGGCTCTGAAGGACCACTCAGGGTCTGGAAGGCTGCCTAGGCCTTAATTGAAGGACCATCGTGGTCTGAAGGAGCGCTACTAGCTATGGTACTAGTAAAACGGTCTAGGGGGCCTTTCGAGCGGCCATGATGGGTCAAGATCACATGGATCACAATAGCTAAATATTAACAAATGAAAAAGACTGAAATACCTCTGATGAAGACAGATATTACAGATCTGAAGAACGCAAACCCCGACTAACCCTTGCAGGAGATCAGCTCAGACGGACCAACGGCGCGAATAGAGCAAAAATGAAGCGGAGAACTGGAAAATGAGATTTGCGAGAGTTGTCTTCCCAGATCTCGTGAAATGTCTCTGGAGCAATTCTTCTCAGATCTCGTGAAAATGTGTGTGTGTAAAATGGTGAAGCTTAGCTTCCTATTTATAGAGTTTCAAAAACACAACCGTTTGACTTTTAACAATTAATGCATGACATAATCGATTATGCCTTTCAATTGAAACATACGCTAATCGATTACGTTGATGAAGATGGAAACTTTGGTGAGATGATAATCGATTATTGTTGTAAGACAAAACAGGTGCATAATCGATTATCAACCTTCCTTAAAAGGTGGTAATCGATTATGTGCTTTAGTTGTTTGAAGCCCCTAATCGATTATGGTATACAAAAAAGGAAGGTAAGGATAGCTTGCTAATCGATTATTCTTTTTAGTTATTTGAAGCATATAATCGATTAGTTTGATAAGAAAGGAAACTTTGGTGAGATGATAATCGATTATCGTTGTAAGACAAAACAGGTGCATAATCGATTATCAACCTTCCTTAAAAGGTGGTAATCGATTATGTGCTTTAGTTGTTTGAAGCCCCTAATCGATTATGGTATATAAAAAAGGAAGGTAAGGATAGCTTGCTAATCGATTATTCTTTTTAGTTATTTGAAGCACATAATCGATTAGTTTGATAAGAAAGGAAACTTTGTTTGCTTGCTAATCGATTTAGTTAAAATAGGATGCTAATCGATTATGTGCTCTGAAACATTCAGGCACATAATCTATTAGCATAATCGATTATGCCTTGTGAAAATAGATTTCAAGCTTTCAACAAAATTATTTTTTTGGGTTTAGGTGCCACCTTATGCATGCATGCAATTTTGTAAAATATTTTTTTCAAAGCTTATTTTGATGCATCATGCATGTTTTGGAAAATCATCTCTCAGCTACTAAAGTATCATATACCTTGAGTGATAGGACCTTACACAGTGTCCTAGAGAAAGCGGATAAACAATTAGGTCTTGACTTTTGAGGTGGCTTCTTCTCCAAGCTGCTCCACTTTAATATTTCCTGCTCTTCCATTCATGTCCTGTACTTTATTTTGTCCCTGCACTTTTATACACTGCAACCATTAGTGGACTAAATGTAATTTGTTATCATACAAAACAAAGAGTGTTTGTCCTTGGTTCAACAAACTCTCCCTTTTTGATGATAACAAATTACTAGGACCCAAAAAAGCAATGCATAAGTTATTTTTATATTTTTCTTTTTGTGTGGAAAATTAGGGTTTTGACCTAAGCCGGACAAAATTGGGGTATGACAAGATGTCTTCATAAATTATTATGTTTTGTTTCTTGTCGTTGCTTGAGGACAACAAACAATTTAAGTTTGGGGGTGTGATAACTCTATTTTATATAGAGTTATTCATGCAATCAAGCTTGAGTTATTGTTTATTTTCAAGAACATTTATATTTATTTATAGCTTATTTATCAAGGAACAGCATTCTAAATATTCAAATGGATAAAGGGCAATGATCTAGGCAAAATGCACACATCTTGTTAGGTTTGATGTTTTTGTTCAGTGCAGCTACTGCAGGAGTGGGAACACTGCCAACATCAGGAGTGGAAACACTAGGAGTGGAAACACTGCCAACACCTGCTAAAATTCTGCAGTTTATACCAAAACATCCAAAGACCATTTCAATGCTTCCACACTTGATTAGTGACGTCATGCCTAGTCACCTGGAGCTGAGCCACTTGCTGAAGTCGGCGATACACATAAAAATCAACTCGCAAGACTCAAACTTATCTAAAAGACATGTGGCACTTCTCCAATGGACCTCATCTTTTGTTATGCATGCAAGCGACCAAACCTGTGCAGCTTGCTTAATTGGTTGTCAACAAATTAACCATGTTCGGTCTCCTCAGCTGATCTTTCATGCAAAAGGAAACCCCTTGCAAGAGGAAAGCTTTCAAGCCTATAAATAGATATCATATCTTCACAAGAAAAGAATCCTATCTTCTATCATCTTTCACATCTTTAAATCCTTTATCTTTTCGCTTAGTTTAGGTTTAGTTTATTTTCATTTCAAGTTTCTAAGGAGAGGAAGGTGAGGAAGTGCTTGACAACCATTCCCTTCACTTCTACTTTCAAGAAATTCGTGTAAGAAATCTTTATTGTACTTCAACTTGGGAACTTAATGCAAAAGATCTTCTATTCAAGTAATCTCTACTCTTTTAAGTTCTTTTGCTTTATTATTCATTTACTTATGTTCTTTGCAGATTCTTTGCTTTATAACATGAGTAACATGAGCTAAATTCCCTTAAGTTGAGATGTTCTAACCTTGTAATGAACTTCTAAATATGTTATTATGGTTTATGTAGTGTAAACACTTTAAACTCTTGCATAACACTTCTTTCAACTTATTCTGGAATTGATCACTTTAGAATAGGTAAAACTTGTAGCAGGCTTCTTGGCAATTATCATTCCACTTTGTTTCTTGGTTTTTGCACAAAAGCTTGAAGATAGGCTCGCATGTAGATGTTAGCTGTGATATGAACCTAGAGATGTAGTTCAATCTTCCCAGGAAACCACGAATTTCTTTTTCAGTACTCGGTACCGGCATTTCTAGTATTGCTCGTACTTTGGTTGGATCTACTTCTATTCCCCTCTGACTGACTATGAAACCCAACAGCTTTCCCGATCTTACACCGAAAGTGCATTTGGCAGGGTTTAATCTGAGTTTGAACTTCCTGAGACGTTTGAAGAGTTTTTGCAGATTGACGATATGCTCTTCTTCAGTCTTGGATTTTGCAATCATGTCATCCACGTAAACCTCTATTTCCTTATGCATCATATCATGGAACAATGCGACCATTGCCCTTTGGTACGTTGCACCCGCATTCTTCAGTCCGAATGGCATTACTTTGTAACAGAAGGTTCCCCAGAGAGTGATGAAGGTGGTTTTCTCCATGTCTTCAGGGGCCATCTTAATTTGGTTGTATCCGGAATATCCATCCATGAAGGAGAACAGAGAGTGTTGTGCTGTGCTATCTACCAGGACATCAATGTGAGGCAAAGGGAAGTCATCTTTGGGGCTGGCTCTGTTCAAATATCGATAATCGACGCACATCCGAACCTTCCCGTCTTTCTTTGAGACCGGTACAATATTGGCTACCCATTGAGGGTATTTTGCTACTGCTAAAAACCCAGCATCGAACTGTTTCTTAACCTCGTCTCGGATTTTCAGCGACATTTCTGGTTTCATCCTTCTTAACTTTTGTTTTTCCGGCGGGCATTCTGGTTTTACTGGTAACTTATGCTCGACTATGTTGGGGTCCAGTCCGGGCATGTCTTGGTATGTCCATGCGAATACGTCAACATAGTCAAACAACAACCTAACCAATTTCTCTCGCTCGCTGTCTTTCTTTTTTTTTTTTAAACAAAAAGGAAAGGAGCCTCGTTAAAACCTTCTGATGCAAAACCCTCCTTAGGGATAAAAACATCTAGAAGGAAAGAGTACTCCCCCCTATTTCATTAATAAACAAAAAACAAAAATACAAGAAGCATGGGGGGACATATACCAAAACCCATGCAAACAAAAATAAAAATAAAACATTATTGCCTGAAACGAAAATAAGGAAAGCCAATCCTATTACGGATAAAATCATCCTTAATAAAATAGGGAACAGAATTCCACCATTGGAAACCAGACAGGTTGATCCCATGAGACGCAAGCTTATCAGCGCAGTGATTCCCTTCCCGAAAAATATGAGTGCAATTGACAGTCATTGATTTGAGCAGACCCATGCAATTAAGCCAACGATTGCGGAGATTCCAAGGCACAATTGAGTGAGCCGAGAAAGCCATAACAGCAAGCTGAGAGTCACTCTCAATCCATAACCGATGCCAACCTTTTCGGAAAGCCACTTCAATGGCGACCATGACCCCGACAAGCTCAGCATGAAGCGCGTAATTTGTGCCTAGAGGAAGCATAAAACAGCCAAGAGACTCAGCATTACTGTCTCGAAAGATACCCCCACAGGCAGCTAAACCAGGAGACCCCCTCGCAGCGCCATCAGTATTACACTTAACCCAAAAGGAAGGAGGAGACTGCCAGATAACCTCTATATTTGTAGGAGCCTTACGAGGATTGCACTCAACCGAAAAACCCTTAAGAATCATAAATTCCTGCATGGAGTTAGACGTGGAGCCCTTGCTGAGATTGCCAGAAATGTTCACATTTGCCATGATCAAATTTTTTAGGTAAGTGGGCAAGATCTTCTTGTTGTCAAAACGAATCTGATTCCGAGAGAACCAAATAGCCCAAAAAACGTTAATAACCGCAGCGCAAACAACATCCTGCACTTGGGCCGACCAAGGGCGCAGACAGACTTCAAAAATCGTCTCCGGGGAGGAAACATCAATATTAAGAGAGAGCTTGCCATTAAGCCAATCCCAAAGATGTTTAGCGAAAGAACACTCACAGAAAAGGTGCAAGGAGGACTCATAGTCCGCTTCACAGAGACTACACATGGAAACAGTACCACAACCACGGCTTCTGAGCTGCTCATCCGTTGGCATACGGTGATGGAGGATGCGCCACATAAGAAGAGACTTGGATGGAGGAATAACACTTCGCCAAATATTCTTGAACCACCTACTAGGTTTCCCAACAGGCCTGAAATAAAGATAAGCAGTTTTAAAATTAAGCATACCATCGGTAGAGTTTTTCCAAATCAGCTGATCTTGAGAGTCAAATGAAGGCAGATCTTTTTCATGAAGCAGAGAAGCCAGCTGAGGAAAGATATTGGAAAGAGAAGCAGGGATACACCAGTGACCATTCTGAATGAAGTCACAAACACGGGCCTTGAGATAGAGCTGGCGATGTTCAGGGACATTAAGAAGATTTACAAGAGGGGCCGACATCCAAGGATCAAGCCAAAAGTTGATACAGTCACCTTTACCAATTTGCCAAATGCAGTTTTCTTGGATGGTGGAAAGATGATCACGCAAATGACCCCACAAAGAAGAACTGATATGATAAGAGATCGCAGTATTATTTCTGAAGACCCTTGATCTTAACAGAACAGCCCAGCTGTTCTGGGAAATGCTGAGCTCCCAGCTAAGCTTAAGACAGGCTGCCTTATTAGTGTCTTTGAGGGACCTAATCCCAAGACCCCCCTCAGCGGTTGGTCTACAAACCTTATGCCAAGCCACAGTAACCACTTTACGCTGATTGACGTCACCAGACCAAATGAAGTTTCTAATCCAAGAATCCACAGTATTCAACAGAGATGAAGGCCATTTGTAAATCAGGAAGCTGTAAATTAGCATACTTTGCACAACCGACTTGACCAGCTGCGCTCTTCCGGCAATAGAGAGGAGGGAAGCTTTCCACGTTGATAACTTGGCTTTAATCCTGTCAGCGATTGGCATTAAATAGACAGCTTTAGGCTTACCTTTGAAAATTGGAATACCCAAGTATGTGAACGGCAACTGGCCAATAGAGAAGCCCAGGAGATCGGCAATGTGACGCTGCCGGGTATTGGGAATGGCGCCCAAATGAACTGTAGATTTGCTAGAGTTAACAATCTGACCAGAAGCTTCACCATACTTAGTAAAGAAGCCGAGGAGATTATGGAGATTTCTCTGCGAAGCTCTGCAAAAAATCATGATGTCATCAGCATAAAGGGTATGAGAGGGAACCTGAGTACCTCTAGGACCATTGATTAACTGGAGGTCCCCATCCTGCACAAGCTTGGAGATGCCTCTGCTCAAAACCTCCTCAGCCAAGCAGAAAAGAAGGGGGGAGAGGGGATCCCCTTGACGCACACCCCGCTTGCAACTAAAGTACCCAGAGGGCTTGCCATTGACTGAGATCGAAAGCTTTGCAGAGTGCAAAAGAACATTAACCCAATCGCAGAATTTCCTATTAAAACCAAAAGCCTTGAGAACTCGCAGAAGGAAATTCCAATCCAAAGTGTCAAAAGCTTTTGTGACATCAACCTTAAGAGCCATATTACCACCAAAGGACCTGTTATTCAGCATATTAATGGCTTCAGAAGTTAAGCAGATGCAATCCGAAATGTTTCTACCTTGAATAAAACCACGTTGCTGAGATGAAACGATACGGGGAGCAATTCTGGAGAGACGGTCAGCAAGCACCTTAGTGATAATCTTAAACTTAAAGTTAGCAAGAGCGATAGGCCGGAACTTCTCAATACTGTCAGCACCATTGACTTTAGGAATAAGGACCACCAAATTAGAATTGAAATTCGGAAGCATCCATCCATGCTTGAAGAATTGCTGAACCGCGCTCACCATATCTTCAGCGATGATGTCCCAGTAATGCTGAAAGAAGAAAGCGCTAAAACCATCCGGGCCAGGGGCACCGTTAGGATTCATAGCAAAGATGGCCTGCTTAATCTCTTCCCTATTAGGAACGTTGGTGAGCATAATATTCTCCTCCCCTGTAACAAGATTAGGGATAATCTCCTCCACCATACCATTATCAAGACATTGATTATTAGAGGCAAAAATATTCTCAAAATAATTAACAACATGAGATTCGATATCATTAGCAGAAGTAAGAAGAGCATCACCATGTTTTAGGGCAGTGATTTGCTTGGTAATATGTCTAATCCTGACCATTTGATGGAAGAATTTTGTGTTTCGATCACCATGCAAGTGCCAATTAAGTCTAGATTTTTCGAGCCAAAATTCCTCTTGGGAAGCTAAAGCTTGCTGCAGCTCAAGCTGAAGGGCTTTTTCTTGCTCATCCAACACCTCTGAGTAGCCAACATTATCAATCTGTGCTTGAACATGATCAAGAGATGCATTCGCCACTTGCACCCGGAGATTAACGTCCCCAAAGACATCTTTATTCCAAGCCTTAAGCTTTACCTTGAGATTTTTGAGCTTCTGATTGAGGACCACCATCGGGCAGCCAACAACATGAGATTGCCAAGCCTCCTTAATTACATTCAGGCAGTCAGGGTGATTCGCCCAGGTACGAAGGAATTTAAAAGAGGAGGGATGAGCACCATCTGTAATCTGAAGATCAAGCAGTAAAGGGAAATGATCAGATTTAGATTTAGTAAGAGTATAGCAGGAGATACCTGTATAAAAAGTAAAGCAAGCGTCATTGCAAATAGCCCGATCAAGCCTTTTCTCCTTGAAAGCCCTTCCTTTACGGCCATTAGACCAAGTGTATTGAACGCCCCTAGTCGGCAGATGAATCAAGTTATTCAGATTGGTCCAGTTCTGAAACTCTTCGCAAGCAGTTTTAGATGGTGTACCATTTCCCCTATACTCATGGCTGCCCAAAATCGCGTGTATTGAACGCTCGCTGTCTTTCAATGTGGTGCCAATGTTAACTTCTTTTTTGTCTTCTTCCGTGCCTAAGTTGATCGTTTCAGTTGATTCCTCGTGGGGTTCGATTATTTTTTCCTCTTGTTCCATCATTCTCATTAACTCTGGAGGGGTTTCCCAATTATCCTCAACATCTTCCTCAGTTTGATTGATGGGGTGATCAAAGTTGCAATATGGATTATTGGCGTTGTTATTTTCAAAGACGTTTTTTTCGAATTTGCATTAGTGTAAATTAACGGAATAAAAAACGAATGAAAGAAAATAAGAAGCGAATGTAAAAAGAAAAGGAGAACGGGGTTTATTGGGAACTGAAATAACGTTGCATTGATATTAATACTGAAAGGAAAACATGCGTGCCCGAATGAAATATCCTAAGGCCTTGGGCAGAGCCAGAGGATTACATTATAGAAACATTACTTTGAACTAAAAACCACAGGAAAATCAATGATCTCCCAATTCTTGAGCCTTTTGTTTGCAGGACAAGGGCGTACAAGACTGACGACACCTTCTTCAGCGCTTAGATCGTCCTCAACTGCGGCGATCTGATTGGGGTTCAACATTCCCGCACTCTGAAAGCTTTCCTTGATGTCGCAGACGATGATCCTCTTCGTATTTGGCACCCTGCCTTCAAGCCTGGCTAACCTCCGCTCCTTCTTTTCCTCCACAATCCTTCTCTTGTCAGTGCGATTGGGCCGATATCCTATCCCATGCCTATCTTTGTTCTCCTCTGGCTGTATTGGCGTCAGGATCCCCTGTCCGGTCTTTCCCAAGCCTCCTCCAACTTGGTAGCCTTTTCCTATCATGAACTTAGCAACCATCACGGCAGTCTTGGATAGCTTGGGTCTTAATATAGCAGACGCATTGGCGATCTCCAATGCTTGGAAGGCAGTCTCGAAAGACTCTTCAGCAGCCTTAATGTAACGAGTGGGAGCGGACCTATTTATCAGCATTTCTTCCTCACCGAAAATAACCACCAGCTTATTGTTGACTATGAACTTGAGCTTCTGGTGTAAAGAAGAGGGAACTGCCCCTGCAGAGTGGATCCATGGCCTCCCCAAGAGACAACTGTAAGATGGGGTAATATCCATTATCTGGAAGGTCACCACGAAGTGCTCCGGACCTACTTGCACAGGTAATTCCATTTCTCCGATGACTTCCCTTTTCGATCCGTCAAAGGCCCTGACTAATATGGAGCTTGGTCTCATGTATGAACAGTCCACATCTAATTTCTCCATGGTTGATCTGGGTAATACATTCAAAGATGAACCATTGTCAATAAGTACCCGAGCAAGAGAGTAATCTCCACACTTCACAGATATGTGTAGGGCCTTGTTGTGCCCCCTTCCTTCAGTTGGAATCTCATCATCAGTAAAGGTGAGATAATTACTTGCAACAAGGTTTCCGACGATCCCATCAAATTGGCCGACCGAGATGTCATGAGCGACATGGGCCTCATTCAATACTTTTGTCAATGCTGCACGATGGGCTTCGGAACTGAGCAATAATGACAAGAGAGATATCTTTGCGGGAGTTTGGTTCAGTTGATCAACCACCTTATACTCGCTTTGTCTCATAAGCTTCAGAAATTCACTGGCTTCTTGCTCGGATAACGTCTTCTTTCCTGCATTCTTATCGACAGGTTCCTGCTCTATGCTTTTGCCCTTACGGGCTCTTTCCACCCCTTCTTTTGTTCGGTCCTCACTAGGCCCTCCAGGGGTATAGAAACGCCCACTTCGAGTCATCCCACCGGTCCCTGAGATGTTAATGACATCAGGAGTAGTCTGAACTTTCACATTGTAATTCCACGGGACTGCATTGGTGCTTTTAAAGGGAAAAAGGACTGGCACTTGAATAGTGATTGGTTTAGGCACAGCGGTGGTTAGCTTTGTGTCCTTTTTGTAATGGATTTCCAGTGGTTTCCGGATACTCTTGCTCTGGTCAATGCTTGACTGGAGAGTCGACACGCCTTCCTCTTTCTTTTGAAGACCTATTTGTATTATGTGTCGGTCTAATAAGTCTTGCAGGACTGGCTTGAATGCTTCACAGGCCCCGACACAAAGGGGATCAACACACGAACCCTTTCCGGTACATCCCTTCATAATGATTCCGAAGTGACACAAATCAGCATGGATGAGGTCCAGGGGTGTGACAATGTCCTCCACCTTTCTGACCAATAATTGCCCCTCAACATCCTCAATGGCATTGACGGAGGGTTTCCCGTGCCCCGGCAGAGGGTTAGTGGCAACATTCGGACCATCTTCTGCGAAGCTTAACCATTTAGATTCAATTAAGTCTTGTACTACATATTTCAATGCCTTGCAATTTTCTGTTGAATGGCCAACTGCCCCAGTGTGGAATCCACAGCTAGCCTCTGGGTCATAGCTCCTAGGGAAAGGAGGTTGAAGGGGTCTCATTGGACGGGGAGTGATCAAGTTGTGACTGATGAGGTGATTGAATAGGTCTGTGTATGACATGGGTATTGGGTCGAAATTGGCGGGCTTTCTTTCTTGGTAGTTTTGTGGTCTATAGCCTGGGTTGACTTGGTGAGGTGGGGCTTGTGGTGTTTGAGTAGGTATTTGGAAAGTTTGTCGGGGGTTGTTGTAGGGAGGCTTTCCTGATCCAGAGATGGCATTGGCTTCTCCGTCCTTCTTTTTTGGGAAACCTGGGAAGGGCCTTTTCTGATTGCTGGTTCCAGCGGAGCTATATGCAATCTTCCCGTTTCTCCATCCATTCTCTAATCTTTCTCTGATGACGATCATATCTGAAAAGTTCGAAGACACGCTCCCAATCAACCTGTCGTAGAAAGGTGATTGAAGAGTATCCATGAACATTGATACCATCTCTTTTTCTAACAAAGGTGGTACCACCTGTGCAGCCAAACCTCTCCAGCGTTGGGCATATTCTTTGAAGGACTCATTGTCTCTCTTCGTCATGCTCTGCAATTGTGTCCTATCGAGAGCCATGTCAATGTTATATTTGTATTGCCTCAAAAATGCATCGGCTAGGTCTTTCCAGCATCGACCCTCTGTACTTGTCGAAGTCTGGCACCTTAAATTTTGGAGGGATGACCACGTTAGGGACGAGGCACAAGTCATAAGCATCTCTCGCACCAACATTGGATCCCTCAACTGCTCTCAACCTTTCCTCAAGCATTTGTAGTTTGTCTTTGGCTTGAGGGTTCTCCATAGAGTAATTGTGAGGGAGCCCACTCATACCATAGTAAGGATGAATCATCGGAACTATGGCTGGGTTCACATTTGGGGTATGTGAATGAGTGGGATTCCTGAGGTTGGAACCCTGAGCTTGAGCGTCAACTATCGGCGGTGGAGGGAAGCCAAGTGGGAGTCCTTGTGGTGCGACGACGGGGTTCGGGTTTTGAACTTGTGGTGCCCCCGAATTACCATCGTGACCCGTCGGTGTAAGCTGTTGTTGGCCCACGACTCTTGAGGGACCGTTCATCGGATGTTTTTCCTAAGAATAAAATGTTTTCCTTTCCCCAGCGGAGTCGCCAGCTGTTGCGCCCGAAAAATCCGCTTTGGGACTTTTCGTTTGACAACGTGGAAAAAGTTTGGAGCCGCCACCAATATTTTAATTTTAACACCAAAACATTGAAAAAAGGTCTTTTAAACAAGGCGGATGGTCTTTTGAAAACTAGAGATGTAGGTTCGGGGTTCGGTTAGGTACGGGGAAGGTATTAGCACCCCGCACCTCCTTTCTACCGAAAGGGAACCATTAACTTGATGTGTGGTTTAGACAAAAGTTCGAGTTGAAAGCAATTTATTCTACTTCTTTTCTTTTCTTTAAGGTTTGTTTTATTGAAAACATGAGGGAAGAAGAATATTTTTGGTTATCTTTGAAAATCAGGACAAAACAAAGATATTTTAAGAGTGTGCTTGACGGGACAGGACCCCGTTCCTACGTACCCTCACTGGAAGAGGGATCAAAGCTACGTAGTTCTCAGGTTATCTTTGAAAATCAGGACAAAACAAAGTTTTTTTTTAAAAGTATGCTTGACAGGACAGAACCCCGTTCCTACGTACCCTCACTGGAAGAGGGATCAAAGCTACGTAGTTCTCGGGTTATCTTTGAAAATCAGGACAAAACAAAGATTTTTTAAGAGTGTGCTTGACGGGACAGGACCCTGCTCCTACGTACCCTCACTGGAAGAGGGATCAAAGCTACGTAGTTCTCGGGTTATCTTTGAAAATCAGGACAAAACAAAGAATTTTTAAGAGTGTGCTTGATGGGACAGGACCCCGCTCCTACGTATCTCCCGGTGCGATGGAGAATTCAAAGCTACGTAGTTCTCGGGTTATCTTTGAAAAGCAGGACAAAACAAAGATTTTTTAAGAGTGTGCTTGACGGGACAGGACCCCGTTCCTACGTACCTCCCGGTGCGATGGAGAATTCAAAGCTACGTAGTTCTCGGCTTTTGGTTTTGAAAAAGGACCGAGCTTTCGCGAAGACCGAACAACAACAGTTAGAATGGTCTCGCTACTAACTCCTTTTGAAAATGAAATCATCATTAATGACCTAATCGGCAACGGCGTGATTGGTGTTTAATGACAATTGGTTTATTTTTGAGAAATGAATAAGTTTTCGAAAATGGGATAGAGCTTTTGCGAAGACCGAACAACAACGGTTAGAATGCCCTTCTAACTCCTTTTGAAAACAATATCATCATTAACAACCTAATCGGCAACGACGCGATTGGTGTTTAATGACGATTGATTTATTTTTGTTTTGAAAGTAAAAGTTTCTTTTTGTTTTGAAATGATTTTAGGAAATCGGTTTTAGAAAAGGAGTAGAACATTTCAAGTCAATTCTAAATCCATAACCAAATGCAAATGAATGAATAATACTCAAGCAAACATGAACATATCATTCATTAACCAAGATTAAACATGCCCATACAATCAAAGGATTCAATTATTAAAGATGCAAAACAAAGTTCTCAAAGTAATTGTGTGTGTGCAAGAAGGATTGTATTTACCCTAATGGCTCTATGCTACAACATGCATGTAGACTTACATCTCCATTAGGAGGTCATACAAGTGGAGAGGAGGGCACACAATCAAGTCAAGACATTTACATGGCATCAAGAACAAGTGAATACAATTGATTGTAAACATAGAGTATTCTAAGATAAATGATTGAATATGTAAGCAAGGATGCATGATTAGGTAAGCATGTAAGTGCATGAGTGTACAAGGAATGGATGCATAGCACTTTATTTATGAATGGATGGCATACAAGGATGCATAAGAGGATGCAAGAGATATAAGCATATGAGGATGCATGAGAGTGTCACATAAACTAAGTATGAATGAAGATGCATGAATGTGAAAATGTTTTGGGTATTTTTGCAAGTTGATAAGTTGTAAAACTTTAAGTAAGAAGTTAGTGAAAAGTAAAGTAAAAATGCATGAAGTAAATGGTAATTATTTAATGAGATGGTAAAGTAAAAATGCATGAGGTAAATGGTAATTATTTAATGAGATGGTAAAGTAAAAATGCATGAGGTAAATGGGAAGTGGTAAAATCTTTTTATGTTTTAGTAAAAAATTAATGAAGTGGTAAAAACCAAAGTAGTAAAATATTTTTATGTTTTGGTAAAAAGTTAATGAATGGTAAAGTAAAAAGGTAAAAAGTAAATAAACACTAAAACCAAGTTGAATCACATAGAGCAATTCTCTCACTTTGAGAAAAGTGCACTAGGCACTAGTGAGAATCAACTTGCCTATCATCAACAATTTACAATAAGCAAACTAAGACACAAGAATAAGTGAACACACAAACTAAATTGAGTCATTTCTAGCAATCTTCACCACTTAGGTCAAGGTGCACTAGGCACTAGTGGGAATCATATTGCTCGATCATCAACCAATAACATCTGACACTAAAATAAAATATTAACAACAAGATCAAACATCTCCAAACAAAGAACAACAACAAAATCAACTTGGAAATATTTTTAGATCTATAAGCATGCGATCCAAAGGAAACATAGATCCACATTTTATTTAATAAAAAAACACCAAAATTAACACAAAGCAACATAGATCTATTTTTTTTGCAAGGATTCATATGATTAAGCAAGGAAGTGCAACAAAATCTTATCAACCCTAACTTTTATGATATGCGAAATGCTAAAGCCCATAAACAACAATTTTATTTATGAAATCTAGTGCAAAATATGTAAAGATGCAAGGGAAATTATTCAAGTAGAAGAACAACTCCTTCAAGGCCAAGGACCCATCTCAAACACCCAAGGCACCCTAAGTCCTTGTCAAAATGTTTGAAATGGGTCCTCAAAGCAACAACAACAAGCAATCAAGAAGGAGTTGGGAGTAGAAGAGAGATTATGCAAGAAGAACTAAATATGAGATGCAAGGTTTCAAGACTTACCTCAAAATCACAAAGAAATGAAGAAGGAGATGATATAGACTCAAAATGAACTTGGATCTACCCTTGAACCCACAAAGATTGCTAGCTCTTAGCAATTTGATGATGCAACCTTGAAGAGAATGGAAGGGATGATGATGATCTAGCAAGAAATGGAAGATTTGATGGTGAAAGATGAAAAGAATGAAGTGAGGGAGTGAGAGAGATTTCGTGGAAGAGAGGAAGAGGAGGTGTTTTTGGTGTGCTAGGGGTTTAATGAGAGGCCAAAAGATCCTTAGGTGTGGGAATGAGGGAGTATTTATAGAGCTATTTTAGGTTTAGGGGCAATTGGGTCATTGGCCTTACTAAGTGCTCTAGGATTGAACTTTGATTTTGAATGGAGGGTTGAGATCACTTATCACATGGATTGAGGGTGGAGAGAAAACACAAAATGGAGAGGGAATGGGGTCATACACGAAAATTAGGAGCTTTTTGTTGCACAAAAATTGTTAAGGGCAAATAGGGTTTTGTACACAAAGTTATAGCCTAGGATTTGATCTAGAATTTTAATCAATGGCTAGGAATACAAATCACATGGATCAAGGGCATGAAGAAACACAAAATGAGGTGAAAAATAGCTGGAAAATTCGGAACAAATGAGGCCTTGGTGCCCAAGTTTGTGCAAGCTTGCCAAAAGATAGTACATTTTGTCTTATATGAGGACACTTCCTTATTTTACCATTTTTGATTATTCTTTTCATGATAATTCCACATTATTCATGCCACTTTGGGCCATATCCTAGGAATCAATCATTGGGCCCAAAATTCCATGATATCACCATTCCCAAAATTGATTTGATACCTCACCTTGAAGGAAATTCCCATTTTGCCATTTTCTTTGAAGTTTGACTTTTTATGCAAAAATTTATCAATGCATGCGCATAAAAAATATTACCCAACTCATTTTGATCCAAATGCATTCTTCTGATATTGAATAATGATTTTTGGTGAGAAATTGCTTAATTTTGGAAATGACCAAAATACCATTTTTGCTCCAAAAACCCTAATTTTGCTCCAAAATGCATTTCGACCCTAAAAATGATTTTAAAAGCTGTGGAATGACTTTTAGGACCCAAAATGCAATGCATAATGCTCTTCACTCTTCAATTTATTTATTTTTGTGGAAAATTAGGGTTTTGACCTAAGCCGGACAAAATTGGGGTATGACAATCACCTTGCAAGCAATATCCATCGCCAGGCTACCCGAAGAAAAACAGCGCACACAAGAACCATCGTCTGGCGAGCAATATCCATCGCCAGGCTACCCGAAGAAAATCACTGCACACAAGAACCATCGCCTGGCGAGCAATCTCTATCGCCAGGCTACCCGAAGAAATTCAACGCCACAGAACTCAGTCACCATCGCTTGGCGAGCTAGTCCCATCGCCAGGCGACCAGAAGTGAAATTTTGTCTTTTTTTGTCCTGCTGAACCGCTAGGTAAGCTCCTGTCATAGCTAGGCGAAGGACAACAACAACACGCGAATTAAAGGTACAAAGTATCTCAAAAACACAACGAACTCAATTAAAAACTGATAAACAAAAATCAAACTATTATGATTCTAAAAATCACTATAATTGAGAAAAACTCAAGAAAAAATAATTAAAAACTAGTCAAACTATACATATAATGCAAAGCAATCACAACCCCAAACTTAAGTCTTTGCTTGTCCTCAAGCAACAAATCACATTGGGTACTGGGTTAGAATCCAAACACAAGGCCAACAAATGAATTTCCACAAATCACCATCATTCAAGCATTCCATAACACCGTGCATTCAAGAAACCATACTGCCCAAAACTCTTGCTAGCAAGCAAACCAAGCAAAAGCAACAAAAATAACATGGGCGCCAATCATCAACACCAATCCTCTCCTCACACTCTCACCAAATTCACTCTTAAGTGTATATAGGGTAATGCGCTCAAATCACAATACATGTATATCCTACCATAGGCTTGAACAAGTTCTAAGAAAAACAATCACACACAACCACACACATCATGAGGACTTTAAGAAGGTTGTAATGGGGCTTGGGTCAGGGTGGATAACTTTTGGGATCTAGGATTTCTTGATTGGAATTGAGAAATGCATTAGTCACTCTAGATCCTCTCCTTACTCATCAAACCCCCTTCAAAGGAATTGTCCACAAGAAAAAATTGTCCCGCTTCACTTAGATCATATCATTACTCACCAAACCTCTTCAAAAGAATTGCCCACAAGGAAAAGTTGTCATTCTTATTGTTCCTATTTATTTTTTGAACTTTTTTTTTTGAACTTTTTTTTTTTTTTGCTTTTTTTCTTCCTTTTTTTTTTTAACTTTTTTGGTACTTTTGGTATACTCACCCCAAACATAGAACAATTGTTTGTCCTCAAACAACCCCAAACTTAATTCTTAGCTAGGAATCCAAAATTACAACACATCCCTCAATTCCAAACAAGTGAGAGACTTGGTTTTTCAGTTAATGGCTTGTAATGTGGGTTATAAACAACAACAAAAAAAACAAAAAAAAAGGGATTTAAGGCTCAAATGGGCTGCTCAATGGTCAAGATTTAAGGGTAGGCATTTTAACGCTCTGGCTACCAAGAAAACAGAAGTCCTCAATCATGTATGCATGTATATGCGATGCAAAAGTAATCAAGAACTAAGTTCAAGTTCTGAAGAAATAGACATGCACGGACACTCATAAGTCAAGGAATTAAGTATTTAGGCTCAAAAGGTCACAGACTGTGAGAGAGTCAAAGTAATGAAATGAATGCCCAATGTTTTCATGTTATACCATGCTCAGTTTGCAGGGAATCATATATTTTTGGATAGCTGAATGCTCATCATGCACATGCTAACTTAACTTATTAAATGGTGCTATGTAAGAAATTTAAATTCAAACAAGTGTTCAAGCCAATCACCCAACAACCTACAAAGTCATTAATCAGCAAAGTTAACTAGATTTATGAGGTGTTACTGCTCACACATCACACGTGAGTCTAACAATAGTTCAACAACACACAGTACGAGAATAAAACAGAAAGGACAGTACATAAAAAAATTAAGTAAAATAAAATGAAAAAGAGAAGAGATAGAACACTTCATCGCATGGGTTGCCTCCCATGAAGCACTTGTTTATCGTCCTAAGCTTGACATTGAGGTGATTCTTCAATTTGGCTCAGGTGGAGCACTCTGCTTCTCAGACACCTCCTTTAGTGCTCCTTGGGTACCTTTTCTTTTAAGCTTAAGTTTCCTCTTTCTAGAAGTTGCATGAGGGGAATAGAATGGAGGATCCACCGACATAGCCACAACTTGTTTTTCCTTAGTGTCACCCCCTTTTTCAAAATCTTTTGATACAATAAGTGAATTCTCAAGAGGTAAGTGGGGGGCTTGATCATGAATTCTTTTTTCAATTATGGGATCAGCACCCCAATACAGTAACACTTTTCATGTCCCTTTTTAGGGTCCATGGCCTTGAGCACATTGAAAGTCACGACTTTATCTTGGACTTTCAATGTCAAATTTCCATCTGCCACATCAATTACAGATCTACCGGTAGCTAGGAAATGTCTTCCTAAAATTAACGGGATGTCATTGTCTTCTTCCATGTCAAGAACTACAAAATCCATCAGAAAGATGAATTTGTCAATTTTCACAAGGACATCCTTGACTACACCATACGGATGTTTTGCTGAACGGTCAACCAAATGTAGAGTCATCATGGTGTTTTTGATCTGACCAATCCCCAACTTTTTGAAAATGGAGAGAGGCATTAGGCTAATACTTGCTCCCAAATCACACGGTGCTTTCCCAAAAGTTCTATCCCCGATAGTGCAAGGAATAGTGAAATTTCCGGGATCTTTGAGTTTTTGTGGGAGCTTCCTTTGCAAGATTGCACTACACTCCTCAGTAAGCATGACCGTCTCCTCATCCACGACCCTCCTCTTCTTTGAAAGGATATCTTTCATGAATTTTGCATATTTGGGCATCTATTCAAGAGCTTCTGCAAAAGGAATATTAATTTGTAACTTTTTGAAAGCATCTAGAAACTAACCAAATTGCTTTTCATCTCGCTCCTTCTTCAATCTTTGAGGGTAAGGCAGCTTGATGATTGGCTTTGGAAGCTTAGACTCCTCTTGCACAATAGTATCCTCTTGAACCTTAAAAGGTTCATCAACACCCGCAAACTGCTTCACATTTTTCTCCTTCTTTAGTCTTTGGGGGAAAGGTAGCTTAATAGTTGGTTTTGGCAATTTTGGCTTCTCTTTTACATTAGAATTCTCGTCAACACCCACATGAGCTTTGTCACCAGACTCAACCACTTCTTCGGAACTCTTCTTTGCTACAGCTTCAACTTTTTTGCCACTCCGTGTGGTTATAACATTCACTGTTTCACCACTCCTTGGATTAGAAATATTGTCACTTGGAAGAGAGCCCGAAGGTCTTTGTGCAACTTGTTTGGCCAGTTGGCCCACTTGAGTCTCTAGATTTCTGATGGATGCCTCTTGATTTTTAGAACTAGCTTCTAGACTTTTGAAACCTGCTATTGTTTCCTCCATGAATGAAGAAGTTTGTGCAGCTAGTCCCTCAACTGCTATTTCCTAATCAACTTTCTTTTTAGGAGTGTTTTGGCTTTGCCCTCTATCCTTCCAAGAGAAATTCAGATGATTCCCCCACCCCGGATTGTAAGTGTTGGAAAAGGGATTATTTTTGACGAAAAATATCTTCTCTTGGATTGGTAAGGGAAGTCCACAATCCTGATTAGAATGTGGACTTTCACAGTAGTCACACTTCAAACTTGTCACAACATTTACTTGAGCAGAATGGTGTTGCAAAGAATTCAACTTTAGAGCTTCCATTCCCTTTTTCAGTTCTTCAAACTGTTGAGTGGTTATCTTCTGTTGAGCCAAGTCGGCAGTCTGAGCATCTAAGTCAAAGAGACCTCTTTTAGATGCACCTCCTCTATCATGAGCCACCAAGTAATCATTTGAAACCATAGCTTCAATTATTTGTCTTGCTTCATCCGCGGTCTTGAAATTCAAAGAACCATCTGCTGAGGCATCAAGCATCATCCTAGAATTTGGTCTCAACCCATTACAATAGATTTGCATTTGCTGGTAGTCATCAAAACCATGATTCGGGCAAGCCTTCAATGTGATCTTGAATCTTTTTTAAGCCTCATAGAGCGACACACCCTCTTTTTGCTCAAAATTGTTGATTTCTCCCCACTTTTTAATGAACATAGAAGGAGGGAAAATCTGTTCAAGAGCATTCCATATAGTGATGCTACCTTCAGGTTGCAAGTCAAACCACTCTTTGGTTTCATCCTTTAGAGAGAATGGAAAAATGCCTCGGTATCTTAGCTTCATCAGTATTACCATTCACTTTCACTGTTTCACATAGTGTTGCAAAATTGGTGAGATGTTTGTATGCATCTTCACACGGTCTTCCACAAAATTGCATCTCCCTCAATTCATGGAACAGACCTGGATTGATCTCAAACCTATTTACGCTTACCGGTTGATGAGCAATTGGTAACCTCTGCCTGTTTGTGTCACGATTCCCATAGTCTCCAAGAAGGCATCTAACTGGTCGGTCAGCCATCTCTTCAATCACAAGAATCTCAAACACAGTCTCTTCTTCTCTTATTGTTTCTCTTTCTTGGAGTTTCCTTTCTTTTGTAGCCTTTGAACTAGCCTTTGCAGTCTTTTCAATTTTTGGATCAAAGAGAAGGTCAACTGAGGCAGTGCCTCGCATAAACAAAGTTAGAGCAAAAGTAAGTGATTAATAGATTAAAATAAAATGAAATGATAGAAACTAAAATTCAATCAAGAAATTAAAAATTAAGCTGATAAAAATGTGGCAGTCCCTGGCAACGGCGCCAAAAACTGATTGGGATCATGGAAAGTGTACCAGATCGTTGCAAGTTATAGTACGGAAAGACCTAGTGTCGGCCTTAGGAACTGCGGTTGATTATCAGTTTAACAGTTTAACTTTAAAATTGAAAAAGGACAAATTTGAATTTGTTTGACAAGAAATTAAAGTGAAAAACAATAAATATTTTTGTAATTTTAATTTGCAAGATAACAAGAACACAAGTGTGAATTTGTATGAATTAAAAAGCGTTGGGGACGAGCTTCAATTTACTTCACTCTTATATCTAACGAATCAAACATGTTATTGAACTTATTTATGAGCTATGATCAAATTGTTATAATTATTCTAATCCAAATTCCTTAGGTAAGAGAACCTTTACTTCTAATGAAAATCTCTAATTCCTTAGGTGACCTTAACAAAAATAAGCGGTAGTAACAATAATTATCCTATGATTCTGAATACCAATGACTATTCCTAGACTAGAGATAAACAGATTTCAATTCTCAAACATATGTAATTCAAATTTCCATTCATAATCACATATCATAAATTATCCTAAGAGTGATCAAATCTTAGAAAGCATTAAGAACAGAGATCGAAACATAACTCACAACATTCATTCAAATATCAGAGGTTTAATTCAAAAACATAAGAGATTCTTAAATTGTTACTCATCCCCAACAATGGGAAGTTTAGCTAGACATAGAAATAGAAAAAATGAAAGAAAAGATCGAACTAGAGGGAGAAGCTAACAACATTTATTCTCCAATGACTTGTTCCCAAGCTTGAATCATCAACAGAGGCCGGTGGAGTGCGAATCCTTACCATCACGAGCTTCAGAGCGCAAAACGAGACTGTTCGCAATGATCAGAATGCCCTAAAATTTGAGTTATGGGCTTAAATATGAGCTGACTAAGTGACCCACCGCCTGGCAAGCAGGCTCCATCGCCAGGCGACCAGAAGAAAAAACAGCACCCACGAGAACCATCGCCTTGCGAGCAATATCCATCGCCAGGCTACCCGAAGAAAAACAGCGCACACAAGAACCATCGCCTGGCGAGCAATCTCCATCGCCAGGCTACCCGAAGAAAATCAACGCACACAAGAACCATCGCATTCGCTAGGCTACCCGAAGAAAATCAACGCCACAGAAATCAGTCACCATTGCCTGGCGAGCTAGTCCCATCGCCAGGCGACCAGAGGTGAAATTTTGTCTTTTTTTGTATCTGCTGAACCGCTGGGTAAGCTCCTCTCATAGCTAGGCAAAAGACAACAAAAACACGCGAATTAAAGGTACCAAGTATCTCAAAAACACAACGAACGCAGTTAAAAACTAATAAACAAAAATCAAACTATTATGATTCTAAAACTCACTATAATTGAGAAAAACTTAAGAAAAACTAATTAAAAACTAGTCAAACTATACATATAATGCAGAGCAATCAATTTTCCCTTTCTTAATGTGTTTTCTAACTTTTTTATAAGCAAAATATTACATAAAAGGGAGTGAAAGGGCCCCCCAACCTGTACATATACAAGGGGCCTCATTAAATCCTCATTGGGTCAAAACCCATGGAAAAAAGACCCAAGGAGGAAAAAGAGTACTCTAGGAAGAGGAATTCCCCACCAATCAAAAATCTTAAGAGTGGAATTGCGACCTTCTATACTTATGAACCAACTCCATGTTATAGACTTAACATGGTTAACAACCACCTGTGGATCAAATACTGGACCTCTAAACAAAGTATGGTTCTGATGAAACCAAATACACCACGTGACAGGCATCCAGAATAAGTACTTCAATCTACAAGCCTTCTTGGATTCCAACTACAGTCCATATGAGCCCGAAAATGCTCGACACCTACCAGAGTATCTGAAACCGCAATGGCCAACCAATTCTGAATAGCAAACCAAACTAACCCAGAGCACCTACACACAAAAAAAAAGGAAATAGACTCATACTGCTCAAAACAAAAGGGGCAGCACGACCCATTAGGATCCTTGATAATACCCTTAGAAATAAGAGTATCGTGAGTTGGAAGCTTCCTCAACAACGTCCATCCAAAAACCACCACCTTAGTGGGAATCGATAACTGCCACATATCAACTAGAGCACTCTGGATATCGCTATCCAACCTATCCTGCTGCATCAAATTCAACAAAAAAAACATAACAAAATTTAACAGAAAAATAATGGAGGTTTTCACGTCTCCACTGCTAATGATCTTGCTCTTAATCGTTAGGCTGAAACAGATGTAAAGTGGCCAAACGCAAATCCTGATCAACTCCTCCTCGGCAGACAAGTCATGTCCCCAATCAAGTTTCCAACACCAAATGCTATCACCTGAATACTCGTGCTCCATAATGCTACCATGTTTAAATTTTGCCACTTCAAAAACACTAGGAAACAAGTCCTTAAAAGTCACATTGTTGGCCCACTTGTGCCACCAAAAGGAAATCAAATTCCCCTTCCCTAACATAGGCCTAAGCGCTGATTCAAAGGCTCCCTACCACGAAGGTTTTCCATCTTGCAAAAGTAATAACTCTCTCCACCATAAAGAATCCTTAGTGTCACCTCTAGGCAAAAAGCCATCGTGAATAAAAGCCTCAAATCTCCATACAGATGTGAAAGAAGCTGCCACCAACTAGTACTACTATTATTAATGCATCTCCACTTCCACTTGCTCAGAAGAGCCAAACTGAAAGTTTCTAGATTCTTTACCCCCAAACCACCATCATTCTTGGATCTACACACCTTGTTTTCTAAATTGTTTTTTAATTTTTTGAATGATATAAAATGACACGTCATTATATATAATTCAAGTCAAATAAGTAATTGCCACGTCAAACTAGTCGTTACAGATGCTACATCAGCACATAATAGACACTTCATCAGCTAAAGTCAAATCGACAAAATGTCCAAAGAAAGAATTGTGTACGAATTTGAAACTTGAAAGACCAAACTGAGAAGAAAAAAACTTAAAGGATCAAAGTAAGACAAATAAATAACTTAAAAGACTAATTGTATGTTTGGGTGAGCAGTGAAAACCTCACGTCACCTCAAACTCACGGCAGATTTTCCACGGTCAAGTTGAAGTTCCATTTCCTAGCTTCATTTTGGCCGCAGATTTTCCACGGCCAGACCGTCTTTGGACGTGCGTTTGACATGTAAACGTGCATCCAAACATGCACTAAAAGTGCATTTTAGCCTAATTTATCATTGGGCCAAAGTATTGCTGAAAACAGAAACTAAGCAAAGTCACATAATAAAGGAAAAAAAAAGGAATTATAGTTTTCCCCATAAACAATTTTCACTAGGCGTACGTTGCATGCATGAAAACATATTTTTTTGAGTATAGGCCCAAATTCGTCCCCGAGCATTTTTTCGTGGAACGAATTCGTTCCTGACAATTTTTTCGAAACACATTGGTCCCTGACAATTCCAAAACGAGACACGTTAGTCCCTCCATCCATTTAACCGTTACCAGCACAGTAAACGTCTCCTACGTGGCACGTTAAGTGTCACGTTGTCACGTTAGATTTAAAAAAGGGACGAATCAGTCCCTGGCAATTTAAAAAAGGGACGAATCATCCCTCTATTACTATTCATCGTCTTCTACCTCCAAATCCTCAAATCCCTAATCCCCAATTCCTTTGACCCTCCTTAATCTTGAATTCGTTTCAATTCGTAAACCCATAAGTGTTCACAATATTCTGATTTTCACATCATATCATGCTCAATATATGGGTTGGAAAATGTATGTTTGATAATAACCACTTCCAGTGGGTTTTAACGTATATAGGTCTCCCAAAACTCAGTGTTTGTTTTGGTTTTTATATTCTTTTACCTTTTCAAATGGCCGGTAGTAACATTTAATTGTCAATTTTTAAATAAGCTTTAACAATTACAAGTTCTATCTTCTCTCCCCACGATTCCTTTACACGAGCCAAGAAGTGGGTGCAAGAGCTTCAAAAGCAAGGTATTAATTGGTTCCAATTTTTTTTCAGTTTTTTGTTTTCCAGAAGAGGAATAAACTTGATGGATTGCAAAAGGAGATTAAGGGTCAAGGAATTGGGGATTAGGGATTTGGGGACTTGGAGGTAGAAGACGATGAATAGTAACAGATGACTGATTCGTCCCTTTTTTAAATTTTTAGGGACTGATTCGTCCCTTTTTTAAAATCTAACGTGACAACGTGGCACTTAATGTGCCACGTAGGAGACGTTTACTGTGTTGGTAACGGTTAAATTGATGGAGGGACTAACGTGTCTCATTTTAGAATTGTCAAGGACCAATGTGTCTCGAAAAAATTGTCAGGGACGAGTTCGACCCACAAAAAAATTGTCAGGGACGAATTTGGGCCTTTACTCTATTTTTTATTGATATGCTTTTGTTTTTGGGTGATCATTTTTTTATGGAATTGCTATTACTTTGATAAATAAAATATTAACATTAATTCTTTAATATTTCATACCAAACGTAACGAAGTAATGGTTTCTTTCAAAAACTCAAGCCTTTAGCATTTGACATCACGTGCCATGTTACTTAATTGTTTCTCCTCGTTTTTTTAAGCAATGTTTCATTGATTAGCGCATTAGGGATGCTCAAAACCCCCAAATACAAGGTGGATTCAAAAGTTGTTGATGCAGTTAAGTGCATTGTTTCACTACAGTGGCGGTGACAACTAGAGTTTCTACCCACCCCGAATACAAACCAGCACCAAAATAAATACTTTATATGAGCTACATTCAATTCAATATTGGCAACTTCCTATCTAAAGCAAGCGTCATTCCGAGCTAACCAGAGGCACCAACAAGTCGTCAACCAGAGTAAGTATTTTACCTTCTTTGCCTTTTTGCCAATGCAAAATTCGCCAAACAACAAGAAGTGCTGAGGAATATCATGAGAGACTGATAACTGGATGTCTAGCCATCGACCTACCTAGTTGGCTGAAAAAGTGTGCAAGTATACACAGTCACAAACAAGTAGTATAAAAGATCGAACCCACAGAGATTGAATTAACTCTTGTAGCTTAAAAGTGTATAAATTAGTGTGAACTATACTACTCACAAATTGAGATGATGGTGATAAGTAAACAGAATGCAAATAAGTAATAGAATGTAGAGGAAATCAGTTGAGAATGAGAGTTGATATGTCTTTACCAAATAAGTCACTTTCAAGAGTTTTGTGCATTTAAGTGGTGCAGGTGCACTGGATGCAGCTGCATCAGTATGTGCTTCAGTCACTTTCTTCAGAGTTTCATTACAAGCTTCATATGCCTAGGCATGCTAAATAAGTTCACTCCTGCCTCTTAAGTACCCACTGAATCACCCTAAGGACTATGTTATCCTATGTCTAGGACTTAACATGGAATTAACAAAGGTTTCTTTATTAAAACAAGTTAACAAAGACTTTATTAAAACACTCACCCTTATTAGTTCTTGAGTTCTTAATTGTAAACCATGTCTGCTTTTACAAATCTACTTATTTCAAGCGATCAACCTTAAAACAAGTGTTGAAAGAAGTGTTACACAAGAACTAAAATGCATACATCATATAAAAGCACAACAACTTACTTAAAAGATCATTATAAGGTTAGAACATCTCAACTAAAGAAATTTAGCTCATGTTAGACATTGCAAGACATATATAAACTGAATAGAACGTGTTTATATACTTGAAATCATAAAAGAAAGTAACAAGGTAAAGATTACACAAGTTGGAGTTCCTTTGCATGAATTCCCAAGCAATGCAGGTGCACTAATTCCCTGCACTTAGCTAGCACTACGTGGAAGTGAAGAAAGAAGTTGTCAATTCCTTCCTTACCTTCCTGAAAACTTAAAAACTATCTAAAACTAATTCTAAGGATATCTTGTTGATATCTTGAGGTGTGTTTTCAAATGAGAAGTGAGAGTCCTTTTATAGCCTTCAAAAAGTGAGACTCCCTTGGAGATTAAGTTAACTTGAGGAGTTAACTAGGGTTAAGTTTCTGAACTTCAAACAGCAAATTGAATCCCACACTCAAACACAAATGGAGGTCCAATAATGGATGGCCAAGTGTCCCTAGGTGAGTGACTCTTCAAACTAACTTCTATGGTAGGCGCCGAAACTTACAAGTTGCATGTGCCCCATGTGATCCATGACTAAGCATGATGTCATCAATGAAGTACTGGTGCATTGGTATGATCTATGGTGCTTCTTCCATTTGTAATCTGTTTTCAGTGCAGGAGCATTAAGTGCAGGTGCACTGTTGTTTCCTAGTGCAGATGCATCAACTACAGGTGCACTAAACAAACACATCAAATATACCAATATATATATATACAAGATGCTAAGCCATGAGTGTGACCCTTCTTAAAAACCTTAAATGTTGTTATTTTATTCATACAACTATATTTAACACATATTGTACTTGAGTTTAGGTAATTATTTAGGTTTAGATGCATAAATAACTCTATATAAAATAGAGTTATCACTACCTCACTCCAAACCCTCTGAGAGATGTTGCACTCCAAGAATAAGTGTTTCTCCTCATGTGTTGTTAAAAACTAGTATTGTTTAATTGATTTCCTCATGTGTTTTTTTTGGTACAAGTAGAGAAAGAGGACAGAAAAGAAAAAGAAACAAAATCAGACTATTTAGTAAAAATAACTCCACTAGCATCAACTAGCAGTAAATTGAGGAGCCCAGCAGGAGGATTAGCAACCAATTTGAGCCCTTCATCACAGCCAGCACCAACTTTAGCCAAGAAGTCAACACAAGAATTCCCCTCCCTCAACGTGTGAGCTAGATGAACCCTCCAATCTCTGGATAAGAGATCCTTAATATTGTAAAGCACAGCTGCATAGTGATGTCATTCATTAATTGGTTCTGCAATTAGCTTAAGGGCTAACATTGAGTCCGAGTAGCACACCATATCCTTGAAGCCAAAGTCCCAGCCCAATCTTAAATCATGATAAATTGCTAACAACTCAGCATGGAGTATATTAGAGAAACCAATATTACCCACATAGCCACAGATATTACCCACATAAATTGCTAACAACTCCTCATGTGTTGTTAAAAGCTATAAATTCTCCTGGTAAAAAAAGGCTATAAATTCGCAGTGAATTAAGTGAATTGCTTGCTTCGGTTCTCATCACATGATGAGAAGAGTAAACTTTTAAATTGGTCCCTCAACTATCTTCTTCTCTCTTTAATTTAGTCACTAAACTAAAAAAAATATGATAAATAGTTCTTAAGTTATTCTAAGTTTATCAATTTAGTCCCTAAACTATACATCATTTCTCTTATTTAAAAAGTAATTGAAATACTAAATTAATTGATATAGACTTTTTTTTTAGATAAGCAATAATTTCATTGAAATGGAGCACAATGGGTGCCCAATCCTTACAATGGGGAAAAAGAAAAGGGGGAGAGCCTCCTCAAAACCTTCCTGAGCCAAATTTCATTGATATAGACTAATTCGGAGACTATTTATTATAATTTTAAAATTTAGAGACAATAAAGGAGATAATAATAGTTTAGGAACAGATGAGACTGAAGCCTTGTTTCTTTCCCATGCCACGAATCTTCCATGAAAACTCTGGTGGGCCACAAACCACTTTCATTGGGTCTGTATAATTTACATTACTTTTTTTTTAAGCAATACGAAAATATATAAAGGGGCAAGTTTTTATTTTAATGTAACAAAAAATGTGAGATATTCACTATCATGCGTGCTGTGTTCAAAGAAGTCGACAACTAATTCTTAATTGGTTTATGTGTGAATCTGATGCCTTTTTCTCTACGAAGCTTCTTAAGAAAAGCTTAACGCTTACTGCTTTAATCTAAGTGGCCATACTGAGAGTTACACTGTTGATTGTCGCTGTTATCCTGTCCACTTTTTTTTTTTTTACTTTTCGTCAAATTAATCAAATATTAAAAAAAAATCCAAGCTTCATTGCTGATTACTTTTTTAAGAATGAGTTAGGTTTGCTTAATTATAGATTTTGCTAATTTCCCTCTTGGGTTTAATTCTCTTCCTATTGAGTTTTCTTTTTGCTTTCTATTTTTGTGGGCTACAAATTATTGTTAATGGCCTTGAAGCCAATCTTGTTGGGACGAGAGTCATTATAGTAATGTTTTTTCACTCTTAATGTTTTTGACTTAAGGATGGTTTTGCATAATAAGGTTTTAACAAGGCTTCATATCCATTTTTTTTGCTAAAAAACGTCAATATTAAAAAAATCCTTATTGCAACATTTGCTCACATACTTCACACTATCAATTTTTTTTCTTACACATTATTAATTGTTCTTATATTCAACATAAATTGTGTAACTTGAAGGCAGTCGTCAAAAAATACTACTAAAAGTTTTAGTTATGTTAGGAAAAAGTACCCTCGACTAGAAATGTCTCACGAGTCTATTAATAGGTGTGAAAATAGATTGGGACTAGCTGGACTTGGCAAGCCCGAGTATGGTTTATGTTAAAACTGTTAAGTCTGAGTCTTACTTGTGACTTGCCATAAACTCGTTTTTGGCCTAGTCTAGTCTTTTTGAAAGTCTGACAAGGAACGAAAATTTATTTAAAAGCATATTCACTTTTTTTACAAAAACCGAGAACCTTTGAGTGATGTACCCTTTTCCGAATAGACTAACAAGCTAATAACTCAATGAGAATAAGTTCGAATTTGAGGTATGACGAAACCTGTTAGAGAATTATCTTTTTTTTATATACGACATCTTATACTTTATAATAATTCCTTTCAATATATCGAAAGTTGATGTAGGTCAATATGTTGAAATAGGTCGACCTGATAGATCTGAAAGACTTTTTCAGTGGCCCACAGCTTAGCTTTTTTAGCTAAATAGATTTTTAGAAATAAAAATAAGCCCTTTTCGGTTGGTCCGCCTATTCCCACCTATACATCACAACATGATCACCAACAGAGACAACGGACCTCGGTGGTTATCCAAGAGTAAGAAATAGAAATAAATAAATAAAAAACATAGGGTTTTGATTTTTCTACCCTCACTATTTGGCCCCATACCCACACATAACCCAAAACTTCCCATTTTACCCTTTAATATTTAACAATACCCCCACACATTATTTTTACTCTCCAGATTTATGTTTTTGGTATAAATTTGGAATGCATTTTTTAATTCCGGATTTATGGCAAACATATAAATCTGGAAAATTCTGAAAATGATAATTCTGAAAAAAATAAAAAATTTGGAATTCTGAATTAAATTTTGAATTTTTTTGAAAGGGTAAAATTGAAATAAACATAAATATGGGGGTATAAGGGTTAGAGGTGGTGGTAGAAAAATCAAAACCCAAAAACATATGTGATGGAAGCCGAGGAGGCTCAACGGGCCCAAGGCTTAAAGATGCCGCAAGGGATTTAGTGGCCCAAGGACAATGTCAAGAAGTTTCAATGTAATTTTACTATTTACTATTCACTGAACGTGGAATAGAATTCATGTTTGTTTATATGTGTGTCTTATACTGACTATCTCTTTAACTGTTTAACACTACCTAAAAATGTTTCAACACAATATTATATACAATCCAAAGAACTTTGCTTTATCTATATTCTCTTTGGATCGCTACTATAATCTCAAAATTGCAAGGATTAAACAATTTGGTTCTTGGAATTAAAATCATTTCTAATAATCACAACATGAAATTACAAGATATTTGATTGATAAATGATAAAAAAAATATCACCAACATTGTCCAAGGGGAATATAGCTAGCTATAGCTTTAGCTACCAATGTGATGACGAAATATATAATAATATTGTCCCTATAATATAGTATATGTATACCTTCAACTGTTATACAGCTCCCTCCGTCTCATATTATATGTTGTTTTTAGTCATTTCACACATATTAAGAAAAGTAGTTAATTTTGTAAAAAAAAGAGAAATTGTGAGTTAATTTACCAAATTAATATTCATTAATAACATTGGGAAGATAAATTAGTAGAGTTTTGAAAGAAATGTTATTAAATAATGAAGGGTACGATAAAAAAGAAATATTAATATTTCATTAGAATTATAAAAAGTCATGTATTCTGGGACAAATTTTTTTCTACTAAAAAATCATATAATATGAGACGGAAGGAGTACTTTGTATTTCACAACAATAATCACAAAAATGTGTGGTCCCAATCGGAAAGCCTTTCCCAATGAATCCTTATTGTTTATCCAGAAGAATATAAAAGGGATGCATATTGTTTCATTGGAGCAGTGCAACTCCTCTTTCAGCTCCCAAATCCCCAACTAGGTGGGTCCCATACACCCTCTCACACATCGTTTTCCATTTCATTAAATAATAATCAGTGGGGCCTGCTTTGATTGTTACTATCATGTTGATGAAGATGCATTATGTGAGGTGGGGGAGTGTGGACCCTCTTCCTTTTCTATGCAACTTATATATTACTCAAAATGCCACTGCTTGAGTAGTGTATTGATTGCTTAGGTTGGGGGGAGTATCATGATCATATCTTACTTTTCAAACCATGGCACGTGGAAAGCTCTAAAGTTATGACACTGGGGGGCACCTCACTCATTGGCTGCAAAATTCAGATTCAGAGTTTCCCCCTTGCAATGCCAATGGCTGTGTAGGTGGATCCACTCCCCCTCCATTTTAATTGTTCGTGTCTCCTCCTTTCTTGGTTGCATGAATCAATGGATGATATATGTGCTACTCTTTCCCCTTACTAATTTTAACAAGAAATAGGTGAAACAAGTGAAAATAGTACTCCATTATCATTATTGCATATTGCTTTTTTTTTTGTCATTCATTAAGTCCCACTAGTTTAGTAAGACTTATTTTCAAAGTAGTGAGACCTAAGTGAATAAAAAAAGTGCTAATAAGAGAGTATTAAAGTGCTAGCGGTGAATGAGATTGTGGATCTTGTGAAGCGGCGAAGGGATGAATGTTTTTTGTTTAAAGTGTATTTTGAAAAAGCCTATAATTCTATATCTTGGGACTTCTTGATGTACATGATGAACAGGATGGGCTTCTACTCTGGGTGGCTTAGCTAGATCCGCTCTTTTTTATGCGGTACGACTATGTCTGTTTTAGTCAATGGTAGCCCCCACAGACGATTCGCAGAGGCCATAAGCAGGGGGATCCTTTATTTCCATTTTTGTTTTTGATAGTGGCAGAGGGCTTGACAAGTTTGGTTGATAGGGCTGTCTAGCTGGGCAAGTTCACAATGTTTGAGGTCAATGCCGATTTGAGATTTTCTCTTCTTCAGTTTGATGATGATACTATTTTGCTGGGCAATGGGACTTGGGAGAACTTGTGTAGTATCAACACTATCTTTAGAGGCTTTGAGTGATGTCTGGGTTGAAAGTCAATTTTCACAAAAGTAATATGTATGGACTTAACATAAAGGAAGGTTTCTTGAAGCAGCTTCTTCTTTTTTGTGTTGTTACACGGCACAAATTCCTTTGAAATTCTTAGGCATCCCTGTCGGTGCTAATCCGAGAAGGAGTAGCACTTAGAATTTGTTGGTGGTGGGGTACGGAGGAGGTTAGCTTCTTGGAGTTGGCGATTGTTCTCTATTGGAGGTAGGACCACTCTCATTAATTTTGTGTTGAATAGTATTCCCCTATATTTATTTTCTTTCTACAAGGCCCCAAAATCGGTGATTAATGATTTGGTCAAAATCCAACGGATTTTCTTTGGGGAGGTAATAGGGATGGTAGAAAGTTGTGTTGGGTGGCATGGGAGAAAATTTGTTTACCTAAGAAGGATGGAGGTTTAGGGATCAAGAATCTAGAGGTTTGCAATGTTGCTTTGCTAAGTAAATGGAAGTGGAGGTTCATTAATGACTCTAATGCAAATTGGAGGGCTCTTTTATCTTTTCGTTATGGTGATTTGAGGAATGAGGTTATTGACCCTTATTAGCAAAACAGGTAGATAGTCAGGTTTTACTATTTCGGGTTGATGGTCTAACCCAAATCGGTGCCTGAATAATTTGTGATGATTTTTTTGTTTGGGTTGGTGGGTAGCAGCGTTAGCCTATGGTTTCAGTTATAAACTTTCCCCCCAGGTACTCTTTTTTCTCGTTGGCTCTTTTTCCCAATGAGTTTTCGCCCTAGGAGGTTTTAACGAGGTCTAGGGTTATTGTACGGGTTGGAGTACCCCCTATACTCCCCTTAATTCCATTTTTTGTTTATAAAAAAAATTGTTGAAAATTATTTATTCAGATAGCTAGCTTAGCTCACTACGATATTTTGGGCCTACGACAATGTTTTATAAAAAAGTTTACAACGTGTAGAAAGTCGTTTTCTTAGGCAACATTAGGTTTGAACCTGTTATGGTAATAAGTAAAAGGCCTCAGCAATATTTACACCCCTGCAAGGCCCAATGATCAACCAGCCCACATCCAGATAATCTAGCCCAATCAACCGACGGTTCAAATGCCCCTGCAAGATCTAACGGTCCAAGATCGTCATAACAAACATCACATAAACTCTATAAATACCACATTCAATGCTCATAAATGTAAGCAACCCCTAAGACTAAAACATTGATTCACTCAGACACTGACTTGAGCATCGAAGTATTCTTGCAGGTACAACACCGGCATCTCAAGATCGAACATCGTCATCTCAAGATTGAACACCGCTGATCAAATACGACACCTACCAACTAGTTCGGAAGTAAGGTACAGAACAGAACTGTAAATGGGTTTTAATTTGTTGCTCGAAAGTGAGAATTTATGTTATTAATTTTGAACTTGGATTTGGTTTTAAGTTTTAACAACTTGATCATTTTCATAAGTGATAGATTTCTTAGTAAGTTAATATTTTTATCTTATATTATTAGTAAATCAGTGAACTCAAATTTTGACTCGAAAGTGTGCTCTTGATGTTTAATCGATTTTTAGAAGAGTTATTAGTCAATTTAGTTTATGAAATTTTATAAAAGTTCAATTTAGTCCATGACATCTACAATATATCAACTTCGTTACTAACTTTTGCAAAAGTGTTTCAATTGAGTCACTTTTTGGAAAATAAAAAGACTAAATTGATATATTATAATTTTTAATTGTCATAGACTTAATTGAACTTTTGTGAAATTTCAAAATCCAAAGTTAGCTATTTTTAGAAGGGTTGGCCCCAACTGTAAAGTTTACGACACAAATTTCGTGGGAAATGAGCATTTTAATGCCTCATTGTGCTACAACAAAAAGCAACGTAGAGTAAGAAGGATCTGAAATAAAGTAAAAATGCGTAAAGGAAAAACCATGCAACAACTTAAAATGCAATAGAGCTTGAAGTAACAGAACCAAAAAAGCAATTGGAATTGGAATAAAGTTTACATGAAAAGGAATCAAAACATGATCACACATGCATGGAGCGAGTCACGTTTTTTAACCAAGGGATGCTAGTGATAAAATGTATGATTTAGTAAAATATCAAGTAAAATCAAATAGAAAATTTCAAAACAAAAATCAAATGCAAATTTTTTTAAAAAAAGTATAACACTATCAGTATCACTAACTGTGAGATTTGCTTGTGATCGTCTCACTTGCACACTTCTCACATCACAACATACCATATCACCCTCAACTATTGATTTGCAATTGTGAAAAAGTGCCATTTGGGGGGTTTTAGTGATTTATTATATTATTCTTTTTAAGTTAGTGGTGAGCCCTTGAACACTTTGTAGACCACCGTTAATTTTTTTGTAATATTTTGGGGTTTTTTTTTTACCCCCATCACATAACAATCTACCCCCATCGACCCTGCGAAAAGACGCAATTGCCCTTCACAAAATTTAAAAAACCCGAACGTATCTTGATTTCAATTTTTTTTTGGAAATCGGATTTATGTATCTGTGAGGTAAATCCGATTTCCAAATCGGATTTATGTATCTGTGAGGTTAATCCGATTTCCACTGGAAATTTTAAAAATTTAAAAGCGGATTTATTTAAGATGGGGTAAATCCGCTTTTAAAAATAACAAAGCGGATTTACCTTAAGTGGGGGTAAATCCGATTTTGTTATTTTTAAAAGCGGATTTACCTTATATGGGGGTATATCCGCTTATAAATAACAAAAGCGGATTTACCTTATGTGGGGGTAAATCTGCTTTGTTAACCTAATTAATAAATAAATAAATCCGGATTTACCTAATTAATAAATAAATAAATCAGTTAAAAAATTAGATACGAATTTCGACCGTCTTTCGGTTCTGTTTAGTGTGTAGTTCGTTAACACGTGACGAGCGAATAATTTAGGCTAAAAAAACGGTTCTCGGGAAATCTGCTCAAATTCTAATGAAACCACAGCCATTAAATCCGAAAAAAATCAGCGATCAAGACTCCTCAAGAAGTAACTTCTTTAAGGACAGGGGACCTCAGAATCTCAAATTCCATCGTTTACTATTTTTTATTAATTTTTTTAATTTTTCATAATTTCCAAAAAATCTAAAAAAATTAGCATAAACTTATTTTGGTTTTATTAGATTTTTAGTGGTGTTTTAATAATTTTTGGATTAGTTTCAACTCTTTAACGAATTTTTAGTAGCATTTTTATAGCCTTTTTTAAAAATTTAAATAAAAAACAATTATTTTTAATAACAAAATCGGATTTACCTTAGGTGGGGTAAATCCGAATTCCTTTTTTTAGGGAAATCGGATTTATCTACCCACTAGGTAAATCCGATTTGAAAAATAACAAAGCGGATGTATCCCCATCTGATCCGCTTTGTTATTTTTAAAGTCGGATTTACCTATTAGGTACCCCCATTTGAGGTAAATCCGCTTTCTTATTTGGGCAGGGGTATTTTCGGGATTATGGTATTGGGTGAGGGTAGATGGGAGTTGATGCGGGTAAAAAAAAATCCCGGTGACTATGGCACCACGGTGGAGTTGTGTTTGGGCTGAGGTGGGTTATGGGCCACCCAGAAAATATAATTTTTTTCCAGATAGTTATCTATCTCAGTCTGCAGCTCTTTCATCTTAATCAAATTCAACCTTGCAGGCTAGAGGGTCAATCAGAAGTTATGAAGGGAGTTTTCAACTTTTACAATGATCTTTACTCTGAAGAAACTCCATCTTGTATTGATGTTTGTCTTAAAGTGGTTCCTAATTGTGTTGATGGTTCTATTAATTCTAAGTTGGAGTGTCCTGTTTCTTTTGATGAGGTTAAGCAGGCTGTTTTTGATCTAGGAGCTCTCAAGGCTCCAGGACCTGATGGGCTGAATGGTCTCTTTTTTCAAAAGAATTGGGAGACTATTAAAGATGATGTCTTCAAGTCTATCAACCAATTCTTTTCTGAAGGAATTTTAGGTAAGGATGTTAATTTCACAAATGTTGCTCTTATTCCTAAAGTTCCTCACCCTGAATCAGTCTCTCAACTTAGGCCTATTAGTTGCTGTACCTTCATTTATAAAGTTATTGCTAAGATTTATGTTGCAAGGCTTAAACCTTTCCTTTCTGCAATTATTTCCCCACAACAAAGTGCCTTTGTTGGTGGTAGAATGATTCAGGATAATTTGGTCATTGCTCATGAAGCTTTTCATTTCCTCAAAAAGAAAAATGGGAATAGAGGGAACGGTATTGCTATTAAATTAGACATGAACAAAGCCTATGATAGAGTCAATTGGGAGTTTCTTAGAAAAGTCCTTTTAGCCTATGATTTCTCTGTTTCTTGGGTGAATTCTGTGTTAGTTCTGGTCTCTTCAGTTTCCTATACTTATCAAGTTAATGGCTTCTCTTCCAAAAGAGTGTTTCCTAAAAGAGGTCTGAGGCAAGGAGACCCACTGTCTCCTTACTTATTTATTTTAGTTTTTGATGTTTTGTCTAGGATGATTACTAATGCCTGCAATTCTAGTGATCTACATGGTATTAAGTTAGCAAGTTCTGCTCCTAGTCTTTCTCATCTATTTTTTGCTGATGATTCTATCTTATTCACTAAAGATTCTCAAGAGGATATTTATCAAGTAATAAATATTCTAAATTCTTTTACAAAAGCTTCTGGGCAAAAAATTAATCTAAGTAAGTCTGGGATAATTTGTGGAAGTAAGGTCAGTTATGATACTAAGATGACTATTGCTAGAATTGCTAATATTCCTTTGTGGGAGCATCCTGGGATGTATCTTGGTATACCAGCTGAGTGGGGAGGTTCTAAGGTTCAAGGGCTGGCTTGGATTAAAGATAGAGTTACTACCAAAATGGAGGGGTGGAAAGGAAGTCTTCTTAATCAAGCTGGGAAGGAAGTGTTGATTAAAGCTGTGATTCAGACTATCCCTACTTACATCATGTCTATTTTGCAACTTCCTAAAACTTTCTGTGCTTCTCTTACTGCTGCTGTGGCTAAATTTTGGTGGCAATCCTCTACTAATAATAGAGGGATTCATTGGAGGAAGTATGTTGAACTTTGTTCTCCTAAGCTTCTTGGAGGTCTAGGTTTCAAAGACTTTCAAAATATGAATACTGCTATGTTGTCTAAACAAGTATGGAGAATTGTTAAGGATCCTGGATCCTATTGGGCTGCTACTTTGAAAGCTATCTATTTTCCTAATTGTGATTTTGGGCAGGCAATTGTTGGAAGGAATGGTTCTTGGGTCTGGAGGAGTTTATTGCATGGTAGATCTTTGATTACAAAGGAAGCTATTTGGGATGTATGTCCTAGGAGCAATATGAGCATTGTTAATGATATATGGTTGGCCTCAGGGGAGAAAGCTCTTCTATTACCTTCTGCTTCTGTGTCTAAGGTTAGTGATCTTATAGATAGTTCTCATAACTGGGATATTCCTATTCTTAGGGATAACCTTCAGCCTAGTTCTGCTATTGAAATCATTAAAACTCCTATTTCTTGGACATCTTCTATAGACCAGTTAAACTGGCCTCATTCTAAAGATGGGAATTTTTCTGTTAAGTCTGGGTATAGATTGCTAGTCAATCCTATTCAGGTTAGCTCTAATGCTTCCTCTTCTAATGGGATTCCTAATGAGGTGTGGAAAATTATTTGGAATGCTAAAGTTCCTTCTAAAATGAAACACTTTATGTGGAAAGCTCTTCATAACTACCTCCCTACTAAAGATGCCTTGTTTAAAAAGAAAATCTCAATTTCTCCTAAGTGTCCTTTTTGTAAGTTAAATCATGAGACCATAGAACATCTTCTGTTATTATGTCCTTGGACACAACCTCTTTGGTTTAGTCTTCAAATTGTCCATCCTCCTACTCCTATTGGGTTAACTACTTTTTATAATTGGTTTCTAAACACCTTTCTCAGTTTCACTCAAGATACAGATCTTAAATTGTCTAAGCTTATTTTCATTCTGTGGAATATTTGGAAGACAAGAAATGATTCTATGTTTAATGATAAGACTCCCATTCCTTTGGAGGCCCTTTTTAGGATTAAAGCTCTTTGGAGTGAGTTTGTTAGTGTTTCTAGTGGTCCTGTTGTTTCTAACCCTTCTCCCCCAATCAACATTCCTAGTAAAGTGAAGTCTAAATGGAAGCCACCATTGGGGCTTGCTACGAAGGTTAATTGTGATGCTGCTTTTAACAAAGCAACATGCACAGGTGCTATAGCAGTAATTTGTAGAGATTATCAAGGAAGAATTCTTACTGCTAGTCATAAGAAAATATTTGCAAGATCTTCTTTGGTTGCAGAAGCCATTGAGGTGCGAGAAGCTGTTTCCACTGCTACATCTCTTCATCTTCATCTTCCGGTGATTGAATCGGACAACCTTCAAATCGTTGACTTGTGCAAAGCCAATAAAATAATGCAGAGATTAGTGTTCTATTAAGAGATATTGAAGAGTTAAAATTGAAGATTGATGGATGTAGCTTTACCTGGACTAATCGTGAAGGAAATAAGCTTGCTCATGAGGTTGCTTCGCTGGCGTCTAAAGGAAGGCTTCTTAGCAATTGGACGGGAAGACCTCCAGATTCAATTCGCAGAATCATTGTTGATGATTGTAAGGAATGTTTTGATCCAGGTGATTTGAGATTTGGCAATTTCGATTGACTTTGGAGAGTTGCATGTCTTCAATCGGGGTTGGTTTTGAGTAATTTTCGAAGTGTAGTTTTTTTTTGAGAATAGCTTCGCTTGATTTGGAGGTTTGATTCATCTGGGGGTTGATTTTCGTTGAGCTTCAATGAATCTAGGGCTTCGCTGGTTTCGCTGGTTTGTTCTCTGTTCGTTGCTTCGAAGAGAATGAAGTTCTTCGTGACTTTTATGTATTATGTTTTTGTTTGACTGGTTGTTAGTTGGACCTTTGGTTTGGGCTTGCTCTTGTTGGGCTCTTGTTAACCTTTGGGTCTTATTTGTACCACCTTAGTTTATTTTGATGCTCCCATTTTTCTTCCTTTGCTTGTATTGGATTAAATTGGGGCATCTGATCGTTTTTGTTGTATTTGGTTGGGGCCTTGCCCATTTCTATGGTAATCAGTACAACTTGACCAAAAAAAAAAAAACCTTGCAGGCTGAAAAGGATGCCAACTTGGAAAATGTGGGAACCTAATGTGTCATTTTTAAACATATTTCTCTGCTCCAATGACAATTATAACCATTTTTATTCATGGCAAAACTACCAAAAGTAAATCATATGGTAACTAAAAACACTAGATGGTGTCTTTATCTCTTAAGTCTTTATTTTTATTTTTTCTTTACCTACTAATACTATCTATGGAAGCCTTATTTTATTTTATTTTTGTCAAGATGGAAGTCTTATTTTATGTGAAACGTTTTGTTAAAAAGATATGATTACAGTAAAAATGAAACAAGCGTGCAGTTTGTTCTTGTAGTGATAGTCGTTGTCGGGTTGTTTGGTGAGAATTAAGGGGTAGTGGTCCAACTTTCTAATCTTTTCGTTATGAGATTCTAAGAAGTGAATGGAAGGACAACCATATCTAAATGGTTTCATATGTGAAATTACTAAAATTCCCTAATGGTATTTGCCTTGCTGTTTCTCATCCGTCTTGCTTCTCTTCCACTGTTCTGTTTAATTTGTTGATTGATTTTCTCTTCATCGTCTTCCAATTCTCTGCATCGTCTTCTCTTCACAGCTGTGGGTTTCTTTCATTCCGACGAATTTCTGAAGGTAAGTATCTGCGTTTCTGCATCTTTGTTCATGTGTTTGAGTTTCCATGTCTCGTTTGTTAGCGGTCCACCCCAGATTTTTAGTCAAACTCTGCCACTACTTACTCACTTAGTGGTCTTCTTCCCAAACGATTACTATTGATTATTACTCAATGGCAAATAAACATCAGGCATACACACTATCACTGCTCACACTTGGGTTCAAACTCGGGAGCCGAGTCTGACTTAGAGTACTAAACAATAGTTTAGTAATTGTTACTAAATGAGCATAATAGTCATTTCACGATCAATGAAAAATTTGGTGACCACACCAACACTAAATTGTGGTTAGTATGTACTAACCAGTATTTTCATTTACCTGCTCACTCACCACACAAACACTAAATTGTGGTTTAGTATGTACTAACCATTAGATTGTTGTATAATGGTCACCGAAAAATTTAGTAATTGTTATTAAGGAATTCCTTAGTATCATAAGTCTTTGCCACTTTTAGAAAGGCCTAGCGTAGGGATCCTCCATTGATACTTTCTGCTCTTGTCTCTAGGCTAGGGTCACACACACATGGGTTTTTTTTTAAACCCCCACTCCATCAATCTATACCCCCACGCACCCTGTGAAAAGACGCTTATACCCTTGACCAGTTTACAAAATTACAATTACCTTATCATTTTTCACTTACATCCGTTTTACAGAGAGAGAGTCTGTCATTTTCGCGTAAAACAGATCTACATACATCAGTTTTCCTTCCAACGGATCTACCTACATCCGTTTTCCAGCAAACAGAACTACATATACTTCCGTTTTTGACGAAACAAATTTACATACATCCGTTTGAAGCCAACGGAAGTAAGTACTTCCATTTACATCCGTTTCTTCTCAACGGATGTACAAACATCCGTTTTTGAATTTTGTTTGTTTTTAAATTTTTTTTTTTTGCAGTGCCTTTTCATAGGGTTGGTGGCCGGATCCCCCGTGATTCACCGGGGTTGATTTTTCGTGGGGAGAGTTCTTCACGACCGAGTTTGCGAGGTGGTGGTGACTCGGTAGATCAATGGGGAGGAGCAGCAGATGCAGGAGCAGTATCAGATGGATGAGGAGCGTGAGTACCATCATTATCAGCAGCAGTACCAGCTGATTACCAGCATCAGTACGAGGCACATGAGGAGCAGGAGCATGCTGACATAGGACCTATGGATGGTTCTCTCCTCACTGGATTTGATGCTCATGTAGCGTATAAGATACTTGGAGACCATGTAAATATAATTTAATATACTTATTTACATAGTGTTGTTATATAAATCTATAGATTAATTGTATAAGTAAATTTATTTATTTTTAATTCAGACATTTGTGCGTAAGTTGAAAGTATCTGCACATGGCAAAAAAATCGGGTAGAGGTTGGTCCCTTATTCACAAAATCAGGGGTTTTGGGAGTATATTCGGCAGTCAGGATTAGCCCCCATCGTCAGTTCAGCTTACACGACTGTGGATCATGAGCTGCTATCTGCTTTTGTGGAGAGATGGCACCTAGAGACAACGCCATTTCACCTACCATTTGGTGAAATGACGATCACTTTGGATGATGTGTCATGTCTGCTACATCGTTGGCAGATATTTCCGGTCTCCTGCTCAGTCAGTTACCATTGATGATGCCATCCAGCTGGCTATGAGGTTGCTTGGGGTTACTCTTGCTGCGGTGACAGAGGAGTGCATCGCCAGTAGGGGGCCATATTTCCGGTTTGACTCGCTGCTGGAGATAGTTAGCCGTCATATAGGCATGGACCAGACTTGTGTTGTCAGGGCATTCGTCTTGCTTATTTTGGGGATGAGCATTTTTTGTAGCAAGACTGGCACTAGAGTTGAGGCAAAGTGGTTGCACTTACTGGAGGACATCGCCGCAGCTGGCGGATGGGCTTGGGGACCAGCAGGTTTAGCTTTCTTCTACGACCAGCTGAGTTTTTCATGTCTAGAGTGTACCACTCAATTAGGGGGGTATGCCACGCTGTTCATGGTAAGTTAATTTTTTTAATTTTAACGAGTTTGTTTGATATAATGTTAAATACTTTATTTTTAACGATATTGTTTATTTGTGCATTTCAGTCCTGGACCTTTGAGTACTTTCCTCAGATATTTGTGTGGGGGGAGACTGGGATCACATCCGGGCCTAGGTGTGGGTTTTGGAGGAGGAGGAAGACGGATGCGGTCAAGCTGGAAGAGTATAGGAGGAGGATTGATGCTTTGACTCCTGAGGATGTCATCTAGAGACCATTCGAGGGCCACTGGCACGAGAGACCCTTTGATCAGATGTCATTATATAGAGGTTTCTTGATTTGGGAGGACATCACTGTTAACTATATGCCGGATAGGTGCCTCCGGTAATTTGAATACATTCAGGTGATCCCTCGTGACCCGCTTCGCGGTCGGCCACCCTATACTAAGATCATGATGCATATTACCGGGTGGAGGGACAGTGTTCGGAAGGTTTTGAGCACTACTGCTCCTGCTACGGAGCTGGGTGAGCTTCATCAGCAGTACTTGCCATGGTACGTTAGGGTATCAGTTCCTCGTCTCCTTCCAGCACCAGCACCAGCACTAGGTGTGAGGAGACCTGAGGAGAAACTGATGGTTGTGAGCGAGCAGCTGCGGTCGGCGCTTGCATCTGGAGACATTCATCGTCAGTCTCGAACGTATAGACGGCTCACGAGGTTGCTTGATTTGGTAGAGGGACGTGATTGATTTTTTCGTTGTTGTAGTGTACGATATTTTTACTACTTGGATTGTACTGTTTAAGACTAGTTTATTATATTAAACTATTTAAAATAAAATTTTATTTTCATTGATGCAAACATACAAACTAACATAAAAAGTAAAACACAAACAACAACAAAATACAGCTCTAAACTACTGGATAAAAACGGCGTAAAATCCCATGGATGCTCTGTTGATGCTTCACGTACAGATCCAACGACCTACGCTTCTAAAGCATGTCATGGATGTTCAACATGCTTTGTACATCGTCATCCGTCCTAATCCTCATGGACGAGAAGTAAATGCGGCAATCGTCTCTGCACTCCGGTTTGCGATAAGTGATACTAGTGACCTCACGGTCATTACCAACCACTTAAACTTTGAGCTCCACTTTATCCTTCAAACCGGCGTAGATGATGCTTTCTCGGATACTGCATAAAATAGGGTTTGGACATGAGAAGTAGACACCTTCTTCTGTCATGGTGATTTGGCTGCCATGGTGAATAGCGGTAAGCCTGTTCTCACTTGAATACTAAGTTGAACAAATTTCCATTTTGGAGTGAAATGTTGCTGTGAAAAGAATGAGGGTCAGTGTGGGTATTTATAGGAATCGTCACTGATTATCCACCATTGATATTGTCGGTGCGATATAGACCGTTAAAAATATATCTGTTGGGGCACAGTTATCAAGACGAACAAAAGTGGGTCATTGATCAAATCTGGCAGTGGAATCGTGTCCGTTAAAATTAAATAAAAACGGATTTACCTATAAGGGACATACATCCATTTCGTAATTTGCGAATCAGATGTACCTTACTGCTAGCTACTTCCGTTAGCAAAAACTTTAATAACGGATGTATGTTGACAAAATCTACTTCCGTTATGATATTTTTGTAAAACGGAAGTAGAATTTCTTACGTAAATCCGTTAGCCAATTTTTAAGTTAAACAGAATTATGTCTATTTCAGTAAATCCGTTTTGAAATTTTCTTCAAAACGGATGTACATGTCTGGTATGTACTTTCGTCTTTGTAAATTTCAACAGGGGTATTTTCGGAATAAAATTCTTGGTGGGGGTATAAATTGAAAGAGTGGAGGTCCAAAATAAACCCCACACACATTGGGTTAAAAAGCCCAAACCTTCTTGCTTGCAAAGCCATGTTGGCCCATTCCTTTTTTATGTGCGAACCATTGGCCCAATACTATCTTATTGGTTTTTCTTTTATTCATTTACTTCATAGCTTTTGGACCATTGGCCCAATACTATACTATTTTTTTTACAATAAAAAACTCTGGATAATTCTTTCAAATAATTATACATAATACAATTGGGGATATAATTAAGAACTTTAGAGATAGCATAGGGTCAAGATACTCTTGCTAAACAACGAGAAACTTGATTCGCTTATATCCTAACAAAACTTATCCTAAAATTTGGTAAATCATTCAGCTCCTTTGGCACCTTTGTAAAACATCCTAAACATATATGGATGATCTAGTCATTGTGAATTTCAAACTGTTACAAAGATCTTGATTGGTAAGATACAGTTTAATTGGTGCATTGCCTTATTTATTTTCAATTTTCTAATATGTTTGACACTTTGAGTAAATAATACGTTTAAAAGACCCCAATGAGAATGCAAAAGAGAGGGGCAACAACCAATAATGATTGATTGATTGTAAGTTGTAACTACTTCAAGAGAAAACAACTGCAGACTAGCAAGTGTATGTCAGTAGTTCAGACCAGAATTGCCACTTTATATATCTTCAGTAACTAACTTGGCAGTTGCTCTGCTCCATCCAAATGAATTTTCTCTCTTCTTTAAGTTACTTCAAACACATATAAAGCTTTGTCAACAGCAACAGGATTTCCATTTAGTTCCATTATCTCTAGCTAATAAATATTAATAAAGAAAGAGAAAATCATTAAATTAATAAACAGATTAATCCTATGCAAATTATTCAAAATGACCATTATCTTTAGTTAATTAAGTTCAGTTGGATATATAAATATATTGCTTTGTAGCAAAGGTTTCTTTCTAAGTTTCTATACCATCATGTTGATCATTTCACTCTTATTCTTCTCCCTTCTCCTAATCACATCACCTTCATACAATATTGCTTCATCAGATCAAAAATTTACAACCACGACAGACATTCAAAATGGCGATAGAAACAACAACATATCACAACAAGTAAAAAGATACTTATCTCGTTTTGGTTACCTTCAAAATCCACACGTGAGTTTAGAATCAGCACTAAAGAAATACCAACAAAATTTTGGACTCCAAGTAACTGGAAAGCTCGATTCCAAAACACTGTCACAAATGATAACACCAAGATGTGGAGTTCCAGACATTCATAATCATATTCATAATACACACTCAACAACAAACCGTTTTGTATATTTTCCAGGAAAACCACGTTGGTCACGTGCAATGCCAATGACACTAACATATACCATCTCACGTGATCACATGATACATACCTTAAGCATGCAAGAAATAAGAGAAGCATTAAAACGTGCATTCTCAAGGTGGGCTTCAGTTATTCCTATTAGTTTTGTTGAAGCTAGAGAGGATGATTCTGTTAGTTTTGCGGATATCAAGATAGGGTTTTATAGTGGTGAACATGGTGATGGTGATCCTTTTGATGGAGTACTTGGTGTGTTAGCACATTCGTTCTCGCCGGAGATTGGAAGGATTCATCTCGACGCGGCGGAGACGTGGGCGGTCGATTTTGAGGTAACCAAGTCGGAGGTGGCTGTGGATTTGGAATCTGTGCTGACTCATGAGATAGGACATTTGTTGGGTTTGTCACATAGTTCTGTTAAAGAAGCTGTTATGTATCCAAGTTTGAGGCCAAGAGATAAGAGAGCTGATTTGAATATTGATGATATAAAAGGAGTGCAATCTCTTTATGGCTTTAATCCTCATTTTAAATCTCAGTGGTCGCAGCTTCAATCTGATATTTCTGCTAATCATGCTGCCATTTCCCCTTTTAGATTGTCTCCTATTGTTTTCATTATTATTTCCCTCATTCATATATACTATACTTTCTAATTCCATACATTTCTTTTGGTATACATAGCAAAATTTCATATCTAACATAGACTCCCATCACTCTAATTTACTGAAATTTAGAGTGCGATTGGTTGCATCGACAAGAACTAATTTTGACAGAATTTATTTTAGTTAAAGTGAGTTAAACATAACGAGTTTCTTCTTTAGAAATAGTTACTAGATATGTGATTCCTACCAATTCATGTTGTCTGGATAAGTTTAATCAAAATTACGTTTGGGTATGTTTGGGGGGATTTGGGAGGGTTTTGGAGAGAAGGGCTTGGTGTATATTTTAATATCTATTTGAGATTTTAAAAAATTGAAAAAATAAGATGATAGATAATGATAAAATATTGTTAATCACACTTGATTTTGTTTAGAAACATTTTATAACTTCCTCAATTCATAATGGTTGGTAAAAATACTAAGAACGCTTTTGTGGAATGGTTTAAATCAATTCAGTTTTTAATACTTTGCAACTTTATTTCTTTTTAATTCATTCTATAAAACGCCTAAAATTTGTGAAATAGTTGGTAGAGATACAAAGAACGCTTTTGTGGGGAGGTATGGTCGATTAATTAGAAAATAAGTCAGGTATCTTGAGAGAATGTATGTCATCAAAAGAAGCTTAGGGGTTTGGGGGGATCTATAATTGTTCAACACTTACCTTTAGAGTAACGTTATCTAGCCAAAATGTTCAAACTAAAAATAGCCAAAAACCAAGTTACAACACTAATTAACCAAGTTTTATAGGCCATTAACCAACCTGCGTTTTCCCAGTTTTTAGTCAATGGCCTAGAATACTGTGAAAAAATAGGTTGGTAAATGACTTATAAACTTGGTTAATTGGTGTTGTAATTTGGTTTTTGGCTATTTTTGACTGGAACATTTTGGCTAAATAACATTACTCTACCTTTATTATCTAAAATAGTTATACAACATACTCTTTTAGCTAGCGTCACTCTCACCCGTGGTTGTTAAACTCTCGAGTCAACTCTTACGAGTTTACGAGTCTACGAGTCTAGATCACAAAAACGAGTCAACTAGCAGGTAAACTCTCTTTTTCGTAAACTCGTACGAGTTCAAGTAAACTCTGGTAGAATCGGTAAACTCTCGATTTTACACTCCGCAAGATCAGAGTTCTTCTCTACTAGGTTTTACATCTTTTTTCTTCAATCATAAATTGCTTTCTTCTTCTCCTCCTATTTCTTTCCCTTCCCCCATATCCTTTGCTCCTTCTTTGTATGTGTTTAATTTTGTATAACTTTATGTTCCCATCTCTTTGTTTGCTCGGCTTTTTATGCAAATTAACATCCCCCCTTCTATTTGTTTTAAGGATACCGCGATTTGTAGCGAGATTGGTTTGGGTGTCTTTTGCATCAATATTGTAAATTAATTTTATATAAAGGGGTTTACAGTATTGGGTGTAGTAGTGAGTGCAGGTTTGGTTTGTGGCTTTTGAGTGTTCTGGGTAGGGTTTTGGGTGACTGATGGGGTTGTATTTTCTGGCCGACGGTTAGAAAAGGTTGATGAACGATCACGAAATTTGTCCTCTTGAAGTTTGGCAAGACTAATCGCATGAGAAAGTGAAACTGGTTGAAATGCTTGAACCTCTCTACGAATCGCAGGCTTAAGACCAGAAATGAAACAACTGAGATAAAAGTTCGAAGGTAAACCTGCTATTCGGTTGGCCAATGACTTGAAAGCTGCTTGATATTCACTCATGGTGGTTGTTTGGGACAGCTTAAACAGAGCTCCGCGAGGGTCATCGAATTGTGAGGGAGCGAAACGCATCTCCAACGCCGCGAGAAACACCGGCCACGACAGAAGTTGACCGTTTTAGTGCATCCACTGAAACCAAGTGAGAGCTTCACCCTCCATGTAAAAGGAAGCGAGACGCAAGCGTTGATCCGGTGGTGTGTGATGAAAATCGAAGAATTGGTTGATCTTAAAGATCCAACTCAAGGCGTCGGTTCCATTGAATATGGGAATGTCAAGCTTAATAGTGGTGGTGGAAAAGGGTTAATTGTTGAGTGGATCTGTTTGGAAGCCAGGTGGGGGTAGTTGAGCTCGAATGTTGGTCATTTCGGTGGTGAGGGCGGCAATTGATTGCTGGATCTGGTGGAGGGTTGCATTGAAGTCTGGGTTATCGGAAGAGGAGGACATGGTTCAAGAAAATGAAAGCACCAATGCAAGTAATATGGCGACACAAGAGTAATACTGAGAGGAAAATCTAGCTATTCTAGGCTACACTAACATTCATAAATTCTTGCTTGCTTTATTCAAATGATTGGGTGACCATAAATAGTCCCTCAATAGTACTACATTGTACACTGACAGCTCATAGAGAATATTTCTAAGATTTTACAGCTGGTACAATAAGAGAAGCTTCTAGTATTATTCCCCTAGTAGCAAGCATATTCCAACGGCTCCATTGAGCAACTAGTGCATAGCAAAGTCTTTCATCCATTTGGGCTTTATCTTGTTCCTTTTGGGCCTTCCTAGTGGCACCTTCTCAATTCCTTCTTCTTCAAGGCCCATTAGTTCTTCCTCTTCCCATTCTTGGTCCATAGCTGGGGCCCTAGATATCATCAGGCTCGTAGGAACTTTTAGAATTGTTCGGACTCTCTGAGGTCTGATCATCAGACTCCAGCGAGAACAACTGTGCCAACACACCTAGCACTCCATCAAAAGGATCCCCATCACCATGATCACCACTATAAAATCCAATCTCAATTCCATGAAATGGATGTATTTATGTAAACCACATAGTATCATTTACTAACTGCTACAGATTATTAAAACATGAAAAGAATAAAACGATGATGCAAATTTTCAGGCCAGGTGCTCTTTATTGGTGAATGCATATGATAACTGTAGAAACAGTGGTTGTCATACCCTAATTTTGTCCGTCCAAGTCAAAACCTTTTTTTCAAACAAAAATGGAAACAATAAGGGTAATTCATAATTTGTGTAGGTTAATGGACTTTCGCATTTATGTGTATTTGTCCCCTATCTCGCATTTTTATTTGAATTACGCGCACGCGCCAGTCGTAACTGCGTGAGCTTCCCTTTTGCCCTTGCCATTTGGCATGCATTTTAATCTTCAAAAAGGCCATTTATTGATCGTTATTAATTTTTGGCACCCAAAAAAAAAGAAAACATTTTTATTAATTTTTGAGAATTTTAGGGAATAAAATAGTGCATGTTTCAATATCTGTGGGTATTCAAATGAGAGCAAGTTAATTATTTTTAAACTAAACCAAGTCAATGATGAAAAATACAATTTATTCTATCAATGATAATTTTCGTATAATTTTTTGGAAGAAAATCCTAGTTCAAAATAATTAAAAGACATTTTTCCCATTTTTATTGCACAAGAAAGCTGAAAAATGACCATTAAATATTCCCCGATTCTTAAATGACAACTTTTATTGTCCTGAATAATTAGAGGGATATTTTTATGGTGCCCAAAAATATGTGACACATTTTCAATAGGTGCACTATCATTTGCATGCCCAAAAATTCAAAATTCAAATAAAAAGTACAAAGTGTCCTCAATAAGACAAAAGACCAAAAAGGAGAAGCAATTTTCCCTCTCTCTCTCTCTCCACAATTTCGAATTCCCTCTCTCTCTCTCTCCACAATTTCTTCCACACTCTTCTATTGTACAATTATTCCTTAAGAATATTCTTGTACTATCCTTAAACCTACCCATTTCATACACATCCCTAATTCCTACACACTCTCATGTAAATTCATACCCTTTTTTGTAAATGACACCATCCTCTCACACTCACTCCTTCATAAGAAATTGCAAACTTACTTAAAATACAACATCCCATTCCTATTCCACCCTTAACCCTAATTTCACCCAAGACCATATATAAGCCTACTCTCCCAAAATACAAAAAAGGAGAAGTTCATTTTTTGCACAAAACCTCTCCTTTCTCCTCTCTTGGGCGAATACTTCCTCTCTCCCTCACCTCATCTTTTCCAATTACCTCACTCAATCATCCATCAAAACACATTTCCTACACTAAATCTTCCATCCTTCTTGCATTCTTCTCAAAGATTCACCTTCAAATTCAAGGATCAAGTTCAAAGTTGAAGATTGAAGAGTAGATTAAAAGGGTTTTGCATTCATTTATCTCATTTCCTTCCTTATTCTAGCTTGGAGTTGAGGTATACTTTAAAACCTAGCATCATCTTCCAATTTTAGCATCAAAGATGTAAATCATCACTTCATTTTGGCATCCCATTGCATTTTACTGTCATAATGTTAGCATAGTTGTTGTTGTTGAGTGAGAGATGTATTTCAAGTATTTTGACAAACACTTTGGGAGGTTTGGGTGCTTGGAATGCTTCTCTCCTTTAGAATAAATTGTGTGTTGTTGTTATGTCACTCATTTCTTGTTGTTTTCATGAATAAAATGATGATTTGAAGCTTATTTCATTTCGCATATTAGAGGAAAATTAGGGTTTGTGTGATTGTTTTCTTTGCTTGATCATGTGAATCCTAGCCAAAAGTTTAAGCTATGTTGTTCTCTTGCATTATCTTGTGTTTCCATGAATAAAATGAGATTTAGGGTCTATGTTCATTTCGCATATTAGAAAGAAATTAGGGTTTATGAGATTTTTGATGAGTTGGTTGTCTAATCTTGCAATTACTTCTTGGAATTGAATCTTGATTATGATGTTTGTTTGCTTAAAACTTGTTGTTCTCATGAATTTGCTTGCAAATCATGTCCTATGTTGATGATTGACAAGAGGACTCTCACTTGTGCTTTGATGCACACTTTAAGTGTTGAGGATTGCCTTTCAATTTCTTTTGTGATTCCTAGTGAACAAGAATGCAAATTTAGGTTTCCTTTCCTTACCAATTGCTTTGATTATCAAAAACAACTTATAAATCATTTTGAAATGCTCTTGGTCTTGAAAATGCCTTTGCCTATTCACATATTGTGCCATAAATGCCTAGTTAGGTTCATCCCATTGCCTAGCATCTTCAATAAGATGTGCAACTTAGGTTCATTTTCTTGCCCATTCATGCATTTTTGCCAAAATGTTCAACTTGGGTTTTTCATTCCTTGCCTATCTATGTATCGTGTCATAATGTGTGTAGTCTAGGTCCGCTTTCAATCAAAAGCTTTTTTAAGCATCAAAATCATTCCCTAAACAAGAATCAATCCAATTGCGAAAACTCTTCAAAATCAAACTTTGTTAGTAGTCTTGCGAAGCCTTTGCTTGCATGAGTATTAACAATGAGGTACTAGTGGCGATCACTTGGAGCCTTTGCTCAATTGATCATCATGAATGCCTAATTTTCCTAAAGATTCTCACTAAATCAAAAACTTTGTTAGTAGTCTTGCGAAGCCTTTGCTTGGATGATTATTAACAATGGAGTGCTAATGGTGGTCACTTGGAGCCTTTGCTCAATTGGTCATCATGAAAGCTCAATTTTCACAATTAAACAAGATAAAAAACAAAAACCTTTTTCTAGACAACCCGGAACTACGTAGCTTTGAATTCTCCATCGCACCGGGAGATACGTAGGAGCGGATACTCTCCGTCAAGCACAACAAACCCAAAACATTTTTCCTTTCAAAAACCGAACACTTTTCCAAAATAAAACATTTTTTAAAAACATGAACTACGTTGCTTTGAATTCTCCATCGCACCGGGAGATACGTAGGAGCGGATACTCTCCGTCAAGCGCGAAAACTAAAGATTTTTCATTAAGTCATTCATCAACAAAAGAGGTAAACACGGAGCATTTTTCCGAATCAACTTTGCAAATCACATATTTAATTAAGGTAACCCTTCTTTGAAGGGACGTTATGGGGTGCTAATACCTTCCCCATACGTAATTAGACCCCCGAACCCAAATCTAATGGTTCCAAAGACCATTGATTTCCAAAAAAGATTTTTCCGATGTTTTACCTTTAAAAAAATATTGGTGGCGACTCTAAAATCCAGTTGTGCGAAGAAAAATCCCTCCAAGGATTTTTCGGGGTGCGACAGTGGTTAGGCATTGAGAATGCCTACAACTCAAAAAATTCAAAAGAGAGTTAGCGAAAGATGAATGGGTATGGCAATTGAAAACTAATGCTGTGTTTGGGAGGCATGAAAAGTGAAAGAAAAGAAAAGAAAAGTTAGGGAACGGATCAATTTCCTCTGTTTGGGTGTCATATCAAATGGGAAGGAAAGGAAACATTTAGTGGGCCCCACACCAAAATTCGTTTCCCCCAATTCGAGAAGAAAACTGAAAGAAGGCGGTCATCAGAAATACAAGGGAAAGAAGGCGCCACTTTTTAATTCAAATGATACAAATAACCTTGATCTAACTATTAATCCTCTCATTTTTATTTTATCATCACACTCCGCAAGATCAGAGTTCTTCTCTTCCAGGTTTTACATCTTTCTTCTTCATCGTAAATTGCTCTCTTCTTCTCCTCCTATTTCTTTCCCTCCCCCTCATATCCTTTGCTCCTCCTTTGTATGTGCTTAATTTTGTATAGCTTTTTGTTCCCATTTCTTGTTGTTTGCTGGGCTTTTTATGCAAACTAGTATTTTACCCGTGCATACGCACTGGTGATACTGTATAGTCGGTGTATTGCCATGAAGTCATAATAGTAATTGAGAAGATAATCATAAGTTGTGAACAATGTCCAAAATGTATGATTTGAAATTCAAAGTGGAAAGAGATAGGTATTATATCATATAACATACAAATGAAAATTATATTGAGTCGAAGAAAATAAAGGAGATTGCCAATCAGAATTACATTGATCCATAATAATGTATTTGGACATTAGAGGTAAAATATGCATCCCCGTTGACACTCTCATTTTCATACTTGTTGACCCTCCCGTTAGCACTCTCGTTACCTCTCTCGTTGCCACTCCCGTTGCAGCTCCCATTGCCAGTCTCTCGTTGGCGCTCCCATTGCCACATGTTAACTCATATTATTCTATATGATTTAATATTAATTAAATCATATTCGTTTAATTATAAGTAAGTTATTTTGTAAAGTTTGGTAGTGGCTAAAGTTGTATTTTTATAATTCTTAGTGGTTAAATTGATTGATTTTAATAGTTCTAATAGAGAGATTATAGTAAATAATAAATTTTAGTTGGAGCAAAAATGAATAAACAAAATCGGTATCTTCTTATAATATTAATAATGGAGTAAAAGGTAAAATATGCAGCCTCGTCGCTCTCTTTCCCTCTCTTGTTGGCACTCTCGTTGGTGCTCTCGTTCCCTCTCTTGTTGGCACTCCCGTTGCCGATTTCGTTGTCAGTCTCTCGTTGCCGCTTACGTTGCCGCATGTTTTCTCCTTTTTCTATATGATTTCATATTAGAATTGTTAGTGGTTAAATTGATTGATTTTATTTATTACATAAAAAATTGATTGATTTTAGTAGTTTTAATAGAGAGATTATAGTAAATAGTAAATTTTAAATTATTGAGTGTGATATTAATTTAATAATTTATTTTTTTGGAATAAATAATTTTGAAACTATTGTTAGAGGTATGATTTTTTTTGACAATTGGTAGTAGTTAAATTGACTAATTTTAGTAGTTTGAGTAAATTATAGAAATAGTTAAAAAAATTATGTTTTTAGTAAAAAAAACTGACAAAAAGGTGATTTTTTATGGAAAGAAAAACTGAAAAAAAATTGGAAAAAAAACTGAAAAAAAGCTGGTTTTAAAATTTGCTGTTTTTTTGTCCTTTTGCTGCGTCTATTGCTGTTTCTGATTGCAGTTTTCAATCAGTTTTTTGTCCCTCACTTTTTTGTCCATCTATCGTTGCCATTCCCGTGGCCTCTCCCATTGGCGCTCTCATTGCCACTCCCGTTGGCATTTTACTCTTTTATAGTAATTATAAAATAGTTATTTGGTAATTTTTTTTAGTGGTTAAATTGATTAGTTTTAGTAGTTATTTTGTAATTTTTGGTAGAGGTTAAAGTTTTTTTACAATTCTTTTTTTGACAATGGATAGTGGCTAATTGATTTATAGTGACTAATTATTTTATTAATTTTAGTAGTTTGAGTAGATTATAAAAATAGTGAAAATTGATTTATAGTGACTAATTGTTTTTATAAAAATATTGACAACCGTTTTTTAAAAAAAATTAAAAAATCAGTTTTTTTAAAAAAAATTGAATTTTAAAAAAAAAGGCTAAAGTGCTCCCGGGTCCCTTATTTTTATTTAAAGTAACGATTTGGTCGTTTATCTTTTTTTTTGTCTCAAATGAGTCCTTTATGTTTTAAATTTTTGACACATAAATCCTTTTCTGTCCTAAATCAGTCCTTTATGTTTCAAATTTTTAACACATAAATCCTTTTTTTGACACATAAATCAGCACTGTTAACGGAAAAGGATTTATGTGTCAACAATTTGAAAGATAAAGGACTTATCTACTTTCTATATAATCAAAATATATGCCAGCACATTTATATTTTTAGACATCACCAAATTTTGACATTTGTCACAATTTAGGGGCAAAATAGACAATTCACCACATAAAGACAAAATATTACAGTATCACTACAGTGCGCTACAGTGACGTTTCTGACGCGCTACAGTACCGCTTATGTCACTCTACAGTACGCTACAGTGACGTTTCTGTCGCGCTACAGTACCAATACAGTTTTTTTTTGGCTAAAGAGCTCCTGGGGTCCCTTATCTTTATTTAAAGTAACGAATTAGTCCTTTATGTTTTTTTTGTCCCAAATAAAGGACTAATTCGTTACTTTAAATAAAGATAAGGGACCCCAGGAGCTCTTTAGCCAAAAAAAAACTGTATTGGTACTGTAGCGCGACAGAAACGTCACTGTAGCGTACTGTAGAGTGACATAAGCGGTACTGTAGCGCGTCAGAAACGTCACTGTAGCGCACTGTAGTGATACTGTAATATTTTGTCTTTATGTGGTGAATTGTCTATTTTGCCCCTAAATTGTGACAAATGTCAAAATTTGGTGATGTCTAAAAATATAAATGTGCTGGCATATATTTTGATTATATAGAAAGTAGATAGAAAGTAGATTATCGTTCCCCCTTTTATTTGTTTTACTGATTACTGATTCCACGGTTAAGCGAGATTGGTTTCGATGTCTTTTGCATCGATATTGTAAATGAATTTTATATAAAGGAAGCGGTAAAAATAACACTTAATGCTCGTAAAAGAATTTTAAATGGAAAAATGGGGTTTAGCATAAGGATGTAGGGACGGTTGATTGTTGCACATTTGTGGAATTTAGTCCATATATGACTTCAGCTTTTTAGCTTCTTATCTTTATTTTCACTGATTACATTGTCCTTATAATGTTTATTTTTTTTAGTTTGAAAAATAATATTAACATATTTTAATTTTTACATATAGAGATTTGCTGGGATCTATATTTGGAATCACAGTTATTTGGAATCACATTACTTCTTCGAATCTCAACCTTCTGCCTTGATTGATCTACCATCTGCAAATTTGATGTTTCTCTTCACACTTTCATCAAGCTCACAGAACCAGCCTTTTTTGCCTGTGGTTTGAACAACCAGTGTCAAGGTACCAGAAATCAACTACTTTCCCTTCAGCATCAATTATAGGCATTAACACTTCTTCTTCGATATCAGAACTCTCACAGTCAGCATATTGAGCCTTTCCTTCCTTATTCTTCCTAGGTACTCTTTCATTAACACATTAATCAGCAAAATGTCTCCACTTTTGACAATTATAACATTGAATATGCTTGTTGTTCGATTTCTTCTTAGTTTTCTTACTATTCTCTCCTTCAGCCTTGCTAGACTCAACATTATCACTATCATCAGAGTTGTCTACCTGTTAACCTGCATTTTCGACAGGCTCAATTAAATGCAGTCAATGAGGTTTGACTTGTCACTTTAAAATAGAAATGTTGATTTTCGACATTGGGATGGTAATTCAAAGGTGATTTTCGACTTTCGACTACTTCACAAAGACGGTGAAATTGAGGCCTTGAAGGCAATACTTCGACAAAAGGGGAATAAAAATCCAATAACAAATCAGGGCTAAAGCAGCATTATCGAAGAACGTAGCAGTTACGCCGTCGAAAGATACGGCCGTTGTTGTCGAAGATTGTAGCAGTTACTATCTCAATTCTCTAAAATGGGTGGATTTATGTAAACCACATAGTATCATTTACTAATTACTACAGATAATTAAAAGACGAAAAAAAATAAACAAAGATGCAAATTTCCTTGTCATGTGCTCGTTATTGGTGTATGTATATGTGGCTTGTTGTACAACTGTGATGCACTCGGTGAATTTCGTTGTGATGCTGTGATGATTGACGAATTTTGTTATCCTTAAGGGTAGATGAGTGAGGTAGAATGCAAGCTAGTTTATCAGAGTAGCGCAGCGGAATCTTAGCATGTCGTATTGGGGAGGAACTTTGATAGGGCTTGGGGGTGATCACGTGGTACCAACGTGATTACGCTCAAATCCCTATCGGAGGTCCTTCGGGAGAGGAGGTGTCTGGTTGTTATTTCTCAAAGTTACCTAGCTGAATAAGTAGGAGGGACGGCCGCCCAATCACTTACCGCCGATAATCCGAGAAATGGTGATCAGCACGATGGATAGCATTAGTTGTCTAGATGGCTTAGTCATTGGTGGGAGAGTGTTAGCCTTGGCGGATAAAAATTTCGAGGACGAGATTCCTTTAAAGTGGGGGAGAGTTGTAACAGCCCAAATAATTGATTTAATTATTCTATTAATTGATTTAATTAAGTCATGAGGAAAATAAAATAATTATATAGGTGTTATTATATTTGGGCCTTGGTTGGGTTAGAAATAATTAATTTAAGGGGTGGGGTGTAGCATTTGGGCTTAAGCGGTGGAAGAAGGCCCGTGATCCAAGGGCCCAATATGATAGGCGTATACTTAAGCTAAAAAAAATTAGGTTTAGCTCATTTGTGCAAGAAAGAAAGAAAACGCGAATTAGAGAAGGGAGTGAGAGAGGGGAGGCGCGGCCAAAGGAGAAGAAGGAGAAGAGGGAGGCGCAACCTAGGAGGAGCAAGGAAAGGCTAGGGTTTCACTCGTTTCATCTCCTAAGGGCTAAGGTAAGGGTGGGTCTCATCTTCTCTATAATAGGGTTTTATGATGGGGACTAAGTAAGGGTAGGCTCTATGTATGCCGTTTTATGTATTTCTAGTGATTATTGATGAACCCTAGGCAGATGATAACTTGTTGAGGAATTGTGATTTGCGTGCTAAGTGCTTGAATACTCGTTGATGGTATTGTGATTGATAATGATTTGGGATGAATAAGACAATTCGATGTTCATATTGTTGAATTGAACCTTGATGATGGAATTTGGTGTTTTAATATGTTGATGTGATCATATATGTGATTTTTGATGTTTGGTGGATGATTTTTGATGATACTATATGTGTTCATGATTGTTGTAACTGGTGTTGTGATTGATCATGTAAAAATTTGAAAAAGAAATGCTGAATTTACTGTTCATGGGCGCCACGGGCGCCATAGGTGATGTTGCACATAATGTGCTTGAATGTTGCTCCACGGTTACTGTAGCAGGGCGCCATGGGCGCCATGTGCAGTGTGCGTGTGTGTTGCGTGTTGCAGGCGCTGGGCGCTAAGGGCGCCGTGTGCGTGTGTGTTGTGTGTTTCCCGCGTGTGTGCGTGTTTTGTGGGTGCTGCTGGGCGCCAAGGGCGCTGTGCGCCCGTGTTGCCTGTGTGTGTTGCGCTGTGTTGCGCGTGTTGCCTGTGTGTGTTGCGCTGCGTTGCGCGTGTTGCCTGTGTGTGTTGCGCTGTGTTGCTTCTGGATGTCTAAGTTGTGTCTTAGGCGCCCAGTGCCTGGGCGCCATTTTTCAGGATGTTCCCGGTTTTTATTGAAAACTGTTTTCGCTATATCTTTTGACTCGGGGGTCCGTTTTAAGTGTTTCAAAAAGCGTTGTGAAGCCTTTTCAGTTGTCTATCTGTGTGTTCCATTTTTAAAAATAAAAACTTATTATTTCTGAAGGTTGCTGGGCACCCCAAGTGGCTGTTCCCGGTGGTCGTTGCTGTGACATTGAAAAATCGTTTTGGTGTCTTTAAAAATCCCCTTTTGCGTATAATCAGTGGTTTTAGCGTCCAAGTGTCAAAAGTGATGATTTTGACGATGATGCCCTTAGTGGCTAGTTAAATGACGTTTTTGCCCTTAGTGGCCAATATTATTGATGATGATGTGTAAATGACGATGAAGCCCTTAGTGGCTAGTTAAATGACCTTTTTACCCTTAGTGGCCAATGTTGTTGATAATGATGTGTAAATGACGATGATGCCCTTGGTGGCTAGTAAATGACGTTTTTTCCCTCAGTGGCTATTGTTTGAATTGATGATGTTTATGAATAAGTGACGTTGAGGCCCAAAAGGCTAAGTGACGATAAGTCCCAAAAGGCTAAGTGACGATAAGGCCCAAAAGGCTAAGTGACGTTGTTGTGTGTAATTATGAATTGACAGGTGCTGTGCCTCTTATTTGGCAAATTGGTAAGTGACGGGTCACATAGTTGACCGTGATTGTGTGTTTGTGCGTGGTGCATGTCATAGTGTCTCATGCATCCCATATGCATAAACCCAGTGACGTTTGAGGCCCAAAAGGCTAAGTGACGATGAGGCCCAAAAGGCTAAGCGACGTTTGTGAAAAGGTACCTCATGCATATGCCCGCGAGTGGGTTGCATTTCATACTCCTGCATGACATTGTGACAACTCGTTGTGCCGAGTAACTTGATGATGAGATTGACTGTTTACCCTTGCTGATGGAATTGACTGTTTTATCCTTGATGATTGACTTGATGTTTCGTGGTGTGGTAGATATAGTGTCATAACTCTAGCTTAGTGCTCATCATATGCTTTATTATATGGTTAGATGAACTCACCCCTTCTGTTTGAATGTTACCCCTATGCGGTAACGTGCAGGTGAGCACAAGTGAAGGCTTAGGAACCTTCGCTAGCTGAGTCGGGTCGTCTGCTCTGAAATGTAACACTTGGGGGAAATAGAATGTTGTTTTAGTTTATTCAAGACTGTGTATAATTGTTGGACTTTCCGCGGTGAAGTTGTATTTTAATTGACAATGACGTTTTGAAAGTATTATAAGACTGTTTTCGAAAAGCGAGTAATTTGGCGTGTGAGGTTTAACGAAGTAAGTGTGACATCCCTTGTGGTGTAATTAAAAATTTGAAACTCTGATTTTACAAACAACTTAGCGGGTAGAAAAGGGGTGTTACATTAGTGGTATCAGAGCAATGGTTGGTCCTTCCGGCCAAGTCGTCGAGTCGTTGTGTCGGTTAACGACCAACTGTTGTGTGTTGTCCTAACCATTGTTTGTGTGTAGTGGTGCTTCTGCAGGTGGAGGTAAACCGAGGGTTGCTAATGGTAAGCAGGCTAGTGGGAGAGATGCTCCCACTGGCATTGTGCGCTATGTTGTGCCTCCATCTGTGAAATTCTATGTCCTGTTTGTGGTCCTTGTTGTTGGCCTCCTTGTTGCATGACTCTAAATGATTTACCTTGTTGTTTAAATGCTCACACGTGTTTTGATTCGGTTGAACTATTTCATATATATATCTTGAATCGTTAATGTGGGTATGTTATTTAAAAACGAGCCGTGTACCAAAAGACTGTTCTTCTTGAACTTATATCAATGTTATTTTTGGTGATTCGCGTATCATTTTATGAGCACGTAATATGTTTGAATTGATTAGACTCCATTACTCATCATTGTATTTGGTGTAAGTACGTCGTTATAGCATGTTTTATTCGTGTTTGTTAAATGCCTTATGGGGATGTATTTGTTGGATGCTACATGAAATCGATCTTGTACGCTCGAGTTCTATTACAAGAATTGTTTTAATCGTTACTTCTTGACTCATACTATGTGGTTTCGTAGTTTGAAAATGAAGTGATATTTTCCGAAAAACTGCCTGCGAAAGCCTATTGAACAATTTATGGTTGGATACTAAAATTGGTGTTAAATTTATTTTTGAATTCTAGCCGTGTATGGAGTTGTTACTGCTAAATGTTGCTGTTCCCTGAAAATAAATGTTGCGGGTTCCGAAAATAAGTGCTACTGTTTTCTGAAAGTAATTGTCGCTTTTTTCTGAGAATAATGGGTGCTGTTTTTCCGAAAATAATTGCTACTGTCTTCGAAAAGTTACTGTTACTATTTTACTGTTGCGATTAGATGTTGTTGTTGTGGAGATCAAAAGAAATAAATTTATTCTTTGACTTAGGATTTTAAATAAAATTGGAACATAATTTTCTAGTTGGTCTTGTTTGAAAAAGAGTAACGATTTTCTGTTGTATAAGTTTCGAAACGTTTGACTAATAATTCGATTAATAATAATGAAGGTTGCATATATGTTCATTATGGACATTGTTTGCACGTGTTGCTTTTATTGGACTGCTGAGTTTTGGTGTTAATCGAGTATCTAAATGTCGTGTGTGATATGCTGTATGAAACTAAGTGTGTCTTATTCTTGTAAATTGAATATGGGATTAACTAGAGACATTTTATAAAACTGAATTTATGTGGTTTATTTGGAGAAAATTTTATAAAGCTGTATTTTTGGGTTATTTAGTGAAACTAGTGAGGTACTGACTGAAAGTTATGATTGATGTAGTTGTTTTGGCTCGAATTGCGTGTAAGTGTAATTTTAGTCGAAAAAACGTAAAACCGACAATTAATGAATTTTGTGGAAATTGATGTTTGAATATATATGATTATTAGGAAGTTTAAATTATGCCTGATGGCTGAATTTGTGGCTGCGTGGATGTTTAATTTGTTGCTAGGCTCACTGTGTAGGCACTTTGAGTAGGTTTGACTTTCAGCTAAACTGGGACTGTTTTACTGGTTGATAAATTATGTAGCACACAGTTTTAGAAACTAGACTGAACGCTTGTCATTTTGACTTTGGTTTGGTCACATTTGGAGTAGTATAGCTCCAGTTATGGGCTTCGCAAGTTAGGATAAAATTCTAGGGACTATATGGACATAGAGTCAGTGTTTTGATTGTGGTGTTTTCAAATGAACTCCTTTTCGAATGAATCCAATTTCTTTGAAAACTAGACAAAATGATTTACTGTTTAGGCTGAAGTTTCGTGTTATTTGGGTTTGTTTTGGGCATTGTAGAAGAGTCACAACTTTGGACACAGTCGCTGCCCCGTTTTCTGGACCTACTGCCTTGTTTGAGAAAATTGTGCTATTTGACGCATCATTTTCAAATTCTAAAAATATAGCCAGAAACTAGACTTCGTAAGTATTCCGTAGAGGGGTTGTTTGCAATATTCTGATGTCGTTTGATAGGGTAAATAAATTGTTGAAATTTATGTGTGAGTGCTGGAACTTTCTGCGTTGCTTAGTTTGTACTGTCACTGTAACGGAAAAACAGTTTTTGCAATATCTTTTGAACCAGGAGTCCGATTTGAGTAAACTAAAATGTTTCGGAAAGCTTATTCAGAGGCCTTACTGAATATTCTAATTTCAAGCCAAAATTGACTGGTTCTGGTGTTGTTGATTTTTAGGCGTGTCGGTTGATTTAAGTTGTTGTGGCGTTGTCAGTGTCGTAGTGCCCGTAATTGTTGTTGTGTTGTCGGTGGCCTAGTGCCCTAGTTGCTGTTGTTGTTGGTGATGGGATTGTTGGTCCCGGAGTTGTCTCCGCATTGTTGCTTTGCTGTGCTTTGTGGTTGCCTTGTTGATGATAATGATTTTTCTTTGATGTTGTTGGTTGTTGTGTTGTGGGTAACGCCGAATGGCCCACAGTGTTTTGTAGTGGGTACCGCCGATATGGCCCACATTGTTTTGCCGAGGGAACCGCTGAATGGCCCGAAACGTCTTGATGAATTTTGTGTTGTAGGCCTATGGCCGATGTTGTGATTTAGTTGTTGATGTCGCCTGAGTGGCAAAGTTGTTTGTTGATGTTGTTGTCATGTTGTTAAATTATGTGGCTTGTTGTACAACTGTGATGCACTCGGTGAATTTCGTTGTGATGCTGTGATGATTGACGAATTTTGTTATCCTTAAGGTCAGATGAGTGAGGTAGAATGCAAGCTAGTTTATCAGAGTAGCGCAGCGGAATCTTAGCATGTCGTATTGGGGAGGAACTTTGATAGGGCTTGGGGGTGATCACGTGGTACCAACGTGATTACGCTCAAATCCCTATCGGAGGTCCTTCGGGAGAGGAGGTGTCTGGTTGTTATTTCTCAAAGTTACCTGGCTGAATAAGTAGGAGGGACGGCCGCCCAATCACTTACCGCCGATAATCCGAGAAATGGTGATCAGCACGATGGATAGCATTAGTTGTCTAGATGGCTTAGTCATTGGTGGGAGAGTGTTAGCCTTGGCGGATAAAAATTTTGAGGACGAGATTCCTTTAAAGTGGGGGAGAGTTGTAACAGCCCAAATAATTGATTTAATTATTCTATTAATTGATTTAATTAAGTCATAAGGAAAATAAAATAATTATATAGGTGTTATTATATTTGGGCCTTGGTTGGGTTAGAAATAATTAATTTAAGGGGTGGGGTGTAGCATTTGGGCTTAAGCGGTGGAAGAAGGCCCGTGATCCAAGGGCCCAATATGATAGGCGCATACTTAAGCTAAAAAAAATTAGGTTTAGCTCATTTGTGCAAGAAAGAAAGAAAACGCGAATTAGAGAAGGGAGTGAGAGAGGGGAGGCGCGGCCATAGGAGAAGAAGGAGAAGAGGGAGGCGCAACCTAGGAGGAGCAAGGAAAGGCTAGGGTTTCACTCGTTTCATCACCTAAGGGCTAAGGTAAGGGTGGGTCTCATCTTCTCTATAATAGGGTTTTATGATGGGGACTAAGTAAGGGTAGGCTCTATGTATGCCGTTTTATGTATTTCTAGTGATTATTGATGAACCCTAGGCAGATGATAACTTGTTGAGGAATTGTGATTTGTGTGCTAAGTGCTTGAATACTCGTTGATGGTATTGTGATTGATAATGATTTGGGATGAATAAGACAATTCGATGTTCATATTGTTGAATTGAACCTTGATGATGGAATTTGGTGTTTTAATATGTTGATGTGATCATATATGTGATTTTTGATGTTTGGTGGATGATTTTTGATGATACTATATGTGTTCATGATTGTTGTAATTGGTGTTGTGATTGATCATGTAAAAATTTGAAAAAGAAATGCTGATTTTACTGTTCATGGGCGCCACGGGCGCCATAGGTGATGTTGCACATAATGTGCTTGAATGTTGCTCCACGGTTACTGTAGCAGGGCGCCATGGGCGCCATGTGCTGTGTGCGTGTGTGTTGCGTGTTGCAGGCGCTGGGCACCAGGCGCCAGGCGCTGGGTGCCAAGGGCGCCGTGTGCGTGTGTGTTGTGTGTTGCCCGCGTGTGTGCGTGTGTTGTGAGTGCTGTTGGGCGCCAGGCGCTGGGCGCCAAGGGCGCTGGGCGCCAAGGGCGCTGTGCGCCCGTGTTGCCTGTGTGTGTTGCGCTGTGTTGCGCGTGTTGCCTGTGTGTGTTGCGCTGCGTTGCGCGTGTTGCCTGTGTGTGTTGCGCTGTGTTGCTTCTGGATGTCTAGGTTGTGTCTTAGGCACCCAATGCCTGGGCGCCATTTTTCAGGATGTTCCCGGTTTTTATTGAAAACTGTTTTCGCTATATCTTTTGACTCGGGGGTCCGTTTTAAGTGTTTCAAAAAGCGTTGTGAAGCCTTTTCAGTTGTCTATCTGTGTGTTCCATTTTTAAAAATAAAAACTTATTATTTCTGAAGGTTGCTGGGCGCCCCAAGTGGCTGTTCCCGGTGGTCGTTGCTGTGACATTGAAAAATCGTTTTGGTGTCTTTAAAAATCCCCTTTTGCGTATAATCAGTGGTTTTAGCGTCCAAGTGTCAAAAGTGATGATTTTGACGATGATGCCCTTAGTGGCTAGTTAAATGACGTTTTTGCCCTTAATGGCCAATATTATTGATGATGATGTGTAAATGACGATGATGCCCTTAGTGGCTAGTTAAATGACCTTTTTGCCCTTAGTGGCCAATGTTGTTGATAATGATGTGTAAATGACGATGATGCCCTTGGTGGCTAGTAAATGACGTTTTTGCCCTCAGTGGCTATTGTTTGAATTGATGATGTTTATGAATAAGTGACGATGAAAATAAGTGACGTTGAGGCCCAAAAGGCTAAGTGACGATAAGGCCCAAAAGGCTAAGTGACGATAAGGCCCAAAAGGCTAAGTGACATTGTTGTGTGTAATTATGAATTGACAGGTGCTGTGCCTCTTATTTGGCAAATTGGTAAGTGACGGGTCACATAGTTGACCGTGATTGTGTGTTTGTGCGTGGTGCATGTCATAGTGTCTCATGCATCCCATATGCATAAACCCAGTGACCTTTGAGGCCCAAAAGGCTAAGTGACGATGAGGCCCAAAAGGCTAAGCGACGTTTGTGAAAAGGTACCTCATGCATATGCCCGCGAGTGGGTTGCATTTCATACTCCTGCATGACATTGTGACAACTCGTTGTGCCGAGTAACTTGATGATGAGATTGACTGTTTACCCTTGCTGATGGAATTGACTGTTTTATCCTTGATGATTGACTTGATGTTTCGTGGTGTGGTAGATATAGTGTCATAACTCTAGCTTAGTGCTCATCATATGCTTTATTATATGGTTAGATGAACTCACCCCTTCTGTTTGAATGTTACCCCTATGCGGTAACGTGCAGGTGAGCACAAGTGAAGGCTTAGGAACCTTCGCTAGCTGAGTCGGGTCGTCTGCTCTGAAATGTAACACTTGGGGGAAATAGAACGTTGTTTTAGTTTATTCAAGACTGTGTATAATTGTTGGACTTTCCGCGGTGAAGTTGTATTTTAATTGACAATGACGTTTTGAAAGTATTATAAGACTGTTTTCGAAAAGCGGGTAATTTGGCGTGTGAGGTTTAACGAAGTAAGTGTGACATCCCTTGTGGTGTAATTAAAAATTTGAAACTCTGATTTTACAAACAACTTAGCGGGTAGAAAAGGGGTGTTACAGTGGCCCTGTTGAGATAGCACAGCTCCCATACCGATGCCAGAAGCATCTGTCTCAATGAGGAAGTCTTCATCAAAGTTTGGAAGTTGTAACATCGGTGCCTCGGACATAGCTGTTTTCAGTTTGTCAAATGCTGTTTGTGCTGCATCACTCCAGAGGAAGGCATCCTTTTTGAGCAACTCAGTCAAGGGTGCAGCAATAGAAGCATAATGTTGCACAAACTTGCGGTAGAAACCGGTCAAGCCTAAGAAACCTCGCAATTGCTTGATTGTCTTTGGAGCAGGCCAGTTGGTCATAGCCAAGATCTTCTCAAGATCTGGAGCTACACCTTGAGCTGATACAATGTGACCTAAATAAGCAATTGACTCTTGTGCAAAAGAGCATTTAGACTTCTTCAAAAAAAACTGGTTAGTTAAAAGCAAGTTAAACACAATATCAAGATGTTCTGTGTGTTCTTCTAATGATTTGCTATAAACTAAAATATCATCAAAGAAAACTATAACAAAGCTACGCAAATAAGGTTGAAATAAAACATTCATAGTAGCTTGAAAGGTAGAGGGAGCATTGCATAACCCAAAAGGCATAACAAGGAACTCATAATGTCCTTGGTGGGTTCTTAATGCAGTCTTGGATACGTCACTTGGATGCATCCGAATCTGATGATATCCCGAACGCAAGTCTAACTTTGAAAAACAAGAGGAGCCAAAGAGCTCATCCAAAAACTTATCAACAGCAGGAATGGGAAACCTATCACGTATGGTGATTGCATTCAGGGCTCGGTAGTCTACACAGAATCTCCACGAACCATCGTTCTTTCTTACAAGTAAAACTGGAGAAGAAAAAGCACTAGAGCTAGGTTGTATTATCCCTTGTGTCAGCATATCTTGAATTTGTGTTTCAATTTCCTGTTTTTGGAAGTGTGGATATCGGTATGGTCTAACATTGACTGGGTTGGAATTGGTGATGAGAGGTATTTGGTGGTCAGTGAGTCTAGATGGTGGTAGTGTTTCTGGTGTATCAAATAAGGTAGAGAATTTGGTTAACAGTTGAGTGATTTGAAGGTGGAGGATTGGCTCATGGTTGTGGGTTTGTTGCTGGTCTAGTGGGTGGAATTGCAGCATAGTATCAATGGAGTTTGTGGAAATCATACGTTTCAATTGGTGGAGGGATGCTTCCACAGGTGTAGGTAAAGGCTCACCTTGAAGGGTGACAATTTTTCCATTCACAAGAAATTGCATAGTAAGGTTGGTATAATCAATGAGCACCGGGCCTAATGTACACAACCATTGAATGCCAAGGACTAGTTCTGCCCCACTCAAAGGTAAGACATAGAAGTCTACAGAGAACTCATGTTGGCCAATCTTGAGATGCAATGCATTACACATAGTGGTGCAAGCCAATTCTTCACCATTGCCAACCAACACCTCAAAATTCTCAGTTGGTTTGTAGTTGAGGTTCAATTGTTTCACTATGTGATCTTGAATGAAATTGTGTGTACTACCACTGTCTATTAGGATAGAAACAGGTTGGTTACCTATATATCCTAAGATACGAAGTGTTTGTGGTATTGTGTGACCCATAAGGGCATGAAAGCTTATCTGGGCATTGGGAGGGTTTGGTGGTGTATCGGTCTCAGGGTCTGTTTCAGTACTGGTTTGGGTCATGGTGTGTAACAGAAGCTGTGAAGCATCATCAGGGTCAAGTGTAGGTGTGTCAGGGTCAACAATGAGGAGGTGAAATTTTCGACGGCAACGGTGGCCCGTGTGATACATTTCGTCACAGTTGTAGCAAAGCCCTTTGTCACGGCGAGCTTGCAATTCAGCTGGGGATAGTCTTTTGATGAAGGGTTTTGGGTTTGAAGTGGTGGGTGTAGTAGTGAGTGCAGGTTTGGTTTGTGGCTTTTGAGTGTTCTGGGTAGGGTTTTGGGTGACTTATGGGGTTGTATTTTCTGGCCGACGGTTAGAAAAGGTTGATGAACGATCACGAAATTTGTCCTCTTGAAGTTTGGCAAGACTAATCGCATGAGAAAGTGAAACTGGTTGAAACGCTTGAACCTCTCTACGAATCGCAGGCTTAAGACCAGAAATGAAACATTTGAGATAAAAGTTCGAAGGTAAACCTGCTATTCGGTTTGCCAATGACTTGAAAGCTGCTTGATATTCACTCATGGTGGTTGTTTGGGACAGCTTAAACAGAGCTCCGCGAGGGTCATCGAATTGTGAGGGAGCGAAACGCATCTCCAACGCCGCAAGAAACACCGGCCACGACAGAAGTTGACCGTTTTAGTGCATCCACTGAAACCAAGTGAGAGCTTCACCCTCCATGTAAAAGGAAGCGAGACGCAAGCGTTGATCCGGTGGTGTGTGATGAAAATCGAAGAATTGGTTGATCTTAAAGATCCAACTCAAGGTGTCGGTTCCATTGAATATGGGAATGTCAAGCTTAATAGTGGTGGTGGAAAAGGGTTAATTGTTGAGTGGATCTGTTTAGAAGCCAGGTGGGGGTAGTTGAGCTCGAATGTTGGTCATTTCGGTGGTGAGGGCGGCAATTGATTGCTGGATCTGGTGGAGGGTTGCATTGAAGTCTGGGTTATCGGAAGAGGAGGACATGGTTCAAGAAAATGAAAGCACCAATGCAAGTAATATGGCGACACAAGAGTAATACTGAGAGGAAAATCTAGCTATTCTAGGCTACACTAACATTCATAAATTCTTGCTTGCTTTATTCAAATGATTGGGTGACCATAAATAGTCCCTCAATAGTACTACATTGTACACTGACAGCTCATAGAGAATATTTCTAAGATTTTACAGCTGGTACAATAAGAGAAGCTTCTAGTATTATTCCCCTAGTAGCAAGCATATTCCAACGGCTCCATTGAGCAACTAGTGCATAGCAAAGTCTTTCATCCATTTGGGCTTTATCTTGTTCCTTTTGGGCCTTCCTATACCTTCTCAATTCCTTCTTCTTCAAGGCCCATTAGTTCTTCCTCTTCCCATTCTTGGTCCATAGCTGGGGCCCTGGATATCATTAGGCTCGTAGGAACTTTTAGAATTGTTCGGACTCTCTGAGGTCTGATCATCAGACTCCAGCGAGAACAACTGTGCCAACACACCTAGCACTCAATCAAAAGGATCCCCATCACCATGATCACCACTATAAAATCCAATCTCAATTCCATGAAATGGATGTATTTATGTAAACCACATAGTATCATTTACTAACTACTACAGATTATTAAAACATGAAAAGAATAAAACGATGATGCAAATTTTCTGGCCAGGTGCTCTTTATTGGTGAATGCATATGATAATTGTAGAAACAGTGGTTAGGCATTGAGAATGCCTACAACTACAAAAATTCAGAAGAGAGTTAGCGAAAGATGAATGGGTATGGCAATTGAAAACTAATGCTGTGTTTGGAAGGCCTGAAAAGTGAAGGAAAAGAAAAGAAAGGAAAGAAAAGTAAGGGAACGGATCAATTTCCTCTGTTTGGGTGTCATATAAAATGGGAATGAAAGGAAACATTTAGTGGGCCCCACACCAAAATTCGTTTCCCCCAATTCGAGAAGAAAACTGAAAGAAGGCGCTCATCAGAAATATAAGGGAAAGAAGGCGCCACTTTTTAATTCAAATGATACAAATAACCTTGATCTAACTATTAATCCTCTCATTTTTATTTTATCATCACACTCCGCAAGATCAGAGTTCTTCTCTTCCAGGTTTTACATCTTTCTTCTTCTTCAATCGTAAATTGCTCTCTTCTTCTCCTCCTATTTCTTTCCCTCCCCCTCATATCCTTTGCTCCTCCTTTGTATGTGCTTAATTTTGTATAGCTTTTTGTTCCCATTTCTTGTTGTTTGTTGGGCTTTTTATGCAAATTATCGTTCCCCCTTTTATTTGCTTTACTGATTCCACGGTTAAGCGAGATTGGTTTCGATGTCTTTTGCATCGATATTGTAAATGAATTTTATATTAAGGTAAAAATAACACTTAATGCAATATCGTAAAAGAATTTTAAATGGAAAAATGGGGTTTAGCATAAGGATGCAGGGACGGTTGATTGTTGCACATTTGTGGAATTTAGTCCATATATGACTTCAGCTTTTTAGCTTCTTATCTTTATTTTCACTGATTACATTGTCCTTATAATGTTTATTTTTTTTTAGTTTGAAAAATAATATTAACATGTTTTAATTTTTACATATAGAGATTTGCTGGGATCTATATTTGGAATCACATTACTTCTTCTAATCTTAACCTTCCCAATACCTTCTGCCTTGATTGATCTACCATCTGCAAAGTTGATGTTTCTCTTCACACTTTCATCAAGCTCAAAGAACCAGCCTTTTTTTCCTGTCATGTGGTTTGAGCAGCCAGTGCCAAGGTACCATAAATCAACTACTTTCCCTTCAGCATCAATTATGGCCATTAACACTTCTTCTTCAGTATCAGAACTCTCACAGTCAGCATATTGAGCCTTTCCTTCCTTATTCTTCCTAGGTACTCTTTCATTAACACATTAATCAGCAAAATGTCCCCACTTTTGACAATTATAACATTGACTATGCTTCTTGTTCGATTTCTTCTTAGTTTTCTCACTATTCTCTCCTTCAGCCTTGCTAGACTCAACATTATCACTATCATCAGAGTTGTCTACCTATTAGCCTGCATTTAATTGAACCTGCATTTTCGACAGGCTCAATTAAATGCAGTCAATGAGGTTTGACTTGTCACTTTAAAATAAAAATGTTGATTTTCGACATTGGGATGGTAATTCAAAGGTGATCTTCGACTTTCGACTACTTCACAAAGACGGTTTCAACAACTTTAAAATTGTCAGTTATTACAAATAACATCAAGAACATTCATAACTTTTTCTGGAAAAACTATAGCACAAATGTCCTAAGATTTACTGGTTGATCTTGCAAGTAACAAATTCTAAACTAGCGGTTGTTTACCAAAATTCACGGTAAACAAATTGGCACGCCCGGTGGGACCATTTGTGCTAAGTCTCAGAATCATTTGAAACAATTTCCGAATTGGTTCTTGAAACATAAACTTGTGATTTGTTGGGTGTATGCATTTAAGGAGTGGAAAACATCTTTCAGAGATGGCACGTTTTGGTTCAAACGATGCTTCGACGTCTAATGCACAGAATCCACAGAATTCACAAGAAAAAGCGTCAATGGGTGACGCTAATGTTGCAAATGTCACGGGAGCAACTACTCCTATGCCCTCTTCGACAATAGCAGGGGTAACCGCTCCTGTAACACTGTCGACTACAGCGGCGCTAACACAGCCATTGATATTAGGGTCTTCGACCAACCCTCTAATGGTTAATCCCTTAGATGGAAATTCTTTCGATACAAGGTTTCCAAATATCTCTCAATTTAGGGGTTACCCATATGGCATGCCAACAGCCATGATGGCAGGCCTTCAAACAAATATGTCTACTTATGCAGACACTGCAGTCCCAGCGTTTTCCCCTCTCCATGGTTCACTAGAGAGCATTTTTGGTCGAAATGCTCAACCTGCCTTAACCACATCATCGTTGCTGGCTTTAAGGCAACTAATGGATGAGAGTAACCATGACATGGTCAATATGCTGACCCAACAAATTGGTACGGTGTTCAACCCCTTAATGCAAAACACGAACCATAGTTACCAGATGTTGGCTAATCAAATGGAGAGAATAGAAGATTTCTTTGGCACCCCACCATTGCAAAACCAGCAAGTGCCTCAAATTCAAAATATAAGGCCTGTCGAAAACCTTGTGGGTCAAGGACAGCAAATTGCTGTCGAACCACCTCCAATAAGGGAAGTCGAAGTAAACCCTGAGGTTGTGTTGATCAACAGAGGCCAAAATGCTGATGAGGTGGTTAGACAAGCTTAGCAAAACAATTTTGGACCCCAAAATAACTTGGCTAATCTCGTCGAAACCATTTTAGCCCAGAATGGCCTCAATTTGGGCCTGCATAGGCCTAATTTTGTTTCACCCTTGTCAGATTATGTGTTGCAAACTGAGTTGCCTAGAGGTTGGAAAATTCCCAAGTTCACAAAATTCGCAGGGGAAACTAGCGAATCCACTGTCGAACACGTTGCCCGTTATTTAACTGAGGCTGGGGACATAGCACATAATGAGAATTTGAGGTTGAAATACTTCCCAAATTCCCTTACAAAAAATGCTTTCACTTGGTTTACAACTTTACCCCCACATTCCATATTTAACTGGGGGCAATTGGAGAAAGCATTTCATGAACAGTTCTACAAGGGCCAGCCGAAGATCTTAAACAATTGGCTAGCTTTCGATGCCAAGTGGCAGAGTCTATTGATGACTATCTCAATAGATTCAGACTTCTCAAGGCAAGGTGCTTTACACAGGTGCCTGAACATGAGTTAATCGAAATGGCTGCTAGTGGCCTCGACTATTCTATTAGAAAGAAGTTAGACACATCGCACTTAAGAGATATGGCCCAATTGGCTGATAGGGTTCGACAAGTCGAAAGGCTAAAAGCTGAAAAGGCTAGAACCAGTAGGTTTAATAAAAAAGAAAAGGTTTCATACGTCGAAACTAACGACAGCGACCAAGAATTTGATGTCTCTTACGAGGGTGTCGAAGAAGAGGTCAATATGGCTGAACTAAAACCTGGACCTCCTTATACTTGTAAATTATTGAAGCCTTCGAATGGGAAAAATCCTGTCGAACCTAAAAATGATAGATTTGTTGCAAAAACGTATACATTTGATGTTACTAAATGTGATCAAATATTTGATCTTTTAGTTAATGATGATCAAACTATAGTGCCTAAGGGCCTAAATATACCACCATTAGAGCAACAAAAGAAAAGAGGTTATTGCAAGTATCATAACTTTTTAGGCCATAATACATCTCGTTGTGTTCTTTTCAGGGATTTAGTCCAAAAAGCACTAAATGAAGGAAGGCTGAAATTTGGAGACAGGTCTAAGCCTCCAATGAAGATTGACACTGATCCTCTGCTAGTAGCAGATGCTATGTATGCTGAACCAGTCGAAATCAATGTGGTGGAAGCTATTGAGTTTACTACTGCAGATGTTGACAAGAAAGGAACAATTGAACGTTCAATGGACAACGTCGAAATGGTCACTGAGGACCGGTACAACGAGAAAATGCAAGTGGTTTACCCCAAAGCTGAAGAAGAATTGGTCGACTTCCTTAACCGTTGCAAAATTAACAACACTGAGTTCATGCTGTGTCCAAGGTGCAGCTCTGTGTTCGACAAGAAGGCTGCAAAGAACCTAGAAGGATTCAAACCTCAATGGAAGAGGAAAGCCAAGTGGGTCGACAAAAGGCCAAAATTCAGCTTCAACAACAGAGGAATACCATATAAGGTAACTTCGACCAAGAATCCTCAGAAGGCGCAAATCAAGACCTTTGTGCCACCAACTAAGTCACCTGTCGAGAGGTGGGTGTATTCTGGTGGCAAAGACACGGGTCATCATTCAACTACGGTCAAAGGAAGTACAAGCACTGCAAAACAGAGCAAGGTAACTGGGTCGAATAAGTATGCCTACAACAATAACTACAAGGGAAAGAATCCGATGACAAGAACACAATGGCGTAGGTATCAACGGCAAAAGAAAACTGTTGCTGCTGCAAGAAAGGGTGAGAACTCCAACAAAAGCAAGGGTAAGCAAGTAGCCTCTTTTGTCGAAATTCCCAGGAAGCCTGCAACGGAGAGAATATGTCCTCCACTGTCGGTTATTAAGGAAGGTCTTGATCCAAAAGAAGGCCTCAATTTTGATGAGGAAATGGGTTCTGGTTTCACTGATTCAGAACCTGACTTTAACGTGATATGCAACGTAGTCTCCATTCTCCCAATAGAGTTCGGCGTGGTTTCGGAAGTAAACGAAGTCGAAGAAGACTTCGATGAAGACATGGCTAAACATAAGCCAATATGCTACTATGTTCTCAACAATGGCTGCATTGAAGAGCAGAGTGCTGTCTTTGAAAGGCCAGATGGGGGGGATGAAATACCACCTTAAACCATTATTCATTCAAGCCAAGGTCAACAATGTGGGTGTCAACAAGGTGCTAGTCGATGGAGGTGCTGCAGTTAACTTAATGCCCCAAGGTATGCTCACAAAGATTGGCAAGTCTGACACAGATTTAAGGCCACACAATGTAGTGCTCACTAACTACGAAGTCAAATCTGGTTATTCACTGGGAGCAATTGAGGTCGAACTTGTTGTTGGCAGCGTTAAGAGGTTAACATTGTTCATGGTTATTCCAACCAGGGCAAATTTCAACTTGCTGCTTGGAAGGGAATGGATACATGGAGTAGGAGCAGTTCCTTCGACCCTACGCCAAAGAATCTCCATTTGGAGAGAAGATGGACTGGAAGAAAATGTGGAAGGTGATCAAAGCTACTTTTTAGCAGAAGTAGATCAGATCACAAAGAAGACCTTCGACAAGCAACTGGCAAACATTGAGCCATGTACACCTTCTGACAGTGCCTATGTACGCCAAGACAATGTTTATGCTTCACTAGACCTTCACCCTACTGATGGATTTATTTGGGAAATGGAGGTAATTGGTGAAACAAGCTACCCAAAAGGTTATAGAAAACCTACTGGGTGGGATGGACCCTAAAAAATTAGTAATGTCTTAACCGAGTGCATGGGAAAGGATTACGGCCTATGTGGCCGAGAACAAGCAAAATGCAGTTTTAGAAGCCGAAATGCAACAAAAAATGGTAGGTGTGTCATACCCCAATTTTGTCCGGCTTAGGTCAAAACCCTAATTTTCCACAAAAAATAAATAAATAAATTGAAGAATGAAGAGCATCATGCAGTGCATTTTGGGTCCTAGAAGTCATTCCAAGGTCTTTAAAATCATTTTTAGGGTTGGTTGGAATGCACTTTTTAGGCGAATTAAGGTTTTAAGGTCAAAAAGGGCATTTTGGTCATTTTTCGCAAAAAGTTGATTTTCTCGCCAAAAATGCACATCCACAAAAAGTACATTTTTATTCTATCAAGGATAATTTTTGTACAATTTTTTAGAAAATAAAACCCTGGTCAAAATAATTAAAAATGTATTTTTCCATTTTTAGTGCATAGAAAAATAAAAAAGGGACCATTAAATATTCCTCAATTCTTAAGTGACAATTTTTATTGTCATAGGTGACTAGAGGGAATATTTTATGGTGCCCAAAACCATGTGACACATTTTCAATAGTTGCATTCTCATTATTTCCCATGCCCAAAAATTTCAAATTCAAAAAAAAACTCAAAAAAAGGGGAAGTGTCCTCAATAAGACAAAAGACCAAAAAACAAGTTTTTTTTTCTCTCTTCCTCTCCTCACATTCGAAATCCTCTCTCTCTCTCTCCCTCTCACAAAATTCTTCCACACTTTTCCATTTTGTATTCATTATACCCTCTTTGGTAAATTACCTCACTCACTTACACTAACCCCTTCATAAGAAAACCCAAATTTCCCTCTTTGGTAACAATTCTTCTCTAAAATGCCATTAACCCTACCTCACATAAAATATCTCTTCCAAAATAAGAAATTCATTTTTCCTTTTCTTTTTTTTTTCCTCTAACTTTCGCCCCCCACTCTCTCACTCTCACGTTTTGTGTTTTCTCTCCACCCTCAATCCTTGTGATAAGTGATCTCAACCCTCCATTCAAAATCAAAGCTCAATCCTAGAGCACATCAAAATCACAAAGACTAAACTACCCTTAGACCTAGTTTCATCCTATAAATACTCCCTCATTCCCACACCTAAGGATCCTCCTTTTTTGCTTCTCATTAGCCTCTCATTCTCCTACACAAAACCCTAGCACACCTCCTCTCCCTCTCCTTCCTCACCAAAACCGTAGCCCCTTCCTCCCCTCTTCCATATATTTTCTTCAAAAATCAACCACCAAATCCTCCATTTCTTGTTAGATCACTATCTTTCCTTCCATTCTCTTCAAGGTTGCATCATCAAATTGCTAAGAGCTAGTAATTTTTGAGCTTATCATCTCCCTCTTCATTTCATTGAAGTTTTGAGGTAATCCTTGAAGCTTTGCACCTCATATTTAATTTTCTTGCATAATTTCTCCTCTACTCCAAACTCCTTCTTGATTGTTGTTTGCTTTGAGGATCCATTTCAAACATTTTGACAAAGACTTAGGGAGCTTTGGGTGTTTGAGATGGGTCCTTGGCCTTGAAGGAGTTATTCTTCTATTTGAATAATTTCCCTTGCATCTTTACATATTTTGCACTATATTTCATAAATAAAGTTGTTGTTTATAGGCTTTAGTATTTCGCATATCATAAAAAAAATTAGGGTTGATGTGATTTTGTTGCGCTTCCTTGCTTAATCATATAAATCCTTGCAAAAAATAGATCTATGTTGCTTTGTGTTAATTTTGGTGTTTTCTTTTAAATAAAATGTGGATCTATGTTTCCTTTGGTTCACATGCTTATAGATCTAAAAATATTTCCAAGTTGATTTTGTTGTTGTTCTTTGTTTAGTAATGTTTAATCTTGTTATTAGTATTTCATTTTAGTGTTAAATGTTACTTTTGTTGTTTGATGATTTAGCAATATGATTTCCACTAGTGCCTAGTGCACCTTGACCTAAGTGGTGAAGATTGCTAGAAATGACTCAATTTAGTTTATGTGTCCATTCATTTTTGTGTCTTAGTTTGCTTGTTGTAAATTGTTGATGATAGGCAAGTTGATTCCCACTAGTGCCTAGTGCACTTTGCTCAAAGTGGGAGGATTGCTCTAGGTGATTCAACTTACTTGTGTGTTTAGTTAATCTTTGCATTTTAATTTGCTTATTGTTCATTGTTGATGATAGGCAAGTTGATTCCCACTAGTGCCTAGTGCATTTTGCTCAAAGTGGGAGGATTGCTCTAGGTGATTCAATTTATTTATGTGTTTAGTTAATCTTTGCATTTTAGTTTGCTTATTGTTCATTGTTGATGATAGGCAAGTTGATTCTCACTAGTGCCTAGTGCACTTTGCTCAAAGTGGGAGGATTGCTCTATGTGATTCAACTTGGTTTTAGTGTTTATTTACTTTTTACCTTTTTACTTTACCATTCATTAACTTTTTACCAAAACATAAAAATATTTTACTACTTTGGTTCTCACCACTTCATTAATTTTTTACTAAAACATAAAAAGATTTTACCACTTCCCATTTACCTCATGCATTTTTACTTTACCATATCATTAAATAATTACCATTTACCTCATGCATTTTTACTTTACCATATCATTAAATAATTACCATTTACCTCATGCATTTTTACTTTACCATATCATTAAATAATTACCATTTACCTCATGCATTTTTACTTTACCATCTCATTAAATAATTACCATTTACTTCATGCATTTTTACTTTACTTTTCACTAACTTCTTACTTAAAGTTTTACAACTTATCAACTTGCAAAAATACCCAAAACATTTTCACATTCATGCATCTTCATTCATACTTAGTTTATGTGACACTCTCATGCATCCTCATATGCTTATATCTCTTGCATTCTCTTATGCATCCTTGTATGCCATCCATTCATAAATAAAGTGCTATGCACCCATTCCTTGTACACTCATGCACTTACATGCTTACTTAATCATGCATCCTTGCTTACATATTCAATCATTTAACTTAGAATACTCTATGTTTACAATCAATTGTATTCACTTGTTCTTGATGCCATGTAAATGTCTTGACTTGATTGTGTGCCCTCCTTTCCACTTGTATGACCTCCTAATGGAGACGTAAGTCTACATGCATGATGTAGCATAGAGCCATTAGGGTAAATACAATCATTCTTGCACACACACAATTACTTTGAGAACTTTGTTTTGCATCTTTAATAATTGAATCCTTTGATTGTATGGGCATGTTTAATCTTGGTTAATGAATGATATGTTCATATTTGCTTGAGTATTATTCATTCATTTGCATTTGGTTATGGATTTAGAATTGACTTGAAATGTTCTACTCCTTTTCTAAAACCCATTTCCTAAAATCATTCCAAAACAAAAAGAAACTTTTACTTTTAAAACAAAAATAAATCAATCGTCATTAAACACCAATCGCGCCGTTGCCGATTAGGTCGTTAATGATGATGTTGTTTTCAAAAGGAGTTAGTAGCGAGACCATTCTAACCGTTGTTGTTCGGTCTTCGCAAAAGCTCTATCCCATTTTCGAAAACTTATTCATAAACCAATTGTCATTAAGCACCAATCGCGCCGTTGCCGATTAGGTCGTTAATGATGATGTTGTTTTCAAAAAGAGTTAGTAGTGAGGCCATTCTAACCGTTGTTGTTCGGTCTTCACAAACGCTCACCCAATTGCGAAAGCTCAATCCTTTTTTCAAAACCAAGATACACCGAGAACTACGTAGCTTTGATCCCTCTTCCAGTGAGGGTACGTAGGAGCGGGGTCCTGTCCCGTCAAGCACGCTCTTAAAAAATCTTTGTTTTGTCCTGATTTTCAAAGATACCAAAAATATCCCTTTCCCCCTCGTTTTCAATAAAATAAACTCCTAAAGAAAAGAAAAGAAAAGAAGTAGAATAAACCGCTTTCAAACTCAAACCTTTGTCCAAACCACACATCAAGTTAATGGTTCCCTTTCGGTAGAAAGGAGGTGCGGGGTGCTAATACCTTCCCCGTACCTAACCGACCCCCGAACCTACATCTCTAGTTTTCAAAAGACCATCCGCCTTGTTTAAAAGACCTTTTTTCAATGTTTTGGTCTTAAAATTAAAATATTGGTGGCGGCTCCAAACTTTTTCCACGTTGTCAAACGAAAAGTCCCAAACCGGATTTTTCGGGCGCAACAGCTGGCGACTCCACTGGGGACCATTTTTTTTTTAAAAAAAGACGAGGGTCAAGCCTAGTTAACTTGATGTGTGGTTTTAAAATTAATTGAGTTGAAAGCTTTGTTTTACTTCTTTTCTATTTGTTCACAATGCCGTGTTCATGCATTCCTCAATTCCCATGTCCCCTATTCTCTGCTCCCTTTCTTAAGGTAAAAGCATGCATTTCCTCCCATTCTATTATGATCCCTTCTTCTCCGCTCCCTTTCTTGAGGTAAGCAGTGCATATGACTGTTGCTGAAACCTAGGTTGGATTATTGGAATTGTGATATTGAACCCTAGGGTAGACGACATGTTATTGCCTGCTATTGTTTGGACTGTTCTGGGTTTTCCTTTTGCAGGTGGGGTATATGTGGGTAGTTTTAGGCGGTATGCCCTTGCTGCACATACTCACACCTTATGCTTACTATGCTTTGAGAGGGGCCTAAAACCCAAGGTCTGACAAAACTTAGGAGAGTGGAAACGAGTAGTGACTGGCAATTGGGCTGTTGTCCTTCCGACTCTCACGAAAGTTTCAGCCAGAGTATGCTCTTTCATGATACCTCACACCAGATGGCGTTCCATCGTTGTGGGTGCTATTGTGAAAGAGAATTAGCTCTGGTAACCTGGTGAGGAAGTGATTAGAACCCGCATGGGAGGAACATTCGAGTTGTCCTAGAACTTAGGTCCCCACCTTCGTAGGACACAATGGGCATACCAAATTGTGTGTTGCATGGTAATATAGACATGTTTTCAAAAAAAGAGTAGGAGGTTTTTCAAATAAAAAGTAGAGAAAGAGCTGCCGTTGTAGCCTTTCTTCTGCCGGTCCGTACGAAGTGACATATGGCCCACTCTTTTCAAAAAAGGAGAGAACGAGCTGCCGTTGTAGCCTTTCTCTTACTTGGTCCATATGAAACCACGTACGGCCCGCATTTTTCAAAAAAAGGAAAAAAAACTTGAACTAATGCCAATAAAGGTTTTGCCCTAATCTGCATATGCATAAAACATCATCATCATTTTGCATGCATCCTCGCATTGCATCCAACATAAGCTTTTACAGCTCATGCATGCATCCTTGCATTTCATCAAAGTTTGTTTGCCGAGAATCCCAAAGTGACAAAGAATCTTGCCATAGGTACAGTATGGAATCAAGAAGTGAGACAGTGCACCCCCCGAGATATCCGGTTGTAAGTAAGGTTGATGTTGCTAGTCTGAAAAAATGTGCTGACCTGATGGGACCTATCGAAAGAGGATCATTTGACAGTTCTTACGGGAATCTCCGGAAGCTGTTGACACTAGAGGTGCAGACCGAAGCAATCGTGGCTCTAAGCAGATTTTATGACTCCGGGATCAGATGCTTTCTTTTCAGAAACTTCCAATTGACTCCCACGTTGGAAGAATACCATCAGATTTTAGGTTTCCCTCGGACAGAAGTCGTTCCCTACCGATATCAAGAGCAATACTACACGGCCGAGAAATTTGCCGCCCTATTGCAAATGAAGGTAGAAGACCTGAGACTCCAGAAGCAGAAGAAGAACCAGGTGATGGGTTTCCCACAGAGTTATCTCGAGAGTCTGATGGATGTGCATGCCAAAAATAAAAACTGGGTGGTCTTCAAGCAAATCTTGGCACTGACAATCTTCGGAGTTGTCCTCTTTCCACAGATTGAGAGATTCATAGATGTGACTGTCGTTGGCATCTTCCTAGCTTCCCAGAATGAGAAGAATCCGATCAATCCAATCCCGGCTATTCTTGCTGACACTTATTCAGCTTTCACTCATCACTGCGAACTGAAAAGAAAGAAAATCTCTTGCCCCTCTCACTTATTGTATGCCTGGCTTCTGATTCATGTCTACACTAATCCAGTACGAGTAGAGAAGTTGATTGATTATGCTATCACCTGTGAAGTGCGAGTCATGAACATTCAGGAGTGGATCCAGTTTCTAGGGAGCCTAGATGAGCACTTGATTCGTTGGTATCTCCCATCTTGCTGGGAAGATAGGCCTGAGATAGTTTTCCGCTGTGGTGGTTTTCAAAATGTCCCACTGATGGGCACTAAGGGTTGCATTAACTACAATCCCTCTTTGACTCTGAGACAATTAGGATACCCTATGAGAAGTGCGCCTACTGAAGAGATGGTATCCTCGTTTTACTTCTATGAGGGAGGGCAAAAAGATGCCCGTTTGATGAGAAAAGTTTTGCAAGCTTGGGGTATGGTGACTCGCTATGGAAAAGCAGAGATCTCTCAGAGGACTAAGGGAATCACTTTTGCTCGGTGGCTTGAGGAGAGGATTCAGAGTGTCCAGCTGCCATATCAGAAGGTATTGCAAAATGAGAGAGAGATGATAAACTCTAGTACTCCGGTTGTTGAAGAACTAGGGGATGTCAAGTTAGCCCTGATGAAAGCAGAGGAGGAGAAGAAATCCCTGCAAGCTGAGATAGAGAAGTTAACTCAGAGCAACCAGAGATTGAAAGAAGATAATGCTTCCAAATCTGCTATTATTGAGGAGTTGGACAAGAAACTCAAAGAAGAAGGGAAGGAAAAGGTAGAAGCTCAAAAGTATTGGCAAGCGGCCAAAGAGGAAGTCAAGAGACAGAAAGCAAAAGGGAAAGGGGCAATTGAAGAAGTCAGTCAATGGAGGGATCTGTATGAAAAGACAAAGATGGAAGAGAGGACTACGAGGAGTCAACTCGCCAAGTCAAAAAGAGAGTCCCGCTTGCTACAAGCCGAGTGGGAGAGCAAATTGGCCAGTGTGGTGCAAGAAAGAGATTCAGTGGAAAGCATCCTCAAAGAGTATAAGCAAGCTCTAGGATACGAGCGAGATATTTCTAACGAATTGAAAAGAAACCTTCGGCACATTAGCGATGCATACAGGCAGGTGAAAGATGAAAGTCGGTATTGAGAGCGCCGCTTTGTTGAACTCCTTGGCAGAATTGAGGAACAGGCAGTCATCATAGAGCTGAAAGATGAAATTCAGCATTGGAAGGTTAGATTCTCTGAGCTTGCAGAGTTGGCCAGCCAAGCTCTCTCAGGTGTGCCTAAGAAGCTAGGAAAGGCCGAGTGTGAGATGTCTCCTTTCAACACTCCGCCAGCAGTCTACAAATTTGTGGAGTTCTGCAGGGCCTTGGTTGAAGAAATCAGGGAGAAAACTGGGAGAGTCCCCACAGGCAGCAAGAGGAAAAGAACTGAAGTTTTCAAGGCTCTATGTAGTTGAGCTTTTGTTTGTAATTTCCGTTTTATTGTACTTTCTCTTCCTAGAGGGACCTTTATTTCCATTTGAGTATTTTACTTTTTGAAATGTAAGACTTGAAGTCCTTGTTTGAATTTGAATGTATAGGGCGTGTTTGTTTCATTTGTTGATTCCACTCTTGTTATGTTCTAAGCAAATCAAAATTCACTGTTAAATCTATGGCAAGATATGACACGTTGGGGTTCGCGGCATAAGACAAACTAAAACTAACACTCATTTGCATTGCACGCATTGCATTCATTAATTTGCTCCTTCACTTAATAAAAATGTTCTACCAACAGAAGCGAGAGGCAAGCTGGTTCTCCGCCACCGATACTTCACCCGATTACAAGCAAAGCTGATGGCTGATCCTCAAGGGCATCCAGAGATTGAAACTGAAAGTAATCCAGAACATGAAGATTTGGGCGTACAAATTCTGAATCCTGAGCAGCTGGCTCAGGAGAACCAAGTGCTTAAGGATAAGGTTGGGGCAATGGAGGCCCAGGTGCATGAGATGATAGTCATGCTGCAAAGTTTAAAGAGTGGGACAGCTGCTGAAGGTGTCGCCGTCGTGGGTCCAGATGGTGTCACTTCTTTCGTTCCTCCTCCAATATCAGCCACAGTTCCTCCGGGATCCGGGGTCAGTCATCCCGTCTTTGCTTCAGGAATGAATGGGCCGAATCAATACACTTCACAAAGATATCCTTGGGGTATGCCTGCTGGGTACATGCCGCGAACTGTTGGACCTATCCCCGTCAGTATGGTTGCGCCTAATCAGGTCACTGCCGCCGTGTCCGGGGGAGCTGCCGGAGGACCGCAGATCCAAACTCCTAGTCCTCATGCTATGCTCAGTCCTACTCCGGGGCTTGCAGCACACCCTCACAATGTTCCTCAGCCTGGAGGGTATTATTACAGTATGGGGAGTCACCCCCAAGGACATATGTTTGAGGGATCACAGCCAAATGACCCGATTCGTGCACTTGAAGAAAGAGTAAAGGCAATGGAGGGTGTTGGTGTCAGAGCCAAGGAAGCTCGTGAGCAGTGTTTAGTCCCAGATTTGGTTTTGCCACCAAAGTTCAAAGCTCCCGAAGTGGACAAATACAGAGGAACAGGCTGTCCGAAGAGCCATGTTACGATGTTTGTCCGAAAAATGGGTCCTTTCGCCAATGATGACAAACTGCTGATTTACTGCTTTCAAAACAGTTTGGCTGGAGCTCCTCTAGATTGGTACATGAAACTGCAATCCTCTGAAATTCGTTGTTGGAAAGATTTGTGCGAAGCATTCATGAGACAATATAAGTATAACATGGACATGGCTCCGGACAGGTCGCAATTGCAACACATGAGTAAGGGCGAAAGGGAGACTTTCAAAGAATATGCCCAGAAATGGCGAAGCCTAGCCGCCCAGGTCCAACCCCCTTTGACTGAAAAAGAAATGGTGTACACGTTCTTGGAAACTCTGCCAGCAATTTACTATGACCGGCTGATTACAAGTGTTTCAACTAGCTTCTCCGATATGATAGTCTTCGGGGAAAGACTTGAGCATGGTCTCCGAAGTGGGAAGATTTCGAATCACCTCAGTAATGCAGGAAGCTCTAGTGGTTCAAGCAATCAGAAGAACCCTCACTCCCATTTCCTGAAGAAGAAGGAAGGGGAAACAAATGTAATCTCGGGAGGAAGTTCATCCTTTGGTACCCCTCCACCACAAACTGTTCCATTTTCTGCTCCTGTGCCATCCCAGCAAGGCAGTGACAGTCACAGGGCTCAGGGTTATCAGTACAAGAAACGGACCAGTTTTGATCCAATACCAATGACATACACTGAATTGTTTGATCACTTGACTTCCAAGAACTTGATCAACACTCGGCCAATGAAGGCCCTGCAGCCGCCCTTTCCCAGAAGTTACAACGCTAATGCTACCTGCAGTTTCCACGAAAACGGGGTCGGTCATACTGTGGAGGAATGTAAAGCCTTCAAGCATGTGGTGCAAGACCTAGTAGATGCTGGGAGGATCTCGTTCAAGCAGAGCAGCCCGAATACAACAACTAATCCATTGCCAGGTCATCAGAGGCCAGCTACCAATGCTATAGAAAGTTCCGTTGGGCAATTGGTAAAGGATGTGCAGAAGATCAAGACCCCGTTGGGTGTTATCTACTCTGAGTTATGCCATGTTGGGGTGGTTAAGAAGGGGTGTTGCCATGAAGAGGGGTGTGCTGACTCCACGTTCGTGGGGAATTGTGAAAGCTTTGAGATGATCCTGCAGGACCTGATGGATCGGTGTGTGGTCCAGATAGGAACCCATGATGTTGAAGAAGAAGTTGCTGTCATCAAGGATGGTTCTGAGTCTGAAGAGGGTGGTGCAAGTTTGGTTCGACGCTGCGGTGCCAGTGAAAAATTAAAGAATTGGAAGGCTGCTGATCTTCCTGTGACTTTCAATTTAAAGTAATCATTTGTAATGCAACCCTGTGGCTCTGCCCAAGGCCATAGGACAAGTTGTTAGGGGCGAGCATGTTTTTATTTTCAGAATCATCATCATTAATAAAAACGTTGTTTTTGAATTTCAATCAATAAAAATCAATCCTTTTCATTTCAAGTGTCTTTTCCTCGCTTTATTATTGTTTCCTTGCTTGTCTCGCCTTTCATTCTGCTTTTTCGCTTCGGCAAAATGCAGATCCACAGCAATTGTCTTCCAAAATAACAGTGCCAACAGTCCATTTTTTGACTTTGATCACCCTATTAATCAAGCTGAGGGGGATGTTGAGGAAGACTGGGAAGCTCCTCCAGAACTCATGAGGTTAATGAAACAGGAAGAAAGGGTAATTCAGCCACACGGAGAATCTACTGAAGTGATCAACTTGGGTACAGCTGAGAGCAAGAAAGAGGTCAAAGTGGGTACCGCCATGAATGACGAGGATCGCATGAAGTTGGTTCAGCTGTTGCACGATTATATGGATGTGTTTGCATGGTCCTACCAAGATATGCCTGGGTTGGACACTGACATTGTGATGCATAAGTTGCCAGTCAAACCTGAATGCCCGCCTGTGAAGCAGAAACTTAGAAGGATGAAGCCTGAGATGTCCCTAAAGATTAGGGATGAGGTAAAAAAGCAGTTTGACGCCGGATTCCTAGCGGTGGCCAAATACCCACAGTGGGTTGCCAATATTGTCCCGGTTCCGAAGAAGGACGGGAAGGTCAGAATGTGCGTTGACTACCGAGATCTGAATCGTGCTAGTCCTAAAGACGATTTTCCTTTGCCCCACATTGATATCTTAGTGGATAGTACAGCTCAACACTCGTTATTCTCATTCATGGATGGATATTCGGGATATAATCAGATCAAGATGGACCCCGAAGATATGGAAAAGACAACTTTCATAACGCTTTGGGGAACGTTCTGTTACAAGGTCATGCCATTCGGGTTAAAGAACGCTGGTGCAACCTACCAAAGGGCCATGGTCACGCTGTTTCACGACATGATGCATAAGGAGATTGAGGTTTATGTGGATGACATGATCGCAAAATCTAAAACCGACGAGGAGCATATTGTCAATCTGCAGAAGCTCTTTGAACGGTTGAGGAAATATAAACTCAAGTTAAACCCGGCCAAGTGCACGTTTGGGGTGAGATCAGGGAAGTTGTTAGGCTTCATTGTCAGCCAGAAGGGAATCGAGGTGGATCCAGACAAAGTAAAAGCCATCCCCGAGATGCCGGTGCCCAAAACAGAGAAAGAAGTCTGTGGTTTTCTCGGAAGGTTGAATTACATCTCCCGATTCATCTTCCAGTTGACTGCTACTTGTGAGCCGATCTTCAAACTGCTGTGCAAAAATCAAGAGTTGAAGTGGAATGACCAGTGTCAGGCTGCCTTTGAGAAAATCAAGGTGTACTTGCAGAATCCACCAGTCTTAATGCCACCTGTGTCAGGCAGGCCTCTCATCTTATACCTTACAGTGCTAGATAATTCAATGGGCTGTGTGTTGGGGCAGCATGATGAATCCGTGAAAAAGGAGCATGCGATATACTATCTTAGCAAAAAGTTCACCGATTGTGAGACAAGATATTCTATGCTGGAAAAGACTTGTTGTGCTCTAGTTTGGGCTGCTCACCGTTTAAGGCAGTACATGCTGAGTCACACCACTTGGTTGGTGTCAAAAATGGATCCAATCAAGTACATATTTGAGAAGCCAGCTCTTACAGGACGAATTGCCCGTTGGCAGATGCAATTATCAGAATACGATATCCTGTATGTCACACAAAAAGCAGTTAAAGGTAGTGCACTTGCTGAGTATTTGGCATGTCAGCCGATTCCAGACTACCAACCAATGCAGCATGATTTTCCTGATGAAGATATCATGGCACTGTTTGATGAGGGGAAGCCCCAAGAAAGTGAAAGGTGGAGAATGATCTTCGACGGTGCGTCAAATGTATGGGGGCATGGGGCAGGTGCTGTGTTAATATATCCTGACAATCGCTTCGTTCCTGTCACTGCAAGGTTGAGCTTCTATGTCACAAACAACATAGCAGAGTATGAAGCGTGCATCTTGGGTATTCAAGCAGCCCTAGAATGGAAAGTTAAAAGGCTAGATGTATATGGAGATTCAGCCCTGGTTATTCATCAAGTAAGAGGCGATTGGGAGACCAGAGATCCCAAACTGATTCCATATTGTGTTTATGTACAAGAGTTGATGGAGTCTTTTGACGAAATCACTTTCAAACACCTCCCTCGAAGCGAAAACCAGCTGGCTGATGCATTGGCAACTTTATCATCCATGTTCAATATCAATTGTGATAAAAGCTTGACTCATGTCACAATCCAGCACCGGAGTCTACCTGCGCATCACTACTGCACAGCCATAGATGAAGAGCCGGATGACAAGCCTTGGTATCATGATATCAAACAGTACATCATCAGCAGAGAATACCCTCCTGGGGCATCTGAAAATGACAAGAGAACTCTTCGGCGACTGTCAAGGAATTTCTTCCTCAGCGGTGAGGTTCTCTACAAAAGGAATTATGACATGGTCCTCTTAAGGTGTGTTGCTAAAGAAGAAGCTGAAAGAATTATGAAAGATGTACACGAGGGCTCATTCGGAACTCATTCCAGTGCGCATACTATGGCTAGACAGACTTTAAGGGCGGGCTATTACTGGTTGGAGATGGAAGCTGACTGCTACAGCTTTGTCCGAAAGTGCCACAAGTGCCAAATCTACGCTGACCACATTCATGTGCTGCCTGCCAAATTGAATGTCCTGACTGCATCCTGGCCGTTTTCAATGTGGGGAATGGATGTCATCGGTCCCATTGAACCCAAAGCATCAAATGGGCATCGCTTCATCTTGGTCGCCATTGACTATTTCACGAAGTGGGTTGAAGTTGCCTCATACTCCAGTGTAACCAGTTCAGTGGTTGCCAAATTTGTGAAGAAGGATCTGATTTGCCGTTATGGTCTTCCTAACAAGATCATCACTGATAACGGCAGCAATCTGAATAGCAAAATGATGAAGGACCTGTGCGCAGAGTTCAAAATTCAGTATCATAATTCTTCCCCCTATCAGCCCAAGATGAATGGAGCAGTGGAGGCAGCTAACAAGAACATCAAAAAGATTGTGCAAAAAATGGTGGTCACATACAAGGATTGGCATGAAATGCTTCCCTTTGCTTTGCATGGCTATCGTACTTCAGTGCGTACCTCAACTGGGGCAACTCTTTTCTCTCTGGTATAGGGGTCAGAGGCGGTCCTCCCAATCGAGGTTGAGATACCATCCCTACGGGTACTCATGGAAGCTAAACTGGAAGAAGCAGAGTGGGTGCAGGCTCGTCTGGATCAGCTAAACCTCATTGAGGAAAAAAGAATTGCAGCTTTGTGTCATGGGCAGCTGTACCAACAGAGAATGAGAACAGCTTTTGACAAGAAAGTCCGGCACCATGAATTCAAGCAGGGAGATTTGGTGCTTAAGAAGATCTTGCCCATCCAGACTGATCCCCGAGGGAAATGGACACTGTAACACCCCCTTTCTAATTTATAATTAAATGAACAAATATCAGAGTCACTTCAGAAGGGCGCTACATTTTTCTCACCAAAAACAAATAACAAATGATTTAAAATCCTCAAAAACGCTTAATCTCAGAATAACATTAAACAGCGGAATCTCAAACTCGTGCAAACATCCCCATGAATAATTAAGACATCAGTCTCCAGCAGTAAACAACATAATAAAACATAAACGACCCCTAAAACCCCTCCCCGGTGCTACGCATCAGAGCTGACACAGACCCAACGAGAAGGAGACTACACCTAGCAATCCTCCATGAGTGCTAACGATCACCTGCAGCGTTGCCATAGCAGAGCAACATTCCAAGCAGAAGGGGTGAGTTTAACAGAAATAATAAGCACATGACAGCAGTACATAAGCAGCAGGCACAACACAGCAAACATGTATATACCATATCACACAACAACACAAGATTCATATCTCTATCAGACATAAAACGCCAACCACAATAGTTATGTACACATGGACCATGAAGGAATGTATGAAATGCAACCCCTCCGGGCATATGCATGCGGTACCGATCTCGTAAAGACCACGACGGGCGCAACTCGTAATAAACCTCGTGTTGTAGCATCACAGCTACCTCGTAGGAATGCATATGACAATGCGACTCATGACTCATGCACCAATTACACCAACTCAAGCATTCAATTAATAAATACCATATCACCATATCTCGTTATAAATCATTTCATAAAAATACCACGTGTTGTAGCATCACAGCTACCTCGTCACATAACCACAACAAAGCACGTAACTAATACTATACCACATTAACAACTATCTCGTGTTGTAGCATCACAGCTACCTCGTAATTTCTCACCAATAAATATTTCAGCTCATCAATAAATATTCAGCTCATCAAAAATTATTCAGCTCATCAAATAATATTCACCACCACAGACACATCTCAATTTAGTTGCTCTAAGGCATCACATCAACCACACCAATCTCAATTAATCACGCGACCACTTTGCCAATAAAGGACTAAGTCAACGTCCATAGGGACCAAACAGCACATAAAATCGAGGCAGCAACCTCTTAAAATACAGTGACAGCACTAAGGAAAAAAATAGGAAAACAGCCCCTTTAAATTTACGAAAACGGCACCTGTAAATTCCAGAAAACAACACATATGAACTTAAGAAAACAGCATCTTCAAATTGAAGAAAACCACACCTTTAAACTCAAGAAACAGCATCTTTTAATTTAAGGAAACAGCACTTTAAATTGTGAAAACAGCAGCATTTTATTTATAAAAACAACAACAAAACAGCACATTTTATAACATAAAAACAGCATCTCATTTTCTGTACAACGGCACAAATTTATTTTTATAAAACAGCAGCTCATATACTGAATAAAAACAGCAAGACAGCAACATTTATTTTTATAAACAGCAGCTCACATAACAATTAAAAACAGCAAGACAGCAACATTTATTTTTATAAACAACAGCTCACATAACAATTAAAAACAGCAAGACAGCAACAATAAACGGTTTATTTTGCCTTAAAAGTAGAATATTCAGTTAGGCCTCTGAATAAGCTTTCCAACGCATTTTGAAGCACTTAAAACGGACACCCGAGTCAAAAGATATGTCAAAAACAAATTTGGGACAAAACCGAGACTTCGCGCGTGGAGCGCGACTTAGGCGCAAGTGAGGCGCAAATTGGCAGAAATGCCCAGTGACATTCGCGCGTGGCGCGCGACTTAGGCGCGAGTGAGGCGCAAATTGACAGAATTGGCAACAGGCGCCCAGACAGCAGCAACAAAGCACGGATTGACAACAACAATGGCGCCTAAGGCGCCTAGGGTCCTTCAAACTCAATTTTCTTCCAAATTTCATATGCTCAATCATTCAATAATTATTTCAAACACCTCAAATTAACTCTCATATCTTCAATTACACATTTTATCAATTATTTGGCATACAATACAAATCTTACTCACATCTCAATCAAAATTGTATCACACAATAATTCACATCTCAATTAAAATTGTATCACACAATAATTCACATCTCAATCAAAATTGTAGCACACAATAATCCACATCTCAATCACTCAATTTCATATCTACTTTAATCATGCAAATACACAACACCTAACTACCCATAAACCACCATCATAACCCATTATAACCGTTAAACCCACCCTTACCTCGAAAACGTGAGCTCCGGATTAACGGGAAGGTGATCACGATCAGAACCACAACAACACACGAACTGGCCCTTGAAGACTTGCGAACCTCTTCTTCTTTCCCTCTTCTCCTTCGCGAGTCCCTTCCCTCTTCTCCTTTCCTCTTCTTCGCGTTTCTGCTCCCTCCTTCAGCCGTGTGCTTCCTTTCCTTTTTCCCTTCTCACTCTCGCGTTCTCTCCTTCTCTCTCTCTCTAGGTTTTTCTCTTCTCTTTCTCGGTCACGCTTCTCTCTTTCCCTATCACGATTTCTTCTTCTTTCTTTTTGTGTCTTACGTTTCTTTCCTTCTCTCACTCTCGGCTGCTCCTTTCTTTTAATTCTTCTCTTTAATTCATTTAACCCTAGGCCCAACTAATAGCTTTTGGGCCATTGACCTTATTCACACCCCTCCTCGATTAATTCTACCACTCCCTAATTTAATTAGCACCATATTATTATTTCTAATATTTCTCCACAACTAATTCCCCTTAATTAATTAAATAATTAACCAATTATTTTTGGGGCGTTACCGACACCCACTTATGACGGCCCGTATGTGGTCAAGAAAGCCTTTTCTGGAGGAGCACTGATACTCACGAACATGGACGGAGAGGATTTAAGGAACCCAGTCAATTCCGATCAAGTGAAGAAGTATTATGCCTGAAAGAAATAGACGAAAAAAGAGAAAGACAAGCCAAGTAAGAGTTAGCTCGCTAGGTTGAAAACCCGAAAGGGCGGCCTAGGCAAAATCAGAGCGACCCGGTGGATTGAAAACCCGCAAAGGGCGATCCAGGCAAAAATTAGGGTCAGAAAACTTGGGCATGAAAAGTAAAGAAAGGCATACAACTCCTCTGAAGACTTGGATGAGGGAGTGATCAAGGTCAAGGACATAAATGTTTAGCACTGTTCCACAGAGACGGACAGTCAGAATTTAACTTCTCTCTTTTTTCGTGTCTTTTTATAGTTTAAACTTTCAAGTGTAATAAACAATCGGCGTAACTTCTTGTGCGACCGGTTTCCACATTAATAAAGTTCAACTTTCTCATATCTGTTCACTCTTTTATTTTCTGCTTTTTTTTTGCTCAAAATAAACGTTTTATAATGATGGTGATGATGACCTGTAAAACATGTGCATAAATCATGGAGCATTACAATTATTGCAAAGTCCCTAAAGGTCGCGAAAAAAAGCAATTCCCCAAAACCAGTTAATCATGCAAGAGAAAGCGATTGCACTCACGATTGCTTCAAACGGCGAAGTCAAAGCCAACATGCACTCGGCCCGTGAGCCCCGCAATTCCTGTGGTTTCCTCAGTCTCGTGCCATGAGTGTCGCGGGTTGGCTGAACCAGCAAAAAAATAATAATAATAATAATAATAAGCCAAAAGAGCAAAAGAGCAAAAGAAAAAACGAACGATCAGAAAAAAGAAAGCTGATCAAAGAATGAAAAGCCAAGAAAAAACAAACAGTCAGAAAAAAGAAAGCTGACGAAAGAAACGAAGAATCAAGAATAGCATCCCATTGCATTCATCATTCCACTAAATCATCACATCGCATGCACTCACAAGACATGCATTCGCATAACGGACTTTGCATAGCATGCATTCATATTCCATGCACCATGTCTTGCATCTGCTAACGTGTGCAGGTATCCTGGATCAGTGCAATGGCATTGATCATCAATTAGAGCAAGCTGAAGAAAGGTCTGCTAACCTGAGCAGACATCCTGGATCAGTGCAATGGCACTGATCATCAATCAGAGCAAGCTGAAGAAATGTCCGCTAGCCTGAGCAGACATCCTGGATCAGTGCAATGGTATTGATCATCAATCAAGAGAAAGCTGAAGAAAAGTCCGCTAACTTGAGCAGGCATCCTGGATCGGTGCGGAAGCATTGACCGACTAAAGGAAACCAACTGGATTTTGGAATCCCCTCTGGACCCACGTGTCCCCAGCAAGACTGACTTCACCTTGTATTCGAGCTGCAGGTAAGTCCCCCTGACCTCAATAGGTCCAGTCGAAGAGGATAGCTGTTTTGGCCTAAAGCATGGCGCAGTCCTAGGGAAATATCGAGATCTAGACTTGATATAGTACCCTCCCCTGGTCGCTCGCAAGACCACCCCTTTGGAGCCCACGTGCTCCCAGGCCCAAGTGCAAGCTCGGATCATTCGCGATTCGTTAAAAGGCTTTAGGCAGCCTCTGTCGCCGGCTTAACGAGGGCCGGCACCCTTTTTGCTTCCCTTTTTATTGCTTTCTGCTAGCTTATTGAGGGTTGGCACCATTTAATTTCCTGCTTACTGAGAGTTGACGACTCATCCATTGCATTCACCTCGGGCTAACACCCAATAAAAATAGAAAAATAAAAAAGAGGAAAATTCGGGTTTCCCTAAGTAGAAAAAATCGGTATAATTTCTGAATTCTTTATCTTCATTTTGCCTTGGAATATGTTTCGGCCAATTCATATTCCTTGTTAAAATTCAGATAAAGAGGGGCAACTGTCATACCCCAATTTTGTCCGGCTTAGGTCAAAAACCTAATTTTCCACAAAAAATAAATAAATAAATTGAAGAATGAAGAGCATCATGCATTACATTTTGGGTCCTAGAAGTCATTCCAAGGTCTTTAAAATCATTTTTAGGGTTGGAATGCACTTTTTAGGCGAATTAAGGTTTTAGGGTCAAAAAGGGCATTTTGGTCATTTTTCGCAAAAAGATGATTTTCTCGCCAAAAATGCACATCCACAAAAAGTTCATTTTTATTTTATCAAGGATAATTTTTGTACAACTTTTTAGAAAAGAAAACCCTAGTCAAAATAATTAAAAAATATATTTTTCCATTTTTAGTGCATAGAAAAATAAAAAAGTGACCATTAAATATTCCTCAATTCTTAAGTGACAATTTTTATTGTCATAGGTGACTAGAGGGAATATTTTATGGTGCCCAAAACCATGTGACACATTTTCAATAGTTGCATTCCCATTATTTCCCATGCCCAAAAATTTCAAATTCAAAAAAAAACTCAAAAAAAGGGGAAGTGTCCTCAATAAGACAAAAGACCAAAAACCAAGTTTTTTTCTCTCTTCCTCTCCTCACATTCGAAATCCTCTCTCTCTCTCTCTCTCTCCCTCTCACAAAATTCTTCCACACTCTTCCATTTTGTAATCATTATACCCTCTTTGGTAAATTACCTCACTCACTTACACTAACCCCTTCATAAGAAAACCCAAATTTCCCTCTTTGGTAACAATTCTTCTCTAAAATGCCTTTAACCCTACCTCACATAAAATATCTCTTCCAAAATAAGAAATTCATTTTTCCTTTTCTTTTTTTTCCCTCTAACTTTCGCCCCCCACTCTCTCACTCTCACATTTTGTGTTTTCTCTCCACCCTCAATCCTTGTGATAAGTGATCTCAACCCTCCATTCAAAATCAAAGCTCAATCCTAGAGCACATCAAAATCACAAAGACTAAACTACCCTTAGACCTAGTTTCATCCTATAAATACTCCCTCATTCCCACACCTAAGGATCCTCCTTTTTTGCTTCTCATTAGCCTCTCATTCTCCTACACAAAACCCTAGCACACCTCCTCTCCCTCTCCTTCCTCACCAAAACCGTAGCCCCTTCCTCCCCTCTTCCATATATTGTCTTCAAAAATCAACCACCAAATCCTCCATTTCTTGTTAGATCACCATCTTTCCTTCCATTCTCTTCAAGGTTGCATCATCAAATTGCTAAGAGCTAGTAATTTTTGAGCTTATCATCTCCCTCTTCATTTCATTGAAGTTTTGAGGTAATCCTTGAAGCTTTGCACCTCATATTTAATTTTCTTGCATAATTTCTCCTCTACTTCAAACTCCTTCTTGATTGTTGTTTGCTTTGAGGATCCATTTCAAACATTTTGACAAAGACTTAGGGAGCTTTGGGTGTTTGAGATGGGTCCTTGGCCTTGAAGGAGTTATTCTTCTATTTGAATAATTTCCCTTGCATCTTTACATATTTTGCACTATATTTCATAAATAAAGTTGTTGTTTATAGGCTTTAGTATTTCGCATATCATAAAAAAAATTAGGGTTGATGTGATTTTGTTGCGCTTCCTTGCTTAATCATATAAATCCTTGCAAAAAATAGATCTATGTTGCTTTGTGTTAATTTTGGTGTTTTCTTTATTAAATAAAATGTGGATCTATGTTTCCTTTGGTTCACATGCTTATAGATCTAAAAATATTTCCAAGTTGATTTTGTTGTTGTTCTTTGTTTAGTAATGTTTAATCTTGTTATTAGTATTTCATTTTAGTGTTAAATGTTACTTTTGTTGTTTGATGATTTAGCAATATGATTTCCACTAGTGCCTAGTGCACCTTGACCTAAGTGGTGAAGATTGCTAGAAATGACTCAATTTAGTTTATGTGTCCATTCATTTTTGTGTCTTAGTTTGCTTGTTGTAAATTGTTGATGATAGGCAAGTTGATTCCCACTAGTGCCTAGTGCACTTTGCTCAAAGTGGGAGGATTGCTCTAGGTGATTCAACTTACTTGTGTGTTTAGTTAATCTTTGCATTTTAATTTGCTTATTGTTCATTGTTGATGATAGGCAAGTTGATTCCCACTAGTGCCTAGTGCATTTTGCTCAAAGTGGGAGGATTGCTCTAGGTGATTCAATTTATTTATGTGTTTAGTTAATCTTTGCATTTTAGTTTGCTTATTGTTCATTGTTGATGATAGGCAAGTTGATTCTCACTAGTGCCTAGTGCACTTTGCTCAAAGTGGGAGGATTGCTCTATGTGATTCAACTTGGTTTTAGTGTTTATTTACTTTTTACCTTTTTACTTTACCATTCATTAACTTTTTACCAAAACATAAAAATATTTTACTACTTTGGTTCTCACCACTTCATTAATTTTTTACTAAAACATAAAAAGATTTTACCACTTCCCATTTACCTCATGCATTTTTACTTTACCATATCATTAAATAATTACCATTTACCTCATGCATTTTTACTTTACCATATCATTAAATAATTACCATTTACCTCATGCATTTTTACTTTACCATCTCATTAAATAATTACCATTTACTTCATGCATTTTTACTTTACTTTTCACTAACTTCTTACTTAAAGTTTTACAACTTATCAACTTGCAAAAATACCCAAAACATTTTCACATTCATGCATCTTCATTCATACTTAGTTTATGTGACACTCTCATGCATCCTCATATGCTTATATCTCTTGCATCCTCTTATGCATCCTTGTATGCCATCCATTCATAAATAAAGTGCTATGCACCCATTCCTTGTACACTCATGCACTTACATGCTTACTTAATCATGCATCCTTGCTTACATATTCAATCATTTAACTTAGAATACTCTATGTTTACAATCAATTGTATTCACTTGTTCTTGATGTCATGTAAATGTCTTGACTTGATTGTGTTCCCTCCTTTCCACTTGTATGACCTCCTAATGGAGACGTAAGTCTACATGCATGATGTAGCATAGAGCCATTAGGGTAAATACAATCCTTCTTGCACACACACAATTACTTTGAGAACTTTGTTTTGCATCTTTAATAATTGAATCCTTTGATTGTATGGGCATGTTTAATCTTGGTTAATGAATGATATGTTCATATTTGCTTGAGTATTATTCATTCATTTGCATTTGGTTATGGATTTAGAATTGACTTGAAATGTTCTACTCCTTTTCTAAAACCCATTTCCTAAAATCATTCCAAAACAAAAAGAAACTTTTACTTCTAAAACAAAAATAAATCAATCGTCATTAAACACCAATCGCGCCGTTGCCGATTAGGTCGTTAATGATGATGTTGTTTTCAAAAGGAGTTAGTAGCGAGACCATTCTAACCGTTGTTGTTCGGTCTTCGCAAAAGCTCTATCCCATTTTCGAAAACTTATTCATAAACCAATTGTCATTAAGCACCAATCGCGCCGTTGCCGATTAGGTCGTTAATGATGATGTTGTTTTCAAAAAGAGTTAGTAGTGAGGCCATTCTAACCGTTGTTGTTCGGTCTTCACAAACGCTCACCCAATTGCGAAAGCTCAATCCTTTTTTCAAAACCAAGATACACCGAGAACTACGTAGCTTTGATCCCTCTTCCAGTGAGGGTACGTAGGAGCGGGGTCCTGTCCCGTCAAGCACGCTCTTAAAAAATCTTTGTTTTGTCCTGATTTTCAAAGATACCAAAAATATCCCTTTCCCCCTCGTTTTCAATAAAATAAACTCCTAAAGAAAAGAAAAGAAGTAGAATAAACCGCTTTCAAACTCAAACCTTTGTCCAAACCACACATCAAGTTAATGGTTCCCTTTCGGTAGAAAGGAGGTGCGGGGTGCTAATACCTTCCCCGTACCTAACCGACCCCCGAACCTACATCTCTAGTTTTCAAAAGACCATCCGCCTTGTTTAAAAGACCGTTTGTAGCCTCACTTTTTAGCTGTTTTTTGAGATGAGAGAAAATCATATATTGTCATGGTCGAACCACACAAGAACCATTGAGGCATTGGTGGTCGAAATGCCAAAGCTAATTTGCTAGTTGGCAAAGGTGGAAATTTGACTTTATTAATTTTTAGAGCGAAAGTATATTTGTCCAACACATAAGATGGAATAGACAATGTTGGAAGCTTTGCAATAATATTTTGCTTTAAAATTCTAGCGGCTTCAAAAACAGTTCGACCAAGTCTATTAGGGTCATATATTATTTCGAAGTAATTTTGGAAGGTTTGAAATTCTTGGATGTGTGTACCTTGAGATTTCTCCTTTTTATTCTGCGCAGAAGGAAAAGCAGATATTAGTTCTTGAAGCAAGTTAGACTCATCGACATCAGCAGACCTAGATTTGTAATATTCCCTCCACCACTTGGAGAAATGCTTAGTGCAAGCAAAGCATTGTTCAAACTCAATGGGGTTGAAGGTAGGGGCCTCTTTAATGACGTTGTCAAGACGACGCCAAAAGTCTTTCTCATTTTCAGGATGCCTCAGATCTTCCTTCGACTTGTGCAAAGGCCTAGGTCGAAGTTGACATAGCCCAAATTGCCTTGCAACTAGGTTTGGTTGGTATGCTTCTGTTACAAAGGAAGATTTGGACCTGCTAGAGTTAATTCTTGCTGATAGGTAGTTGGGGGTTAAGAATGCCTGCCATATCTGGTTAGTTTCTTCTTTGTCTTCAGGGGAAGCAACAGGAAATTCCTTAAGAAACCAATTTGGTCCATAAATTCTAACAGCGAAAGGTGCCATCGAAGGAACAAAGGCAGTGCAATTCAGGAGCATGTCCAAGGCTGTGGAAAATAGTTGCTCTGTAGTTTGCCTTATTTCCCTAGGCCTTAAGAGTGCTAACCTTATTCCTTCGATCCTTCTATGGTTTACTGTCTCAGTAAGATCTTCAGGAACGAAATAGTCAAGTTTCGACTCAAATGTGGCGATAAGCCACAATTGAAATAGCCAAATGGGTCCTGAAACTAGGAATTTGCCATTGGGTGCAAGTTTCTTTAAATTGATAGAGCTTTGTCCTAGAGACTCATAAAGGCTTCCTAAGATCAATTTGCTAAGACAGATGTTTCGACCTTCATGAATTTGCATGGCCAGGTTGATGTACATCTTAGCCACTTGGAGTGACGACGAACAGAAGACAAAGAAGGAAAGCCATAAGGTGAAAAAAGCAATATGTTCCTCATCAGATACTTTGACACTATCAGTGACATGATGGTCCTCGATGTACCCATTGAAAGTGGCACGTTTGAAGTCGAATTGGTACTTGGTGCCAGTGCTATTGGGATTAAAAACATCACTTGTGGGTTTTAGACCAGTGATAGCAGCTACGTCTAAGAGTAGGAGTAAGCATACCACACTTAAGGTGAAGGCTATTAGTGGTTAACTCCCAAAAATGGAGTGCAGCAACGAGCATTGGGCTCTGGTATTTTGGTCCATATTTTGACAATTGAATTAGGTCGAAGATGCCTAATTTTTTCCAGGTTTCAGCTTTCTTGGACTCAATTTTGTCGAGCCAAGTAAGGTAAGTTTCATTTTCAGCAGGTGGAGAAGACCTAAAGACCCTATTGGGACTGTTCATGAAGCTTATAACATATGGGCCTTCAATAAAGATCCTAGGTCTAAACCTATGGTAACCAGGGAAGATTTCTTGGAGTTTTTCAGAATCGGCTTCCAACTCAGGGAGTGGACCAAGGAAAGCGTACTAATTAGGTGGAGGAGAAGGAATGAGTACCCGAGACTTCCATATTTGAGCTTGCTCATCACTGTAATCTGGCTCTGGTACGTATTTTGAAGAAACGGGATTTCCAGAAGCTTGAGACTTGGAAGCCATTGAAGAAAACGCAGTAACAGAAGTATGAATCGCGAGAGAAAAAGGTTTCCCTAAAAGCTTCTCTGGTGCGTTAATGGCGTGTTCAGCGTATGCTCGTGGAGAAGAAGGGAGGTTTTGAGAGAAAAGAGATTTCAGGAGAACGAAAGAAGGTAAAAAGGAAGATGGAAAGAGAAAAGTTTTATTTATTCCTGTTATACGCGCCAATATATAAAAATAAAAAAATAAAAAAGAAGCAATGATGGCAGTTACTTGGGGGACGTGTGTAGCAGTTGCCAAAGTGATGGAAGTGATGGAGTGTGGTAGTTTCCAAAGCAAAACGTGGCCATTAATATGACAGCGCACTCAAGTGCTGACATGATGCTGAAGAGTGACGTTGATGACGTTAGAGTGCTTGACATAGGGTTATCGAAAGACAATTCAAAAACGTCAATTTTCTACCTTCGTTTAAACCTCGGTTGAAAATGACATTTTTGGGGGGCAATATGTTAGCCTGCATTTTCGACAGGCTCAATTAAATGCAGTCAGTGAGGTTTGACTTGTCACTTTAAAATAGAAATGTTGATTTTCGACATTGGGATGGTAATTCAAAGGTGATCTTCGACTTTTGACTACTTCACAAAGACGGTGAAATTGAGGCCTTGAAGGCAATACTTCGACAGAAAGGGGAATAAAAATCCAGTAACAGATCAGGGTTAAAACAGCATTGTCGAAGAACGTAGCAGTTACGCCGTCGAAGGATACAGCCGTTGTTGTCGAAGATTGTAGCAGTTACGTCATCGAAAGATACGACAGTTGTTGTTTTTAAATCCCTGTGTACAGTTATATATAACCGCTGTAGGCAGATACAATCTCTGCATAGTATATATAGTAGTTTCTCATACAGAAAAAGGGTCACAAGATCTCGTACATATTTCTCACGCTCAGAATTCCAAGTTACAAAGAAACATGAGTTACAGAAACCAGATGTATGATATTGTGTACCAATTTCTTTTATTTCAATGCAATCTAGTCATGTTTCCTTAAATATTTCTGCAATTTAATTACTTATTTTCTGCACTTGATCGAATTCAAAAGATACGTAAGGCAATTCGACAGTTTCAACAACTTTAAAATTGTCAGTTATTACAAATAACATCAAGAACATTCATAACTTTTTCTGGAAAAACTATAGCACAAATGTCCTAAGATTTACTGGTTGATCTTGCAAGTAACAAATTCTAAACCAGCGGTTGTTTACCAAAATTCACGGTAAACATTACCCTAGGGTTATTTCCTCTCCAATTTCCTTTCACTTTCTTCTTCCAATTACCACCATTCTTCTTGAATTTGGCCTGCAAGGCTTCCTCAGTGGCCTTTTCTTTTTCCTTTTCACTTATTCTTTCTTTTAACCTAATTTCATTTGCTTCGAGTGAACCTTGCAGTTCCTCAAGCATCATAGTTTCTAGGTTTTTTGATTGTTCAATTGCTACTACAACATGATCGAATTTAGGAGTTAGGGTTCGTAATACCTTTTCATCCTTCAATTGCTCAGTAATTGTCTCACCGTTGGTACGCATCTAGTTCGTTATCAGAGTTAATTTTTTGAGATACTCTGCAATTGAATCCTTTTCTTCCATCTTGAGGTTTTCGTACTATCTGTGTAACGTTTGTAGCCTCACTTTCTTCAAGCTCGCATCACCGGCATAAGCCGTCGCCAATGCATCCCAAGCTCCCTTCGTTGTCTCATACTCTGCTATCTTCTCAAACACGTCGGCGTCCACACATTGATGGATTAGAAACAATGCCTTGCTGTCCTTCTTCTGTTTTTCACAGAGTGCTTCGCCTCCGACGGCCACAACACTGTTGCGAATCACTTCGAGAATTTCCTGATAGCGAAAAACTACCTTCATCTGAACGATCCATCGATCTTAGTTCTTCCGTCAAAAAAAGGTAGTTTCGCCAGAAATTGTCCACTACTTCCACCGTTGTTAGCCATCGCCACTGCACCGTAGCTTCAGGATCGTCTTCGACCTTGCTCTAGATTCCAATTTGTTGGAGCGATTGCTCCAAAGTTCTGCAATTCACTTGCAGAGCACACACACACACACTTTGAGTGAAAGAGAGAATGTAACCGAATTGTGAAGAAATGAGAAAAACGGTTATATCATTTCATTGAATCAAGGTATTTATACAATCCACTCGGCAGAGGACTCACACTCATTGACTAGTCCAATGAGATGGCACATCAGCACTATCTAGTGACTGGGATTATTACAAGAAAAATAAAATCAAAGCTAAAACATATTAAACCAGCAATGTGACTTTCAACAGCAGCTTAGACTATAACTGGGCAGCAACTTAATTGAGCTGAATTAACATTTGGTCTTCAATACCTCCTTTGTAATAATCCACCTGTTTTGTGTTTATTGGGACTGTGAATGTATTGAATGGGTATGGGTATGGCAATTTAAAGCATTTACTTTCTTGGCTTGAATGATGTAGTTCATGAACAAAACAAAGTTTGACTTAGTTTATTTAATGATTTCAACTTTTAGCTCAAATTCGATAAAGTTTAATTAATAAAATACTTATCGAAACGAGTTTCAAACTGTTTTTGACTTGGTTCCGTTCATTATAATCCGTAGTTACGAATGATGCAGAATTGAATAGTGGTTTAGGTGAAAGTGAGAACAAAAGAAGATAAGAAGAGAAAAACAGTAGCTACCTAGGTATAGAGTTGTTGTTACTGTTAGCTTTAGCATCACGTACGTTGTTGTTTGAAAGTCCAAATGAAAAAGGAGTCTACTTCAATTTGTTGGTTTCCAATAAATGGTCAAAAGGGGCACAGTGGAGAAGGAGATGATGCCTTATCAGCTTATGTCAACAGCAACATGCAGTAGTACTATTTGCTTATTGTTCTTCCGTAGAAGTGGAAGGCTAAGCTCGTGTTACGAGAACGATTGACGTGTCCTCTTTCTAGTGGTTTAGGTTAAGCTCTTGTTAGTAGCTCTTGTTAGATGGTTGGAATGAAAGACAAAAGAAAAAAAATACTAGTTTTAAAAAAACAAAAACACTCTTTTAATTTTTTAATTTAATTGACTTGGTATTTTTTTTATTAGCTAAATATTTATTTTAATTAATTAAATAATTATTTTAATTATTTAATTTAATTAGTTACATATTTATTTGAGCTATCTAATTTAAATTTATAAAGTACCACATTCTATAAAATATAATAATTGTTATTCATTGGTCAAAAAAAATAATAATTGTTATTCATAGTAAAAGTAATTTAGTCGAGGACAAAATGGTAAAAGTAAAATTTAAGAGCAATTTCTTCTCTCCACTTGTGAAAAGATTACAAAAATCACTAAACTAATCGTCTCTCACTCTCTTTACTATTTCTCTCATTAACGAAAATCACTCTTTCTTCCGTTACTCTCTCTTCTCTTACTCTCTCTTCCACCTCAAACAAACACACACCCTAAAAAAGAAAAAGCCTGAAAATGTATGGTGCAAATTAAATTCTGCATCAAGTCAAGACCCTTCAATTCATTAAATTTCTTTTGACCAGGAGAATAGTATAATAGAGAGAGGGCCACTGGGCCAGGTAGGTCCTAGCAATTAAAAGGGAGGGCGCTTCAATGAATCTGCAAAAGCTATATAGCCAGTGCATTCAATTTAGACTCGACCCATGCAACCCTGCCACCGTAGAATAGTCAAACAACTCACGACCTCATCTCTCTTTCACATCACAGACCCTTATCCGATACAAACTTGCAAAAAGAACATTAAGAAACTATATCTAATTAATTAATTTGTCTATAATTATCTAATCAAAACCTCGCTTTGGTTATAGTTAATTACTTCGTCCCATCAAATATGCATTTTAATCAACCGTCACAATTAATTAAATTTGTATTCTATATGGCGTGCTAATCTCATCTCATGCACTATTATATCAGCTACCATGAATTACACGCGAGAATATTTAAAAGGAGGAGAGGGGAGGGCGTGAAAAATCTGCGATTTTATATATTATCTACATATCAATAATAATTAGACAAATGAGAAAAGAAAGGAGAGAGATATACAGAAACTTATACTATATACCAAATATATAGATATAGATAGCAGTAACAGGCTGAAGCTACATATATATTACATATATACAGTACATAGTTGTTCTTGTATTTGCAACATATATAGATGAAAAGAGCACGTTGCAAAGCAGCTAGATGCTACTATATATATACATATGTGATACTACTAATTAACAGTTATATATGTTATGGTTTTTGAATCCTAGCTAGCTAGCTCTCTGGATCATACATATGGATCTTTAACTAACTAACTAATTAATCAACACATTACATCCTTGAGAAGCTTATACCTGCGTGTGGTGTGCCTTGGTGAAGGCAATGGGCTCTTCCTCTTTTCTGATTCCTGATCACGATTCACTGATCTGGCCACTGGTTTCTTTGAATTGGAGGAGGAGCCAACTTGCCTTGAGTTTTTCTCCTCGCTTTGGCACCAATCGCACACTTCTATCTCCGCTAGTTCTCCGTACAACTTACTGCAATACCTGAAATATATATATTTATTAATTAATTCCTTATTTATTGAGCTTACATTCATGTTCTATGGTATGTATGTATGTATGAGTATGATGGGCATACAAAATGATAATAAAGATGGATGTAGTTACATATATATGTTCACTTTCACTATATATATATATATATATATATATATATATATATATATATATATATATATATATATATATATATATATATATATATATATATGATATATGATATATGGGAATCAAATAAAGATGGATGTAGTTACATGTATCTATCTATCAAATTAAAAGAAATTATTCTATAATGATAAAGAATGATGGATATTGATGATGCATGTATGTATATGTATGTATGCAGGATGATATATATGGTATGCGAGAGTGAGAAAGAGGGGATGATGATGATTTTATATATATATATATACTATATACTTACGAGTGCTGAAAGCGGTGGTGACATTTGTTGCAGCGGAAAAGTTTGTGAGGGAAACCAACGTCGCCGCACATGCAGCATACGATTTGATGATCCACCATAGTTGTATCTACCTGCTGTGTGGCTGTGTCTGTATGTAACTTTATGTATAGAGAAGAGAAGAGCGAGAGTGTGGGGCGAATTAGAGAAACCCAAAGATAAATATATGTGTATATATAGCACAAAACTAACACTGTCTTTCTGAGACACAAGTTGATTTGAGTCGGTTCGTGAAGTGATAAAATAAAATAAAAAAGGTTGTCGATTCGATCAACTTTAATTTACAAAAGTAGTGAATGGATATATACAGGCAGACCACAGGTTACTTGCAGTCGTTTTCAGAAACGAAAGGACAACGCTGTCCCTACCCCCATTCTTTTTTAATTCTTTCCTTTTCACCGGTATTTGCAAAAGAGTAATCTTATTTAGCCAAAATGTTCTGACGAAAAATAGTCAAAAACTAAGTTACAATACTAATTAAATTTTATAGGTTATTAACCAACCTGTTTTTTTACATTTTTTAGTCAATGGCCTAGAAAACTGTAAAAAAGCAAGTTGGTTAATGGCTTATAAAACTTGGTTAATTGGTGTTGTAACTTAATTTTTGACTATTTTTAGCTGGAACATTTTGGCTAAATAACATTAGTCTTTGTAAAAATACCATGCCAATTTGTACCTAATATATTTGCATGGTGTTATTACTTTGTAGTTTGGTTTGGTTTCGAACCGAAAGACAAAACACATGTGATTTAGTTTAGTTTAGTTGGTTTTCTCAAAAATATTGGCTCCAACTCGAACCAAATCGATGTTGTTTGAATTAGTTCAATTTTTTATAATGATGTAAAGTTAAATTAATTAATTTAACTCTAAAATGTAAAATATAAAAAAATAATAATGTGATTATTATTTTATGGCTTAAATATGTTTAGCCCTTACAAATAGGGGGTCATTTGGTTTTAGTCTCTTCAAATTTATTTTTTTTAGAAAACTCCTTGCAATTTGTGAGAACATTTACAAGCTTCTGCTGTTAATTCTGTTTTTACAACTTACTAGTACTATACCCGTGTATCCGCACGGGCCGATCGCGTTACGTGACACGATTACCTCAAATAAAAACGTTAATTTGAAATATCATTAATCTAAAATCAATTGTAAAATATAGATGATGACTTGCATACGCACAGGTGCTGTCGTGTTATTTTTATGAATGAATTTAGACAGTATTTAAATAGTTTGAACATTACCCGGTGAAAACAAAGAAAAATTTAAAGTAGATAAAAAATGAGTTTCAAATAAAAAATTGATAAATATAAAAACTAAAAATGTAAAAGTATCATTTAAAAACAATATGTGCATTTATCCTGTGTGTTTTTATATATCAGTGCAACTATCCCGTGTTTTTATAAATATCATTGCAGTTATCCATGTATTTTTTTATATATCAGTGCAGTTGTCGAGTGTTTTTTTATGTATTAGTGCAGTTAACTCATAGTTTCAATTGATTATTTGAGTTGATTAGTAGATTATCGTAGATAGTAAAAGATAGATAGTAGATTATCAATAACAAATATTTATCCGTGTTTTTTTATATATCAGTGACAATTATTTGTCCTTTTTAGGTATTATTGACAAATATTTGTTACGTGTGTTTTAAATATTAATCAGTTTAAATAGTCATTAAGTCTTCTTGTTTTTTTAGATAGTAGGATTATAGTAGTCTTCAAAAATTATAATTATCAATGGCAAATATTAATCCCGTGTTTTTTTATACATCACTGCAGTTATCCAGTGTTTTTTTATATATCAATTAATGTAGTTATCTCGTAGTTTCAATTGATTATTTTAATTGATTAGTAGATTATAGTAGAGAGTAGATTTTCAATAAGAAATATTTGTTTTAAATATTAATTAAATAATCATTTCTTACCATTGATTAGTAGATTATAGTAGATTATTGCAGTTATTCCATGTTTTTTTAGATAGTAGGTTTATAGTAGTTTTCCAAAATTATAATTATCAATGGTAAATATTAATTATAAATTGTCAAAAAAAATTATAAATATCAATTGTAAATATTAATCCCGTGTTTTTTTTAAATATCACTGCAGTTATCCCGTGTTTTTTATTTATCAATGCAGGTATCTCGTAGTTTCAATTGATTATTTTAGCTGATTAGTAGATTATAGTAGATAATAAAAGTTAGAATTAGATTATCAATAAGAAATATTTGTTTTAAATATTAATTACTAATTTAAATAGCCATTAAGTCTTCTTATTTTTTAGATAGTAGGTTTATAGTAGTAGGCTTCAAATTTTTTAATTATCAATGACAAATATTAATCTCATGTTTTTTTTATTTGGTCAAAAAAAAAATTAATCTCATTTTTTTATATATATCAGTGCAGTTATCTCGGGTTTTTTATATATCAGTGCAGTTATTTCGAAATTTCAATTAATTATTTTAATTGATTAGTAGATTATCAATAAGAAATATTTGTTTTAAATATTAATCGGTATTTTAAATAGTCATTAAATCTTATAGTTTTTTAGATAGTAGGTTTATAGTAGTCTTCAAAAATTTTAATTATCAATGACAAATATTAATACTGTGTTTTTTTATATATCAGTGCAGTTGTCCTGTGTTTTTTTTATATATTATTGCAGTTATCTCGTAGTTTCAATTGATTACTTTAGTTGATTAGTTGATTATAGTAGATCGTAAAAGATATATAAGAGATTATCAATAAGAGTGTAAACAGATTTGGGAGAGAAAAATTAAAATTTTAAGGTGATAACGTTTTCAAAAAAGTTGATAGTTTTTTTTTTGTTTTTTAGTATGACTCATTTACATTTCTATTGGTAATTTTAATAGAGTAGTGTTTGTATAAATTTAGTTAAAAGAATTAAAATGAAGTGATAAGGGAAAGAGAATAATTATTTATGGGAAAAGTAAAGTAAAATGAAAAAAAGGAAGAAAGAGAGTGTAAAAGAAAAGTGAAAAGGAGGAAAGAGAGTGTAAGAAGAAAGAGAAAAAAGAAAGAAAGAGAGTGCAAGAATAAAGGGAAAAAAAAAGAAATAGAGTGTAATGACATTTTTACCCTAAAAAATTTGAGGTGTCTTTTAGATAGAATGAGGGTATTGGTAAAATCATATGTGGTGAATTGGTATAAATCTATAGTAGATCAGTGCAGTTGTCCCGTGTTTTTCATATATTATTGCAGTTATCACGTAGTTTCAATTGATTACTTTAGTTGATTAGTTGATTATAGTAGATCATAAAAGATAGATAGTAGATTATCAATAAGAGGTGATAGTAGATTATCAATAAGACTGTAAACAGATTTTTGAGAGAAAAATTAAAATTTTAAGGTGATAACGTTTTCAAAAAAGGTGATAGTTTTTTTTTTGTTTTTTAGTATGACTCATTTACATTTTTATAGGTAATTTTAATAAATTAGTGTTTGTATAAATTTAGAAATTTAGTTAAAAGAATTAAAGTGAAGTGATAAGAGAAAGAGAATAATTATTTATAGGAAAAGTAAAGTAAAAAGAAAAAAAAGGAAGAAAGAGAGTGAAAAGGAGGAAAGAGAGTGTAAGAAGAAAGAGAGTGTAAGAGAAAAGTGAAAAGTAAGAAAGAGAGTGTAAGAATAAAGAGAGAAAAAAAGAAATAGAGTGTAATGACATTTTTACCCTCAAAAATTTGAGGTGTCTTTTAGATAGAATGGGAGTATTGGTAAAATCATATGTGGTGAATTGATATAAATCTATAGTAGATTATGTGCGCCTCTTTATGTGACACTGAGCAGCGTGGTACATACAACATGCTTGCTCATTTAAAAATTTGTCCCAAATTTCCCTATGCTTTAACCAATGACTCAATATTTACCAGAGGGGAGAGGGAACCCATTTGATTTCAAGAAGCATCTTAACCAATGTTCAAACTTGTAGAAAGGATTTGGTTGTTATGTGATTGTAGATAAACAACCATTTAGGGTGATGATGGTGGGACTTAAGCATTTTTGTAGACAATCTTAACCTCCATTCACTATCTCTTCAAGGCGTATATGAATGCTAAACGTTGCTTTCAGTTGTACATTGTTCAAAATGTGAGATTAAAAGTCTTCTTTTAAGTTAGATTGCATTGAGGTTGCCCTCACTATTAATTGTTGGACTTTTGTCTAGAATCTTAATTATTTAGCTCCCCCTATGCATTTTGTTGATAATGAGTGTGACTATCAAAAACAAATAATTAGCTTTGTTGTAGTCTCCAATCATCAAGTTGAGATAGTTGATAGATTGCTGGACTTCTGTCCAGAATCTTAATTATTTAACCCTCCCTACAGATTTTGTAGATAATGAATGAAATTATCAAACACAAATAATTATAAGCTTCTCGCAAGTCCTTACCAATGTAGTTTCCTTTCTGGTAGGTAAACTAGTGACAATATTGTTATTATTCTCCAAGAATTCATTTATTCCATGTGAAAATCTAAAAAGAATAAATGTGACATGGCTTATGTCCTGTATCTTGCAGTGTTGGGAGGACTGCAGTTGGTAGGTCACCTGCTGCCTGGCCAAAGGTAGATGCGAGCCCGGGAGGGGTACCTGCGAAGCCACTCCGACGCTCAAGTCAGTATTGAGAATAGGTGAGTGATTTGCCTAGGAATGATAATCTACCTCTTTATGGCAATGTGAGCCAATATTTATAGGGAATCGTGCCCATTATGAGCCGTCGGATTGATAGAGTTGATCTGAGCCATCCAAGTATGAGATTCATAATTGGGCTTGCATATGGTGGATGTGGATCAATAGTGATTGGGCCAATCCATGTCCAATTGCTGAATGGGCCTCTTGGTCCATTCCAGAACAGTTGCCCCCCAAGCCGAGATTATTCTGAGGGATGGTCTTGGCTTGAAGGATTTTGTCGATCTGCCCGAAGTGTTGCTTTGTCTGTCTTATCGGGTTGCGTGAAAGACTTTCTTTGTAACGAACGTGTTTTTAGGTTATTACACTAGAGAGTAAAAATAATAAATTTTTAATGCTCATTTTACCCCCTATAAATAGGTGAGTCCCCATTATTTGGTCCACACTTGAAGATTTGTGGAGGAGTGAGTTTTTTCTTTCTTGGTAAGCATTTCATCTTCTTCCTTCATTGGGTGCCTTGTTGCTGTTCGTTGTTATCTTCGTTTGTGTTGGCGCCCTCTAGGGCGCCTGGGTGCCGTCCTGCAAAACATGTTTTGGCGCCCTCTAGGGCGTCAAGGTGCCGGCCTGGATGTGCTTGGTGGCATCCTGCAAAACGTGTTTTGGCGCCCCCTAGGGCGCCTGGGTGCCGGCCTGGATGTCCTTGGTGTCATCATGCAGAACATGTTTTGGCGCCCTCTAGGGCGCCTAGGTGCCTTCCTAGATGTGTTTGGTGCCATCCTGCAGAACTTGTTTTGGCGCCCTCTATGGCGCCTGGATGTGTTGGGTGTCGTCCTGCAAAACATGTTTTGGCGCCCTCTAGGGCGCCTGGGTGCCTTCCTGGATGTGCTTGATGTCATCCTGCAAAACCTGTTTTGGCGCCCTCTAGGGCGCCTGGGTGCCGGCCTGGATGTGCTGGGTGCCGTCCTGCAAGACATGTTTTGGCGCCCTCTAGGGCGCCTGGGTGCCTTCCTATGTGCTTGGTTCCATCCTGCAGAACCTGTTTTGGCGCCCCCTAGGGCGCCTGGGTGCCGGCCTGGATGTCCTTGGTGCCATCCTGCAGAACATGTTTTGGCGCCATCTAGGGCGCCTAGGTGCCTTCCTGGATGCGCTGGGTACCGTCCTGCAAGACATGTTTTGGCGCCCTCTAGGGCGCCTGGGTGCCTTCCTAGAGGCGCTGGGTGCCTTCGTGCAAAAGCTGTTTTGGCGCCCTCTAGGGCGCCTAGTTGCCGGCCTGGATGTGCTGGGTGCCGTCCTGCAAGACATGTGTCATACCCCAATTTTGTCCGGCTTAAGTCAAAACCCTAATTTTCCAAAAAATAAATAAATTGAAGAGCGAAGAGCCTTATGCACTACATTTCGGATCCTAGAAGGCATTCCAAGGTTCTTGAAATCGTTTTTAGGGTTGGAACGCATTTTTCGGGCAAATTAGGGTTTTAGAGCCAAAAAGGGTATTTTGGTCAATTATAACGGTTTTTCTTTTTTCGCTTTCAAAAAGGCTCAAAAATATGTATAATTAAAAATAGAAATCTGTAATCAAAATATAAAAATGAATAACAAAATAATATTGGATGCTTATTGTATTTTTAGAATTAGGGCTAATTCCTTTTTAGGTGCTTTTGCTTTTATCCATTTTTGGCTAAAGTGAGCACTAATTCTACAAGCAAACAACCTCCCTCACTCCATCCTCATGCTCCACGCCACTTCCCTCACTTCAGCCCCCCATCAAGTGCACATCACAAAAAGCCTTTCATCATGACAAGCACACCTTTGAGTCCAATAACATTCAATACACAACATATTTTTACCTTCCTTCTCTCTACACCACTAAATACACACTAATTTCTTTACCTCCCTCACTCCATCCTCATGCTCCACGCCACCCCTCACTTCAGCCCCCACCAAGTGCACATCACAAAAGCCTTTCATCATGACAAGTACACCTTTGAGTCCAATAACATTCAATACACAACATATTTTTACCTTCCTTCTCTCTACACCACTAAATACACACTAATTTCTTTACTTCCCTCTCACAACTTTAAACCCATTGGATCTTTGAAATTCAATAAGAACAACTCACTCCTCTCCTCCCCAAAAAAGAACCCAAGGCCGTAGCCCCTCTCCTCTCCCTCACTTCCTCTTGTTTTTCTTTCATCTCAAAGGAACCTTCCCATTTCTCCTACACCAAAAAACCCTAACAAACAACTCACCTCATTTGCATCCCTCTTTCACATACTCCCTCCATTTCTCATTCAAAGTTCAAGCATCATCATCAAGTGGGTGCTTCTTTGAAGAATATTGGAGTTTTGTTGATTTGTGTCTAGCTTCATCTTCTCATCTCACTTTCTAGCTCAAAGCTAAGGTAATCCTTAAAACCTTGCATCATCTTTGAGTATTTCCTCAAAAATATAAAAAGCATTCATCCTATCACCTTCATATTCTCATATTGTTGATTGTTGTTGGTGAGAGGTGTCATAAGCACTTTGACAAGCACTTAGGGAGGCTTGGGTGCTTATGGTGCTTCTCACCCTTTAATAAATGTTGATTTGTGTTGATTTGGATCTTAATCCTTGCCTTTCATGAAATAAATGTTGTTTTATGGCATGTTGTATTTCGCATACTCTCATAAAAATGTGACTTGCTAGTTGTTGTTGTGTTCTCTCACATTTCCCGGCATATTCACTCTTGTTTGCATAACTTTCACAAAATAAGAAACCCATTTCAAGCATGATGACATTCGGCCATGGGCCTAGGTTTAGGGTTCTTGAATGCTTTTTGTTTATTTCATGATTTGGGGATGAATAATAGTTGATTTAGGGTATGTATGCTCCTAGGTTTTAACATAAAAAAAATTAGGGTTTGGGTTTGCTTTAATAAACTTGTTCTTGTTGATGATTGGCAAGGTGATTCACACTTGTGCACTTGTGCACTTAGTCTTAAGTGTGAGGATTGACCAATGTGATTCAACATTCTTTGATACTTTGGTTGCTAAATAATTTGCTTGCTTATGCTCGCCTATGATCATGATTGAGGCAACTCTTTTCCTTAAGCTAACAATTTCATTGTCCACTCTCATATAAGAATATCATCAACACTTAGATAGGTCAATTCCATACATTGCATCTTCCAATAGATGTGCATTTAGATTCCCTCGCGTTTTGTAGAAATATTTGAGTATGGTTCTCGCCTAGCATCTTCCACTAGATGTGCATTTAGGTCCAATCTTGCCTACTCTTGCATTTTTGCTTAATGCCCAATTCAAGTTCCTTCTTTGCCAATTTATGTGTTGTGGTTTAATATGTGTAGTCTAGGCTAGTGTTTGCTCAAGAATTCAAATGAGATTAATCGCAAGTTATGACCATGTTGTTGTTTGCCAAAGGATTCGATTTCAATGATTGTGCCACGCTTGAATCCCCAAATCTTTTTTCATTCGTTGTTTTCTTTTCTAAATAGTTTAGCATGAAAATGGTAATTAGTGACAATCACCCATAACCTTTGTTAGTTTGATTGTCCTAAGAGCCTAAGTTTCAAAAAAGATGTTTTCATATGCATAAGCTACTAGTGATAATCACCCATAACCTTTGTTAGTTTGATTATCATGAACGCTTTCGATTTCAAAAGATATTTTCCTAAGCATCGAAGTCATAGCAAGTGCTAGTGATGGCCACCCATAACCTTTGTTAGTTTGGTCATCATGGAGGCTTTCATTTTTCAAAAGAGATTTCTACATGCACTTAAGTGGGTTCTAGTAATGGTCACCCATAACCTTTGTTAGTTTGATCATTATGAACGCCCTCCACTTTTCAAAACCAAAGCAAAAAGACTTTCATTTTCAAGGCTCGTTAGAACTACGTCGCTTTGATTCCCATTTGGGATACGTAGGAGCGAGTCACATTCTCGTCAAGCGCAACCATAAAAAAATTTAGCATTTACATAATAAAAAAGAAAGGAGTTATTTTCATAACAAAAAGAATCACTTTTGCAAACCAAGGTCATTTTCAGAACAAAAACCTTTTCCTTTCTAAAATCATTTTCAACCCATCGTCGCTAGTGGCTAACCAGAACCCTTGTTCGTCTAGCCATTGGTGGCGATGTCTTTTTCCCCAAAAGAATAATAAATGGTGATCCATCATAACCTTTGTTAGTTTGATCATCGTGCAAATCAATCTCTTTAGAAAATCACTTTCAAAAAAAGATAATAAAAACGAGTTGTTATTGATAGTCCATCAGAACCTTTGTTCGTTTGACTAGCGGTACAACTCTCTTTTTGAGTATTTAGTGGTGATTCATCATAGCCTCTGCTAGTTTAATCATTCGCTAATGCTCGTCCTATTTCAAAAACTCACTAAAAAAGGATAAAAAAACAAAAACTTTTCAAAAAGACAAAGAAGAACTACGTAGCTTTGAGTTCTCCATCGCACCGGGAGATACGTAGGAGCGGGCCATGTCCCGTCAAGCGTTTTTTTCTAAAAAAACCATTTTCCCCCTTTTTCATAATAAATAAAGATTTTTATTAAGAATTTCTCAATAAGAAGTAGCGAGGCAAAATTAAGTATTTTCAAGTCAACACACCAAAACCACACATTTAATTAAAGGTTCCCTCTCAGTAGAGAGGACGTGTGGGATGCTAACACCTTCCCCGCGCGTAACTGACCCCTGAACCCTATTCTCTAGTTTCGCAAGACCAATCGCTTTCCAAAAAAGGTTTTCCTAATATTTTCCTTAATAAATATTGGTGGCGGCTTCATTGTTTTAAAAAGTTGTGAACGAAGAAGGTTCTCCCTCGGGGACTTTTTCGGGCACAACAACATGTTTTGGCACCCTCTAGGGCGCCTGGGTGCCTTCAGGGAGGCGCTGGGTGCCGTATTGCAAAACATGTTTTTCCGCCCTCTAGGGCGCCTGGGTGCTGGCCTGGATGTGCTTGGTGCCATCCTGCAGAACATGTTTTGGCGCCCTCTAGGACGCCTGGGTGCCGGCCTGGATGTCCTTGGTGCCATCCAGCAGAACATGTTTTGGGGCCCTCTAGGGCGCCTGGGTGCCTTCCTGGAGGCGCTGGGTACCGTCCTGCAGAACATGTTCTGGCGCCCTCTAGGGCGCTTGGGTGCCGGCCTGAATGTCCTTGGTGCCATCCTGCAGAACAAGTTTTGGCTCCCTATAGGGCGCCTGGGTGCCTTCCTGGAGGCGCTTGGTGCCGTCCTGCAGAACATGTTTTGGCGCCCTCTAGGGTGCCTTCCTGGAGGTGCTTGGTGCCATCCTGCAGAACATGTTTTGGCGCCCTCTAGGACGCCTGGGTGCCGGCCTGGATGTCCTTGGTGCCATCCAGCAGAACATGTTTTGGGGCCCTCTAGGGCGCCTGGGTGCCTTCCTGGAGGCGCTGGGTACCGTCCTGCAGAACATGTTCTGGCGCCCTCTAGGGCGCTTGGGTGCCGGCCTGGATGTCCTTGGTGCCATCCTGCAGAACAAGTTTTGGCTCCCTATAGGGCGCTTGGGTGCCTTCCTGGAGGCGCTTGGTGCCGTCCTGCAGAACATGTTTTGGCGCCCTCTAGGGCGCCTGGGTGCCTTCCTGGAGGCGCTGGGTGCCGTCCTGCAGGACATGTTTTGGCGCCCTCTAGGGCGCCTGGGTGCCGGCCTGGATGTCCTTGGTGTCATCCTGCAGAACATGTTTTGGCGCCCTCTAGGGCCCCTGGGTGCCTTCCTGGAGGCGCTTGGTGCCGTCCTGCAGAACATGTTTTGGCGCCCTCTAGGGCGCCTGGGTGCCGGCCTGGATGTGCTTGGTGGCATCCTGCCAAACTTGTTTTGGCGCCCTCTAGGACGCGTGGGTGCCGGCCTGGATGTGCTATGTTTTTCTGATCATTTCTTCGTCGAATTTTCAGGGCTTGCTTGTCGTCGAAGGAGAATTGTCTCTTCTCTGTTCTTGCCATTATCCCACGAATCTTTTTGCTGCTTTATTTTTACTAAGGTAAACTTTCCTGATCTTCAGTTTTTGTTTTTAGCTTTCTTGTTTTTGAATGTGTCTTGTTTCGTTGGAGTCTTCGGATGACCTCAGGAGAGGTGGTTGCCAACAAGTCTTGCCTATCTCGTAATTTCTTGTTCTGCCCCCTATCCTGCAGGTTTATGGCGAGAACGAAGGAGACCGCCCGGACGTATGGGTCGTATCCGGGTCCAATTCCTACTATCCGGCAGGCTAGTTATCCTGTAGGGGGAGGATCGTCTGTGGTACATGATGATATTGGAGAGTATATCAGCTCTGGTGTTGTCCCCCCTTGGCACATGCTTCACCCCCGCCATGCTAAATAATCCTAGGAGTTCGCGTACTTTAGCAAGGTACTTTTGTAGTACCGGGTCATAGGCACCAAATGTTGAGCTGATCTGGGAGACGACCAGTAGTGAATCTGTGCGGAGCTCAAGTTGTGTAGCACCGAAGTCTTTGGCCAACTGTAGACCGGCTATGCAAGCCTCATATTGTGCTTGATTGTTGGATGTGGGGAATGAGAATATCAGGGATACTTCAACCATTAGTCCTTCTGAGTTTTCAAGTATCAGCCCGGCTCCACTTCCTTTGCTGTTTGAGGACCCATCCACGTGGAGGGTCCATGTCGGTTCCACTTTGTCTCCTTGTGGTGTTGTTGTCATTTCGGTTACGAAGTCTGCCAATATCTGAGCCTTCATGGTTGGTCGTGTCTCGTACTTGATCCAAAACTCTGAGAGCTCGACTGCCCATTTGATCATTCTCCTAGCCAGGTCGGGGCGATGGAGGATTTTTCTGATTGGCTGGTTGGTTCGAACTACCACTTGGTGTGCCACAAAATATGGTCTGAGGCGCCTGGCTGCAATTACCAATGCCAAAGCAACCTTTTCAACCTTTTGGTACCTCAGCTCGGGTCCCTGTAACGCCTTACTTATGAAGTATAGCCGCCTCTGGCCAATGTTAGTTTCTCTGATGAGTACAGCACTTAACGCTTCATCTGCCACCGCGAGGTACAGATACAAGGTTTCTCCTTCCTCTGGACGTGTCAAGATGGGTGATTCGGAGAGGGTCTCTTTTAAAAGGGTTAGCGCCTGCTCTTTCTCGGCGGTCCAGTCAAATTTGTTTCTTTCTTTAGAAGCATGCACAAAGCTAGGGACTTGTGGGCTGCTTTCTAAATGAAGCGAGACAGCGCTGCTATCATTCCGGTGAGCTTCTGAACTTCTTTCTTTGTAGTTGGTGAAGTCATCTCGGTCATAGTCGTGCATTTGTCAGGGTTCCCCTCAATACCTCTCTGAGTGAGATAGAAACCGAGGAATTTCCCTGCTCGAACTCCGAAGGTGCACTTCTCCGAGTTCAATCTCATATTGTTCTTTCGGATTTCCGAAAATACTTCTGTCACATCTTTGAGATGGTCTGGATCATTTTTACTTTTAACTATCATGTCATCAAGATACACTTCGATTACCCGACCAAGTTAATTTTTAAAGACCTTGTTCATCATTCTTTGGTAAGTTGCCCCGGCGTTTTTGAGTCCAAAGGGCATTACGCGATAGCAATAATTTCCTTGCTCTGTCATGAACGCCACTTTCTCTTGATCAGGTGGGAACATTGGGATTTGGTTATACCCCAAGTACGCATCCATGAAGGATAATAAACGAAAGCCTGAGGCGCTATCGACTAATTTATCTACGCTAGGGACGGGGAAGGCGTCTTTTGGACATGCCTTGTTAAGATCAGTATAATCAATGCACATCCTCCGGTTTCCATTAGATTTCTTAACAAGGACTACATTGGACAACCAGGTGGTATACTTAATTTCTTTTACAACGTTCGCCTCTATGAGGTCTTTCACAGCCCTAGTGCAGCTTCAGCTTTCTCTTCCTTCTGGACTCTTCTCTTCTGGGCAACCCGCTTAGTGTTGGGATTGACAGCAAGATGGTGGCAAGCTACCTCGGGTGGTATCCCTGGCATATCAGTTGCAGACCAGGCAAACAGGTCAGCATTCTCCCTCAGGTAGATGGTGAGTTTCTCCTTGACCTCCTCAGGGAGGTCGGAGCCTATCTTGACAGTCTTGGTGGGGTCTTCTCCCAGTTGGATGGAGATGAACTCGCCATCTGGCTCAGGCCTCTTTGTAACGCCCCAAAAATTTAATTAATTATTTAATTGAATTGTTTGGGAATTTAATTGGTAGAAAAATAATAATGCTAGTATAGGTGGGCCTATTGTTAGGGTTGGGAGTAGTAATATGAGAAGTGTTAAGTGAGGCCCATGATGTAGTTCGCATAAGCTATAGAAAAGCCCATAAAATTAAATAAAGTATAAATAAGAGGTATTTTAGGGTTTGGCTCATTTAGAAAGAACAAAAAAAAATAGAATTAGAGAGAAGAGAAGAGGGAGAGAGCGATGGCCAAGAGAAGAGAGAAGAGGCGCTGCGAAGAGGAGAGAGAGCTAGGGCAAGGCTTCGAGTTCTCCAAAGGCTAAGGTAAGGGTGGGGTTCTATCTCTATAATTGGGTGTATGAAGGGCTCTATGTAGAAAGGTTAATGGAACCCTAGGTGTGATTAAGTTAGAAGACCCTAGTTGTAGGTATTGAATTTTTATATGATGATTGAACATGATTGATGATGATTGAACATGGTTGATGATGATCGAACATGATTGTTGATGATTGAACGTGCTTGATGATGTTTTGGAATCGAAATTCTGGTCATGGGCACCATGGGCGCCGTTTTTGATGTTGCTATCTCGGCGCCATGGGCGCCGCTCCTGAAAATGTTGTTGGGCGCCAAGGGCGCCACCCTGTTGTGTTGTGTTGCGGTCTTGCAGGTACCTGGTGCATAGGGCGCCAAGGGAGCCTAATCCTGGCTGCCCGTTGTTGCTGTTCCTGGGCGTCATGGGCGCCGGTTGATGTTTTCCTGGCGCCAAGGGCGCCAAGTCTTGGCTGCCCGATTTTGAGGTTGCTGCGTTTTCCTGGCGCAAGGGCGCCAAGTATTGGCTGCCCGATTGCGATGTTGCTGTGTCTCCTGGCGCATGGGCGCCAAGGGAGCCAAGATTTGGCTGCCCGGTTGCTGTTGTTGCGTGCTGAGTCTGGCGCAGGGGCTCCATGGGCGCCTAAATCAGGATGCCTCGTGCTGTGTCTGGCGCAGGGGCGCCATGGGCGCCTAAATCAGGATGCCTTGTGCTGTGTTGCGTTGCTGGGTGCCATGGGCGCCAAGTGTAACGCCCAAATAATTTAATTATTTATTTAATTAAATTATTTAGGTATTTTATTAGTATAGTCATATTAAAATAATTATATGGTGTTTTATTTAAATCAGGGAGTGGTGTTTAGTAACTAAGCTCAGTAGTAGACGGGGTCCCGTAATCCAAGAGCCCAATGGCATAGGCGCATGAGTGAGAGCCTAGCTAGGGTTTTGGGTTCATTTGCGCATTGTTGGAGAAAAAGAAAAGAAAAGAGAGAATTGCGAAGAGAGAAGAGAGGGGGACGGCACACCAAGGAGGAAGAGGAGAGGAGCTCTGTTGCTATGGTTCTTTGGAGTTGTCGTGCAAGGGGATCTCGTATCCGGCAAATCTAAGGTAAGAGTGGGTTCTACCTTTATAATAGGGTGTATGATGGGGGTTATGTGGGAGATAGGCTCTATGTTTCCCTTTTGATGTTGTTTGATGACTGATAGATAATTGCTTGGTGATTTTGTATGTATTGGTGATTTATTGCAATTTGGTGTTGGTGATTGATGATGGTAAAAATCTGAAAAATATGTTCCTAGGCGCCATGGGCGCCATTGGTGATGTTGTGGTTGCATATGTGGTGTTTGATGATTGTTGCGTCGTTGTTGTCTTGGTATTGGGCGCCATGGGCGCATGGGGTTTGTTTTTGTTGTGCGTGTTCTGTCCCCTGGGCGCCATGGGCGCCATTGTTGTTGCTGTTGTCCTGGTTTTGGGCGCCATGGGCGCCTGTCTGGTGATGGGTGTCCTGGCGCAGGCGCACTGGGCGCCATGGGAGCCGTGCTGCCGTTTGTGTTCTGGCGCTGGCGCACTGGGCGCCATGGGCGCCGTGGTGTGTGGTTCTGTGTTGCGTTCCTGTATTGCAGGTGCCTGGGCGCCAAGGGCGCCGAATCCTGGCTGCTGTGTTTCTGTGTTGCCCCTGGGCGCCCTCCTGTGCGCCAGTTTTCTGTGTTGTGTTGCTGCTGGGCGCCTCCTGGGCGCCATTTCCTGTGCTGCTGTTTCACTAGGCGCCCTGTTGCTGGGCGCCAAGTCTGCTGTTGCCACTGTTGTCCTAGGCGCCCTAGTGCTGGGCGCCATGTCTGTTGATGCCACTGTTGCACTAGGCGCCCTGTTGCTGGGCGCCAGTTCCTGTTGTGATGTTGTTGCACTAGGCGCCCTGTTGCTGGGCGCCAGTTCCTACTGTGTTGCTGTTCTGCTAGGCGCCCTGTTGCTGGGCGCCAGTTTCTGTTGTTGCTGTTGCCTGCTAGGCGCCCTGTTGCTGGGCGCCAGTTTCTGTTGTGCTGTTGCCCGTGTTGGCGCCTTGTTGCTGGGCGCCAGTTCCTGCCATGTCTAATAAATGTTGCTGTTTTTCAAAAATAATGTTGCTGTCACAGTAGAAATAATGTTGCTTTTTTCAAAAATAATGTTGCTGTCACAGTAGAACTAATGTTGCTGTTTTTCAAAAATAATGTTGCTGTCACTGTAAAAATAATGTTGCTGTTTTTCAAAAATACTTTTGCTGTCACAGTAAGACAAATGTTGCTGTTTTTCAAAAATAATGTTGCTGTCACAGTAAGGCAAATGTTGCTGTTTTTATAAAAATAATGTTGCTGTCACAGTAAGACAAATGTAGCTGTTTTTTCCAAAAAAAAAAATGATGTTGCTGTCACTTTAAAATAAATGTTGCTGTCTTCTAAAAATGAAGTTGCTGTCACTGTAAAATAAAGGTTGCTGTTTTCTGAAAATGAGGCTGCTGTTACTGTAAAATAAATGTTGCTGTTTTCTAAAAGTGAGGCTGCTGTTACTGTAAAATAAATGTTGCTGTTTTTTAAAGGCTATTGTTGCTGTTGGCCGTAAACAAATGTCGCTGTTTGTTGTAAATTGGTATTGTTCATGGTGTCGTAAATTGTCGTTGTCATCGGTGTTGTAAATTGTTGTTGCCTTCGATGTTGTAAATCTATTGGTGTTTTTGGTGTCGGTGGTTGTTGATGCTACGATCAAGTTGTTAGACTGTCCATATAGGTGTAGGTGTATTGGTGATGATTGGTGCTATTGGTGATGATATAACAGGTGATGTGCCTATTTTATTGGCTAAGGTGATAGGTGATGGGTCTATGACCATTTGTTGAATTTGGTGTTGATGTGTCAATTAAATGACTGTTGTTGTTAATTGACTGGTGCATTGTCCATGGTGTCGCATATATTGCATATGCATTATTTTGGTGATGATGGCTTCGGCCTTGGAGCTATAGGTGATGATGGTGATGCTCATACAGGTGATGACGCCCTTATTGGCTGTTTTATTGGTGATGATTGGTACCACATGCATATGCCCGTTGGTGTGGGTTGCATCTCATTCATTTACCCATGATATTGGTTATGTCTATCGGTGTTTGCCATTTTGATGTTATTGTGAAGTGGTAGATATAGTTGTCGTAACTCTAGCATATTGCCTATCATATATGCTATTATAATGTTAGATATCTCACCCCTTCTGTTTGAATGTTACCCCTATGCTGGTAACGTGCAGGTGATTGCGAGTGAAGGCATGTCTACCTTCGCTAGTAGAGTCGGTGTCGTCGCTCTGATACGTAGCACTCGGGGGGGATGAACGCTAGTTTTATTAGTTGTCTTTAATATTTAATTTCTGAAGTTTTATGGTGATGTTGTGATTATTCGTTGAACCCTTTATTTTTATTCCGCTGTATGGTGATGGAGTTACTGTCATGTATCGTACTATTTTAATGGTGGATTTTATTTATTGACGTGTGAAGTTTATTGGTGTAAATGTGGCATCCCTTGTGGGTGTAGCGAAAAACGTTTTTGAAACTCTGATTTTTGTCAAAAATTTTCCGGGTAGAAAAGGGGTGTTACACCAAGGGCGCCAGTTTGGCTCCCCGTTGTGCTGCTGGGCGCCATGGGCGCCAGTTTGGCTGCCAATTGTGTTGCTTGGCGCAGTGGGCGCCAAGGGCGTCAAGTGTGGCTGCTCAAATGTGAATTTCACGATTGTTATTTAAAATGATGTTGAATATGTGATTAGGCCCAAAGTTGCCAAAATGTTGAAAATTGCTAAAATATTGCGATGTTGCCAAAGTGTTGAAAGTTGCTAAAATATTGCGATGTTGCCAAAATGTTGAAAATTGCTAAGTTGTAAATTGTTGACGATGAAGGTTGTACGAAGACGAATTTGCCTCTATTCATTGGCAGGTGATGTGTTGTAGGCCTACGGCCAAATTGCGTTCCGATGTTGTTGCGTTGCTATGTAACTGTTGTTATTTGTTTGTGCATTTACATAGCATCGCATGCATAGCATATTTTTACGATGGAGCTATGCTCAAACCACGATGGCCTGGATTGGCAAACCACGACGACGATGTTGCGATGTTGATGCCCCTATTTACGGGCTTGAATTATGGTACCACATGCATTATAGGGCGGTGGCCCTAAGTTGAGTCACATTTCGCATTATGTGCATACTTATGTGATTGAGATGATTTTGACTGCTGTTAAGTGATGAATTGACCTGAATTATATATCGTTTTTCATGTATCCGATTATATAGTGTGATATCTCACCCCTTCTGTTTGAATGTTACCCCAATGTTGGGAACGTGCAGGTAACCCCGAATGAAGGCAGTTCACCTTCGTTTGATCGAGTCGGTGTCGTCGCTCTGATACGTAGCACTCGGGGGGATGAACGTTTATTTATGTTATTTAAGTTGTTTACTGTTGGATTTTGAGTTATGAATTTTGCATAGTTGCCACGATTGTTTAGTTGAACCATTTGAATTTCCACTGCGTAGTTAAAAGAAGTTTGACTTGTTTTGAAATGTTGTTTTATCGGTTCATCTGGAAGCGCTATGTATCTGTTTTCAAGAAGCGAATTAACTCGTTGTTGTTTTCACGAAGTAAATGTGGCACTCCATTGTTTGTTGAAAAAGATTTTTATGAACTCTGATATTTTTGCATTATTTTGCCGGGTAGTAATGGGGTGTTACATTAGTGGTATCAGAGCAGTTTCGGTCTGTCCGGCCAAGTTGTCAAGTTATTGTGTCATTGACGATCAAGTATTGTCAATTAGTTCTAACCATGGTTGTTAAACTCTCGAGTCAACTCTTACGAGTTTACGAGTCTACGAGTCTAGATCACAAAAACGAGTCAACTTGCAGGTAAACTCTCTTTTTCGTAAACTCGTACGAGTTCAAGTAAATTCTGATAGAATCGGTAAACTCTCGATTTTACTGCGAGTTTAACTAAACATTACGAGTGTTGGGTCAAATTAGCTCTTGTTTTTTGAATTTTTTTATTGTGGGGTTGGAATGTTGAATTATTGTTGTGCTAACCTACATTATATCATGTATATATGTCATTTATAGGTTTCTTTGATAGTAGGTAGACTCTTACGAGTTTATGAGTCGAGTCTACGAGTCGAGTCTACCTATGCTCCACGAGTTTATGTAGACTCTCGAGTTTGACAACCTTGGTTCTAACTGTTGTTTATGTTGTGGTGATTAGTTGAGATGGCTGGAAGGAACGATGCTGTTATTGCTGCTGCATTGGCTGCTATGGCTCAGGCCGTGGAGGGTCAGCAGAATGCTGGTGAAAATGCTGGGTCTCGTAGTTTGGCGACCTTTCAAAGAGAGAATCCGCCTACTTTCAAAGGCAAGTATAATCCTGATGGAGCGTTGGCTTGGCTGAAGGAGATGGAGAGGATCTTCCGTGTGATGGATTGCACTCCAGCGCAGAAGGTTCGTTATGGTACTCATATGTTGGCAGAAGAGGCTGATGACTGGTGGTTAGAGACTAGTCAAAGGTTGGTAGCTGCAGGTGAAGAGGTCACTTGGGCTGTGTTCCGTAGGTAATTTACGAGGAAGTACTATCCGGAGGATGTTCGGGGTAAGAAGGAAATTGAGTTCCTTGAGCTAAAGCAAGGAAACCTGTCGGTTACTGAGTATGCTGCTAAGTTTGTGGAGTTGGCTAAGTTTTATCCGCACTACAGTGAAGCAACTGCTGAATTTTCGAAGTGTATCAAGTTTGAGAACGGGTTGCGACCAAAGATCAAGAAGGCCATTGGATATCAGAAGATCCGTGTCTTTGCTGATTTGATTGACGGCTGCGGGATCTACGAGGAGGATAGCAATGCTCATTATAAGATTGTTAATGAGAAGAGGAGCAAGTCTCAGAGTCGTGGTAAGCCGTATGATGCTCCTGCGGGTAGAGGTGAACCGAAAGCTGCTGAGGGCAAGAGGACTAGTGGGGGAGATGCTTCGGCTGGTATCGTGTGTTTCAGATGTGGCGAAGCTGGTCATAAGAGTAATGCGTGAAAAGGTGAGGCGAAGAGGTGTTTCCGTTGCGGTAAGATCGGGCATGAGGCGTCCGGGTGTGAGCATAAGGAGGTGGTTTGTTTCAACTGTGGCGAAGGAGGACACATCAGTAGTCAGTGTCAGAAACCGAAGAAGGAACGAGCTGGTGGAAAAGTGTTCGCTTTGGCAGGGTCAGAGACTTCTAAGGAGGGCGGACTTATTAGAGGTACATGCTTCATTAATGATATTCCTCTAACTTATATTGTTGATACCGGTGCTACCCTCTGTTTTATTCCTGCTGATTGCGTTGAAAGATTGGGTCTTGCGTTGTCTTCTATGAATGGAGAGATGGTTGTCGACACTCTAGCTAATGGGTCGGTGACTACTTCTCTTGTGTGTTCTGGATGTCCCTTGTCGATTTTCGACAGAGACTTTGTTGTTGATTTAATTTGGTTGCCGTTAAGCGGAGTGGATGTGATCTTAGGTATGAACTGGTTAGAGTATAACCACGCCCATATTAATTGTCATAGCAAGTCTGTAAGTTTTTCTACTCCTGAAGAGGAGGGAGCTGGTTTGTTGTCTGCTAGACAATCGCGGAAATTAATTCGGGAGCAAGGGAAAACTTCGCAAAGTAGACAGAAGAGTTATCATGATAAGCGAAGAAAGGATTTGGAATTTCAAGCGGGCGATGTGCGAGTACGGGATAATCTCACTGTGGAGACGATGCATGTGCGTATCGAGGATCATGAGGTGAAGGCTCTAAGAGGTAAGGAGATCGCTTTGGTGAAAGTAGTCTGGTTGGGAGCTCCTGGAGAGAGCATGACGTGGGAGCTGGAAAGCAAGATGCGGGAGTCTTATCCAGAGTTGTTCGAATCAGGTAGATTTTCGAGGACGAAAATATTCTAAGTGGGGGAGAGTTGTAACGCCCCAAAAATTTAATTAATTATTTAATTGAATTGTTTGGGAATTTAATTGGTAGAAAAATAATAAAATAATAATAATGCTAGTATAGGTGGACCTATTGTTAGGGTTGGGAGTGGTAATATGCGAAGTGTTAAGTGAGGCCCATGATGTAGTTCGCATAAGCTATAGAAAAGCCCATAAAATTAAATAAAGTATAAATAAGAGGTATTTTAGGGTTTGGCTCATTTAGAAAGAACAAAAAAACTAGAATTAGAGAGAAGAGAAGAGGGAGAGAGCGACGGCTAAGAGAAGAGAAGAGAGAAGAGGCGCGGCGAAGAGGAGAGAGAGCTAGGGCAAGACTTCGAGTTCTCCAAAGGCTAAGGTAAGGGTGGGGTTCTATCTCTATAATTGGGTGTATGAAGGGCTCTATGTAGAAAGGTTAATGGAACCCTAGGTGTGATTAAGTTAGAAGACCCTAGTTGCAGGTATTGAAATTTTATATGATGATTGAACATGATTGATGATGATTGAACATGGTTGATGATGATCGAACATGATTGATGATGATTGAACGTGCTTGATGATGTTTTGGAATCGAAATTCTGGTCATGGGCGCTGTTTTTGATGTTGCTGTCTAGGCGCCATGGGCGCCGCTCCTGAAAATGTTGCTAGGCGCCACCCTGTTGTGTTGTGTTACGGTCTTGCAGGTACCTGGCGCATAGGGCGCCAAGGGCGCCTAATCCTGGCTGCCCGTTGTTGCTGTTCCTGGGCGCCATGGGCGCCGGCTGATGTTTTCCTGGCGCAAGGACGCCAAGGGCGCCAAGTCTTGGCTGCCCGATTTTGAGGTTGCTGCGTTTTCCTGGCGCAAGGGCGCCAAGTATTGGCTGCCCGATTGCGATGTTGTTGTGTCTCCTGGCGCATGGGCGCCAAGGGCGCCAAGATTTGGCTGCCCGGTTGCTGTTGTTGCGTGCTGTGTCTGGCGCAGGGGCGCCATTGGCGCCTAAATCAGGCTGCCTCGTGCTGTGCCTGGCGCAGGGGCACCATGGGCGCTTAAATCAGGCTGCCTTGTGCTGTGTTGCGTTGCTGAGTGCCAGTTTGGCTGCCCGTTGTGCTGCTGGGCGCCATGGGCGCCAGTTTGGCTGCCAATTGTGTTGCTTGGCGCAGTGGGCGCCAAGGGCGCCAAGTGTGGCTGCCCAAATGTGAATTTCACGATTGTTATTTAAAATGATGTTGAATATGTGATTAGGCACAAAGTTGCCAAAATGTTGAAAGTTGCTAAAATATTGCGATGTTGCCAAAGCGTTGAAAGTTGCTAAAATATTGCGATGGTTCCAAAATGTTGAAAGTTGCTAAAATATTGCGATGTTGCCAAAATGTTGAAAATTGCTAAGTTGTTAATTGTTGACGACGAAGGTTGTACGAAGACGAATTTGCCTCTATTCATTGGCAGGTGATGTGTTGTAGGCCTACGGCCAATGTTGCTTTCCGATGTTGTTGCGTTGCTATGTAACCGTTGTTATTTGTTTGTGCATTTACATAGCGTCGCATGCATAGCATATTTTTACGATGGAGCTATGCTCAAACCACGATGGCCTGGATTGGCAAACCACGACGACGATGTTGCGATGTTGATGCCCCTATTTACGGTCTTGAATTATGGTACCACATGCATTATAGGGTGGTGGCCCTGAGTTGAGTCATATTTCGCATTATGTGCATACTTATGTGATTGAGATGATTTTGACTGCTGTTAAGTGATGAATTGATCTGAATTATATATTGTTTTTCATGTATCCAATTATATAGTGTGATATCTCACCCCTTCTGTTTGAATGTTACCCCAATATTGGTAACGTGCAGGTAACCCCGAATGAAGGCAGTTCACCTTCGTTTGATCGAGTCGGTGTCGTCGCTCTGATACGTAGCACTCGGGGGGTTGAACGTTTATTTATGTTATTTAAGTTGTTTACTGTTGGATTTTGAGTTATGAATTTTGCATAGTTGCCACGATTGTTTAGTTGAACCATTTGAATTTCCGCTGCGTAGTTAAAAGAAGTTTGACTTGTTTTGAAATGTTGTTTTATCGGTTCATCTGGAAGCGCTATGTATCTGTTTTCAAGAAGCGAATTAACTCGTTGTTGTTTTCACGAAGTAAATGTGGCACTCCATGGTTTGTTGAAAAAGATTTTTATGAACTATGATATTTTTGCATTATTTTGCCGGGTAGAAATGGGGTGTTACACTCTTCATACGCTTCTTGAGCTCCTTAGCGAGGGTAGAATCCTCCTCCTCTTCCTCACTGTCTGGATCATACCTGGCATCCAAGTCTGCCAAATTTACCTCAGCTTCCTTCCTAGATCCCTTGTCTGGGTCTCTTACTTCAGTGGTTTCTTTTTCATCCTTAATGCTCATGTAGAAGCACCGGCGCGCCGCACCTAAGTTCGCCTGAAGGGTCACGATCTTGTTTTTCAAACTGTAGAATTTCATCTTTAGGTGAACCGTTGAGGTTACTGCCTCCAGCCTGCCCAGCGTGGGCCTCCCGATAATGCACTGGTAGACGGGCTTACATGGGAGAACCAGGAAGGCTGTTTTGACAGTTCTGAATAAAAGTTGTTCTCCATCGGGGTCTCCATAGGTGACCATCAATTCCAAGTGGCCCAGTGGCTTGGTTTTTGATTCGTTGAATCCGGTCAGGTCCCCCCCTCGGTAGGGAGTCAGGTCATCGGGGGAGATGTTCAAAACTTGCAGTAAGTCTTCAAAAATGATGTCCACTGAGCTACCCTGGTCGACCAGGATTCTTCTTACTTCAATATTGGCCATCAAGCAAATCCTTGTCATCGAAGGATAGGGGTGGCCTAGATGGTCCCTCCCTAGGGGCTGAGGTTGATGCAATGCTTAGGATTTCCTTCCATTTCCTCTTCATTGACTTATTTGATCCCCAGTCATCAAGGGGGTTGCTTCCGTGAATTACCATGGCCACCGGCCTTCCTTTGGACTTTCGGGTGTCTTCCTTTTCGATAGATTCACTATCGTCATCTTTTGCCGCTTTGGCCGCCTCGCCGGTTGGGGCCTTACCCTTCCTAGGGGACCTGGACCTTCTCGCAGGGGATCGGGGTCTTTTGTGCGAGCTACTTGGTTCTCCTTCCTTCTTTACATATTGCAAGAGTTTCCCTTTCGGAATGATTTCCTCAATATCGTCATTGGTGTCATGGCCTCCGCTTCGGTGATATCGGCACCATTTTTTCGAGGGATTCTAGCCTTCCCGTAGTACCAGAGGCTCTGGTCTCTTCACATTCTTAAATTCAGTGTTAGCGCATTCAACCAAGATCTTAGCCCGAGATGCGTTGAGGGGGGTGTGTTCGGCGAAGCTGCGGGGTCGTGCCTCACGATGCCCGCCTCCTGCTTCTTTTCGCTGCCGATTTTCTCGAGCGTCCCTCTTGTCATCGCCGACCTTAGCTGCCTCACGGTAAGCCATTTCGTCCTCTTCATAGTCCGTGTACTTTTGTGACCTTTGAAGGAATTCACCCAAGTTCTTGGGTTTGTTGATCCCTACGTCAATTTGGAAAAGACTTCCCTTTCTTAGGCCATCTTTCATCCAAAATAACCTTTGTTTGTCTTCCAAATTTCGTACACATGAAGCCTCCTTATTGAAACGCTCTATGTATTCTCTTAGTGTCTCGTCGTCACGCTGCCTGACGGCCCTCAGCACCTCTTCTGACTTGGGCTTCAGCCGGGAGGCAGTGAAACGACCTGTGAACATTCTTGCCAGTTGACTTCATGAGGAGATGGAGTTTGGCTTTAGCTCTTGAAACCACTCTAATACGGAGTTTTCAAGAGTGAGGGGAAAGATTTTACAGTGAACAGGCTCCCTGGCGCCTCTATAGAAGTGTGTCAGATGGCGGTCTGGGTCTCTAGTCTCGTCATACATCTTGAGCGCTGGCAGTTTCTCCAAGGCCCTTGGCATTGGGCACTCATCCACCTTCCGAGTGAAAGGTCCTTCATCGGAGAACCTCATTGAGTTGAGAAGGGAGACGTCCTCGTAGTCCAAATCTTGATACCCGCGGTTGTCAGGGGATCTCCTCGATGGTGACCCCCGGTGGCGTCTCTTGTGGGCTTTAGCCCGGCTCCTTGACCTTTCCCTAGAATTAGAGGAGGCACGTGAGGAGGTTCTCGAGTGGGAGTCGTCAGGCCAATAAGTACCATCTGGTGGTGATGGAGGACTCTCTGGGGGTGAGTCTGCCCCCTCTACGCTTGTGTCGCCGAGGAGGAGAGCGGTGCACGTGCCTTCGCCTTGGGGGGAACGATGGACGTGATGTTTTCGAGGGGGCGACGGATGGTGCCTTTAAACCACGGTTTTTTGATGAGGGGTACCTGCTCAGGCATGGAAGCCACACGCCTTTCGATTTGTCTTAGGCGTGCTTCCTGCTGCAGCATGGTTTGAGTGCGATTGCACAGGAGATCCAGGAGTTGGTTTACGTTCGGAGGTTGGGCAGGTTCCTGAGGGGAGTTTGTCTGCGGGATCTAGATGGGACCCTCGTCGGGCTGGCTGGCGACGTTGCCCTCAAGAGTACCCTCTGACTGGGGTGCGGGCACAACAATGATTCGAATCCGGGGTCTACCTCTGGGTGCCATGGGAAAGCAGGAGGGATTTCAACAAAGTAGAGATGATGTGAAAGATAGATATCTCCCACTGTGGTAGCCAATGTCCTGTACCTTGCAGTGTTGGGAGGACTGCAGTTGGTAGGTCACCTGCTGCCTAGCCAAAGGTAGATGCGAGCCCGGGAGGGGTACCTGCGAAGCCACTCCGACGCTCAAGTCAGTATTGAGAATAGATGAGTGATTTAGCTAGGAATGAGAATCTACCTCTTTATGGCAATGTGAGCCAATATTTATAGGGAATCATGCTCATTATGAGCCGTCAGATTGATAGAGTTGATCTGAGCCATCCAAGTATGAGAGTATTAATTGGGCTTGCATATGGTGGATGTGGATCAATAGTGATTGGGTCAATCCATGTCCAATTGCTGAATGGGCCTCTTGGTCCAGTCCAGAACAGCTTATAAAATAGATTTGTAGAAGGCACAAGATATATGGGATTCCTTAAAGCTTGTCTTAAGGATTTTGGTTTTCCTAACAATACTGTTAAACTAATCGTGCATTATGTCACTTCCTCCACTTTATCTACTATTTGGAATGGTAGATGGTTTCCCTCCTTCCTTCCCACAAGAGGCATTCGCCAAAGAGACCCTTTATCCCCCTACTTGTTTGTGATTTGCATGGGAAAACTATCCCATGCTACTCTTGTAGTTGTTGACTCTAACTAGTGGGAACCTGTTAAGCTTTCTAGCAATGGTCTTGCATTGTCTCATCTTTTCTTTGCAGATGGTGTGCTTTTGTTCTCGAAGGCCACAACTTCTCAAGCTAGGATTGTTGGAGACATCTTCTCTAATTTTGCTCAAGCATATGGGATTAAGGAGAATTTTGCAAAACCCAAAGCTTTGTACTCCAATTCTACGGGAAGGAATAAGGTGGTCAGATTAGTTTGTATCACGGGTATTCGAAACACAGGAGAGAAACACTTGGGATTATTGCCCATGATTCATGGAATGCTCAAGAAGTCTGATTTTGACATTGTTGTGGATAAAATTCACCACCGTTGGCCTTCTGGAAAAATAAACTTCTTAATAAAGCAGGTAGACTCACTCTTGTTAAGTTGGAGTTGAATTCTATACCCATCTATTGCTTGGTTGTCACAATCTATCTGTAATCACATAGATCGCCTATCAAGTGAGTTTATATGGAAATGTAGTAGTGATATAAAGGAATTCATCTTGTTGGTTGGGACACCATTGCTAAGCCCAAGAAATGTGGCGGGCTTGGTATCCGTATGACTAGAGAGGCTAATACTGCTATGCTTTTTCTTGGGATCTACAACAAGACTCAAACAAGTTGTGGGTAAAGCTTTTGAATGATATATGTTTTGGTGAGACTTGCTTCCTTGACATTGTTAAAAAGTCAGGTTCTCCTCCGTGGAACCCTTTATGAAAGCCTATGGCATCCTCCGAGATGACTATAAATACAGAATAGGTAATGGCTTAGCTTCTCTGTGGTCACCGCATTGGTTGGATTCTGGCAGGTTAGGAGCATTTATTCAGTACATTGATATCCATGAGACTACACTACAAAAAAACGCAGGATAAGCGACAGAAATAATTACGTAGCGAGGGAAATCAAATCTGTCACTAAACATGACGTAGGCGTGCTTTTTTAAAAAAAAAAATTCAAATCCGTCGCTAAGTCTCAAATCCATCGCTAACGGTCCGTCACTAGTGCTGACATGGTCGTTGCGCAGACATTGGAATGCGTAAGAATCCCAATCCGTCACGAATTTAAAATTCTGTCGCTACTGTCCGTCGCTAACGCTGACGTGACAGTTGTGCAGCTTGGAAAACGCGAAATGAATCGATCCGTCGCTAATTTAAAATTCCCTCGCAACGGATTCGTCGCTAATACCTTGGAAATTGTGTCATTAAAATATTCGTCGCTGACGTCTTAGTCCGTCGCAATTAATCCGCCGCTAAGTTCTATTTTTTTCACTTACAACCGAAAACCTCCTCTCTTCTCTCTTATCTCCTTCCTTTCTCTTCTCTCACTCATTTTTCTTTTCTCCTCTCCTTCAACCTCCAACAACTTGGTTTACAAAGAAGAAGCAACAACCATCTCATAATCAAAGCAGGTATTCCAACCATCATCTCTCCCATTTCGTTTTTGTTTTCGTTTTCTATTTTGAATGCTTGCTTAAAATCCATGATTTCATTTTCTTTTTATTTTCGTTTTCTCTGTTGATTTCGTTTTCTCTTTTGAATGCTTAAAATCCATGATTTCGTTTTCTGTTTAGTGCTTCATAGGGTTGTTCATAGTGTTGTTTTTCTGTTTGAATGCTCATAGTGTTGTTTTTCTGTTTTGAATGTTGTCAATAATTAATTAACCCTAATTGATTGTGAGCTAATATTCATTGTGTGGCACTTACAGGTGTTCGATATGGTTGAAGATGCTTGTGAATAATTGTTGGAAAAGAGGCAGCTTGAGAGAAAGAGAGAAGTGAGGTCTGAGAGAGACAAAGACAGAAGTGAGGTCTGAGAGAAAGAGATCAGTTTTTTTTTAAAAAAAGACTAAATTAGCGACGGATTTTCTGTCACTAAATTCCCTCGCTAATTAGCGACAGAATTTCCCTCGCTAAATCCCTCGCTAATATCTGTCGCTAAATGTGACAAAATCCGTCGCTAAATATTAGCGAGGCCCTTTTTAGCGAGGGATTTTTTCCGTCGCTAATTCTCTCGCTAAGGCACGTTAGCGACAGTTTTTTGGCCATTAGCGACGGAAAAATCTGTCGCCAATACTGCTTTTTTCTGTAGTGTTAGTCTATGTATCATTGATGTGGTCCTTAATGATAATTGGCACCTACAAGACTTTTATACTGATATCCCGCATTATGTGAAACAACTGATTTACTCAGTTCCAACTTCATGATAGTATCAATCATGGATATATTTGGAGCTATGGCTTGGATAGAACGTATAATACCAAAGCTAGATATTCTTGGTTGTTAAAGAGAAAATATGGTGACATTGATGATATTGTTGATAGCATATGGAAATGGTTGTGGTAGCAAAACATTTCAGAAAAACTGAAATTCTTCACCTGGCATGCTTGTCACAACTCTACCCACTACTAACCTTTTACAAAGAAGAGGAATGATTAATGATGCTATTTGTACTCTTTGCCAGGTGGTTTGGAGACTATTCTACACTACCTAAGAGATTGTGACACTGGTACACAAGTTTGGCTGTCCATTGGCTTTGTTTTACCAGAATTCTTCTCAAACTTGAACATTCAAGATTGGTTTCGTCAGGGTCTTGATGGGGACTCTCCTCACTTCTTTATAGCTACTACTTGGTGTCTTTAGAAGGCTACGAACAATTTCTGTTTTAATCATGATCACACTCTCATTTATCAAATTAAAATTAACATTTACAGTATTGCTATCCTCCTTAACATGAATGTTGGCCATGAGGATGGGATGTGTACAACCCCCAGATGGGTTTTTTTGGCAACCTACACACGGGAATGGGGTGGTTTTCAATGTTGATGGAAGCAGTTTGGGGCATCCCGGTATCGCTAATTTTGGGGGTTTGATCCGAATTGAGGATGGTCGTTGGCTGAGTTGTTTCTCCGACAATAATAGTCTCTCTAACAACCTTCATGATGAGCTTCTTGCACTTTATAAGGATTTGTTGTTGGCTTGGCGCAAGGGCTATAGACGACTATTCTTCTATATTGACTCACAAAACTCTATTCAATTGGTGACCTCAAGAACTAGTCATATGCATCATTATGCTGCCATCATCTACAATATTAAGGATTTACTAGCTAGAGATTGGGAAGTAACACTGGCCCACACTTTGAGGGAAGGTAACGCTCACACTAATTTCATGACAAAATTGAGATCAATGATATAAAGATGGTATAAAGATGCCGACTCTCGAGTTCAAACTTGTATTTATAGAGTTTATTTGTCATTTAGTTAAACTAAAAAAAATACTTATAAACTATAGAAAATATACTTAACCCAAAAACTAAACGAACTAGCAAGTGGGTGTGGCACAAGTGGTAAGTTGCTTGGGAGAGGTCAGCCCTTAAATGAATTCCAATACCTCGAGGCTCGAGGGATTAGTCTCCAGAGTCGCCGTGAAGGATAGGGTAGGTTTACCAAAAAAAAACTAAACAAACTTATTTTCGATGAGAATCGAAGTGTCTACTAAAACCCTAAAGTGAGGAATAAGAAGAAGAATAGGGAGAGTAGCAAGAATTAGGAAGCGCGAGATGGGAAAAATCCCTCCTGCATTTCGTTCCGCTTTCTCAAACCCAAACGTGATCAATCCATCTTCATTGATTCCATCTTCTACCAAACCCCATTACGTTCCCAAGAAAATCACATCCAATCTTCCCCGAAAATCCCGTAAAACCCTGCAGCAGGAACCTCAGTCTCCAAAACCAGTGTCTGTGTTCAAATCTCCAAGCCTCCAAGATGCAAAGAGTGTATTCAACTCCATCATTAACAGCTCAAATTCACCCAACGACTTTCGCTTCCACAACTCCCTTCTTCAATCCTACGCTTCAATCTCCACTGCCAAAGATTCCATCGCTTTTCTCCGCCACATGACGAAGACTCACCCTTCCTTCTCCCCTGATAAATCCACCTACCACATCTTGCTCACCCAAACCTGCAAATCACCTGATCCTACCCTTTCCCCAATTCATCAAACCCTAAATTTGATGGTTTCTGATGGTATAAACCCTGATAAAGTTACCGTCGATTTATCCATCCGTGCACTCTGTTTAGCCGGTCGATTAGACCACGCCGTCGAATTGATCAAAGAATTGTCTTCAAAGCATTGCAGTCCTGACACTTACACTTTCAATTTTCTTGTCAAGCATCTCTGTAAGTGCCGTGCTTTGAGTACTGTCTATAATTTCATTGATGATATGCGTAAAAATTTTGATGTGAAGCCTGATCTTGTTACTTATACAATTCTGATTGATAATGTTTGTAACACTAAGAACTTGCGTGAGGCTTTGAGGTTAGTGAGTGTGCTTCATGAAGAGGGTTTTAAACCAGATTGTTTTGTTTACAATACAATTATGAAAGGTTATTGTATGCTTAGTAGGGGTAGTGAAGCAATTGAGGTTTATAATAAAATGAAGGAGGATGGAGTGGAGCCTGATCTTGTCACTTATAACACTTTGATTTATGGGTTGTCGAAATCGGGAAGAGTTACGGAAGCTAAGAAGTTATTGCGTGTTATGACGGAAAAGGGTCATTTCCCTGATGAGATAACTTATACATCTCTGATGAATGGAATGTGCAGAAAAGGGGAGACCTTGACTGCATTGGCATTGTTAGAAGAGATGGAAGCGAAGGGGTGTACTCCGAATTCGTGCACGTATAACACGTTGCTGCATGGTTTGTGTAAGTCTAGGTTGATGGAGAAAGCCATTGAATTGTATGGAGTCATGAAATCAGGTGGTTTGAAGCTTGAAACTGCTTCTTATGCCACATTTGTCAGGTCACTTTGTAGGGATGGTAAAATTGCGGAGGCTTATGAAGTGTTTGATTATGCAATGGAGAGTAAGAGTGTGACAGATGTTGCTGCTTACTCAACATTGGAAAGCACACTTAAATGGGTCAGGAAAGCAAAAGAACAAGGTCTTGCGGTTTAATTGGTAGGCGTAGTTTCAATGTTGGTCATGGATTTTGTCAGATTTTTTTGCTGAGGTTTTGCTTTATAGTTGGCATTTTACGGCTTGGGTGCCATTGAAGCACATATTATTATATCCTTGAATTGGCGAATTACCTCAAGAACATGCAATATAGTTGAATGATAGATTCTACTTTCAAGATTTTCTTACTGCATTATTTGTTATAGCAAAAGCCCGAATAAGCAGCACTTTCATTAATCAATGTTTATTTCACTGTCATAAGCTGTACTTGTACAGTCTTTGGATGCCAGTGTATTTTAGAGCGAGACTTATATGATGGGAGCTATTTTAGTATCCTGGTTCTCGCAATGACTGTGTGTGTATATTAGAGCGAGACTTCTATGATGGGACCTACTTTAGTATCCTGGTTCTCACGATGACTGCTACAAGTCCAGTAAGTGTAACCCGTGTCTAGTAACCAATATAAGGTTTAGGGCAAGTGAGTTCTAATGTGCATAAACTAGATGGGTTAAGTCATCCAAAACTTATCGACAGCACTCCTCGGAGTGGAAGCTCACTGTCGAGACGGTGACTTGATTGTTGGTTTTCATTCGAACAAAAAAAGAAAATGAATCGCTGCCTCAAAACTTGTTCATATTCATTTTCTTTGTTTCCTGTCATACCAGTATCAATCAAGTCCCTGTTTTGGCTGTGATGACGAGCATGGTCGTGAACTTCTGTTTTTGAGGGACAGTCTTGGCTGTTGTTGAAGTTTTGGATAATTTTCAAGTACTTATGCATGATCGTGATACTCATCGCTTGTGCAGCACTGAACTCACCTATGTTTCCCTTCTGTAGTATCGGATAAGTACTTTTATCCTTTGAAAATTACTATTTTCATATTGGTTTTTATTCTTCTTTTGCCTTTAAATTCCCCGATAATTGGCCATTGGGATTTGGTCATTTTTAAGCCAAATTAGAAAGTAGAAACAACTTGGAACTGGAAATAGCTTCCAAGCCAAAATAATTCGGGTATAACTGCCTACATATATATTCAATGATTTTCATGCACGACTATGAAACAAAGACAAGATGATATATTTGGAAGGCGAATAAATTATCTATAAAATATAGAAAATGACACAAGCGTGTATTATAGATGACAAAATATTTATTCACTCAAGTATCATAGGCATTACATAACATTTCAATTGACGTCATATTCTATCACCTTTTGAATATTTTTTACTTCTTCACATTTTTTGCCTACTAGAAAAACAAAATGACGAGCTTCCAAAGAACTTATGACAATCATGTTGGACCAATTGTTAAAGTGACATTGTACATGGTTAGTGACAAAATTATATTTTTTTATTTAACATTATTTTGATACCTATAAATTTATTTATTTTTGTTTTAATTTAGCTGGCATTACCAAATCGACCAACGTATAATAGTGTAAGAAATATTCAAAATAATGCGAGAATAGTTAGATTACAGTAATATTTATTGTACTGCAATAGAAAAAACGAAAAGACGAGCACATGTTTGTCTTTTCACTAGTACATATAAATATATAACGATATCCAATATAAAGAGTAAAGCCCAAATTCGTTCCTGACAATTTTTTTGTGGGACGAATTCGTCCCTGACAATTTTTTTGAGACACATTGGTCCCTGACAATTTCAAAACGAGACACGTTAGTCCCTCCATCCATTTAACCGTTACCAGCACAATAAACGTGTCCTACGTGGCACGTTAAGTGCCACGTGTCACGTTAACTGCCACGTTTATTTTGGGACAAATAAGTCCCTGACTTTACAAATTTGAAAATGGGACAAATTAGTCCCTGACTTTTTTGAAAAGGGGACAAATCACCCCTCCCCCCTCCGTTCCACCAACTGTTACTCTTCCTCCCCCCTCTGTTCCACTGTTCACCCCCCCCCCCCCCACCGTGAACCCCTCCCCCCAGATCTGGAACTCATCTCTCTCTCTCCTCACTCACGTTAAATCTGGAACTCATCCCCCCTCTCTCTCCTCCTCTCCATCTCCTTCTCACTCTCGCAGATCGCACTCCGCCTCTCGAAGATCCCACTCTCGCAGATCGCACAACCACCGCCTCTCGTAGATCTCGCTCTCCCCTCTCACCACCGTAAGCCATCACTTACCAAACCCTCACCGTAGGAACGAAAGGGATAGAAGAGAGGAGGAGAAGAAGAGAGGAGGGAGAGCGACGGGAGAGAGAGAGAGAACGGCGAGAGAGGGAACGGCGAGATGCGAAGAGAGAGAGGGAGGAGGATCGGTGAGGGGAGAGGGAGGGGAGAGGGGAGAGCGAACCAGAGAGGGGGGCTGTGAGAGAGAGAGAGCTGTGAGAGAGGAGGATCGGTGAGGGGGGAGGGGTGGAACCTTCGTTGATTGGGGATTTGGAGGTTTGAAGGTAGAAGACGATGAATAGTAACAGGGGACTGATTCGTCTCTTTTTTAAATTGTCAGGGACCGATTCGTCCCTTTTTTAAATCTAACGTGACAACGTGGCAGTTAACGTGCCACGTAGGACACGTTTACTGTGCTGGTAACGGTTAAATGGATGGAGGGACTAACGTGTCCCGTTTTGGAATTGTCAGGGACCAATGTGTCTCAAAAAAATTGTCAGGGACGAATTCGTCCCACGAAAAAATTGTCAGGGACGAATTTGGGCCTTTACTCCAATATCAAATTCTTAAAATCAAGGTTAAATTATAGATCCAATAAAATAATGGAAAAAACTCGAGATTATGTTGCTCACGTGTGAATTATATATTACACCTAAAATGAGTAAACAAGAAATTTGGTCTTTGAATGTGTGAGACATTGTTATTATAGTCTGAGTGTATGAAAATGCAAACACATAGCCAAGTGTCTATTTAATAAGTCATTTTGGTTCTCAAATATGTTATTTATTAGTCATTTTAATCCTCAAAAGTATTTTTTTTGTTGGTCAATTTAACCAACAAAAAAGACACTTAAAGATGTGTTTGCAATATTGATATATTCAAGAACTATAATAAATTAATAACAACTCATCACATATTCAAGCGGAATGAGATCCTCTCCATTCTGCACTTAAAATAGTAGAGGAAGTATTTGGGTTAAAGAGGAAATTTCATTTCACTATTCTTTTACCCCCCCCCCCCCCCCCCCCCCCCCGGCGCGGCGCTTCTCCCCTATACCCCCCCCCCCCCCCAATTAACGCAAACGGACAAAAATACCCATTGAAACACTTTAATAACAAAATCTTTCCTCATTTACACCTATTTCCGGTAAGTTTTTCACCTTAAACTTTCCAAAAACAGGGGTATTACCGGAAGGCAATTGTTTTAAACTTTTCGGAAACACCCCATAGAAGGTAAATGCGGAAGGAAAAACGTTTGGATTTCCGGAAACACCTCAAAACGTGGTATTTTCGGAAGTCAATTTTGACTTTTGGAAATACCCTGTTTTGAGGTGTTTCCGGAAATCCAAAAAAATTTCCTTCCGCCTTTACCTGTATTTCCGAATTTTTTTTTGTTGCTTTTTCAGTGGTGACACGTGCAGGACGATTATAGCGAGGCGAGTCTTCCGGAGCAGCACTAGGAGATGCAGATCAGACTCCTCCTGCTCCTAGCACCAGGTTGAGAATTCGGCTGGTCACGCTTCTGAGCGTCGGAGGCGTGTCTGTGAGCACGAGCAGCAGGAGGCTGAGCCTGCTCAGCAGTATCATGAGCCTGAGCCTTCTCAGCAGTATGAGGAGGCTGAGGCATTTCAGCAGTATGAGGAGGCTGAGGCTGCTCAGCAAGTTTTGTTACACCGTTTTCATGTCCACGTGGTCTCCAGGCTACAGTTGGGACATGTAATACTTTTAACAATTAATTTATTTTTTTTACCAATAATTAATTACTTTTATTTAATATGTTTTAATTTATATTTTTTATGTTTATACAGGACCGGGGGAAGGTTAAGGTGGCATCCCACGAGCTGATATCGTCTTTTGTGGAGAGGTGGCATTCTGAGACCAGCTCATTCCACATGCCGTTCGCGGAGATGACAGTGACGTTGGACAACGTGTCCGCGTTGCTCCACTTGCCGCTCACCGGCACATTTTTGGAGCATGGGCTGTATTTTACTGAGGCTGATGCCATTGCAGCTGGAGTGCAGTTGCTGGGTATAGACCACGACTCTTGCTGGCAGGAGTGTCAGTTCACTAGGGGACCGAACTTCAGATTTAGTTTTTTGGAGCAGGCATACAGAGCTAACATGGAGGCTAGATTTCTTGATCATGCTGCACGGTGCTACCATGGTATTTGGAGGTGTCTATTCCCCGCCTGACTCCAGCTCCGCCTCCAGAGGATGATGTACCAGATCAGGAGGCAGCAGTTGAGGATATTGGTCCACTGACTGCGGAGGATAGGAAGGAGAGAGCAGCTGCACTTCTCCGGGATGCCATGGTAGACGAGGGCTTTCCACCTGCTGTATATGAGATCCTTTCGACTGCTTTAGCGCTTTTGACATTTGACCCTTAGTTGTATATTTTGTATATTTTGACGTATTTATTCTCTCGTATTGTATTGTTATCGTTTATCGTGATCGTAGTTTAGTTTCGTTATATATTGTTATTTATGGTAATAATTTAAATTTTTTTAAAAAAAAATTAAAATACTTTATGGAAATAGATCTAAATTCGGAATGCAAATTTTTAAGATTTTCGGAAATACCTCAAAAAGAGGTATTTTCGGAAGCCATTTTGCCTTCTGAAAATACCTCTTTTTGAGGTATTTCCGGAAATCTTAAAACGTTGCATTCTGAATTTAGACCTATTTTAGGAAACGTGGCAAATTTTTAAGATTTCCGGAAATACCTCAAAAAGATGTATTTTCGGAAGCAATTTTTGCCTTCCGAAAATACCTCTTTTTGAGGTATTTCCGAAAATTTTAAAACTTTGCGTTCCAAATTTAGACCAATTTCCAAAAAAATTTAAAAACCCATTTTTTTTATTTAAAAAAAGGGGTGTTTTGGGGATTTTTGGTGAAATGGGGTCTCGGGAGAAAGAGGGGGGTACAAAATAAAAAACCCTTCTTTTTTATGCTTCTCTTCGCTCACCCTGAAATTCTGAACTCGCATATCTCTATCCCTCTCTGATTCTCATGGCGTCTTCTCATTGCACCCGACGCCTTATCTCGCTGTCTGCCTTCAAATCAGCTGTCAGACCAACCAACCATTCTTCTCTTCTGAACGCCTCTGCTACAACAACGCTGCACCGTCGATTCTCACCCGTTTTCAGGTAACCTCGTCAAACCAAAACCCCAAAGCAACTTACTTTCCTAAATTTTACGAGAAATTTCCCACTTGTTTTTTGTAATTTTTATTTTTTGCGGTGGATTGCATAGCTCAAATCACACATTTCCCAATTCTGTTGGGTATTATTGGGAATCTTCATATTCTGTTAGATTATTCAACAGTTTTCTATATGTTATGTGTAAATAGTAATTAGCTTGTTTCTATTACATAATCCTGCATATTATTATTAATGTGCTGATTTGCCCCAAATGGTTTCTTTCTTTTTCTCTTGTTATGATTTCTGTGTGTTGTGCTGATATATCCCAATTTATATATTTAACAGAACTTTTGTCTACCAGTTAGGAAGTGTGCAATCACTTTTGCCTCTACATAGTACAATGGCCACTGCAAGAATGGTGTCCAATCTTAGTATTGATTCGAGGAATTGTCAAGCTGTTTCACAGATTACCCTTTGCTGCAACTTTCCTGGACCCTAGTTTACGTTCACTATCAATTGTGAGTGGTTGTCTTTTTCCGTGTTCCAACTAGTTCAGGGGAAGAAGACAAATTAACACAACCCATCAGTAAAATGAGAGGACATTAACTCACTCCAATAATGTTGAGTTCTGCTTGTGATTAGAGGAGGAAAAAAACTATTATATTGATTTAGGGTTGAGTTGTCAAGTTTGTGTATTGTGAGTTAATCCTCAATCAATTTCATTCACTTTCTTCTAGTATGATTAAATAGACTACAATTTCTTCATTTCATTTGCACACCCTCTTTTTAAATATTTGATCTTATATATTCTCTTCAATTCTTTTATGGTGTCTAAGTGATTTAATGCAGCATATCTATTAAGAGGCTTGAGTCTCAAGTTGAATAAATTCATGGGAGTTCTGAACTGGAATTTAGTTTCATAATGGTATTTGCTGGAAGGGAAACATGATACAGGAATGTTTCAATGTCAGATAATGGGGTGTATGTTCACCAGTGAGTGCAAGGACATAGAAACCCCTTTTCTGAGTATTGTAACTGTTTTATTCTACTAAACACTATTAGTAGTTTTGAGTCTCAGAGTCAGACCCCCAATTAGGAAATGAACTTAAAAAGATCCTAGTTGCTGATTAAGTTACCACTTATCACATAGCACCAAAATCCCCTCTCAAACATACCCTAAGAATCAGTTCTGCTAGTTGCTATCCAGACAGTCCTACTAAACAACGAATGTTATCTAAACTTTGCTTGTGTAACATTTTCTGATCACTAAGAGTTAGTTTGTATGGAATGTTTTGGAGGGCTAAGTCTATATATTGATATATAGAATGTGTCTAAAAACTAATTAAGGGTAATTGAAATGTTTTGGAGGGCTACTGTAAAATTTAGTTTAAAAGATTCACACCCTAATACTCCTGGTCTTATTTATAAGCATAAAAGCACTTTTTAGGTTTATTGAATAATTAATGTATCTGATCTATAATATAGACCATATACATTTGAACCTAAAAAGTATTTTTTATAAATGAGACCAGAAGTAGTATACGATCAAAGAAAAGGATGAACCTCAACGAGAGTTTACAAATGAAATTTCCGTATAATCTATTAACACCAAAATTCAAACTGTTAAGTCAAGTCATGGCTAGTGTGAGCTCGAGTAAAAGAAAGGTCTTTCCAATCTCGATTGTGGGTGTCAACCTAGTTAGTTTGTTAGTATTAATGAACCAATATTAAATAATGATTTTATTAGCACTTCTAATTAAGGGTGATCATCATGTTGTCAAAAAAAAAATTTAAGGGTGATCATTATCTTTGTATATTTTTTATAAGCAAAAAATATATTAAAAGGGTGCAAGGGGCACCCCTACCCTTACATATACAAAGGGTCTCATTAAAACTTCTCTGGGCCAAAACTCTGGGAGAAAAAGACCTAAGGAGGAAAAAGAGGACCCCGTGAAGAATGAAGCAAAAAGCCTGTTTCACCGAGTTTGTAACACCCTATTTTTCCTAACCTTTAAAAGTGGTGCTATACTTAAATAATAATCCCATTTTAAATTTCTTTTGAAAATGTATTGATTCAAAGTAGATATGAGTTCAAATTCTCAACTTATGTACAAATAATTGTCTAAATGTTTGAGAAGATATAAAGGAAAATCATATCATACAACATCATAGTATATATATATATATATATAGGTCACTGTCTGTCAGGTCATGATCATGCCCTTAGGCTTACAAAGGGTTAACAACTAAATATCACATCTCACAAAAGTAGCCAAAAGGTAGTACGTCCTACGAGGTTATATCTATCATAAGTCAGGCTGAGTCCTAAGCAGTCAGGTTACTATAGCGAAATACCTGATAGTTACTGCCTCAAAATATAGAGTTATAAGAGAATGCAATTCGATCAGAGTAACTTTTCTGTCAGCTTTGTGCAATCTTCATCCTTTCACGGATCTGTTTGACTTTCTCTGTTGTTTATTGCACAATCTCCAGTCCTAACATAGCACTTTCTCCATCTTGATACCAACATAACGGTGTTTGGCATGTTCTTCCGTACAAAGCTTCGTAAGGTGCCATTCCAATGCTCGAGTGAAAACTGTTATTGTAGGTAAACTCAATCAATGGTAGCAGACTATCCCAACTTCCGCTATTGTCCAAAACACACGCTCTTAGTAAATCTTCTAGAGATTGATTTGTCCTCTCTGTTTGTCCATCTGTCTGAGGGTGGTATGCTGAACTTATCCTTAGCTTCGTTCCTAAAGCTTCTTGTAGACTTTGCCAAAAATGAGATATGAATTTCGGGTCTCGATCCGAAACAATACTAGAGGGAACTCCATGTAGTCTGATTATTTCCTTGATGTATATCTCAGTCAGCTTCTCCACATTGTTATTAACTCTCACAGGTAAGAAATGTGCCGACTTTGTCAGCCTGTCCACGATCACCCAAATTGAATCAAAATTTTGTGCTGTCCTTGGTAATCCTACTACGAAATCCACTAAAATGCTTTCCCACTTCCACTCTGGTATGTCCAATGATTGAAGCATACCGGCAGATTTCTGATGTTCAACTTCTGCTTTCTGACATGTTAGACATGATGCGACGTATTTTGCCACCTGTCTTTTCATTCCTTGCCACCAAAATTTTTGCTTTAGATCTTGATACATTTTCGTTGCTCCTGGATGAATACTCAGCTTGCTCTTATGTGCTTCATCCAAAATCATTTTCCTCTTTTCCAAATTATTCGGGATACAAACTCTCTTGTTGCATCGTAAAATGTCATCGATTCCCAAACTGAACTCTGCAGCGCTTTCCTGTCCGATTAGTTTTCTTTTTTCCTGCAGATGTTCATCGTTTGCTTGTTGTTCACGGATATCTTCCATAAGTCCGCTTGACACCTTGATCATTCCTAAGGAAATCTTCCATTAGTCAGCTCCACAGTTAATTTAGATCTCAAAATTTTTCTAACAGCTCTAACTCCTTAGTCATCATAGCAGAAATATGAACTGTCTTTCGACTCAATGCGTCAGCTACAACATTTGCTTTTCCTGGCTGGTAAAGTAAAGTAAAATCGTAGTCTTTTAGAAATTCCATTCATCGCCTCTGTCTCATGTTGAGCTCCTTTTGATCGAAAAGATACTTCAAACTTTTATGGTCGCTGAAAACATCAAAATTTGGCCCATACAAATGATGTCTCTAGATCTTTAATGCAAAGACTACCGCAGCTAGTTCTAAATCATGGGTAGGGTAGTTCTTCTCGTGAGTCTTTAACTGTCTTGAGGCATAGGCTACAACTTTTCTATGCTGCATAAGAACACAACCTAATCCTTGATGTGAAACATCACAGTACACTTCATACGGTTCATCTGGTTGTGGTAAAACAAACACTGGTGATGTTGTCAAACGCGTCTTCATTGTTTGAAAGCTTTCTTCACACTTTTCCGTCCAAACAAACGGTTGATCTTTCCTTGTGAGTTGAGTTAACGACGCCACTATCCTTGAAAATCTTTCTATAAATCTCTGATAGTATCCGGCCAAACCAACGAAACTACGAATTTCAGTCACCGATCTTGGTCGTTCCCATGAAAGTACAGTCTCCACTTTTGCTAGGTCCACAGCAATTCCTTCTTTGGTAATCACGTGACCTAAAAATTTAACTTCCTCAATCCAAAACTCACATTTCGACAGCTTTGCGTATAACTTCTTCTCCTGTAGAATTTGCAAAACTTGACGAAGATGATCTTCATGATCCTCGTAGTTTTTAGAATAGATGAGAATGTCATCAATAAACACAACGACGAATTTATCGAGAAATGGATTAAAAATCCGATTCATGCAATCCATGGCATCACCAAATACTCATAATGCCCATAAAGAGTCCTAATTGCAGTCTTTCAAATATCCTCAGGTTTTACTCTAATTTGGTGATATCCCGTCCTTAAGTCAATTTTTGAGAAAACAGTAGCTCCACGAAGTTTATCCATTAAATCATCAATGCGAGGTAGAGGATACTTATTCTTTATCGTCACTTTGTTCAATTGACGATAGTCTACACAAAGTCTTGAACCTCCATATTTCTTCTTCACTAACAAGACTGGTGCTCCCCAAGGTGATACACTCGGTCTAACGAACTGCTTAGACAACAAATCCTCAAGTTGACTCTTTAGTTCTGCTAACTCCATAGGTGGCATCCTATACGGTGCAATAGAGATTGGACCTGATCCGAGGATGAGATCGATTGAAAAATCAATATCTCGCACAAGGGGTAATCCGGGAACATCTTCTGGAAATACTTCCGAAAAATCTTTCACGACTGGTACTTCGCTCAAAGTAACTTCTTTTTCCGCTTTTGAGGAAGATAAGAACATATAACCTTGAGCACCTTCTTTCAAAGAAGTTATTGCTTGATTAGCAGATATAAATTCTGAAATCCTAGGGTCGGGAAAAACTAAAGTTTTATGTGCACAGTCCAAAAGGATATGGTTGGAAGATAACCAATCCATGCCTAAAATCACATCTAGTTGCATTAAAGGCAAACATATCAAATTGACAAGAAATTTCCTATCATGGATAACAATAGGACAATTTAAACATACAGAATTTGCCAATATAGGTTTAGCAGTTGGAGCAGAAACGATCAAATCAAAAGGCAATGATGTAACAGATAAATTTAATTCTTTCACTCTATCCAAAGAGATAAAAGAATGGGTTGCTGCAGAATCAAATAGTACGGTTAAGAGCTTACCTTCCATATCACAATTTCCTTGTATAAGATCCTCAGATTGAGAAGCCTCGACACCACTTATGGTGTAAACTCTTCCTTTTGCCATTGGCCTTTCAGCTCTCATATTATTCTCCACCGGTTCAACTTTCGGATCAATGCAGTCCTTCACCATATGTCCCGTTTTTCCACATCTGAAACATACAATTCCCCCTCATGGGACAAGTGTCAGCCATATGGTCTTGCTTCCCACATTTGAAACATCGTCGAGTGGGTCATGGATTTTGATTCCTAATTGGTCCACCTCCAAAAGCGAATGCTATCGGGCGATATGGTTGTTGATTCTGATTATTCCCCGAGGGTCGGGAATAAGGCTTTTTGTACGGCTGTTTCCCTTTCTGGTTCCATCCTTGTGTTGGATACCTGGACCTAGACGGCCCTCCTGTATTTCCCCAGTTGATTCCACCTTCCTTCATTGTCTATATCTTTCTGCATTTTCCACAAGCGGTTGAAATTGCCGAATTTCAAGTGGTAAGACTGACTCTTTGATGTTTAGTCTCAGTCCTCCTTCAAATCTTTCACATAGCCAATCTTCATCCACTTGATCCTGAAAGAAACGAAAATACTTTTCCAGTGACTCGAACTTTGCCGCGTATTCTCCGACCGTCATTCCTCCTTGTTTCAGAATCAGAAACTCTTGTTCCTTTGCCGTCCTAGCACTTCTAGGAAAATATTTGTCTAAAAATTTAGCACGAAATACCTCCCATGTAATTTCCTGGTTATTGGCATCGACTATATGTCGGGCTCCTCTCCACCAATATTCTGCATCTCCAAGCAGCAGATAAGATGCATAACTAACCTTTGCTTCATCTGAGCATCTTAGCACCGTGAAAATTTTCTCGATCTCTTGAAGCCATAAGTCAGCTTTCTGTGGTTCTGTTTCTCCATGAAATTGGGGAGGATCATGACGTCTAAAGTCAACCAAACCTTTTGACTCGACAGCTTGCTCTTCCCTATGTTGTTTGTGAATATCTCTTTGATTCTTCGCAGTAGTTTGTTGTGCAATGGATGTCGCCATGTCTGCCATAACTTGAATAGCTCTATCCATGTTATTCCCAGCATTGTTGTTTCCACCTTCAGGATTCCCAGTATCTAATTGTTCATTTCTATGAGCCATTGAATTCCTATAAGGTAATACTAGTCAGAACCTAATAGGAAGACAATCCAGATATTTCACAGAGTTCACACAACAAAACATATAGAAACAATCCAAAAAAATTCAGAGTTCACAAAGCAAAAACATAGCAGACATACAACCCAAATTTTACCTGAAAGACTTGATCTGCTCTAATACCACTATTGTAACACCCCATTTTTCCTAACCTTTAAAACTGGTGCTACACTTAAATAATAATCCCATTTCTAATTTCTTTTAAAAATGTATTGATTCAAAGTAGATATGAGTTCAAAGTTTCAACTTATGTAAAAATAATTGTCTAAATGTTTGAGAAGATATAAAGAAAAATCATATCATACAACATCATAATATATATATATATATATATATATATATATATATATATATATATATATATATATATATATATATATATATATATATATATGCATCATATATAGGTCACTATCTGTCAGGTCATGATCATGCCCTTAGGCTTACAAAGGGTTAACAACTAAATATCACATCTCACAAAAGTAGCCAAAAGGTAGTACGTCCTACGAGGTTATATCTATCATAAGTCAGGCTGAGTCCTAAGCAGTCAGGTTACTATACCGAAATACCTGATAGTTACTGCCTCAAAATATAGAGTTATAAGAGAATACAATCCATCATAAATCCCACGAAACTCTTATACCCTATCGTCCAAAAAGTCATAAAAAAACCCAATGTCCCATAAATACTAATGATAACCATCGGGGATATCCCCGATGGTACCACCACTATCAGAACCATCAGACGGTTCCCACTCAGGCACAACAGGGACTGGGGCTGCAACTTCAGGAACTACGGCATCAGGAACTACTACCTCAGGTATCACCCCACCTGGTATCAATGCATCTATCATTCTATCCATGGGTAACTCAATCTCTAAGGTCATGTGAGAAGTAATCAAGGTCATGGGTACTCCCCAGATTCCATCTGTCGTTTGTACAATACTAGTATAGGTTAAAGTTTGAGCTACTGCGGCGATTTCCCAGATGGGATTTCCCTTGTTCTCCAAGAACCTAATCTGACGGTGGCCCGAGTGACCCAGTGGTTCTCCCGTCGCCATCTGAAATGTAAGGGGTGAAATACTCGTACACAAATTTGCAACACGATGGTTACACAAGTTACACATAATATCATACAATCACAAGCAATAATAATATACAGACATAATAAGTGACACATGATAACTCTATTTTATATAGAGTTAGTTATGTATCTAAACCTAAATAATTACCTAAACTCAAGTACAATATGTGTTAAATATAGTTGTATGAATAAAATAACAACATTTAAGGTTTTTAAGAAAGGTCACACTCATGGCTTTGCATCTTGTATATATATATATATATATTGGTATGTTTGATGTGTTTGTCTAGTGTAGCTGCAGTTGATGCACCTGCACTGGGAAACAACAGTGCACATGCATTTAATGTTCCTGCACTGAAAACAGATTACAAATGCAAGAAGCACCATAGATCATACCAATGCACCAGCACTTCATTGATGACATCATGCTTAGTCATGGATCACATGGGGCACATGCAACTTGCAAATTTCGGCGCCTACCATAGAAGTTAGCTTTGAAGAGTCGCGCACCTAGGGACACTTGGCCATCCATTATTGGACCTCCATTTGTGTTTGAGTGTGGGATTCAATTTTCTGTTTGAAGTTCAGAAACTTAACCCTTGTTAACTCCTCAAGTTAACTTAATCTTCAAGGGAGTCTCACTTTTTGAAGACTATAAAAGGACCCTCACTTCTCAATTGAAAACACACCTCAAGATATCAACAAGATATCCTTAGAATTAGTTTTAGATAGTTTTTAAGTTTTCAGGAAGGTAAGGAAGGAATCGACAACTTCTTTCTTCACTTCCACGTAGTTCTAGCTAAGTGTAGGGAATCAGTGCACATGCATTGCTTGGGAATTCATGCAAAGGAACTCCAACTTGTGTAACCTTTACCTTGTTGCTTTCTTTTATGATTTCAAGTATATAAACATGTTCTATTCAGTTTATATATGTCTTACAATGTGTAACATGAGCTAAATTTCTTTAGTTGGGATGTTTTAACCTTATAATGATCTTTTAAGTAAGTTGTTGTGTTTTTATATGATGTATGCATTTTGGTTCTTGTGTAACACTTCTTTCAAAACTTGTTTTAAGGTTGATCGCTTGAAATAAGTAGATTTGTAAAAGCAGACATGGTTTACAATTAAGAACTCAAGAACTAATAAGGGTGAGTGTTTCAATAAAATCTTTGTTAACTTGTTTTAATAAAGAAACCTTTGTTAATTCCATGTTAAGTCCTAGACATAGGATAACATAGTCCTTAGGGTGATTCAGTGGGTACTTAAGAGGCAGGAGTGAACTTATTTAGTATGCCTAGACATGGGAAGCTTGTAATGAAACTCTGAAGAAAGTGACTGAAAAGCACATACTGTTGCAGCTGCATCCAGTGCACCTGCACCACTTAAATGCACAAAACTCTTGAAAGTAACTTATTTGGTAAAGACATCTCAACTCTCATTCTCAACTAATTTCCTCTACATTCTATTACTTATTTGCATTCTGTTTACTTATCACCATCATCCCAAATTGTGAGTAGTATAGTTCACACTAATCTATACACTTTTAAGCTACAAGATTTAATCTAATCCATGTGGGTTCGATCTTTTATACTACTTGTTTGTGACTGTGTATACTTGCACAGTTTTTCAGCCACCAACACACATCAAACTCAATCAAGACTAAGAAAATTCACCACACATAATCACCAAATCCTGCAAAACATGACTGACTTTCTAGTGAAATCAATTATCGATATTTAGTCAGATAAACTAGATATCACACTTATCCTGTAATCCATCAACAAAGTTAGTCTGCTAGATAAAAATGATATACTCAACCTACTCCATGGAGATCTCTCTCTATCATCTTGAGCGTAAGGCCGTTTCAACTACCATAACATGATTGTTTGCAATGAGAAGATATCCAATTCATACTCCAATCATTTTGGCCCAAGCGCTGCACCTTATTACAGATAGTCCAGCACAGTCATGCTCACCTTGTCGGGTAATACGATTTCCTCCAGCAAGAGATCGATGGTACACCTGACTATTGGTAGGAGTTCGAACCACAAATGCCCCCAGAAGGTCTATAGTCGACCCAACCGAACCTATCATCAGTCTTATATACTTGATAGTACTATAAGAAACATCTTGTATTAGCTCTATTTGTAAAATCATTAGTCTTACTCATCTAATCCATAATCAACTTAATAATCAGTTCCCAAAATCCATAGAACAACTTATGAGATTCTACCTTAGCTTATCAATATCCACCTAAGTTATGTCAATAAGTAAAATAGACACCCAATACTTCACTTAAATCTAAAGAGGTACTTATTTTGCTAATCCCAGAAATAAACTCTTGTAAACAAGATCACCAAGCACACAAATCACAACAAGATCACCAAGCACACAAATCACCTAAGAATAACTAGATAATATATATATATATATATATATATATATATATATATATATATATATATATATATATACAAGCAACGCAAAATTTGTGCCCATCAACTTATTATTAGTATTTCCCCTTACCTTGAAATTGTTCCAGAATAGCTTGTCGGACACTTTCTTCAATTCCCTCAATAACCTATTACTCATTAGAAACAACTATGTCTTAATATACTATACTCATAACTAAAAAAAATATTTTACTAAAATTCTACTTAAACAACATTCTAACATAGAAGTAAGGATATAATAAAATAAAATAAAACACATACTTTTTTTATGAAAAAAAAAACTATGGCAAAATATCTATATCATTTAGTGTGTCAAGCAAGAGAGGAAGTAAAAAAAATGTTTGAAATTTGTCTAAAAGTGTCAAATGTGGTTCCTTGTTTTTGAAAAAAGTAACAATAAAATCAACAAACAAGAATTTAATCTACTCGCGGATGTGTGTGATGAAAGTGAGAGTGAAGCTCTCTATTTATAGTGGAAAAAAGTAGGTTTGTCAGCAAAGTAAAACTCACACGTTTACCGGTTTTTTTCTTTGTTCATCACTCTCTCAATTTCTGTATCTATTTATTTTGTTTTTCTGTAATAATAAAAGACATATTTATAGGTAAAAAAATTATGCAGATACTATTTCGATCTTTATATTTTCTAGAACTCAAATATCTAAATTTCAAAATTTTCTGATAAGTTTGGACTTTTTAATGCAGTACAAATATACACTGACAAATACTTTTTAGCTATAATTTGATAGAGTTTTTTTAGCTCAATTTTTTTTGATAACCCACTATAATATTTCTCTTTGGTTCTTCAAAATTATTTTTAAAAACACTCTCTAGATACGAAACTAGTTATTATTTCGTATAAGATAAATACACAGTTATAATACACAAAAAGGAAGTCAAAATTCAGAGTGTTACAGAGTTCATACAAACAAAAGGATTTCTCCACCAATCAGAAATCTTAAGAGTGGAATTGTGACCTTCTATGCTTATGAACCAAGTTTATGTTATGGACTTAACATGGTTAACAACCACTTGCGGATTAAATACTTGACCTTCGAAAAGAGTTTGGTTCCGATAAAACGAGATACATCTGCGGATTATTATCTTTGTATTAAAATCACAACTATCAACTAGACGTGTTCAAATCTAAACTCCCTCAAACAAAACATATATCAATATCGATCTAAACCAAACCGAAAACAATAAAAAACCACATTTTCTTTGGACCTCTTTGGGGCAGCTTTTCTAAAAAAAAGGTATGAAGTAGTACAAATCTGCATACTTTTTTTTTAGATTTGTACTACTTCATACCTAATCACACAGTTTTGTAAAAAAAAGGTGGTCACAAAGTGCATTTAATTTATCCTTAACTCTAATTTTAGTATTTGACTGTATTTTCATTATTCATTCACCCCAAACCTTATTTATTTAGTAAAATGCTCGATTTTACGAATAAATCATGCACAAAAATGAACCAATATGCGACGGGTTGGTTCCTTCTACTCTCCCTTTTTTCCTTCGAAGAGTGAACAGATTTTTTTTCAAGATGTCAAAAAATTGACATGTTGACATTCTTGCATTTCTTGCTAGCCATTCTTAGTAACAAAAATAGCACTTCTTTTTCATTTAGCACACGCATGACCTTAAAAACTTTTGCATCTGCTGATTTGTTTGAATAATATTTTCCTCTTATGATATGTTAACTAATATATTTTAATTGATATATGTTTTGTTGAAGAATAAACCTTCAAAAAATTTTCTCTTTTAATTAATTTTAGTTTTTTTTGACAATAATTAATTTTAATTTTTATTTGAGTGTTATTAATTCTACCATGTTTGGCTTCCATGTGGTTTATTTTGGAGCTACTGATTTAACAAACTTATGGACAAATGCAGAATATATTTTGCAATTACTTAAATTGCTAATATATGCACAATCGCTTAGATTCAAGTATATTTTTCAATTCTAAAAACCACATTGTAGAATGTATTTGCGACAGTATGATCTCGCCATATCAGTCCAGCTTCATTTCAGGTAGAAACATTCATTAGAATATTATTATTGCCCAGGAAATGGTACATGCTATGAATAGTATGAAAGGGAAAAAAACCTTTATGTCTATAAAGATTTACTTAAAAAAAAGCGTATAATAGGCTAAATTGGAACTTTATCATGCAATGTTTGGACGAATGTAAGTTTCCTCCTAAACTTACAAATATCATCAAACACTGGATTACATCCTCCTGTTTTCAATTATTATGGAACGGCGATAAGACTAACATCTTCACTCCCTCTCGAGGCATCAAACAATGGGACCAGCTCCTATCCCCCTATTTATTTGTTATATGCATGGACAAATTATCTCACATCATTGCAGATCAAGTGGAAGCTGACTACTGGAAACCAATGAGGGCAAGTAAGAATGGGCCTCAAATCTCTCACCTGCTCTTTGCGGATGATCTCTTGTTGTTTGCTAAATCTTAGGTGGAGCAAGCTCATTGCATCATGCATTACCTAGACCTCTTTTGCGAGTCTTCAGGCCAAAAGATTAATCCCCAAAAGACTCAAATTTTCTTTTCTAATAACACTGACCAGAGACTTAGAGATGAGATTATACAACACACAGGTTTTGCAGAAACTACAGGGATTACGCGCTACCTGGGCGCTAATATTATCAATGGAAGAACCACTAGAGGCCATTATCGAAACATCATTGATAAGATCCAATCTCGCCTTAGTGGATGGAAGCAGAACTACCTCAGTCTAGCTGGATGGGTACCTCTTACTCAACCAGTGCTTAATGTTATTTCTTACTTTCATATGCAATATTTGAGTATACCGAAGATCATTTGTGATGATCTTGAAAAGATACAAAGGGGATTTATGTGGGGAGACACCGAAGAAAAAAGGAAACCGCATTTGGTTAATTGGGACACTTGTGTCCATGGTTGTCAATATCGCGACTCAACTCGTACGATTCTACGAATTTACGAGTTTATGATGCCCCAACGAGTCAAATTACGTGTAGAATCGCAATCTTGATAAACTCGCTCAGACTCGGTTAGAATCGCTCAAACTCGCTCAGACTCGCGAGTCCATTACGAGTTTATGAGTTTATCACAAAATTGAATTTTTTTTTAAAAAAACCCAAAACGATGTGTTTTGGGTTAACTTGTAGAGGAAGCTCAAGTTAATCACCGTACGATTGCTTTTCTTTCTTCTCTCTTTTCCCATTCCCGCTTCGTATTCTTCTTTCGTTCTCCATTTTCTGCACGTTGTCGTCTCAGCCTTCGTCCCGTCGCACGTCGTCGTCGTTCCGCCGCACGCCGTTGTCGTACTCGTATCTGCTATCACACAGCGCCGCCTGCTTCGAACAGGTACGTTTCATGTTGTTTTGTTGCTGCGTTTTTTGCGTTTCTCAGTTTCTCAGTTCCGTCGCACGTCATCGTCGTATCTGGTTTTCAAAACATTTTTTGTTCCGTGTTCAAACTTAAAGGTTTTAACTTTGTGTTTCATTTTTTTGGTGTCAAAACGTTTCATGTTGTTCTGATGTTCTGCTATTGATTTTTAAGGGTTGTTGTTCAAAACATTCTGATGTTCATATGGTTGCTATTGTTCTGTGTTTCTTTTTTTGGTTCTGTTTCTGTGTTTCTTTTTAAGGGTTGCTATTGATTTTCACAGATTATTTTGATAAATGTTGTCTTTCACAGGCTCACTAATTTATGATTAAGTATTTGCAATCTTAATGCGGCATATAATGACATAATAAGTCCACATTTATGTATGTCTTCATTGTTATTGATACTGTTTGACACTGCAGTAATTTTTTTACAGGTTTTTTTAGTGTACTTTTTTTTTCATAGACTCTTACGAGTCTACGGTCCCCTCACGAGTCTATATAGACTCTCGAGTCTGACAACCATGCTTGTGTTTGCCTAGAAATGAATGCCGCCTAGGGATTAAACAACCAAGACAAATGAATGAAGTGTTCCTGGTGAAGCTTTTGTGGGGGACTTCTCAATAACCCACAACACTTATGGTGCCAAGTTTTAATTAGCAAATATGGCAGGAATTATGACTTTTTCGATCATATGGACCATAAGCCTACTGACTCTCCTCCGTAGAAGGCTATGCAGTCTACTTGGGACAAGCTGATGCAAAATGTGACATGGAAAGTGGGGAATGGAAGAAATATCAATTTCAGGCTAGATAAGTGGCTGCCGAGAGAGAGCCTAAGTCTTATGAATCACACTGATTCTGATAAGGTTTTGGATACTACACTTACTTTGGCTGACTTGACCGATGGTAATGGACATTAGGATGTCAACACTCTTACGGACTTCTTTCCTACTTCAATTGTCAACAAAGTAAGAGCTATTCCTGCTCCTATGGATGACAACGGGCGGGACCATATCGGGTGGAGAGGCACCTCGAAGCTCCATTTCACTATTAAGAGTGCCTACACCTTCATGCACCGTGAGCATGCCCCTATAGATGGCGATTGGAACCTTATTTGGAAATGGCGAGGGTCACATCGTATTCAAAGCTTCATTTGGCTCATCGCCCATTGTAGACTTCTCACCAATGCTAGAATACATAAGTGGAATGATTCTGTCTCACCAATACGTCAAGCTTGTAATCAATTGGAGGAAACCCAAATGCATGCCATTCGGGACTGTGTCTATGCCACTCGTACATGCTGCGTGTTTTACCGCCTAAGGATATTGAAATGTTCTTTGCAACTGTTGGAAACACTTGTGTATTTGCCAATCTTTCATCTAAATCATTTTCAGTTCAATGTCATTCTTGGCATACAATCTTTATGGTTACGACTTGGTATTTGTGTTAGTGGCGAAACAAGAGTATCTTTGAGGAGGAATTCCAGAGGCCATTCAATGATGTGGCTTTGATCCGCAAGTATGTAGAAGACATCATCAATTTCAGTCACATTAATCTTGCTGCTTATAGTAGTGACATAACGCTTGTTAGACGGCATAACCCTGCTGAGGGTTGGTCCAAACTCAATTCCGCCGGGGCTTGCAAGAGTGGAGACAACCAAGCAGGGTGTGGAGGTTGTCATACCCCAATTTTGTCTGGCTTAGGTCAAAACCCTAATTTTCCACAAAAAATAAATAAATTGAAGAGCGAAGAGCCTTATGCACTGCATTTCGGATCCTAGAAGGCATTCCAAGGTTCCTGAAATCATTTGTAGGGTTGAAACGCATTTTTCGGGCAAATTAGGGTTTTAGCGTCAAAAAGGGTATTTTGGTCAATTGTAACGGTTTTTTCAAAAAGGCTCAAAAAAAATATGTATAATTAAAAATATGAAATCTGAAATCAAAAATGAAAAATGAATAATAAAATAATTTTGGATGTTTATTGTATTTTTAGAATTAGGGCTAATTCCTTTTAGGTGCTTTTTGCTTTTATCCATTTTTGGCCAAAGTAAGTACCAATTTCACAAGCAAACCATCTCCCTCACTCCACCCTCATGCCCTTCACTTCAGCCCCATCAAGTGCACATCACAAAAAAAAGCCTTTCATCATGACAAGCACACCTTTGAATCCAATAACATTCAATACACAACATATTTTTACCTTCTTTCTCTCTACACCACTAAATACACACTAATTTCTTTATTTCCCTCTCACAACCTTAAACCCATTAGATCTTTGGCCTCCCAAGGATTTGAATAAGAACAACTCACTTCTCTCCTCTCCAAGGAGACCAAGAAATTCGTAGCCCCCCTCCTCTTCCTCACTTCCTCTTGTTTTTTCTTTCATCTCAAAGGAACCTTCTCATTCTCTCCTACACCAAAAACCCTAACAAACCACTCACCTCATTTTGCATCCCTCTTTCACATACTCCCTCCATTTCTCATTCAAAGTTCAAGCATCATCATCAAGTAGGTACTTCTTTGAAGGATATTGGAGTTTTGTTGATTGGTGACTAGCTTCATCTTCTCATCTTACTTTCTAGCTCAAAGCTAAGGTAATATTTAAAACTTTGCATCATCTTTGAGTATTTCCTCAAAATATAAAAAGCATTCATCCTATCATCTTCATATTCCCATATTGTTGATTGTCGTTGGTGAGGGGTGTCATAAGCACTTTGACAAGCACTTAGGGAGGCTTGGGTGCTTATGGTGCTTCTCACCCTTTAATAAATGTTGATTTGTGTTGATCTTAATCCTTGCCTTTCATGAAATAAAATGTTGTTTTATGGCATGTTGTATTTCGCATACTCTCATAAAAGTGTGATTTGCTAGTTGTTGTTGTGTTTTCTCACATTTCCTTGCATATTCACTCATGTTTGCATAACTTTCACAAAAATAAGAAACCCATTTCAAGCATGATGACATTCGGCCATGGGCCTAGGTTTAGGGTTCTTGAATGCTTTTGTTTATTTCATGATTTGGGGATGAATAATAGTTGATTTAGGGTATGTATGCTCCTAGGTTTTAACATAAAAATTAGGGTTTGGGTTTGCTTTAATAAACTTGTTTTTGTTGATGATTGGCAAGGTGATTCACACTTGTGCACTTGTGCACTTAATCTTAAGTGCGAGGATTGACCAAAGTGATTCAACATTCTTTGATACTTTGGTTGCTAAATAATTTTCTTGCTTATGCTTGCCTATGATCATGATGGAGGCGACTCTTTTCCTTAAGCTAACAATTTCATTGTCCACTCTCATATAAAAATATCATCAACACTTAGATAGGTCAACTCCATACATTGCATCTTCCACTAGACGTGCATTTAGATTCCCTTGCGTTTTGTAGAAATATTTGAGTATGGTTCTCGCCTAGCATCTTCCACTAGATATGCATTTAGGTTCAATCTTGCCTATTCTTGTATTTTTGCTCAATGCCCAATTCAAGTTTCTTCTTTGCCTATTTATGTGTTGTGGTCTAATATGTGTAGTCTAGGCTAATATTTGCTCAAGAATTCAAACGAGATTGTTGTTTGCCTAAGGATTCGATTTGCATTCATTACTTTCTTTTCTAAAGGGCCTAGCATGAAAATGGTGACTAGCGACAATCACCCATAACCTTTGTTAGTTTGATTGTCCTAAGAGCCTAAGTTTCAAAAAGATGTTTTCATATGCATGAGCTACTAGTGATAATCACCCATAACCTTTGTTAGTTTGATTATCATGAATGCTTTCAATTTCCAAAAATATTTTCTTAGGCATCAAAAGTCATAGCAAGTGTTAATGATGACCACCCATAACCTTTGTTAGTTTGGTCATCATGAAGGCTTTCATTTTTCAAAAGAGATTTTTACATGCACTTAAAGGGGTTTTAGTAATGATCACCCATAACCTTTGTTAGTTTGATCATTATGAACCCCCTTCACTTTTCAAAATCAAAACAAAAAGACTTTCATTTTCAAGGCTCTAGAACTACGTCGCTTTGATTCCCATTTGGGATACGTAGGAGTGAGCCACGTCCTCGTCAAGCACAACAAACCAAAATTAATTTGATTGCGAAAGCCCTTTTTGATCATCTAAAATAAAAACCGATTATCATTAATGATCACTCGCGCCGTTGCCGTTTGGTTGTTAATGATAATTTCATTTTCAAAAGAGTTAGTAGCGCGGCCACTCTAAACCGTTGTTGTTTGGTCGTCGCGAACACTCGAATCAAAAGCAAAACCGATTATCGTTAATGATCACTTGCGCCGTTGCCGTTTGGTTGTTAATGATAATTTCATTTTCAAAAGAGTTAGTAGCGCGGCCACTCTAAACCGTTGTTGTTTGGTCATCGCGAATCCTCACTCCTACTGCGAAAACTCATCTAAACAGACTAAAAAACAAAAACCTTTTTAGGACAACCAAGAACTACGTAGCATTGAATTCTCCATCGCACCAGGAGATACGTAGGAGCGAGAGGCCAACTCTCGTCAAGCGCCAAAAATAAAAATTTTCATTAAGTCTTCTCACTCCCTTTTCAATAAAGAGGCAAAATAAAAGCATTTTCAAATCAACACTTCAAACCACACATTTAATTAAAGGTTCCCTTTCGGTAGAAAGGAGGTACGGGGTGCTAATACCTTCCCCATGCCTAACCGACCCCCGAACCCATATCTCTAGTTTTCGAAAGACCATCCGCCTTGTCTAAAAGACCTTTTTTCAATGTTTTGGTCTTAAAATTAAAATATTGGTGGCGGCTCCATACCTTTTCCACGTTGTACAATGAGAAGTCCGAACCGGATTTTTTGGGGTGCAACAGCTGGCGACTCCACTGGGGACTTTTCTTTTTTAAGTGGGTCAAGCCTAACTAATTAAGATGTGTGGTTTAATGTATTGTTGATTTGACTGATACCTTGTTTGCCTTCATTCTTTTTCCTTTCTTTCTTATCATTAATTGTAGGCATACGCATTTGTCTTCTTCTATGTTTGTTCCCTATCTCCTTTTCTTTTATTGCTTATGCTCATGCATTTCTCCCCAGTTCTATCCGGATCCCCCCTTCTTGGCTCCCTTTCTTGAGGTAAGCAATGTACCTGATTGTTGTTGAAACCCCAGGCTAGCTTATTTGATATTGAACCCTAGTGTAGACGACATGTTGTTACCTTGCTTTTTCTGGACTGTTCTAGCGTCTCACTTGCAGGTGGGGTAATATGTGTCGAGTAGTTTTAAGTGGTACGCCTTTACCACACACACTCACACCCTTATGATTATGTGCTTTGAGAGAGGCCTAAAACCCAAGGTCTGACAAGACTTAGGGGAGTGGAAACGAGTAGTGACTGGCAATTGGACTGTTGTCCTTCCGACTCTCACGAAAGTTTCAACCAGAGTATGCTCTTTCATGATGCCTCACACCAGATGGCGTTCCATCGTTGTGGGTGCTACTGTGAAAGAGAATTAGCTTTGGTAACCTGGTGAGGAAGTGACTAGAACCCACATGGGAGGAACATTTGAGTTGTCCTAGAACCTAGGTCCCCACCTTCGTAGGACACAAGGGGCATACCAAATTGTGTGTTGCATCGTAATATAGACATGTTTTCAAAAAAGAGCAGGAGGTTTTTCAAATAAAAAAGTAGAGAAAGAGCTGCCGTTGTAGCCTTTCTTCTGCCGGTCCGTACGAAGTGACATATGGCCCACTCTTTTCAAAAAAAGAGAGAACGAGCTGTCGTTGTAGCCTTTCTCTTACTAGGGCCATATGAAACCACGTATAGCCCGCATTTTTCAAAAAAAAAAACAAAAAGAAGTATCTTGCATCCTGCATCATTGCATCATTACATCATTGCGTCATTTGCATTAAATAAAGTTCCCATTTTGAAAAGAATCATTCATCTTGCATTCCCTTTCATTACATATATAAAGATAAAACAAAAAACAATTATCATCTGCATAGCATAAGCATTTCATTTATAATCATGCAAAAAATCTTCGTCAAGTTCATCCAAGACGAGGCATTCATACATAAGCATTATTTCAAAAAAGACACGGTAGAAATACGTACGCTTTGATTCCTCATCACAGTGAGGATACGTAGGAGCGGGTCCGCCCCGTCAAGCATAACAAATGAAAAAAGCCATTTTGAAAAAGCATCATTCTTGCATTCAAAAATGCATTGAAATTTTGTATTTCATCTTGCACCAAAAAAAAAACAATTTTTTTTATTTTTTTTTATTTTTTAGAATAAGTACACTTCTCAAGTGGTCATTTTTCCATGCATTTGCATATCATGATCTGTACAATAAAGGTTTTGATGAGAGACGAGACGATTTTGCAAAATAGTCATTCCCCAAAAAAAAAAAAAAAAAAAAACTCAAGGTGTTCCAAAGTACCCAGTTCTCGAGTCAGCAGCTCATTCACATAACTTCAAAATTTTTGCATCTCATCCATCCCATGATAAAAGATTAAAATTGTTCATAAATTTTTTCTATCATGTGAAGCATTCTTCTAGGCATGCATGCCATGTGCAGTCGCCCCTGTCCGTGTCCGTCAGTTTCCCTGCTTTATCATCATTCCCCGTCCTAGTCTAGCCCCGCCCGTAAAGCCTAAAGTGTCGCATGCATTTGTTCAGTCATTCGTTCTTGCGCTTATGTTGTGTGCCCTGTTATCTCTAGAAAGAGGCCAACTGGTTTGCCGATATCCGCTTCAGACTCAAGATTCATGGCGACCAATCAAGGAAACCTAGTGATTGAGAATCCCGGCAATTCAGGTCTAGATAATCCGATTATGGAAGTCCTCAAGCAGCTAGTCCAAGGGAATCAGGCACTAGTCCAAGAGAATCAGGCGTTAAATAATAAAGTCGGGGTGATAGAAATGCAGATGGATGCGATAAGAATGCAGATGACTGAAATGATGGGCACCCTGCAAGCTTTGAAAAACGGGACCACTACCGAAGATACTGCTGTTGTAAACCCAGGTGGGGCCGCAACCATCCTTCCTACCTCGGGACCCGCTGAAGCTGTGACTGCTATTCCCCATCCGGGATCTGGGGTTAATTATCCTGCTCACGCCCTGGGAGGTGCTGATCCACATGAGGTTTCTCTTTTCAATATGGATAGTGATCCTCAAGGTCACCTATTTGAGAACTCTCAACCCAGAGATCAGTTGCATGAGTTGGAAAAGCGTTTAAAAGCCATAGAGGATTCAAAGACCAAAGCTAAAGACGCCCGTGATCTATGTCTTGTTCCAGACTTGGTTATTCCCCCAAAGATGAAGGTGCCAGTCTTTGACCAATATTGTGGTACCAGCTGCCCAAATAGACATGTAACCATGTACGCCCGAAGGATGACCGCATACAATCACAACGACAAACTGCTCATCCACTACTTCCAGTACAGCCTAACTGGGGCATCTCTGGATTGGTACATGCAGTTGCAGCCTTCCGACATCCACAGTTGGAAGGACCTTTCTGAAGCTTTCTTAAAGGAGTACGAATACAACAAAGACATGGCTCCAGATCGGATTCAGCTGCAGTATATGAGCAAGAAAGATCATGAGTCCTTTAAGGAATATGCTCAAAGATGGAGGAGCATAGCTGCTCAGGTGAAGCCACCATTGACTGAAAAGGAGATGGTGTACATGTTTATGGAGACTCTCCCAGCTGTTTTCTATGAACGTCTGGTTGGAAGTGGGTCCTCAAGCTTCTCAGATGTGATCAAAATAGGGGCAAGACTTGAAGTCAGGATGAAGAGAGGAAGAATCCCCTGCAATCCTACTGGCGCCGACAATGCTAGTGATTTGCCTGCAAGGAAAAATGGAGAAATCAATGCTATAGTGGGACAAGGAAAGTCACGTCAGTACGACCCCATTCCTGTGTCGTACACTGATTTGTGCAGCTATCTAATCAACCATAGGTTGATCTCTCCTCGTGGGATGAAGCCAGTCCAACCTCCATTCCCAAGAAGGTATAATGCAAAGGCTACCTGTGAATTCCATTCTGGGGCAATTGGTCACTCTACTGAGAACTGTCATCCTTTGAAGCAGTCGGTTCAGGATCTTATTGATACAAAACAGTTGACCTTTGATGAGGGAGGTGAAGGACTAAACCCTTTGAGATCAGGGCTGTCAGACCGGGATGGCAGTAGTTGAAGAGGATCGAGGTGTTGATCGTCAAGCATTTGTGTCTTCGTCATGCATTTTCACGTAGTTTTCAGTTCAAAGCAAATTTTATGTAATGCAATCCTCTGGCTCTGCCCAAGGCCTTAGGATATTTCAATAAGGGCACATGTTTCCTTGTCAGCATCGTCATCTATAAAAGTTACCTTTTTCAGTCACTTTTGTTCAAGATCGTCATTGCCCTGTTTTATCATAAGTCCATCAGTGCATATTTGACTTTTAGTTCAGTCTAACGCTTTAAGTCCTCCATGCTGGGGCAAGACTGTGATCACTAATTTTCCTTGTTAATATCATATTCCTTCAGTGCAAGTCTTTCAAAAGATAATAATAAACAAGAAAATAAGCTCGCTAGGTGGAAAACCCGCAAAGGGCGGCCTAGGCAGAAAAAAGCGCCCGATGGATCGAAAACCCGCAAAGGGAGGTCCAGGCAAAAGTTAGGGCATAAAAAAAAAAGAGAAAAAATGCAAAGAAAGGAGCAAACACATATAGATAGATGAACCGTTATCTTGTTTTACAAAAATAAATAAGCCATCGGGATTTGAGATGAAGTGTGGCCACCTCCCTATACCCTCAAGAACCCAAAATCCCAGAAAGTCTCTTTCCTACCTACCTTAAGCCAAGAAAAACCAAACTCAAAAATATACCCTCTAATCACCCTAGACAAGGATCACTTCAAATATCAAAAACAAAAATAGTGCATCAGCTCACTCGACTCAAAAGCAAAGAAAGAAGAAAAGTCCGAAAAATGAAACAAATGAGTCAAAAAAAAAATCAAAAAGACAAAAAATAATAAGTTGTGAGCTGATACATGTTGCCACAAAGCACAAGAGACCCTTGTCTCGATAAATCTTCCAACACCTGGTTCCATAAACCTTCAAACACTTCCTTTGGCCCCAACACCAAACCCCTCAGCCATTCTACCATGAGACACAAATTTGCCTTAACAAAGCCCAAATAAGCCCAATAACCATCTCCCTCATAGACCGTTAACCGTCAACCAACTCCGAACAAAACTCATCCTCCCATTAGCCTCAAACACTTCATTAAGCATAACTATCCTTCCTCCACAAAACACCACAATCCTGAAAAGTCCATTCCGATCAATGACCGATTGCTTTTGTTCTCTCAGATTCTAATCTTAGGACGAACAAGCTTATCTATGTACAATGTGTTTGCTCAAAAGAAAAAACAAACGATCAGAAAAAAGAAAGCTGATCAAGAAAGAATAAACCCTCAGAAAAAAAAGAGAACTGAGGAAACAAAAACGAACAGTCAGAAAAAAGAAAGCTGACAAAAAAAAAAAAAAAGAGGGACTTGCACTCCAAAACACACTCAAGTTGCATTAAAACAAGGTTTAGTGATCACCAAGTAAGGTTTCTTTCATGCCAAAAGTTGAGACATTCACAGAGAACCAAAGATTTGCACTGAGAACACCACTCAGATCTAAAAGTTGGGGTATTCTCTTCACAACCTGCCCACCCTAGTCCGGGGAGAGTCTGTTCAGTGTCCATCCATGGCCATTCATCCTTTCACCCGGTGTCAGCCATGGCACTAGTTCCTGCGTATTTGCTCTTTCACTCCGCTTCCTTTCACACTCCGGACAGGGGCAAGTCATTCATTCACAGTCGCCGAAGGCCCGAATTGGGGGCAGTCTGGCATTCATCCTAAACACTCACCTGGCGTCTGCATGTTCATGTGTGTTCACTTGGCAATGTTTCATAGAGAAAGAACAAGATTGTTATTGAAGGTTCAGTTATCATGGAATGGAGGAAAACATAAATGGGTTTGCTTGTAAATAATAACCTTGAGAACACCGCGGTTTAAATCAAAACTAGTTTTTCCAAAGAAAAAGGATGATCAAATTCACCCCCACTTTTGCATTCAAAGTCTCGCGTCTCATCATTATGAAAGTATTCACAAAAAAAGTATTTGAATACCCCCAAAAAATTTTGTCATATCATGCATCAAAATACTGCATTTGCATCCTCACATAGCAAAAAGACAAATAGGAAAAATTCTTTAACCAGCTATCTCAGCACATGAGGGGGTCGCCTAAAGTTGGCCGCTTGTAGGGCTTTAGTGCTCGCCTTAACCCTTAGGGATTAGGTTGTTATCTTGTAGGGCTTTAGTGCTCGCCTTAACCCTTAGGGATTAGGTTGTTATCTTGTAGGGCTTCAGTGCTCGCCTGGATCCTTAGGGATTAGGTTGTTATCTTGTAGGGCTTCAGTGCTCGCCTGGATCCTTAGGGATTAGGTTGTTATCTTGTAGGGCTTCGGTGCTCGCCTGGACCCTTAGGGATTAGGTTGTTATCTTGTAGGGTTTTAGTGCTCGCCTGGATCCTCAGGGATTAGGTTGTTATCTTGTAGGGCTTTGGTGCTCACCTTAATCCTTGGGGATTAGGATGTTTACCTTGTAGGCACTTGAATTGTTGATCCTTAACCAAAATAAAAAGGAAGAAAATCAAAAATAGCATCTCATAGCATCCATCATTCCATTGAAATCATCACATCACATACACTTTGCATAACATACATTCACACTCCATTTACATAGATATCTGCATTCCATAGAAAAAAAGAGCAAATAAGAAAGGAGAGAAGAAAATCACAGAAGACGGAACATAAAAGAACACAACATTTTCACATCATTCATCATTCTCATATCATCCATACCAGTCATCACTCCATGGCATCAAACAGTACATTACGCCTTCAAATTCGCATCTCAGAAGAGGGAAAGAATAACAAAAGGAAAAGAAGAGAAAATCCAAACAGAAAAGGCATCCCACCAAAGTCAATCATTGCATTCATGTGCACCCCAAACATCCAAGTGCACGCATTTCATGCACCATCCAAGAGAAAAGTTACTTCGGACCAGAGAATCCCAAAAATCTCATTTTTAGAAAATCATCAACCCCGAGTTAGTAAACTCCATCAACCCTGAGTTAGTAAACTCCCTCAACACAGAGTTAGTGAACTCCCACAGAGTTAGTGAACTCCCACCGAGTTAGTGAACTCCTTCCACAGATCACAACATTGTGTACGAGCACGCAATGGATCCATCAGACTTCGTCAAGTCCTTCGGATTAGTTGTGTCAGCCTAAGGCATAGCGTAAATCCATTGATCAAATCAGTTCCGGACCTGATGTTGATCGGTCGCTCGAAAAGGCCACCCCCCCAGAGCTCGGACTCGACAAGAGTCCGTTAAAAGGTTTTAGGCAGCCTCCGAATTCCCAATTTACCGCTTTCTGCACGCCAAGTGCCCGTTTTACTTTTCTGTCTGCACGCCAAGTGCCCGTTTTACTTTTCTGTATGCACGCAAGTGCCCATTTTACCTTTTCTGTCAGTACGTTAGTGTTCATTTACTGTTTTCGCATCGACACGAAAGTGTCTATCTTTCCAAAAAAAGAGGGAGAAAATTCGGGTTTCTCCAAATGGACAAAATTGGTATAATTTCTGAATTCTTTATTTCTATTTTACCTTCGAAATATGTCTCGCGCAATTCATATTTCTTGGTAAAATCCAAATAAAGAGGGGCAGCTGTCATACCCCAATTTTGTCCGGCTTAGGTCAAAACCCTAATTTTCCACAAAAAATAAATAAATTGAAGAGCGAAGAGCCTTATGCACTGCATTTCGGATCCTAGAAGGCATTCCAAGGTTCCTGAAATCATTTGTAGGGTTGAAACGCATTTTTCGGGCAAATTAGGGTTTTAGCGTCAAAAAGGGTATTTTGGTCAATTGTAACGGTTTTTTCAAAAAGGCTCAAAAAAAATATGTATAATTAAAAATATGAAATCTGAAATCAAAAATGAAAAATGAATAATAAAATAATTTTGGATGTTTATTGTATTTTTAGAATTAGGGCTAATTCCTTTTAGGTGCTTTTTGCTTTTATCCATTTTTGGCCAAAGTAAGTACCAATTTCACAAGCAAACCATCTCCCTCACTCCACCCTCATGCCCTTCACTTCAGCCCCATCAAGTGCACATCACAAAAAAAGCCTTTCATCATGACAAGCACACCTTTGAATCCAATAACATTCAATACACAACATATTTTTACCTTCTTTCTCTCTACACCACTAAATACACACTAATTTCTTTATTTCCCTCTCACAACCTTAAACCCATTAGATCTTTGGCCTCCCAAGGATTTGAATAAGAACAACTCACTTCTCTCCTCTCCAAGGAGACCAAGAAATTCGTAGCCCCCCTCCTCTTCCTCACTTCCTCTTGTTTTTTCTTTCATCTCAAAGGAACCTTCTCATTCTCTCCTACACCAAAAACCCTAACAAACCACTCACCTCATTTTGCATCCCTCTTTCACATACTCCCTCCATTTCTCATTCAAAGTTCAAGCATCATCATCAAGTAGGTACTTCTTTGAAGGATATTGGAGTTTTGTTGATTGGTGACTAGCTTCATCTTCTCATCTTACTTTCTAGCTCAAAGCTAAGGTAATATTTAAAACTTTGCATCATCTTTGAGTATTTCCTCAAAATATAAAAAGCATTCATCCTATCATCTTCATATTCCCATATTGTTGATTGTCGTTGGTGAGGGGTGTCATAAGCACTTTGACAAGCACTTAGGGAGGCTTGGGTGCTTATGGTGCTTCTCACCCTTTAATAAATGTTGATTTGTGTTGATCTTAATCCTTGCCTTTCATGAAATAAAATGTTGTTTTATGGCATGTTGTATTTCGCATACTCTCATAAAAGTGTGATTTGCTAGTTGTTGTTGTGTTTTCTCACATTTCCTTGCATATTCACTCATGTTTGCATAACTTTCACAAAAATAAGAAACCCATTTCAAGCATGATGACATTCGGCCATGGGCCTAGGTTTAGGGTTCTTGAATGCTTTTGTTTATTTCATGATTTGGGGATGAATAATAGTTGATTTAGGGTATGTATGCTCCTAGGTTTTAACATAAAAATTAGGGTTTGGGTTTGCTTTAATAAACTTGTTTTTGTTGATGATTGGCAAGGTGATTCACACTTGTGCACTTGTGCACTTAATCTTAAGTGCGAGGATTGACCAAAGTGATTCAACATTCTTTGATACTTTGGTTGCTAAATAATTTTCTTGCTTATGCTTGCCTATGATCATGATGGAGGCGACTCTTTTCCTTAAGCTAACAATTTCATTGTCTACTCTCATATAAAAATATCATCAACACTTAGATAGGTCAACTCCATACATTGCATCTTCCACTAGACGTGCATTTAGATTCCCTTGCGTTTTGTAGAAATATTTGAGTATGGTTCTCGCCTAGCATCTTCCACTAGATATGCATTTAGGTTCAATCTTGCCTATTCTTGTATTTTTGCTCAATGCCCAATTCAAGTTCCTTCTTTGCCTATTTATGTGTTGTGGTCTAATATGTGTAGTCTAGGCTAATATTTGCTCAAGAATTCAAACGAGATTGTTGTTTGCCTAAGGATTCGATTTGCATTCATTACTTTCTTTTCTAAAGGGCCTAGCATGAAAATGGTGACTAGCGACAATCACCCATAACCTTTGTTAGTTTGATTGTCCTAAGAGCCTAAGTTTCAAAAAGATGTTTTCATATGCATGAGCTACTAGTGATAATCACCCATAACCTTTGTTAGTTTGATTATCATGAATGCTTTCAATTTCCAAAAATATTTTCTTAGGCATCAAAAGTCATAGCAAGTGTTAATGATGACCACCCATAACCTTTGTTAGTTTGGTCATCATGAAGGCTTTCATTTTTCAAAAGAGATTTTTACATGCACTTAAAGGGGTTTTAGTAATGATCACCCATAACCTTTGTTAGTTTGATCATTATGAACCCCCTTCACTTTTCAAAATCAAAACAAAAAGACTTTCATTTTCAAGGCTCTAGAACTACGTCGCTTTGATTCCCATTTGGGATACGTAGGAGTGAGCCACGTCCTCGTCAAGCACAACAAACCAAAATTAATTCGATTGCGAAAGCCCTTTTAATTTGATCATCTAAAATAAAAACCGATTATTATTAATGATCACTCGCGCCGTTGCCGTTTGGTTGTTAATGATAATTTCATTTTCAAAAGAGTTAGTAGCGCGGCCACTCTAAACCGTTGTTGTTTGGTCGTCGCGAACACTCGAATCAAAAGCAAAACCGATTATCGTTAATGATCACTTGCGCCGTTGCCGTTTGGTTGTTAATGATAATTTCATTTTCAAAAGAGTTAGTAGCGCGGCCACTCTAAACCGTTGTTATTTGGTCATCGCGAATTCTCACTCCTACTGCGAAAACTCATCTAAACAGACTAAAAAACAAAAACCTTTTTAGGATAACCAAGAACTACGTAGCTTTGAATTCTCCATCGCACCAGGAGATACGTAGGAGCGAGAGGCCAACTCTCGTCAAGCGCCAAAAATAAAAATTTTCATTAAGTCTTCTCACTCCCTTTTCAATAAAGAGGCAAAATAAAAGCATTTTCAAATCAACACTTCAAACCACACATTTAATTAAAGGTTCCCTTTCGGTAGAAAGGAGGTACGGGGTGCTAATACCTTCCCCATGCCTAACCGACCCCCGAACCCATATCTCTAGTTTTCGAAAGACCATCCGCCTTGTCTAAAAGACCTTTTTTCAATGTTTTGGTCTTAAAATTAAAATATTGGTGGCGACTCCATACCTTTTCCACGTTGTACAATGAGAAGTCCGAACCGGATTTTTTGGGGTGCAACAGAGGTCTTTTGAGAGATGCCAACGGGAGGTGGATCAGAGGATATACTAGAAGGCTTGACACTTGCTCTGCCCTTCATGCGAAAATGTGGGGGACGTGGATTGGAATAGAGATGACACGACAAATTGGCATTGCAAAGTTGGTGATTGAGAGTGACTCTAAGATTCTCGTAGATATGCTACTCAGGGAAGATAGAGATGCAAATGACACTCCCACGATTGTTAAGCGTATACGGAGACTCTTGGCTGGTGACTGGGAGGTGGATATAAGACATACTTGGAGGGAAGGGAATGATGAGGAATCAACACATAAACGTAATAACAGGGCAATATGCAACGAAAATAAATTCCCCAAACTTGCGAGAACCTATGAGAAGCAACAACGAATATATGGCGACAAATAAAACGAAATAAAAACGCACAATTGAACACCGATATTTTTAACATGGAAAACCCCTCAAAGAAAAGGGTAAAAACCACCGGTCGTCCAGACCAAAGAAATAGCTCCACTATAATCAAATAAGGGTACAAGAGAGTCTCAACAAAGTGCACAAATAGTGCCAACAACCAGCCAATACAATAAAGCACAAAAGCTTACAAATTGAGAACAAGAAGATGAAAATACCCAAAACTACAGCTTCAGTGCGAAGACAGTTTCTCTCTCCTCGGACCTCATTTCGACGATCCTAACGGTGAAAGTGTAGAACTATGTCTCGTGAACCTGCTGTCCAAAAACGAAGTCGGTCTAACGGCTAACGAATCTGCAATCGCAGTTTTACGGTGACGGGTTTGAGAAAAATGGGAATTGCTCTCTCTCTTCTTCTCTCTCTTTTGGTGGCTCTCTCTATTCCGACAATCTCTCTTTTTCAACCCTAATTTAACCCTCTCCACTTATAATAAGTGAGAAACATAATGGGCTAAAATATTTGGGCTTTTATCCACATAGGAAGGGAGCCCAATACCCAACATATCTCCCCCTCACAACTATGTGGAGGCGATCGCCAAACTGGCGATATACAACAAATTTGAAACTTCCCTCTTGGCAAAGCTTTAGTCATCATATCTGAACCATTATCATCTGTATGAACTTTAGCTAACTCCAACAACTTAGCATCCAAAACATCACGTATCCAATGATACCTCACATCAATGTGTTTGGACCTATTATGAAAAGTCGGATTCTTAGTAAGATGAATAGCACTTTGACTATCAACAAATAAGAAATATTTGTCCTGAACATAACCAAGCTCTTGCAAGAATTTCTTCAACCATATCAACTCTTTGCTTGCTTCGGTAATGGCAATGAACTCTGCCTCTGTAGTAGACAATGCTACACACTTTTACAACCTAGACTGCCAAGCCACAGCTCCCCCTGCAAACTTAATCATATACCCCGAAGTAGACTTCCTGGAATCAATATCTCCAGCCATCTTTGAGTCGGAGTATCCCACTAAGGTGGGTTTGTCACCTCCAAAACAAAGCCTCATACAAGTAGTACCACAAAGATACCTTAAAATCCATTTCACATCATTCCAATGCTCTCTACCTGGATTTGACAAAAATCTACTGACTGTACTAACAGCATGCGCAATATCTGGTCTTGTACACACCATTGCATACATCAAACTACCCACAGCAGACGCATAAGGAACTCGTTCCATATCAATTTTATCATCTTCATTTGAAGGACTTTGTTTGGAACTCAACTTAAAATGAGTAGCGAGAGGAGTGCTTACCGCCTTAGAGTTTTCCATCTGAAATCTCTGCAACACTCTTTCAATATAGTGCTCTTGCGATAGCCAAAGTTTCTTCTCCTTTCTGTCACGCATGATTCTTATACCAAGAATCTGTTTAGCTGCTCCCATGTCTTTCATGGCAAAAGACTCGCCCAACTGCTTCTTTAACCTGTCAATCTCAGAAATATTTTTCCCTACAATAAGCATGTCATCAACATATAACAACAAGATAATGAAATCATCATTAGAAAAATTTCTAACAAAGACACAATGATCAGAAGTAGTCTTTTTATATCCTCGGTCACACATAAATGACTCAAACTTTTTGTACCACTGTCTTGGAGCCTGATTCAAACCATATAGACTCTTTCTTAGTCTACACACATAGTCTTCCTTGCCTTCAACAGGAAAACCATCAGGTTGTTTCATGTAGATCTCTTCCTCCAAATCACTATGAAGGAAAGCTGTTTTTACATCCATTTGCTCTACCTCTAAATCTAGAGTAGCTGCCAATCTCAACACGGTTCAAATCGATGAATCCTTTACCACAGGCGAGAAAATTTCATTAAAATCGATACCTTTTCTTTGACAAAAACCCTTCACCACTAATCTGGCTTTATACCTTGGAGACTTAGACTTACTCTCATGTTTCACTCTATAAATCCACCTGTTTTCCAAAGCCCTTTTACCTTTTGGCAACTTCACCAAATCATAAGTGTGATTATCATGCAATGACTTCATCTCATCATGCATTGCATCCAGCCACTTTTGACTTTCTTCACTTTCTATGGCCTCTTGAAAATACTCAGGTTCCCCTTGATCAGTCACTGTCACATACTCATCAGAATTATACCTTGTAGATGGTTGTCTTCCCCTGCTAGACCTTCTGAGTTGAGCTTGAGATGACTCAGAAGCCTCACCAGGATTCTCATATTCTGACATCTCATTCTCCTCATCATCATTAACTGGAATATGTAACTCATCTTCAAGTTGTTGATCATCAACATGTGGCTCACCATTTTGAACATTACCATCAACAGTATCCAAATTCTGAATAGGCAACCGAACTGGATCAGCATCTGACAAGTTGTCATCTTTCTTGGGTTTAGTCTTCTCCACCTTATCAATGTCCTCAATAGTTTGGTCTTCCATGAAAACAACATCACGACTTCTGAGAAGTTTTTTCCCTATAGGATCATACAACCTATAACCAAATTCATCTTGACCATAACCAATGAAAATACATTGCTTTGACTTTGCATCCAACTTGGATCTTTCATCCTTTGGAACATGCACAAAGGCCTTACAACCAAAGACTCTCAAATGATCATAATTGACCTTCTTCCCAAACCAAACTTTATCTGGAACATCACTATTCAAAGCAACAGCGGGACTGAGATTAATAACATGCACTGCCGTGTACAGTGCCTCACCCCAGTAGTTTTTGGGCAACTTAGCTTTCGAGAGCATACACCTCACTCTCTCAACTAGTGTTCGATTCATCCTCTCTGCTAAACCATTTAGCTGAGGAGTTTTAGGAGGAGTCTTTTCATGTGCAATACCCTGCTGCTTACAATAATCATCAAATGGTCCACAATACTCACCACCGTTGTCGGTACGAACACGTGTCAACTTCTTCCTGTTTGCCTCTCAACTAGAGTATGGAATTGTTTGAATTCTCCAACACTTGGTCTTTTGTCTTCAAGGCATAAACCCATAATTTCCTAGAACAATCATCAATAAAAGTAACAAAATAAAGTGCACCACTAAAAGATTTTACCTTTAGAGGGCCGCAAACGGCAGAATGCACCAGTTCAAGTAGCTCTGACTTCCTAGAGGGAGGATGCTTTTCGAGTGACACTCTAGTTTGTTTACAAGCCATGCAATGAGAACATTTCTCCAAATCTGCATTCTTCAAACCTACAAGCACATCCTTTTTGGCTAAGACATTTAACCCCTTTTCACTGATATGACCAAGCCTTCGGTGCCACAAAGATGCTTCCATATGCACAGCATTCACGCTGTCTATAGAAACCATGGCTTTTGTCTAATACAGTTTAGAAATTTTCTTCCCTCTAGCTAAAACCAAGTTACCTTTGCTGAGTTTCCACTTTCCACCACCAAAATGATTATCATAACCATAATCATCAAGCATAGACACGGAAATCAAATTAAAGCGAACATCGGGAGCGTGTTTGACTCCTTTAAGTAACAACCACATTCCCATGTTGGTTCGCAAACAAACATCACCAACACCAATTACCTTGGATACACCATCATTACCCATCCTCAACACTCCAAAGTCACCTGGAGTATAAGATGTGAAGAACTCCTTCTTAGGTGTAACGTGCAATGTAGCACCAGTATCAACTATCCACATACTCTCATCTGACACAAGATTAATTGTCTCATGATCACAGAGAATAATAAGGTCATCACCAATAGTAGCAGTAACACGATCATCATAATCATCATTATCCCTTTGTTTCTGCTTACCTTTCTTGTTTTTATTCTCCCTCTTCCTCTCAAAGCAATTATTTTGTATGTGCCATTTTCTGTGACAATAATTGCATTCCACATTTTCAAACCGAGACTTGGACTTGCTTCTGCTTTTCTCTCTACCACCCTTTGTTTCCTTTCTCTGGGTACTTCTCCCCATATTTTCAGTGACAAGTACCTCGGATTGAGATGAAGAACCTTGTGCCTTCCTCCTCATCTTCTCATTATGTACACCACCCTTAGCCGTTTCCAAAGAATTAGGAGCAGAACTCGTTATAGAAACCCGAAATGTCTCCCACGAATCTGGTAAAGATAATAATAGAAATAGTCCCAAAAGCTCATCATCAAATTTGATACTCATTCCTGACATTTGATCAAGAAGCCCTTGAAAATCACTCAAGTGATCCGAAATAGAAGTCCCCTCCTTATACTTCAAACTTATGAAGCTATTCAACAAGAACAATTTATTATTCCCTGATTTAGAGGCATACAAGGACTCTATCTTCTCCCACAAGGTTTTTGCATTTGTTTCATTAGCAAAATGGTTATAAACATTATCATCTACATATTGGCGAATGAAACCACATCCCTGTTAATGTTCAAAATTCCATTCTTCGGTAGATGTCGAATCCGGCTTTTTACTACCAAAAATAGGAAGATGCATTTTCTTCACAAACAATAAATCTTTCATCTTGCGCTTCCACAAATGATAATTTGTACCATTCAAAGAAACCATCTTTATATTCATATTTGCCTCCATCAATCAAGCAAGTAAAATAGCCCCTAACCAAGAGCTCTGATACCACTCTGATGGGGAATCAACACATAAACGTAATAACAGAGCAATATGCAGCGGAAATAAATTTCCCAAACTTGCGAGAACCTATGAGGAGCAACACGAATATATGGCGACAAATAAAACGAAATAAAACGCACAATTGAACACCGATATTTTTAACGTGGAAAACCCCTCAAAGAAAAGGGTAAAAACCACGGTTCGTCCAGACCAAAGAAATAGCTCCACTATAATCAAATAAGGGTACAAGAGAGTCTCAACAAAGTGCACAAATAGTGCCAACAACCAGCCAATACAATAAAGCACAAAAGCTTACAAATTGAGAACAAGAATATGAAAATACTGAAAACTACAGCTTCAGTGCGAAGACGGATTCTCTCTCCCCGAACCTCGTTTCGACGATCCGAACGGTGAAAGTGTAGAACTATGTCTCGCGAACCTGCTGTCCAAAAACGAAGTCGATCCAACGGCTAATGAATCCGCAATCGCAGTTTTACGGTGACAGGTTTGAGAAAAACGAGAGTTGCTCTCTCTCTTCTTTTCTCTCTTTTGGTGGTTCTCTCTATTCCGAAAATCTCTCTTTTTCAACCCTAATTTAACCCTCTCCACTTATAATAAGTGAGAAACATAATTGGCTAAAATATTTGGGCATTTATCCACATAGGAAGGGAGTCCAATACCCAACAGGGAATGGCTACGCAGATTGGCTGGCGAACTTCAGTTTTCGAGTAGACATCATGTACACCCTAAGATTTTTAATGACAATTAAGTTCGGGGTGTGCGTGCCTCGAGAGATTAGAACTCGTTAATTTTATTTTTTTGTTTTCGGGCGATTTGCCCTCTTTTATTACCAAAAAAAGAATGTATTTGCGACAGTGTGACATAATTTTTCCATCTCGTTAAAATCTGAATCATTCGATTCAATCCAAATCTCATTTATTCGATTGGATTGATTTAGATTTTTTTATAGAAACAATCCAAACTAAAAATAAATTAAACTGCATATTCTTTTTATTCTTCAGATTGGATCGATGACTTTTGATTTGCTTCAAAACCGAATCATTAACAGAATACATAAGTTGATATTTTGTAAATAACATTGAAAGTCCTACGTACATATACTTTTTATTTTGGATAAAAAGTCCAACTTTATTTATGCATATTATTATGTAGTGTTTCTAGTAAAAGTAATTAATGATATCTCCATTTGATCAAAAATAAAAGTAATTAATGATATCTCGAATGCATAAAGGACGCGAGGAAGGCTATACTACTATAGTAGTAGTAGTAGTAGTACTGCACTGCCAGTGCTTATCCAAAACTGGTCTAAGTTGTTGCTAGCTATATCACGTGCAAGTGAAGTTCCTATAATCTCTCAATCTATGTCTTTGAATAATTGAACGTGTGTTTGGTGGGGGAATGCATATGGTAGTTGAAGTTTTAAAAGCGTAGCAATGAATAAAGGACGAAGCGCTTTTCCCTGTTTCATTTTATCTCACAAATTAAGTCTATAAGATTTCAGCATAATAAGCAAGCGTGAGGAAACAGCAAACTAAAATATATAGTATTTTTAATTAATTAATACTCCCTCCATCTCATTTTATTTATCCCTTAAGATTATCCGCCGAGTATTAAGATAGTGATTGGTTATGTTAATTTTTATGATAAAAATAAATGATAGGAATAAAACACCCTTACACTATTAACTCGTTAGTAATTTCACTTTTCTGGATTGGAGCGAAAGCAATGGCAACCATTACAATTAAAACATTAAAACGAGACGAGGGAGTAACTCACTAAGGTACCGTACATACTAGTACTGATTATTGAGCGAAGAAACAAACAAAAAAAAAGAAATAATTAACTAACTGCACCGACACTCTACAGCTGTTTCTGGCGACGGAGCTCCATAACTTTCCGATGAGAATTAGAGTGTTGAGTGAGAACAAAGGTGGGACTTGCGGCGGGTCGATATTCCGGCACAAGGCGACCAGACTTGAATCTCACACCGCAAGCGTTGCAAAGCGTCTTTGGGCCTAGCGGCCCAGTTCGCCATTGCGGAGTCTTCTCGGAGGCGCAGTGGCTACACTTCCGCACCCCTCCCTCTCCGTTCGATATCGCTGATTTGGAGATATCATCACGTAGTTCACAACTACTGTTACTGTTGTTATGGGCGAGAAATGAGGCGGTGTTGCTCGAGGAGAAGTCGGGAAACGACGTAGTGTCGTGGATGAATTCAGATAGCCATTCAAGCTCCGCCGCTTCGTCGCTCTGCAACGCATACAGTACACAATTATTAATTAATATAAAAAAGAAATAATAAAAAAAGGAGAATTGAAGGATGGAGTAGTGATAAGTGAGTATTAATTACGGGGATGGAAGGCAAATTAGGGTCGTGTTGCGGCAGCGAAGGAAGGTGGTAGTGGTGGTAGGAATCGGCGGCGGTGGTGCGTAGGGAATGTTCTTCTGGTGGAGGGTTGAAAAGTGAACCGTAGAAGGTGTCCATTCTTCTTGATCGCGAGTCTCGTGATATTATATCTATCACTATATTGATTTGAGAATAGGTTATAGGTGTGTGTGAGTGTGAGGTGCGATTGAGGAGTGAGAGTGTGAGCAATAGTCACACCACCATGCTCTGCTAGCTGCCACACTAACTCATTCACAGTCTCACCCTAGCTAGCTAATTCAATTAATTACTACTATATATATATTCATGGTGTAACTGCAAGTTATTAAATACTCACATGCACGCACGCACTCTCATATTAATTATTAATTATTAATTCTAGAGAGAGAGAAAGAGAGCTGGCATCTGCATCATACTACCACGCTTTCCGGATAACTGAACTTACTTGATGCAAAAAATTGGTCCAAATTATTTTGACTAATTTTTTTTATTAAAAATATATCAAAATACGAATACATGTGAGATACGGAGGAAGTACGCTTATAATATATTTATTTTTTTTATTTTAAATTAAATTTAGTATTATACGTGTACAATATATTTAATTTAAAATAAAAAATAAATGTAATGGTCTAAGGCACAAGGAAAATATTCTCTTTCGAGGGGAGCACCTCCTTGAAATGAAAAGATAAAATGAAAACTCAACTACTGCTTGTTATTATTCAATTCTCTTCATACACATATATAGTACCATGTGGTTTGATCCCTTAAGTATTTGGTCAAGGGTTCGATACCTGGCCGATGTGTATGGAGAGACATTGCTTGGGAGATGTCAGCCCCTTAAATAAATCTCCAGTACCTCGAAGGATTAGTCTTCCCAGTCAACAGGGAGGATACCTTGGGAAACCAAAAAATATATAGTACCATGAATGGTACTATTACCGCTGTTATATGGTGACTCATACAAATCTAGATATTATATTCCTTTGAGCACACAACTGGAGAAAAGTAAAAAAGGAATTGGATCATTTAGATTTCCTTCTTACAATCTACTGAGGTGGCAGTAATTCAAACTAGGGTAAAACATAGTCTTTCAAGTATTTGGGCCTCACTTTGTTACTCTTGGACCTCACTTTAATTATCTCTCCTGATCACCAAACAACCGTTTCACCACCCTCTGCCGGTCTCTCTTTCTCCCTCATGAAGGAGGTCCCTTCCATGTTTGCAACGCCCACTGAGAACCCCTTTACTCTCCCTCGGAGATTTTTCCCCTCTCACTTGAACCACGACTTCTGAATCTCCCTTCGTTTTTCTCCGTGCGTGCCTTTTCTTCACTCTCACTGACCAAGAGATCGGACCCTCTCATAGAGTAGCTGCAGCCTGCAGCTGATGATGAATGCTATAACAGGTCGGTCTCTTGACATTTCTTTGTTCATTTACTTTATTCATTATTTTAATAATAATAATCTAATGGTCTATTCTCCTTTGTATCCATCTGTATCTAATACCCGTAAACTAGTCCCTAGGATTCACTTTTAGTTTTGTTTCATTTTTATTTTTTTATTTTATATGTAACAAAAAATGAGTATCAGATGTGACAGGTAAACCACTCCACCACCCCTTCTCACGATAATCACACCCCTCCTTTCAGCAATACAGCCCCCTGCACAAGCCCAGTTTCGCAGGCCATCAATTTAAAGGCCCAAAAAACATAAACTGAGCAGTAGCTACTTATACCCGCCCTTATGAAACAACGCCCCCTTCATAGGCCTTGGTTTCGTGGGCCAGAAGTTCAAGCCCAAATGCGCAGGCTAGACTGCAGCTTTTCACACCCCCTTTACTTCAGTTCTATTTTTTATTTATTTTCTAAAAATGAAAATAAATGTTAGTACACATCAAAATATTTTTCTTTTTTTCTCTCTTAAAAACAATTAATAAAAATGGGTTTGACTGAGATGTACATCTTGTCAACATCGCAATCCTGGTTTAAGAAGCCTGAGTTGTACAGCTTGGTAATCTTAAACCCCTTCAAAAAATTGAAATCAATCAACAAACAAATATTTTCTAGAAGAACTACGTAGCCTTTAATTCTCCGCTTCGGAGATACGTAAGAGCGGAGCTTCTCCGTCAAGCTAAATTAACTTTTCCTAATAAATAATCTTTTTTTCTTTAACACCTGTTTTCCAAAAACTAAGAAAAATGAGCTTGATTGAGATGTACATCTTGTCAACCTCGCAATCCTGGCTTAAGACGCCTGAGTTGTGCAGTTTGGTGATCTTAAACCCTTCAAAAAAATAAAATCAACCAACCAACAAACTTTTTCTGGAAAAACTGCGTGACTTTTGAATTCCTCATTGCACCAGAGGATACGTAGGAGCGGGGCTTCCCCGTCAAGTCAAAAATTAAATTTTCTAATTTAGTCCCTTATTCATTTCTTTGTAAATCGAATTTTATTTATTTTTTTGGGTAAACAAATTTTCTAAACTTATCGATATGTTGCACAATCAAATTTAGGGTAACTGTCTTCGGACAGATGTTTTAGGGGTGCTGTGGAATTAAGTTTTCGCCCTTCCCTATACATAACCGACTCCCGAATCCAATCTAGTTTACGCAGACGAAATAACTTTAAATATAGGTTTTTCTCAATTTTTCCTATTAAATAAATTGGGTGGCGACTCCTAAAATTATAACTTTTTGGGTCGTCCACGTCGAGATCCCGGTCACGACAGACACAGTGCTCTTAGGCATGCAATGGTGTTTGCAAACCATTTCAAAGAATAGTGCAACAACTTTGCAAGCAGTGAACTGTGTTGGTAACATACCAAAATGTGCAGCTTTTGAGAATTTGTCATCTACTACCAAGATGACCTTGTGATTTTGGAATGAAGGCAGCCCAATAATAAAGTCCAAGGAGATATCTTCCCATATAGGTGAGGGTATATGGGAAGATATCTTGGTCAGGTTGAAGAAGACCATAGGGTAACTGTGCAGGTATCTTGGTCAGTTGGCAAACACTGCAAGTCTTGATGAATTCAACAACATCTTGCTTCATTTTATCCCAGAAGACATTTTCTTTAAGTCTGCCATATGTCTTATGAACTCCACTATGTCCTCCCACAGTAGAAGCATGGAATTCTTCTAGGAGAACCTTCTTGAATGATGATGTAGAAGGAATAAACAACTTCCCTTTAACGAATAGCAAGTCATCTATGATTTTGAAGTGAGGGTAAGTTGTAGGTTCTTGTTGAATTCTGGATTTGAAAGCCTGGAATGCATCATCAGCTTGCATTTCTTGCTTGAATTTATCTAAGAAATCCAAATGAGGCAGAGAGAACCATGGCTTAGGATTCAACCTCCTGTATACAAGATAGAGCATCAGCAACACAGTTATGAGTACCTGGCTTGTACACTATAGAATATGAGAACCCAAGGAATTTGGCTAAATAATATTGTTGCTCAGGTGTTTGAATGACCTGAGTCATCAATTCTCTCAAGCTTCTTTGATCTGTATAGATTGTGAACTTACACTCCAGCAAGTAAGGTCTCCACTTCTTAACAGCTGAAGTGATTGCACAGAGTTCCCTTACATAAGTAGAGGCATTTAGAAGTTTGGGACAAAATTTTCTGCTGTAGAAACAGATTGGGTGGCCCTGTTGGGACAAAACAGCTCTGATACCCAACCTAGAAGCATCAGTATCCAGGGAGAATTCCTCCTTAAAATTTGGCAAGGCCAAGACAGGTGCAGCAGTCATAGCTCTCTTAAGATTATCAAAGGCAGCTTGTGCCATATCAGACCATACAAATGCATTTTTTTGAGTAATTCAGTAAGAGCATGAGCAATAGAGGCATAGTTTTTGATAAACTTTCGATAAAAACCATTTAGTCCCAAAAAAGCTCTCAACTATTTAACTGAAGTAGGTCTAGGCCAGTTAACCATAGCATTTATCTTTTCAGGGTCAGGTCCAACACCATTAGCTGAGACAATGTGTCCTAGGTAGGCTATAGAGTTCTGGGCAAAGGTACATTTAGTGAGTTTGAGGAAAAAAATGGTGTTTAACTAGGCTTTCAAAAATTGTCTCAAGGTGTTTTAGGTGGTCATCTAAGGTTTTGCTATAAATCAAGATGTCATCAAAGAAAACAATGACAATTTGACGTAGGTAAGGGGCAAAAATGATGTACATTATGGCTTGGAAGGTGGATGGGGCATTTCACAAATCAAAGGGCATGACAAGGAATTCATAATGTCCTTGGTGGGTGCGAAAAGCTGTCTTAGGTATGTCATTTGCTTCAAGGCGTATTTGATGGTAGCCAGACCTGAGGTCAAGTTTGGAGAACCATTTGGTGCCATGGAGTTCATCCAAGAGCTCATCAATGGAGGGAATGGGGAAATGGTCTTTGATGGTGATAGTGTTTAGGGCTCTATAATCCACACAAAAGCGCCAGGACCCATCCTTCTTTCGTACTAGAAGTACTGGAGAAGAAAAGGCACTGCAGCTTGGTTGGATGATGCCTTGTTCAAGCATGGATTTGATTTGGTTTTCAATTTCTTGTTTTTGGAACTTGGGATACCTATAGGGACGGACATTGACTGGGTTTGAGCCCTCAATGAGAGGAATATGGTGGTCAGTTGCACGATTTGCTGGTAGAGTTGAAGGTATAGTAAATAAATGGTCATAGTTGTTGAGGAGAGATTGGATAAATGGTCCAGGTTCTTAGTTTATAGTGGGGTTTGTGGAATGGTCAATAATGAGAAGTTGGTATACTATGTCTACAACATTCGTTGCAACAAGTCTCTTTAGCTGGTGTAGGGAAGATTCACTAGGGATAGGTAAGCAGTGATTTGGACCACAGACCCGTCTTTGATAAATTGCATAGTTAACCTTTCATAATCAGTTAAAACAGGACCCAGTGTTTTCAACCATTGCACACCAAGAACAATATCAGCACCACTTAAGGGCAAAACAAACAAATCAACCAGAAAATGATCCGAACTCATAACAATATCAAGATTGGCACATAAAAATTCACATTTCAACTCTTCACCATTGCCAACAAGGACTTGGAAGGTTTGGGCTGGGGTGAGGGCTGGGGTGAGTTGTTTGGCTATACGATCTTGGATAAAGTTTTGGTTACTACGACTGTCAATGAGGATGACTACTGGGTGGTTCTTAAGTTGGCCTACTACCCTCAGGGTTTGGGGAATGGAGTGACCTAGGAGGGCATGGAGGCTAATTTGAGCTGGTGTGGCGTATGTGCTATGGTTGGTGGTGTTTTCAGTGGGTTTAGGGTTCTGGGTTTCAAGTAGGAGGGATCATGGGGTCTATATTTTCTGTGGTTGGCTCTGGCTCGGCAATGAGAAGATGAAAGGTACGTTTACAATGGTGACCTAGTGAGAATTTTTCGTCACAATTGTAACACAGACCTTTCTCTCATCGTGCTTGGAGTTCTTGAGGTGATAGGCGACAGATTGGGGTGGGGGATTTGGTGGTGGTAGTGGTGGTGGTGGGATGAGTGTTTGTGGTTTGGGTGGTGGTGTTTGGGTTGGATCGTAAGGGAAATTTCTGGTTAGGGTTTGAAGAGCTGGCAGAAGTTGAAAATGGGGATTTTTGATTTGAAAACGAAAACGTTTTATCATTAGCTTTCTCTTCTTGTAATTTTGCCAAACTAATTGCATGAGAAAGAGAAATAGGTTGAAAATCTTGTACCTCTTGACGAATTTCTGGTTTGAGACCGGAGACGAAGCAACTGAGATAGCACTGCGGTGGTACCGACGATGCGATTTGCCAACGATTCGAACTCTGTTTGATACTCCTTCACGAAACCGGTCTGATAGAGCTTGAACAACGAACCCTTTGGATCTTCGTAGTGTGAAGGGGCGAATCGTAGTTCCAGAGCGTGAAGAAAAATTTGCCACGAGACGAGTTGACCGTTCGAATGCATCCATTGATACCATAAGAGAGCTCCACATTCAATGTAAAAGGAAGCTAAGCGTAGACGCTGATCCTCCGAGATGTGATGAAAATCAAAGAACTGGGTGATTTTGAAAATCCACCCTAATGGATCTGTGCCATTGAAGCGAGGTATTTCGAGCTTGATGGAAAGAGTGGAAAAGGGACGGTGAAGCGTGAGATCAGGTGTCGGCGGAACGACGGTGGTCGGAATAATAGTACGAGTACGAAGCTGAATAACTTCAGTGGAGAGAGTGGCCAAGTTTTGCTGAAATGTTTGTTGAATATTGAATATTTGCTGAAGCATCTCCTCAAGAGACGGAGAAGGAGGCAGAGTAGTCATAATGAAAGCACCAGTGTAATGGTCTAACGAGGCACAAGGGAAATATTCTCCTTCGAGGGGAGCACCTCCTTAAAATGAAAAGTCAATTACTGCTTGTATTATTCAATTCCCTTCATACACATATATAGTACCATGAATGGTACTATTACAGCTGTCATATGGTGACTCATACAAATCTAGATATTATATTCCCTTGAGTCACTGTTGTGCGAAAAGTAGTTTGTGCAAGTGTACACAATCGCAACAAGTAATATAATGATAAGTAGAGATCGTACCCACAGGGATTGATGTTAATTTTTAGAGTTAGGCTATCAACAAATTAGTGAAACAAACAAAATAGTAACAACAATGTTTATATGCATAAAAAGTAAAGGTTGGTTGAGTGAAAACAGTAAAGAAAGTTCAAGAGTTGATAAAGTGAGTTGGACTGCTCTTTGCTAAGTAATTTCTCAATAGTGAAGCGCGATAACGTTAGACGTCATAGCGTTAAGAGCTGTAGCATATGATGTTGTGCCTTTCGGTCACTGACGCCAGAGTTTTGTTACAATACTCTTATTTCTAAGTTCTAAATAAGTCCACCCCTGTATAATAAAGAACCCACAGCATTCACCTTATGAACTGTTGCTCCCCTATCTCTAGAGTTAAGCAAAAAATGATTAAATGTCTTTAAACAAGCTTTCGTTCATATCAATCTTTGAGTTAGAATCTTAGACCATGTCTGTACCTACGAATGTACCCATTTCAGTTGGCAAATCCCAAAACGAGTTTGAAAGCATTAAAGCACAAAGATTGAAATGCAAACATCATAACGTTATACGAACAATACTAAAGAGTCATTACAAAGCTTAAAGCAATCCAACTCCTAAGTGTTTAGCTCATGATGAGCATCAACACAATACAAACCAAAATGTTCATATTACCGAAATGAAAAGAGGAGGCACGGTTGCAAAAGATACACGACGTAGGCTCCTTCTCATGAGACGGGTAGATGACGCTATAGCACAACTTCACAGCGTTGGAAATGATGATCTTCTCTTGAATAATAAAAGCTTGAAGTGGAGGATTAATGGAGGAGAAGAGTGTCAAGTTGTTCTCTTCAAAAAATCTCTCACTTTCGAATTCTATGTTATGAGGAAGAAGTGAGATATCTTTGTTTATTGTCCATAAAGTAGCTTTCCAAAAAGGTGGACTTGACATATCTCACCTACCAAAAGTGATCTTCCAACAACAAGTGGACAAGTGTCCACACTAGCCAATGGTCGACTTCAGCAGCAAAAATATCCCTTAAATATGGGCTGAAGTGACATAAAGTTTGAGCTCCAAATTTGTGCTTTTTACTTTTCTCTCTCTTGCTCACGCAGGATGCAACGCTATAGCGTCAAACGCTACAGCACAGAACAAACACATTAAAAATAACAAGAGGGCACCAAAAGTGCCAATTTTTCACATAATCAGATCCTAACCCTCTTTTACACTTCTTAACACATACTTACATATTTAACCATATAATTACTTAAGAACTCACATTAACTTAAGCCTAAAGAATATAAATATGAGTTATCACACCCCCAAACTTAAACCATTGCTTGTCCTCAAGTAATGACACTTGATAAAGATAACAACTGAATAAAAACATAATAACAACTGAATATCACGACCAAACTAGTTGCACCTTTAAATCAAATAGATTTTCAAAATTGCACTCATTAGGCCAAACTTTCAGATTCACACCCAACACACACACACCAATGCTTTTCACAACATATAGAATTATTACAGCTCAATTATGAGTGTGTGACTACTAGGCTTAGTTTAGTTCGTAGCTAGTTTCAACATTTCTCCTAGCCTTAGAAAGAGTGGCCTTCTTTTGGTTTAGCCAAAGAATTTTTCAAAAAGGAGAGTAGATTAACAACTTCACATTAGACTTGAGGGGTTTCAAAGCACAACAAATGGCTTGATTAGACATTTCAGATCTTTGTCCAGTGCACTATTTGGTGATTTCTCAGCGCTATAGCGTTAGATGCTATAGCACTTGTGACTCGATGAACAGATTCGGCCCTCATTACTGAACTCCTTATTTGCATTTTTTATACATTTTTGGAACAGTTCAGCATTTGTTTCGGGCAATTGCAGCTAATTACAATATACATGACCAATTGACAATACATTTGCATACTTTGTGAGCCTATTGAACTGACCATCATATAATCTTCATACATAGTCTTAATATAACCGATGCACCCCCAAACTTAGCTTCAAATGCTACTCTCAATTTTTAATAAAAACTTGACTGAACATTGGTTAACCAGGACTAACTTCAGCATCAGATCATCCCTAGCTAACTAGGTTCCTTTCTAAGCCTAGAGTTTGAGTGTAAAAGCAGCAATAAGACTAGTCATCAATCAAGCAAGGCTACACTACACATATACACTTAATCATCAATAAAATTTGGCCCAACAAGTACAACTTCTATTACTGAAAAATTTAAAAAATGCAACTAATCATGCCTTTTTATTCAAACAAAACATATATTGACATTTATAAACATTTATAAGGTCTTCCCCCCAAGTTAAGACCTAGCAGTGTCCCCACTGGTCAGGCAATTCCTAATGGAAGAGGCCTTTTGGACAACACAATACTGAAAATAAAAACATTTTACTCAAACAGAATTTAAAATTCTAACACAACAGCAGGTTTAGTCACAAACAAATAACAAACACACACTAAATATTAAGACACACAAGAGGGAAGAAGGGTTACTGATTGGTGAACACAACACAATTCTTTTCTTGTTAAGTTTTAGCTGTTGTAGCAGTGGATGCTGCAGCATCAGGCGCTGTAGCGTCAGGTTGAGTATCTACTGCTACCACAACAACTGCTACATGATTCTTTTTCACACTTCACAAAATTCACTCCTGCACAAAAACAAAATTAAAAACACAGAGTTGTTAGTTCAAATTCATGGGTTGCCACCCAAGAGCGCTTGCTTTAAGAGTCTTCATCCAGACTTCCTCTTTTGTTAGAGGTCTTGAAGTTCAATGGTGGTCTTGTCCCTGACCACATGTACTCCAGAGTAGTGTTTCACCCTTTTACCATTGATTTTGAATGTTCCACCAGTGGCTTCATCAAACATATTCACAACAGTTGCTGCAACATTCACTTGTTCAGCAGATGCTGTAGCAGGGTTTTCTTCAGCCTTTGGTAATTTTGACCATTGTGGTGGCTGAGTGGTTTTTGGTTGTTTGATTTCAGCAACGACTTAAGTGCATTTGGTGATTTTTGGTGGTGAGGGTGGTGGTATGGACTGTTTGGGTGGTGATTGTGGGGATGAATTTTTGTGAGGTGGGGATTGGGGTAATGGGGTTTGTTGTTGGTTGAGGGTTGCTTTAGGGCCTGGCTCTGGCTCAATGTCCTTAGCGCTCTCTTCTTCTTCTGATCCATCTCTTTCTCCTTCACTCTCCTTAGAGCTCTCGTTGACATCATCCTCACCTTGTAACACACCTTCTTCCACAAACTTTTCTTTTTCAGTGTTGGCAAGAGCCTTGACCAAGTGGTCACCTTGCTTGTGGAAGTGTTTTTGAATAACAGAATCAAGAGATACCACAAAATAACACTCCTCAGTTCCTGCATCTGTGGACTTTAGAGCATTCATCACATTAAACTTAATCTCTTAATCATTGACTCTCATAGTCAATTCTCCCTTCTGGACATCAATCAAAGTCTGGGCAGTAGCTAGGAATGGTCTCCCAAGAATGATAGGAACCTCCTTATATGCATCAAAATCAAGAACAACAAAATCCACAGGAAAAACAAATTTGTCAACCTTAATGAGCACATCATTTATTATCCCCCTCAGGGTAAGCTATGGACCTATCTGCTAACTGAAGGGTAACAGTGGTAGGCCTAGCAGTTCCAATGCCAAGTTGTTTAAATGTGGATTTGGGCATCAAATTGATGCTTGCCCCAAAATCACATAGTGCACGGCCAGAATACGATTTACCAATAGAACATGGTATTGTGAAACTGCCAGGATCCTTCAATTTCCTTGGGATCTTGTTTTGCATGATCATGGTGCATTCTCCAGTCATTGCTACTGTCTCAAACTCTCCTAATATCTTCCTCTTGGTGAGCACTTCCAGCAAGGGAACATTGATGTGGAGTTGTTTCAGCACATCCAAGAATTTACCAAATTGCTTGTTCTCATGAGACTGCTTCAACCTTTGTGGAAAAGGGGGAGGAGGGTATATTGGAACAATTTTAGGTGGTGGCACACGTGCAGGATCAGGAGCTATAGCAGTAGGTGCTATAGCAACATAAGTATTTTTTATTTTTCAATTTTTTTCTTTTTTTCTTTTTATTTTCTACCATCACTTGTTACAGTAGATGGCCCTTGCAAATCTTTTCCACTTTTTAACGAAATAGCCTTAACATGATCCTTCCCTGCTGCATGAGAAGTTGAAGTTTTAGTAGTGGAAGGTAATGATCCATTAGGCCTTTGGGTGAGAGCAGAGGCTATCTGCCCAACTTGGGTCTCCAAATTCTTTATAGAAGCTTCATGAGTTTGCAATGTTGTCTTACAATCACTCATGAAGGCTTTCAACAGAGTTTCCATAGAGTTCTCCATAGCTGGGGCAGCTTGTCTTTGATGGTTCTGAGCAGGAAATCATGGTGGCACTAGCAGGTGTATTTGAATTTGTTGCTGCAGCATTGTTACCACCCCATCTGAAGTTAGGGTGATTCTGCCAGCCAGAATTATAAGTATTTGAATAGGGATTGTTATTCTTGTTGAATCCTACATGATTAACGGAGACGGGATTGGCTTGATATTCTTCATAGAGATGGCCTCCTCCACAATATACACAGCTACCAAAGGCCAACAGAAAGGCTAACTCCACAGAAGAAGGTAGCTGGAGTCCATGAAATCAGTGAAGTCTTAGCTCTATCAGCACAAGTGGCCTCTCTCACCAACTTGATTAAAAACATGAACACCTCCAACGCTACAGCGTCTACCGCTACAGCAATAGCAGAACCAACTGTAGCTGCCATTGAACAAGCTCCTCCAGGTTCAACTAGCTGTGTATATTGTGGAGGAGGCCATCTCTATGAAGAATATCAAGCCAATCCTGTCTTTGTTAATCATGTAGGATTCAACAAGAATAACAATCCCTATTCAAATACTTATAATTCTGGCTGGCAGAATCACGATCCTGGTGGCACTAGCAGGTGTATTTGAATTTGTTGCTGTAGCATTGTTACCACCCCATCTGAAGTTAGGGTGATTCTGTCAGCCAGAATTATAAGTATTTGAATAGGGATTGTTATTCTTGTTGAATCCTACATGATTAACAGAGACAGGATTGGCTTGATATTCTTCATAGAGATGGCCTCCTCCACAATATACACAGCTAGTTGAACCTAGAGGAGCTTGTTCAATGGCAGCCACAGTTGGTTCTGCTATTGCTGTAGCGGCAGACACTGTAGCGTTGGAGGTGTTCATGTTTTTAATCAAGTTGGTGAGAGAGGCCACTTGTGCTGATAGAGCTAAGACTTCACTGATTTCATGGACTCCAGCTACCTTCTTCTGTGGAGTTAGCCTTTCTGTTGGCCTTTGGTAGCTGTTTGTTGCAATGTTGTCTATCAATTCACAAGCTTTATTGAAAAAGGTCTTCAGTAACACACCCCAGAAGAAGCATCAAGCATAAGTCTTGTACTTGGGTCCAACCCATTATAGAAAGTCTCCATTTGAATGATCACTGGTATGCTATGATGTGGACATTTCCTCAACAGCTCCTTCCATCTTTCCCATGCTTCAAACAGTGATTCAGATTCTTTTTGTTTGAATGCAGTAACTTCATTCCTCATTCTTGCATTTTTACTAGGTGGAAAATATTTTGCCAAGAATTTTTCAGCCATTTCATTCCAAGTGTGGATAGAGTTAGGCTCTAGAGAAGTTAACCAGGCCTTAGCTCTATCCTTCAAGGAATAAAGGAAAAAGTTTTAGCCTAAATGCATTATCACTAACTCCTGAAATGATAAAGTTACTGCAAACCTCCAAAAATTGCTTTATGTGTAAATATGGGTCCTCTTGGGGAGAACCACCAAACTGACCTACTGTTTGGAGCATTTGGAACATCATGGGTTTGAATTCAAAATGAGTTGTTTGAAGAACAGGTGTCTCCATGGTTTGGGGATCAAACACAACATAGTCCCTCATAGGTCTATCCCCATCATTTACCATGTCTACAGAACCTTGGTTGATGAATTGCTGTCTGTACCAGTCTTCTGGATCATGTATTGTGACAGAATGAGTGATTGGACCTCTACCTCCATGGAATGGACCACCACCAGGGTCAGATCTACCACCTCTTGTACTACGGCCACCTCTGGAATTTGAACTTCCGTCAATTGTATCTCTACCATAACCATTATGTTCTGACATGATAGACCTCAGTTGTTGTAATCTCTGAAGTTGTCTTAACCTTCTGAATCTTCTTTCAGGTTCTGGATCCAACTCAAATTCTGGTGGTTGGGACCAGGGCATGCGCTATAGCACCTAATGCTGTAACACCAAGAAACAACACACCAGCGTCAAAATCTTCACTAATATTGCTAGAAACCTAAATAAAAATTAAATGCAATCCCCGGAAACGGTGCCAAAAACTTGTTGTGAGAAAAGTAGTTTGTGCAAGTGTACACAATCGCAACAAGTAATATAATGATAAGTAGAGATCGTACCCACAGGGATTGATGTTAATTTTTATAGTTAGGTTATCAACAAATTAGTGAAACAAACAAAATAGTAACAACGATGTTTAAATGCATAAAAAGTAAAGGTTGGTTGAGTGAAAACAGTAAAGAAAGTTCAAGAGTTGATAAAGTGAGTTGGATTGCTCTTTGCTAAGTAATTTCTCAGTAGTGAAGCGCTATAACGTTAGACGCTATAGCGTTAAGCGCTGTAGCATATGATGTTGTGCCTTTCGGTCACTGACGCCAGAGTTTTGTTACAAGACTCTTATTTCTAAGTTCTAAATAAGTCCACCCCTGTATAATAAAGAACCCACATCATTCACCTTATGAACTATTGCTCCCCTATGTCTAGAGTTAAGCAAAAATTGATTAAATGTCTTTAAACAACCTTTCGTTCATATCAATCTTTGAGTTAGAATCGTAGACCATGTCTGTACCTACGAATGTACCCATTTCAGTTGGCCAATCCCAAAACGAGTTTGAAAGCATTAAAGCACAAAGATTGAAATGCAAACATCATAATGTTATATGAACAATACTAAAGAGTCATTACAAAGCTTAAAGCAATCCAACTACTAAGTGTTTAGCTCATGATGAGCATCATCAACACAATACAAACCAAAATGTTCATATTACCGAAAATGAAAAGAGGAGGCACAGCTGCAAAAGAGACACGACGTAGGCTCCTTCTGATGAGACGGATAGATCACGCTATAACACAACTTCACAGCGTTGGAAATGATGATTTTCTCTTGAAAAAGAAAAGCTTGAAGTGGAGGATTAATGGAGGAGAAGGGTGTCAAGTTTTTCTCTCCAAAAACTCTCTTTCTTTCGAATTCTATGTTATGAGGAAGAAGAAGTGAGATATCTTTGTTTATTGTCCACAAAGTAGCTTTCCAAAAAGGTGGACTTGACATATCTCACCTACCAAAAGTGATCTTCCAACAACAAGTGGACAAGTGTCCACACTAGCCAATGGTCGACTTCAGCAACAAAAATATCCCTTAAATATGGGCTGAAGTGACATAAAGTTTGAGCTCCAAAATTGTGCTATTTACTTTTCTCTCTCTTGCTCACGCAGGATGCAACGCTTTTGCGTCAAATGCTACAGCACTAAACAAACATATTAAAAATAACAAGAGGGCACCAAAAGTGCCAATTTGTCACATAATCAGATCCTAACCCTCTTTTACACTTCTTAACACATATTTTCATATTTAACCACATAATTACTTAAGAACTCACATTAACTTAAGCTTAAAGAATATAAATATGAGTTATCAGTCCCACAACAAGACAAAGCTAAAAAAAGGATTGGATCATCTAGATCCTTCTTACAATCTACTGAGGTGGCAGTAATTCAAACTAGGGTAAAACATAGTCTTTCAAGTATTTGGGCCTCACTTTGTTCCTCTTGGGCCTAACTTGTGTCATGGTAGCATTCTCATGGGTCATAACAATAAATGTATTACATGAGTATTCCCTCCATATCTCATACGTATTCGTATTTTGGTATACTTTTGGTATAAAAAATGGGTCCAAATGACATTTCTTTTTATTCTTTTTGGACCGATACTATATATTTTTTTATAAACCATTTTTTGTGTTGAAATTTTAAAATAATAACTTCTTAGTATTCTTTATTGTTAATTAAAAAGTATTCAACTTTAATTTTTATTTTCAAATCCTATAATTTGGTTTGGTTTTTAGACCCATTCATCCCCGTCGCTCAGTGAAAATCTTAATTTTTTTAAAAAACTATAAATGTCTATTCTTAAATTTTTGAGTGTATAAATGTATGTATATATTTTTTAAATATGTGACATATATTTGATATTTGTATTTATTAATATAGCTAACACTTCAGTAATGCACCTTTTATTTCTCAACCAAGTGTATCCTTACACATCAAATAAGTCTTATTTATAGGATATAGATTGGCAAGTGAATGGACAATCATAGAAAACCACTAGTTAAGGGAGTAATGCGAAGAAGAAAGAAATATAGTGGACATCCACTAATATCATCCATAACGGATTTTGTCTTTTTGGTATACGTGATCAAATGAGTGTTTAAGTGGATCTTATATTTAGATAAACTACATCATCTTCAAATGGGTGGGACTCACATAAAATAAGAGATGGTGCTTAATGGAACACTTATTTAAAATTAGTTCTCTATAATTTGTGTCCTTCCTAGGGGTGCTTATTTAGCTTTGTGCTAAATAAAGAAAGCACCTCCATTGTGGATGCTTTACGGCCAGGTGGTTTCCGCGTGATAAATGAAGCAAATCTAAAGCATAGTGGTATAAGTAAAGGAAGCACTCTCACCGTGGATGCTCTTAGACCATGTAGTCTCCGCGTGATAAATGAAGCATTTCTAATTAGATGCCCTTACTTAATGTTTCTTTGGTTGATTGAATTTTTTTAAAATCTTTCCATAAATGCAGTTAAATTTGATGACGGAAGCACAAAAATAGACGCTAAATTAAAAATAGTAATCCGCGGCTTAATTAATAAGTAGCATGAGACTAACTACCCATATAAAATATGCAAATTATTCATTACAAATTCGATGTCAATATGCTAATGTCGTGAATGATGTTGAAATCAAGACGTTGCGGTGGAGGTGCGGTACCAACAAGGACTCTAATACAGTCTGTATGAGCAGAAAGTGTGAGGTAAGCAATGAAAGGCATCTCTAGTCTCGCCATGTATAGGCATGTGGTTATGGGCTACCCAAAGCGGCCCATAATTGGTCATAAAAGGGTTACCTAGTGATATGAAATCGTTACGCATGTGGTTGATTGCATAATGCATTGTAAGCTCAAGACGACTACATGGGTAATTATGAACATTCTTCGCTCGAGACCCATTGGATCAAGGCGCGATATGTGGTCTACCGTTGGATTTGATCTCGTCCAAATGGGGGAAAGATTTTCTATGCAAATGAGGTAATTTTGGGCTGCCCTAGAGTGGCCCAGTTCGAAACAAATACTATCTCAACGGTTTCTTATTATAGTGGTTTTAAACCTTCAGTTACACTATCGACATGGAGTTTAGGCATCAACATTCAAAGTGCTCTCCGTGAAAAGGGATAACAATGTTCTATTGATAACCGTCAAATCTATTAAATTTTTAGGAAGTAAGCAAAAAATGGACACTAACAATATTGTAGTAGTTGTTGGCTAGTAATAGGGCCATAGCTATGTACCCATATAAAAAAATAACAATGGTTTAACCGGGGACAGGGCCAATATGGATGGCTGCGAGACTAAATACAAATTAAAACTAAAATCCATCCAATATATATATATATATATATATATATATATATATATATATATAAACTTTCATGTAAGTCACAAAACCGACAAATGAAAAAAAAAAAAAAAGATAAACACTCTGCTACCTTTGCATTTGTTGGATATCGGTACTCTCAGAACATTTAATTGATGTCACTTCGTCTTTTTTATTTTAAACATAAATAATTATTAATTATTTAAAAAAATATGTTTTAACTAAATACAAATTAAAACTAAAATCCATCCAATATATATATAAACTTTCATATAAGTCACAAAACCGACAAATGAAAAAAAAAAAAAAAAGATAAACACTCTGCTACCTTTGCATTTGTTGGATATCGGTACTCTCAGAACATTTATTTGATGTCACTTCGTCTTTTTTATTTTAAACATAAATAATTATTAATTATTTAAAAAAATATGTTTTAACTTTGCTAAGTCAACTTGTAAATAGGTGAAACAGTTGAGTAAGTAGGGTTTGGATTAGCTTGAAGTAGTTTTAGTCAAGTTTGTTGAGTTTTATCTTTACCGAGTCAATAATCGTATTATTAGAAGGTGAGAGTTTGCATCATCCATCATTTATTATTTATCTCTTTGATTTAGCCATCTTCTACTTAATATTCCTATACTATTAGACCATGTCAAAATTAATCCTAGGTTAGATTAAGAAAAAACAAAGGTGAAAACTCTAATACCCAACGAGTTTTGTTGGGTATGATACCAAATATCTAATTACTTAATGACACGTCCTTTTTAATATATTAAAGTATTTTAAAATAAATTTAAATATTGTACTAATTTTACTTACAAGATATCATATTAACAAAACTCAATGAGTTTCATAGAATTCTTCAAAAAAAAGGACAAGAGGGTTAGATCCCTTATGCACTTAACCTGCCCTTATCCCTAGGACAAGCTATGTACCATGTTCAATAAAAGAATAGGGGCTAGCTGGTTACACTAGCAAGGAGACACTTTTTATAGGCAAGTGTTAGTAGTTAATAGTTAGAGGCAGGGGAGAAATTTACTTTACACTCCTTCGGTATCGTTTAGCTCACCAACTGAGCCATCTTCTTGGAATTGGTAAGGAGACACTTGTGTGCGCCTTTTCTAAGGAAGATTCTATTGGGTGGCTCGACAACCGAATCGTAAAGCGGGTTGAATCAATGTAAGCTAGGTATATTTTGTTAGACTAATTATATGTGTTTTATTAGAATATCAATTCATTGAAATTTTGAATACTAAACAATTTTATGATTAACTAATAATTTACCCGTGCATACGCACGGGTGATACTATTTGGTTGGTGTATTGTATTGAAGTCATAATAGTATTAAAATTAGAATAAAGTTTGTAATCTATACATTTGAATGGAAATTTTGAATGTTATTAATCTAGATCACTATAAAGAGTTAGTAATTTGGAAGATATTCATAAGTTGTGAACAATGTCCAAAATGTATCATTTGAAATTCAAAGTGGAAAGAGATAGGTATTATGTCATATAACATACACATGCAAAGTAGATTGAGTCGAAGAAATTTAAGGAGATTGACAACCAGCATTACATTGCTCCATAATAATGTATTTGGACATTAGAATACAAAAATGCTGCTTCCACTTCACCTCGAGAAGACATATGTTAGTAGGTATTGAGTGTTGGACTATATGATAACCTTAGAGGGGGGTGAATAAGGTTATACGCTAAAACTGAATTCTTTTTTGTTTTCAAAAATTAACGATGCACGTTTAAGTCTAATGCGGAAAATAGGATTTAAACTATATGCAGTACCTAAGCAAGCTATACCTATGACAGAACCAGTTACAATGATATTTTACGCTAACCACACTATTATCAAATTTAACGATAAACAGATTGTGATATTGAACGCAGCGCAATGAAATCAAATATAACGATAAACAAATATAAACAAAAACAAAGTAAAGAGAAGGGAAAGAGATACACCGTGATTTTTACGAGGTTCGGGATAAAAGCCCTACGTCCTCGGCCTCCGGCTTTGCAACCTTTGGACTTGCGAACAACCACTATATGAGAAGAACTTCTTCAATGTTTTACAAGCAAGCAACTTCCTTATAGCTACCACACCACTCTCAATTTTCCCAAATTGAGAACCCAAGCTCCCCGCTAAGGATTTCGCTACCAATCCAATCTCCCCGATTGTACGACCCAAGAACACCTCCCAGGATTTCATAACAACCAAGTAGTAGATGAATACAACAGAGAAACTATGATCCAATCACTCAAGCAATATAACAGTATAGTAGTTGAGAGAGATGAGTGATTTGGATTTTACAATGAGGAACTTGAAGAAAGAATATGACAGTGAGAGTTCTTTTCTTCTTTCTCTGATTTGTGAGTTGTGCGTTGTATTCTCTGTGTTCTATTTCTTCTCATGAAAAACCCTAAGTTCTATTTATAGGGTTTGTAAAAATATGACCGTTGGACTAAATTTTCACAAGCAATGAATCGATTGTTTACTTAAAAAGACATAGTTTGAAATCGATTATGTGCTTTAAGTAAATAGGAGAGAAATCGATTTTTGGCTTCCAAAGCAAGTTAAAAAATCGATTCCTTGCTTAAGAGAAAGCAAGTCATAAATCGATTTAGTGCTTAATACAACTAAGACAATAATCGATTGTTTTCTTCCCAACACAAGTTCTTTTAAAACCAAGTCATGAATCGATTCTTCTCTTTAAACTCTAAAGCCATAAATCGATTTCCATACTTTAAAAAACAAGGTCAAAATCAATTTGGTTCTTCAAATACACAAAGTCATCAATCGATTGTTTTCTTTCCAAAACTAGTTCTTTTAAAAATAATCTAATATGGAAATCGATTTCTAGCTTGTTAAAACAAGAGTGAAATCGATTTCTTGCTTTAAAAACAAGAGGAAATCGATTTCTAGCTTAAAGTACCAAATCAAGAATCGATTCTTTACTTCAAAAACAAGTTCTTTTAAAACACTAACCCGTGAATCTATTTTCTTTAAAACAACAACTCTTCATGTGCCTAACCTATTAGCATGTTTTTATATAAAAGATTTTTCCAAGGCTAGCTCCATTTTATTTTAACAAAACAGATCATCTCTCAACTACTAAAAGTTATAGAACTGAAATGATAGGATCTTACACGGTTTCCTATCAAAAGCAGATTAACAAATAGTTCTTGAACTCTAGAGTAGCTTATCCTCCAAGCCGCTACACTTTAAGATATCCTGCTCTTTGATTCATGTCCTGTACTTTTGTTCAACTGTAACCATTAGTAGACAGATTGTAATTTGTTATCATACAAAACAAAGAGTGTTTGTCCTTGGTTCAACAAACTCCCCCTTTTTGATGATAGCAAATTACCTTATGCATAGGGGGCGATAAACAAGAAAAAATAGCAAAAGCTCCCCCTAAGCATAAGCATAAAAATAATAAACTAAACCAGTAAAATAGCAATAGCCGTAAATAGCAGCAAGTATTTCTCCCCCTTTGTTTTCATCAAAAAAGGAGGGAAATCACATTATAAACTGGCAAAATCAAGCATACCGAGCTCTCTCCGGATCTTACAAATGTCATACTTCTTTAGTAGCTCCTTTGAGAACTTGTTTTGACATATGAAGATTCCTTCTTTCATTTGCTTTACTTGAAGTCCCAAGAAGAAATTCAGCTCCCCCATCATGCTCATCTCAAACTCGCTAGTCATCATTTTAGAAAACTCCTTGCACAAATCATCATTAGTAGACCCAAAAATAATATCATCAACATAAAATTGAACTACAATGATATGTTTTGCCCTTGGTTTTAAGGAATAAGGTAGAATCAATCTTACCCTTTTTGAAACCATTTGCAATTAAATGCTTGCTTAGTCTCTCATACCAAGCTCTAGGAGCTTGTTTTAATCCATAAAGTGCTTTGTCAAGTTTGAAAACATGATTTGGGTTTTTAAAATCTTCAAAACCAGGGGGTTGTTTTACATATACTTCTTCTTCTAAAAAACCGTTTAGGAAGGCACTCTTGATGTCCATTTGGTGTAGTTTGAAGTCCATGTAACTAGCAAATGTCAATATTAGACGAATGGACTCCAACCTAGCCACCGGAGCAAAAGTTTCTTCAAAATCCACCCCTTCAATTTGGTTAAAACATTGAACAACTAAACAGCTTTTATTTAATAAAATAACACCATTTTCATCAAGTTTGTTGCGAAAAACCCATTTAGGATGAATGATGGTTCTATCAACAGGTTTTTCAACTAAATGCCAAACTTTGTTCCGTTCAAATTGTTCAAGTTCCTTTTGCATTGACACGGCCCATTCTGGATCATTTAAAGCTTCTTTAATATTATTAGGAACTATTTGAGAGACAAAAGCACTATGAAAGCATAAATGATTAAGAGAAGAACGAGTTGTTACCCCCTTTGATGGACTACCAATAATTTGCTCCATGGGATGATCTCGAACTGATTTCCAAGTTTTGGGCAAATCATCATGTGTTCTTCCATGGAGATGGTCATCGATGTCTTGGGGCCCTCGTTTCACTTCAGCTTCTTCTTGAGGTTCCACTTTCACCTCGGCTTCTTCCACACTTTATTCTGTTTTTGATCACTTCAAACACTTCATCCTCATCATCAACTTTCTTAGCAGAAGGGTTAGTCTCATCAAAAGAAACATGTATTGATTCTTGCATACATTTATCAATTTTATTGTAAACAATATATTCTCTACTATGACTTGAATAACCCATAAAAATACCTTCAGTTGATTTTGCATCAAACTTACCCAACTTATCTTCAGGTATTTCTATATCAACATACCCATCATTTGGCTCATTTATTTTCCCATTTCCAACATCCAATATCCATTGGGAAAACTCTCTAAGTTCTGGTGCACATTGAGGATCCAATGAACGTTGGAGGCGCATGTTTTTGTTAGAGTAAGTACTTGGCAATGATCCCATATGTATTATGCATTTATTGTGGCATGAACAATATCAGATCGAGTTCCGCCTGGGATGACTGGTAAAATCTGGCGGAAGTCTCCTTCAAAAACCACAACCTTTCCTCCAAATATTTTAGAATTGTTCCCACGGCCACTCAATATGTCTCTGAGTGTTCTATCAAGAGCTTCAAAACAAAATTTATGCATCATTGGAGCTTCATCCCATATTATCAAATCAGTTGCCTTTAGTAACTCGGCATGGTCACTTCCTTGATAGATATTGCGAGTTGAGTTATCTAATGTTGGGATTGGTATCTTCAATTTGGAGTGTGTTGTTCTTCCTCCTTGTAATAAGAGAGCGGCAATTTCATTGGATGCAACATTTAATACAATGTGACCTTCAGATCGCAATGCAACTGATAAGGTACTCCACATGTAAGTTTTCCCAGCTCCACCAAAACTATGTAAGAAATAGACACCCGCCTCTTTTTTTCTTGACAACTTCAATGGTTGTGTTAAATATGCCTTTTTGCTCATCTATTAAGTTTGAGACATATAGAAAAGTATGGTTGATTAAGTCAACAAAAATGATATGGTAGTCATGATATCATATTGGATAATTTACAATAGTAATTAAGGGATTTTGTTACCTGCGAGAGAAGAGAAGAGATTCTGAAATTCCTCTTTCAACTTATGTTTATCATAGTCAAGCTCCTCATAAATGAGTCGATTTCCTACTTGCTTAGTGACATATCCATTTGGTTATGGCATGCCTCCATAATTTTTCAAGCTCTTTCTATTTTTTTGTAGAAGTTTTTCAATTTCAATCAAGGTTAAGTTCTTAATTTCATGATCCCCAAGTTGTAGTTCTGGGAAAAAAGATAATATCACATGATTGTTATGGATATAAAGAAATAATGAATAATAATGGTGATTTAGTCAAAAGATGTTACCTCTATTGCGAGACAATCTTCTTCTTTCATAAAGTATGCCATCTGATAGATATTGCCATGTTTTGTTCCAAACTTGATTTGGTCTATTAATACAATTTGCTAACAACATGGTAACAAATAATTTCCTTAGAAAGTGACCTGACCCCAATGATGTGCTTCTTTGGTAGCTTTGATATATTCTTCGTCATCTTGAATAAGCCCAATGCAGCACATGCTTCTCTATAGCTATCATTTGTTTTGTCACCAATAGTTCTAATGTCTTCATAGGAAGTTGGTCCTTTCACAACAATCAACAACATTCTTAAATAAAACAATTCCCCAGTGCTTGGGGGCACCCAAATGAGCCGACCAATAGTATAACCCGTCTTTCTTGGTTTCCAACACCTTTTTCTCCTTTGATAAACAAACTTAGAAACAAATTTACTATAAGTGAGATTCTTTGCATCTGGATAAATTTTATTTGCCTCTAGCCATGATGTGAACATTGAATCTGTAACTGATTCTGTTTGTAGTCGTTCCTCAATTATGGTGGTATCATCAAAATATACAATTTGTTCACCTTCAATATGGAAGTACAACCTTTCTACAGCAGGCTTTCTTGCATGTATGGGAAAAGATAGAATTCTCCAAATGGCCTCACTAGGTACTATTTAATTTCATCAAGATTTCTACCATTTGAATCTACCTCATGTTCAGATGGAACTACAGAAGCTGTAATCCGATCACACCCTTTATTGATGTACTTGAATAATTACTTGATAGATATACTTTTGTTACACCATTCCATGTTGATATGAGCATGATATTTCAATAGTGAAACCATTCCATGTTGATGTACTTTTGTTACACCATTCCATGTTGATATACTTTTGTTACACCATTCCATGTTGTTACATAGGATTATGAGGAACAACATGCTGATTTGTTAGTAGTATACCATTCTTTTCAATAGTGAAACCATTCATTCTTCTTTTGTAAATTGGGTATCCATCTTTGTCTAGAATAGTAGACTCGTGGTAAGGCTTTGGGTAAAATTTAGTGAACTTTTCATCTTTCATGCAAGTAGAAGTTGGGTTGATCCTCCCACATGGACTATGTATGTATCATGTGAGATTTGACTAAGTTGTACAACTCACTTTGATCTTGCGGACTTGGTATTTCAGCTGAAATTATCTTGTCAATATCCTCTGTTGTGGGGTATTTGCTAGATGGATGATGAAAAATCAATATATGTGCATGTGGTTATCCCCTCTTTTGGAACTCAATTGTATATAGATCTGTAAAAAAACATAGAATGTGTAGTGTATAATCAGGAAACAAAAAAGTGAATTATCTGTTTTGTCTAAAGTAGTTTAATTTGTTTCTAATTGAGAGAAGTAGTTACAGGCAACAACCCTCCCTAAAATTTGTCTCTTTGTCAAATCTGCCATTAGCTCATCAACCTTGATCTTGAAGACTCTTGAGATGAGGTCAGGACGATCATTGGGTTTCAATTTCATGGGGCTAAGTATTCTTTGAATTTCAGGCCAATTTGGGTTACATGTGAAGGTTATAAACAAATCGGGAAAGCCGACATTGGCTCAAATTGCCATTCCATCAAAATAAAGTTGATCCATATACCTTTGGCTTCCAACAAAACTTGAAGGTAATACCACCCTTTTGCCCTTTGTAGAACCTTGAGTGTTTTGTTGATCTTGACATTCATTCAAATTGCTATATTTATCCACTCGAAGCTTTGACTGATTTAATCTTATGAATTTTAGCCGCTCAGATTCAAGCATGTTGTATCCATCAACAATAAATTGTTGGAAAATTCTCCTTGACCGTAACAATGTTTGGGCCTCTGCATCTCTATATTGGATCCTAAATGATAGCCATTCCCTTATTGTTAAACGGTTTCTTTTGTTGTTTCCCTCAAGTGCATCTTTATGCAAAACATATTGTTTGTAACCATCTTCACCATAAGGAAATAAAAGGGGGATACTGGGATGCAAGGGAGCTTGTGTGCAATTCTGATATTCTCTGTAGTTCACCACTTTGATGATGTATTATTATATCTCTTTCAGATCCAGTGTCAACATCACCCACAATGAGAGTAGTGACTTCAGATACATTTGGTAGATTATGGACTCTTCCATTGGTAGACCTATCAGAAATTAACTTAAGTTTCAGATTCTGCCGTTGACCTTCTCTCAATCTATCTCTTGCCATTCTGAAGGATTTTGCATGGGTATTGTGTTGATCAAGCATTTCTTTTAGCTTACGAACAATCTCCTTATCAATATTTTTGATGTCCCTAAAAAGTAGAATGTTATTTATTGTAGTAATGAAATGGTCAATAATTAGGAAGTATAAAGTTTAAAGCTGAAATACCTGAAAGCGCCAACTCTGTGTTCAATTTCATTTTCTGTATCGTAGATATAGAGTTGTGCAAATTTTGATGCATTTCCTGGCATAGGCAGTAGGCTACCGATTCTATGGCACGTTTGACCATGAATCCTAAGATTTGGTGGTCTTCTACCATTAGCAAGTGATCTATCAATCTTTGCACCTGGTGATGTGAAAGTAAACATCATGTTGTACACATGTATAAGTAGTATGACTCCCAGCTAAGCAAACATCTTCGGAATCTTCGTTGTCCGAAGTGAACCCTATATTATTGATATTCAATGATATGAGATTGATAAATACATTATCTATATAGATATAAATATACATACATATATAATTGAAGTATGAAAATTTAATGTTCATGTAACACCCCGATAAATTCTAATATATAGAATCATCGAAATGCACTAAATGGCATACATCAGAGTAACTTCCTGTTATTGAAATATTGAACACATCTAAAACTTTAGATAATACATAATAACTGGTTCTCTGAACCTCATAAACTTTCTGAAAATGCTTAAGTTCCAAAACTTAAGACTTGTACATATCCTGGTGTTCAATACTCAAAACATAAAGTAGCGGAAACGATTTTACAACTTGACAATGAAAGTTATACAATCGGAACATAGAAACAATAAATGGAACAAAGGTCTAAAACATTAAACTAGGTCTTCAATGACTCCAAGAGTCACACCAGCTAACCATGCTTTACCGCCTTTGCTTTCCCCTGTTTCTCTGTAAAAACCACAAATATGAAAGGTGAGATAAACATTATCTCAGTGAGTCCTATCGAGACCCCTTACAACTCTAGCGGTTCATTATGCCTTGTTTTGAACTCGTGGTCCTAAAAAGCAACCACGTGGAAATACATTCAGTTCCTGTAACCTCCATGCTCATGGCCCTCCTAAGCGACACATGAAGCATGCAATCTTTGTTCCATGTTTTTAGCATAACACCTCAGTCTACCTATTTTATAGGCATCTCTTGACTTTGGTGAACCCATCCCGCTATTTCTAGCAGGGGAAACATTCTTGAGTCTAGGTTTTGGGGCTCATGACTTCTCCTCCCCTAGTATGCTAACCTCTTAGGGTCGTCACCCTTTTTCCTCTTGTATTTATTATACCTTTTCAGTCTGTGTACCCGCAATGGGCTGTTAGTCATTCCAGTCAAGTACCATGTACCATAACAGTCAATTACAGTGTATAATATCAGTCAAGTACCGTGTGTTATTATCATTCTTTGACATTTGCACTCTCGCGTTCTCTAAGAGCGGTTTTCTATTTTATTCATAACACACAAACTTTCTATCGAACATGTTCAATCCCATACCATTTTTACCTTTACCTTGTTGTGGAACCTTGGGGAATGGATTAGAAGAGGATTGGGATCATTTGGAATGGATAGAAAGGTACTTTGAAATTGAAGGTCAGAAGGTTTCGCATGACCCGTGCGTGTAGGCACACGACCCGTGCGTTTTTGAACAGTTTGTAGAAATTTTCCAGAAAGATACGCACGACCCGTGCGACTTGGCGCACGATCCGTGCGTTATCCATAAAAATTTTATAAAGTTCCAGAGACATACGCACGACCCGTGCGACTTGGCGCACGATCCATGCGTGTTTTAAAAATCCAGTTCCTGTCGTATCAGAGGGAGGCGCACGACCCGTGCTCGTAGGCACACGATCCGTGCGTCTCTATCAGTTTTCCAGAAAATAGTATTTTCATGAGTAATCCATTCCGTTCCGATTCCAAAATCCCTTCCGATCGAGACCCAATCTTAATCACACATTAAAATAATATATCATAGCGTTCCAACACAATCAATCACACAACATATGATTTAAGTCACGATTCTTTGGAGAAAACGGTTTTTAATAAGTTTCCTTTCGATAACAAAAAACGTGTGACCATGGTTTTCGAAAAGAAGATTCAGAGACACAAACACATTCCCTAAGCGAGTTATAGAACTCACCTATTGTGATGAAAATCACAAACAAAGAAGCCCCGTGAATCCAAATGACAATGCAACCTCACGAACGGTCCCCGTATCGATTCTATGCTATCTAAACCGCTCCAAAACTGACGCAAATGAACCGAACCCGAATTCCAGCAACTACAATTCGCTCTACTAAGTCAATCTACAAGGCGGGTGCTTGTTCATTCTAGTATTGCTCTGGGTTTGACATGCATGCTTCAAAACTTCATTTTTGACTAAGTGGAGCTTTGGTACTCTTCAATGGTGATTTGTGGATGGAGGAAGATGTTGGCTTTAAAAGTGGTATCAGTAGAAAGAGGAGAAGAAATGGAAGTGAGTGGTGAGGAAAAACTGGACATGCATTGATAGATGAAGCTTGGCCTTGCTCCTCTCTTCTTCCTCACGATTTTCACTCTCACTCTCAAGCTCACTCTATCCTTTGAATTTCTGTTTCCAGCAATTAGAATAAGTGGGAGTGAGTGATGGTCAGCTGAGATGTTTTGGTGAGGTAAAGGTAATGACTGGGGTGGTAAAGACCAAATTGTCCCTCACTTACTATGTATAAGGACCACTATGCCCTCCAGCAACTTATTCACTCCTTAACACTATGACATAATCTAACTTTTCTAACTTGGCTTAAATTTTAATTTCTTAAACACCAACAATTAGTTATACCAAAGGAACTACTTCATAGTAAGTTAAATTAAGCTTAGCCAATCAATTCATAACTAAAGTTCTTATGCTAAATATTAAATTAGCTAATATTTCGCATTAACCTCTCTCTAAATTAAATAAATTAAATTATGTATTTAGGGGATGTTACAGTTCAAACCTTGAATATCTTCGTCATCACTGTCATTTTGTATTTGAGAAGCATAATTTGGGACATTTTGTGAAAGTGGTGTTGATGAAGAAGAGGCCATCTCTGTAGGAATTCTGTAGTCATTTCTAACATAGCTAAATTTCTTCATCAAGTTGATGCCAAGAGAATCAATTGTTGATGCCTTTCTTTTCCTTTGCATGGGGTTCATGCAAGCCATTGGTTGCGTATAGTTGGAAGAATTATGTTGTTCCCTAATAATGTGATTGGCCTCATTTTGTGACTTGGAGGTTACATCACTAGGGGCGATCACTGGGTGATAGAGGAATGTGTGGTAGGTGTTAAATTAGCAGACCGACAATAATTAACTTTTCCTTTCTTTGCCATCAGACTTCTTCTTGCGGATCTTGCTATTGATGCATTGTTGTTGTTTCTATTTTCATCTCTATCCATTTTCTGCAATTGTAAGTATAGTTAAATCAAAGTCAGTCTCTTTTATTGTTAGAGAGAACAAATTCAAGAACGATTGAATGCAATTGCAACAATAGTTAATCAGATCATAGTAAGTCAATAATGTTGCATATAGAAATGAAAAGCAGGGTACTATCCTAGATGTAATCAATAAGAGGCGCCTGGGGGAATGGATACCCAATAAGTTGAAGTTCCTGATGGCTATTCCAAATTTTAAGTTCAAGTTCCTAATGGTTATCACAAAATCCTAATGGCTATTATGGAAAAATGAACAACAACAACAACAAAAAATCGTCATGTAAAATTTCTAATGTTAGAGTGAATTTCTAGGTAGCACATATTCCAGTTTAACTTTTCTATTATATTACTCACTATGACAGTCAGTTGAAGTTGATACTTCTAGTAGCACACAACTTCATTCGGTTCGAAGTAAAATTTAATAATTGTTAGAACTAAAAATAGCTTTCAGAGAGACATTTAAAAGGTCTTTATAGTTAGAAGATTGAGCAGCCATGGGTTTTTAATGACAGCAAGTAAATCCCTTCCTTCACATTTAACATACCTTGATTTTTGTTGAAAAGTAATGGAGTAAATGATGTGTGTACCTGAAAATGGAATAGATGTTTTAGTTCATTTATTATACTATTTATTGAATATTTGTGATGTTAAGGTTGTAATACTATCCAAGGTTGACTGAAAATAAAAATCTGTCATATTCGATGGTTAGGAATTAGCTTTGGGCCTTATTATTGAAAAAAAATAGATGGTTTATTTCACTTGCAACTCTAATACCATTAATGTCATTTTGAACAAAGTAGAAGAAGATGACTTACTTGAATGGCTGCTACACTTTGAAACCTCTGTACCGTGAACACCCACTTCTTCTGCAAAGGAATTTGAGTCTCTTTAGTCACTACAAGAAAATCAACGATTTCCGACGGCGTTTTTCGTCGCAAATGCAGTGATTTTCGTCGCAAATTGACGTTTCCGACGAACTTTCCGACGGACAAAAAGCCGTCGCAAAATCGCTCGTCGCAAATCGTTTCCGATGGATTTTTTCGTCGCAAATGACTTCGTCGCAAAGTCGTCGGAAATCCGTCGCAAATCCGTCACAAATGTTCGTCGCAAATTCGTCACAAAAAACCATTTCCGACGAAAATTTTCGTCGGAAATTTAAAAAAAATAAAAATAAAATAAAATCTTCTGAAGGGTTGTGGTAAATTCATCATAAACACAACCGAACATGCAAAATCATTACGTCCTATCAGTGTTAATGTTGCCTCTCAAGGAATTAATTTTATCAACATCAATCACTGAAGTCTTTTCCAACTGGGTGGGTAAACTACATAGATCAAAAGAGCCATTACGTCCTATCACGAATCATGTCTAATGAAAGACCAAGAGAAAAAAGAACTACATCAATAAAACCAATATAGAGTTAGAAAAGACTCTGCAGCAATGATATATGAACTGGAAGCATAAGCCATTATGATTTTCTAGGGACAAATAAACAAATAAGCTAACCTAGAAACTTATGACAAATAAACTTAAGGATGATGACTTGACCAAATTAAGCTAACCTAGAAACTTATGACAAATAAACTTAAGGGTATAAAGTAAACAAACAAGTAGAGATATTCCATAAATTATGAACCTAGAAATAAATTTGTGGGCAATTAGTTTTCTAAATAGATCAACTTTTCCATTTCCAACCGAAAAATAAAGCATAAGTTAACGAGACTAATGTTAGTATAAATTGAACTAGTATTGAAGAAACAACACTTATACTTTGGAACATACCACATATGATGTACCAGGTAGCAGGAAAATTTCATGAGGGTGTATTCTTGGGGCTTTGTAAACTTCCACCCTAATAGCTTGACTTTGTACTACATGTCCGAAACGTTGCAAGGCACTGACCTGGTTCAAATAGATAATGAGTAAGCTTTTGAGTTCTCAAAAGTCTATGGATAAGTTATATTTAGATTAAGGTCCACTACTCCACTATATAGATGTGAGAAGTTGACCACAGACTTACATAAAGGTTGTAATTCCAAGATATCTCCCCTTTATTTTAAAACTTGGTGAAGTAACATGTCCACCAACAAGACTAGACAAATTGCCAATATCCAGCAGCTCAATTATACCATCTTCAACATGTACATGAAGGTTCATGTAAACAAACTGCTTCATAGTTTTCAAAGTCATTAATTTGCAACACAAGAATGAAAACCCACTATGACATGATCCTAAATCCTATAGGTGAATCTGTGGAAGATAACATCTAAAAAGACTAAGTAAATTTATAAGATAATAGAACTGTTGACCATTTTCAAGGAAGTAAAGATATATCTATGTCCCAAAAGATCAGACTAAAATATGTAGTTAGAATCCTAATCATGTACACTTTATCCCTACCTGTACATATCAATTAGGATTAGAATTTGCATTTGTTGTATTTATTAAAATCCTATCATTAATTTGCATTTGTTGTATTTATCCTTAGCTGTACATATCAATTAGGACAGGTACCTCTTGTATAGTTTTTAAGTTTTAACTTTTAATCATCAACCACAATACAAATTCCATTTACAGCAGAAACAGTGTTATGTATTATTACAAGATGCACTCTGGCATAGTTTTACTAATACATTGCCCAGCAATTGTAAGTTTTGACATTCATGTCTATAAGTCACCATTTCTAAAAGTCGAATTTCACTTAATATGAACACTAAAAGTAGCTGAGCTAATTGACTAATATAAACTCTTGCTGCAAATTTATGATTATTAGTTATAGGTAGGGAGCAACAACAATAACAACCATAAGGTGAACAATGACATAACCAATGCTTTAAGATGAATGAAATTACCAAAGCAAAATCAAATGCTGGGAGGAAGTTAACTTGATGGGTCACAAGTAGGACAGTTTTCCCTTTAAGTCCTTCCATAATGTATTCCTGCCAAATTTCAAAGCCATCGTTCAATAAAGACTAACACTACACATGTACATGTAGAATGTGAAGAAAGATGTCATTACATTAAACAAGTGTTTTGCAGTATGGGCATCAACAGCACTAAATGGATCATCCAAGAGATATATATCAACATTTTGATAAAGAGCACGAGCAAGTTGAATTCGCTGCTTCTGTAAAAATATGAAAAATAGAAAAAAGAATAATGCCCTCATCCAGAATTTAAAAATACATTCAGTTACACCTTCCAAATATAGGAAACATTTAAGAAATATTGCTCTCAGATAGCTTGCCAAAACTGTGCCACAAATTCTTGCTCAACACCTGTGCCTGCCGCGGCTTCTTGCTCTGCTGCCACTTTCCATCTGTTAATTTCTTCTTCGGCAGCAGCAATGTCCATCATTAGTCTCTCAATCTGCATGAGAAGTATTATTGACAATCAAATGTCTCTCAAACTTTCCACACCCTAGGGCTACACAACAAATTATACCGTCTACAAAAATATATACAATTAAAATAAAACCTTCACAATTAAGGAACCAGATCAAATTAAACTTACAGAAAGCACAATCAAGCTTACATTTTCATTTGCCACTCTCTCCTTCTCTTCAAGGTCCTCTATCCGATGCATTCTCTGGTCAAGCTCCTTGGTCTGAGCTTCTATGTGCTGCTTAAGTAAACTCAACTCTACCCTTAATACAGTTAAGCAATATGCAAAAGAAAATAAAAAATCACCACATCGCACAACTAGAAAATTGCAAATATGTAAGTTCTCCAGTGATTAACAAGGAGAATACTTTCGTTTATCAAGCTTCAAGTTAGGCAAATAAAATTAATATTAAGTACCTCAATTCACTCACAGTGTGCTGCAAGCTCAATGATCTCAAAGGTGAGATGCCTTTACAACATCCTCCAAAGCACCAGCCTGAATAATGCATGCATAAAGAAATCATCAGGGAATCTTTAAAATGCAATCTTAGACAAGAACAACAAGTTTCATTAAAAAACTAGAAAGAGAAATAAATACTTAACCAGAGAGTATATTTCATCCTCCTCTTCTTTTTCTGTTTTGTTTGACTTGTCATTTGTAGCAATAATGAGGAGCAAAAAAAAACAAATTTATAATCAGACAGTATTAAAGAAAAATGAAATTGCACACTTGACTCAAAATCTAATTTAAGAAACTAGAACTCAGCTTTCCTATCCAAGGATCGAACACGGAACCATAAGATGAAGGGAACGGGTGTCAACCGTCGGTTAGGTTATGTTTTCGCAAAGCAATTATATATTTAGTGGTTGATATTCAAAATAGGGCTATGATAGTAATTTCACATGTTTTCTAGAGCGGGCCGTGGCCCTCCCCTGCCCTTAAGAAGATCCGCATATGTGACATATGATAACCAACAAGTAGACAACATACATAATGTTCTTACAAACCATAAGACTAAGACTGTTTGTTTACAAACAAAAGACATATCAAATAAGCTATCTAATTAGGAGTTTGGTACCACTTAGAGTTGCCGGAGATGCGTATTCACATCAAAATTTAGCAAAAGGAGAGTAACAAATCTTCGGCATCACTTCATTTAATTCCCTTTGCATTCTGAAACATGATGAAAAAAATTTGTTGAGTAACAAAAATCTTGAAATAGGCTATGGCCTATATGTGCACCCACCCTCTTAGTATGTATACTCAGCAGAAAGTTTAAAGTAAAGACTCCATCCATCCACCTCGGCTCATGCTTGAGTGCAGCTTAGGACTTTCAATGTGGATTTATTTATTTTTCTTAAGCTTTTAACAATTTCACAGTAAAGCATTTGAAATAGAAAAACAATCAGCAAAAAATAGGAGAGAAAAGCATGCATGATATATCAGAAAGTTTCAGTTACTACATAATGTAGAATTAAAATAGTAAAAGGTAAATCGAGAGGACATAAAACTTGAACACTTAATTAATTAAATCTGTTGGCATACAAAACTAATGATAAGTAAGGCATTACCAGAGTACAACTAGAAGAATTCAGGGGTATATGAAACGGAATGGTAGTCTACCAATCATTAGAAAAAAATCACTACAAGAAAATCGACGATTTTCGTCGCAAATGCAGCGATTTTCGTCGGAAATTGATGTTTCCGACGAACTTTCCGACGGACAAAAAGTCGTCGCAAAATCGCTCATCGGAAATCGTTTCCGACGGTTTTTTTCGTCGCAAATGTCTCCGTCGCAAAGTCGTCGGAAACCCCGTCGCAAATATCCGTGGCAAAGTCGTGACACATTTTTGTCGGAAATCCGTCGGAAATTTTTAAAAAAAATTAAAAAAAAATTAAATCCAACAGTCGTCCTTATACCCTCACTAAACCAAACTTCTATTGGAGAGTAAAAACTACCAATCACTCCATTTATGCATATATAAACCATCAGTTCCCATACCAGAAAACAATATATAAAGATTCAAGAATGTACAAACTACCAATCACTCCACAACACTTATAGGAGAGTAAACTGAAATTATTTGTTACATAAACTTAGTAAAGTAAGGTTCTCACTGACTTCTTGTTTTCATTTTTATCTAGTACTAGTACATACACACTACAGGGGAAAAAAGAAACAAAATACAATTGGGATATCTAGCTGAAGAACCACACTCATCTGATTTTTCACACAAATCAACATCATGGTTAATTGATTCATCACTGCATCATGGTTACAACCTGTGAAATTGTAAATACAAATTAAGAAATTGAGTATCACATGTACACTGTGTTACACCAATGAAATTGAGTATTTTGGTTACTTCTTGATCATAAAGTTAAGACTTAAGAGCCTGTCATCCCTAGGCCCCTGAGGCAGACAAAATATTAATGTGCTTGGCATACAAATATTTGCACTGAACCAAGGAATAAAAAGGGAAACAAGATCATGTGTGTCATGGAATAAAAAGAAAACAACAAAGAAAAAAGATGACAATCATCTATCCTAGACAAAATATAGAAAACAGAAACAAATATGTGACAAAAATGCAACTAATTCAGAAGCTATGGCTACCAATAATGTACCTTATATATTGCTTGGATACATAAAGACTCTAACCCTGGCTCCCTGCAAATGGATCAACATTCAGCAAATCAGAAACCATAAAGAAGTTAGTGAAAAAAATTAATAACCATGCATGTGTTCTAAAACTTACCATGAATTTTGGTGGCAGATTTGACTTGAACTTAGCACAGACTATACCACTGTTCCCGTGAGGCCTAGTAACCTTGCCCCAAATGCAGCGATAGTGAGTTCCATTCTTTTTTACGTTGGCTTTGTAAATGTATGCCATGCGCTTTCCAGCATACCATGCGACCTCTTCCTTGGTGTTTACTCCCTCAATCTGGACAAGGGAGGTGTTTTGGGTATTGATTTGACTTGGACCTGTAACAACAAATACCAAATTTTCAGCACCAATAAAGTCCAGCTTACATGAGTCAATATCCATTATATACAACAGAATGAAACAGAAATCATAAACAAATATATATCTGCAAATCAATTCAGAAGGAAAAACTAGTACCTCTTGTATCCAAATCAATTCAGAAGGAAAAACTAGTACCTCTTGTAGCCAATATTCAGAAAAATTGCACCTCAATACGATCAGTTTAATTAATATAGATTTGATCAAATAAACTATGAAACCCTTAAAACACCAATACGTGCATGAGAACCACAAAATTAAAAGAAATAAAAGGGTTAAGGAGGGGAAAGCCACAATTACAATAAAAGGGTTCTTGCATATCAGTATGTTTTCTTGGAGGTCCATGTCTGTCAGCTTGTTTCTTCTTGTACATCTTTCCCATCACTGCTTGGAAAACTGAAAGAAATAAAAGGGTTAAGGAGGGAAAGCCACAATTACAATAAAATATGAAACTACAAACACAAAATTAGAGAACAAATATAAATGCTTGGGTCTAAATGTTTGGGCCTCTTCATATAAGCATAATAGTAAAATATAATCATCAAATCAAAATAGAAATATGCATACTAAAATAAATAGATCCATGTGATAGAAAAAACACCAACCAACTTATAGATAAAAGACAACCATCAATTCTATATCGAGGCAATTGTTAGAGTTAGTTAGAGTTGGACAGCACAAACTCTGAAGCTGCAAAATCTTTCAGCTGCAAACTCTGAAGCTGCAAAATCTTTGGGTGGACATCCTTTATTGTGCTGATCCTTCCAGCCATGTGAAAGCGTTCCCCGGTTTCCTGTAAGTGTGACATTTGGGCTAGTAAAGCAACTAATTTATTGAGAGCATGAAGGAGTTGAACAACACAACTAAGACTAATCAACTGAGATAGAAAACTTGAAGGACAAAGCAACATATAACCAACGACTCATAACCCACAGCAAAGCATCAGCATCATTATAGAATATAACAGATTATTCATTGTCACCATAATCATTACAGACTTAGTTTAAGGGGCACAACATACCAAATTAGAATAGACAACAATTATCTGCTTCTCCAGCATAACTCCGGCAAAGAATGTTAATACCTATAGAGTCAAGAACAGACAAACAATCGGCTATGAGACAGTTACACTTGGATCACTACAGCATTTCAACTTCAGGAGAAAACTACCATGACTTAATTAATGATTCATATCTGATCTTCATTTTAAATGAAGAAGAAAAAGCTATTAATAAATCTCCATAATTAACAGATATCTCACTTATAGCCAATCTATATCCAAGTAAAAGAATTTAGCATTTTTATGCTTCATAAATCCTCAAATCATGCAGCACCACTCATGGTACAACTAGAGCAGAAGTGCACCATCCCAACGACAACAAAATAAAAAAAAATAAAAAAAACTTCTCAGAGTAAAACAAAATGAATCCACCCAAATGCAGTCAAATCTTCCATAGAAAAAATAAACACAATCCACGTACAGGGAAGAACAAACATGATATTAATAACATATCGAAAAAACGATTTATAAAATATGAGACCAAAGCTTAAAGCATACATTTTCAAGTCTCAAGGTACCGCATAAGCAAGCTATAGTCCATACAGATAATGAAGTTGTCTCTTCCACCATAAGAGCATTATGTGTCTGAGAAGAACAAACAACAATGTAGTACTGTTTTCGCTACAAGCATATGACTATCAAACTGAATGCTGCCAGAAGAATCAAATTTTAAATCTAAGTGAAACAAAAGCAAGCTCATCCATTCAAAAGTTACTATGAAAGCATACATCTGCTAATTCCAGATCAGTACTGCAATTTTTCAATTCAGCTGTTGAACCAGCAAAATATGTAACTGCCTCGGGCGGTCTACAATATTCCAAGGGATGCAGGTGCTCCAAAGGATGAAATGTAAGTGCCGAACCCCCTGGCAGGATAACCAAGCCGGTAATACCCATATATAATTTGTAATGGTCCACAGTTATTCTCCTGCAAATTGGTAAAGAGCAACTATAAACATCATCACAAAAGACAAGATAAATAGCAGTCATAGGTGCTTCTTAAACTACAAACCACAGCTCATTCAAGAATATCATTTAAGTCATCTAAATCCTCTTGGCCAGAACAAGATGCATCTCCTGTCTTATTATCATCCAATGTCACTCTTGAAATTTCTGTCTTCAGAGGGTGAGCCTTGAAAACTGCATAAAACTATGTCTAAGATTCATCACATAGAAGAAAGGGAAAACAATTTGAGGACAAATATTTCCCTATGAAGATAGAAACAAAAAACATCAAAACTTATTTTGGATAAATTTAGAAGAAAAAAGTTGTAAATGAAATAAATAAGGAATTCAAATGAAAAAGGAGAATATTTTCGGTGGACAAAAGCAACCAAATGATCAGACAAAAAACAACAAAACAAGGGCAAAGATATTAATAAAAGAGATCACTTGAATCCCTCTCTAGCAAGGAAACTCCTGGAAAGAAACATAGGAACCCCAAAAAGGGGAATTATGAAAGCAAGCAATGGGTTCAAATGTTTTCCTTAATTCTGAGCATTTCATTCCATCAAAACGCAAACACAGTATCCACTAGGGGAAAAGAGAGTAAAACACACCAGACTTAAAATAGCATATACTTATTGATAGCACAACGAAGCTTAAGAGCCATGCACTACCTGCAGGATGACTCAGAACTTTCGCACTGCCCCTGGGTAAATTCCTATCTTCTGATTGTTTGTTGGTTGCTAAAGCATCACCATGCTGATCACCATTTTCAGAAATTGTAGGGTCAGAATCTTCGTTGGCTTGTCGTTCTATCAGTTTCAACAAAATATTGCAACAAAATATTCAGATGTGGTTAGGGTTTCATTTAAATAAAATTGGGACAAATTAAAGAAAACAATAGAAATTACCTGCAAGGAGAGGCGATGGAAATAGTGGAGGCGATGGAAACAGTGGAGGCGATGGAAACGGTGGAGGCGATGGAAACGGTGGAGGCGATGGAAACAGTGGAGGCGATGGAAACAGTGGAGGCGCAAGGAGAGGGAGAGTGGAAGGCAGGGGAAGAGTGAGAACGAGAGACGAACTTTGTAGCCTTGGAGCACGTTTGCGATGGAGGAGGGCGGAGGAAGGCGGAGGAAGGCGGTGGAGGGCTACGGAGGGTGGAGGAGAGTGAGGGAGAGAACGACACAGGAGAGTAGTAAGTGAATGAGGGTTTGAGGGAAGACTCTCACTTTTAATTGGGTTATTTAGTTTGCGACAACATTTTAGCGTTTTCCGACGGACATATCCGTCGCAAATTTGCGACGAAACATGTTTTCGTCGGAAACGTAAGCGGGAAATTAAGCGCCTTTTTTCCCTGAACATTTGCGACGACTTTTTCGTCGGAAATTGCGACGAATAAGTGTTCGTCGGAAAAAATGACAGGAAAAAGCCCTTATTCTTGTAGTGAATAATATGAAACAAAGTTAGTAACAATGAATAAAATTATAATTCAACAGCAGGAAGTTTAAATTTTCAGAAAAAGTAAAGATTGGAAATAATTGTTTACCATCTTTACCAGGAAGTAGGAGATTTCACACATACATGCACAAGCTTTTAAAAGATGTTAATAAAAGAGCATCAAATATATGTTTCTTGGTGACACTTAAAGTGATATCAGTTGCTAAAATTATGAGTGTAACACTGACTGCACATAATTTACCTGTCATGTCATGTCACCCAAGTAAGATCTCCACACTTCCACCGGGAGAATTAGATGCTTTTGGTGGTCTTCCCCTGGGCTTTTTAGCAAGCATCTTGTTGATCCTTTTACTAGTAGTTTGGGAGGGAACATCTGAAGGCTGCTCATCAGTGTTAGTGGCTCCATTGGCCATGATTAATTGCTCATCATCATCATCAAAATCAGGATTATTATTATTGACATTTTCAGCAGAATTTTTCATTTCCCTTTTCTTGCTATTACCTCCTCTCACTTCCTTCCAATCTCTTACCATTACCAAGGTTCGATTTTTCTTTCTCATCCTATTTCTTCATCTCAATACAATTTCTTTTAATTCATTTTTTATATTGGTGAACTTAGATTTAAATTTAAAGGAACAATAAATTTGTTACTGAAATACATAAAAACGTGTTCAATATAAAATAAATCAAACAAATAAAACATAGTGAACAATCAGACCAAATTGAAAAAGAAGGGGAGTGAGTATCAAACCTTGCAGTGAGAGTGGGCGATGGAGAGAAGCTTGGTTGGAGTTGGCGTTTAAGGAGAGAAGCTGTGAACAATAAAGAGAACAGAACAATCAGACCTTAGAACAATCAAAAGAAACAGAACATTCAGAAGAAAAGGGCGAAAATAGAATACGATGGTGGATGGTCGGTTGCGTTCCTATGGCGGTGGTGGAGGGTCGGTTGGTTCCTGGTCGATTTTGTCGCAGAAGTGAGAGGCTAGGGGCGATGCAGGTTAGGGTTTTGTCGCAGAAGTGAGAGAAGTGAGGTCGATGCAGAAGTAAGGTAGGAATCGATGAAATGAAGGTTTAGGGTTTTGTCAACGTTTGTCTCAAAGAAGTGAGGTCGATGCAATGAATTTTTTTTAGAATCCAAGGAATGTGCGCGCAAGTGAAAGACGAGAGGGAGGGCACTGAGAGAGAAGTGAGAGTGGAATGCGTGAAATGAGAGGGTTCGTGGAAGAGCTTCCCTTTAATTTGGGACCTGTTACTTTGCGACAGACTTTTAGAGGTTTCTGACGAAAATATCCGTCGGAAATTTGCGACGGAAAACAACTTCGTTGCAAACGTGAGCGAGAATTTTTAGCGCCTCTTCTGCTGAACATTTGCGACGACTTTTTCGTCGGAAATCCGTTGGAAATTGCGACGAATAAGAGTTCGTCGGAAAGTTTCGCAGGAAACGGGGCTTATTCTTGTAGTGAGTGGTCTTTGGTTTATTACCGCCAGTTTAGTGTCTTTGGTTTATTAAATATTGTATTTTTTTATTAGGCCTATAGTGAGCCATCTCTAGGTAAATAGAATAAGATATAGGCTACTAATTATGCAGTTGGTGTATGACACCACAGGAGTGTGATAGCATTTAATGTGATAGACATAATGGTTAGTACATGACAATGGTTGAGATGGAACTAATAGTAAAATGCTAGACAACTATTTTGATTGTAATGTTAAAAGGACCCTACTTTTGCAATAGTTAGTCCTAGTCTCAGTTATTAGTTGGGTGGGTGTAAAAGGTTATTATAGTGTTTCCAAACTTGTGTAAGTGTGGAATATTTTAACATATTTGTTATATTAAAAGAGCTCAAAGATGTGCTGATGCAACTAGGACTTTCAAATCAAGCAAATACGTGCAAAAGACATGCGTCATTGTTAATACTGAATCCTTTTTTTTTGTGAAACTTGAATGAGCCGGTATTCATTTTATCTAGAGTAGTAATTATTTATTGACTGATTACTTTTTGTTGTTGACGATCAGGAGCACAATTTCTTCCTTAATTTATTAGTATTGGTTAATATTCACAGACATGCGTTGTATTTATATAATATTACCCGTATAGTATTGACCTGCAAGATTTGGTTAGCATTATCTAAAAAAACTGATGGTGCTGATAAGTACACATAATTTAAAGGGAGACAGATTTTGACAACCCAATGTTGCATCTCAAATGAAAAAAGTCTTGCAAGCTTAAAGTGGACATAAGTACACATAAGTACCCAATGTTGCATCTCAAATGAAAACTGGTGGTTAGCTACTAAGACATAAGTTGCATCTGAAATGAAAAAAGTCTTGCAAGCTTAAAGTACACACACATAATTTAAAGTAGATCACAATTTGTGCTATTGAGAACCCAATGTTATAAGGTTTACAGTCCAAAATGCAGCAACTGTTGCTTGCCATGAATCTCTCTAAAGTCACATCTTCTCAATCTTGATATTTTTGGTTGCCTTTGTTGATGATTGTTGTGTTGTTTTCAATGTTGGAGTGGTTAATTCATCTAGACCTTGATGCATTGCAACCCTTTTTGCTGGAGTTATTGGAAGGGGATTTTGTGGATCGTGGTCAGCCATGCCAGATTGAGTTTTGTTGTAGGCATCGAGAGGTATGAATTGGTAACAAATAATGAAGTAAAGAAGCATGATTAGCAGGGCTGTGCATTAAATTGCAGGGAGGTTGGAAAAAATATTCATCAGCCATACTTACTGAATCAATATCTATTTCTGCATTGATTTTCTCAAGCGGATTAAGTGATTCGGATGTTGCCTACAAAGACATTACTTACTTGTTAGGATGCTTAGAAAGGGAAAGGAGATAATTCACGAAAGTATTAAACAATATATGATTCTGACTATTATTGTGTTTCTCTATCAGATTCACTATTGGTTACTTACAGAAGTTGAGATAATCTCTTGGCATAGAGATCATTTCCCCTTTTCCAATTTGGATGTAGTCTGTTTATGAAGAGATAGAATCTATAAAAAATTGATTTTGTATTATTTAGGTCTAGATGAAATGTATGTATTGATTTACCTCTTGGCTTGCAAGATGCTCCTGAACAATTTTAACATATTGCGAATTGGCCCAAGCTTTCATGACAGAGCATTGTCGGGATCTAGGTTGCACCATGACGCTTAAAACCAATGTTCTGTATATCATCTCATCGAGCAGTTCTGGATATGCTTTTGTGTCTCGCTCCCCATCATTGTGAGCATAACATACAGAATTAGACCAGAATGTAGCTAATATAGAATCAACCATAATAATTGCAGATAAAATAGTGTATCATCTGATATAGTGAAAGAATACATTAAATGTGAAGGATATGTTTATCAATGTTTCTGAAGCATGATTATTGTACTCCAACAATAGTGATGAATCAAATTATGTGGTTAATAAGGTCTAGAATGCATAGAGGTCAGATTAGTATAAACAACATTGTATGTTGATGAGTAAAATAGGAGTCGTCTTTGCTTATCAACTGAACATAGATAAAATAGTAGTAATCTTTACTTATCAAGTGAACATGAATAAGCTAAAAACCGTAAAATTGGAAAATGAATGATGCATAGAAACCATAATAGGATGAAATTATTTGTCAAAACATCAATTAAATTAGAAAATAGGGAGAACATGAAAACCCTAACATGATTATTGAACTCAAACAATATTGATGAAGCTAAAATCCTAGCATCATCCAGCTATTTGTAAAAAAACGATTTTTAGTAAAATTGTAGTAATATTGACTTATCAAATGAACATGAAGCTAAAATCCCTAAAATTGGAAAATGATTAATGCATACAAATGATAAGAGGCTGAAGTTATTTGTGAAAACAAGAACTAAATCTGAAAATAGTTGGAACATCAAAACCCTAACATGATTGATTGAGAAATTTAGCCTCAACAGTAAAGAAAATGCAAGAAGAAGAAGAAGAAGGAAAACGAAAAATGAACACTTACTTGTTTTGAAGATGAAATCAGTAATGAAATAGAGAGAAGGAAGAGAGGTTCAGTTTCGTGGGTGGATTTCGTTTTTCTTTCGCGTGTTCCTCTCTTCCTTTGTGGTTCCCGTCTTCTGGTTGTGTTTTCTCTCCCTTTGCGATTTGATTTTAGCCTTCCCGTGTTTTGCATTTCGTTTTTTGAAAAGTTGAAATATGAGTTCCCACACTTTTCTCTTTTCCGTGTAGTAGGGGGTGAGGTGACATGATAGTGCAGAATACAGAGCAGTGTGAATGCAGGCTATGATTTGAAGGGATGATATAGGTCTGCTGCGGTGACCAGAGAAGTCAGTGCTTTTTGGTGTATTTGACAAATTTACCCTTAAAAATTGACAAATGTCAAAATTTGAAGGGCACTAAATATGTAATTTTGCTAGCATTAGTTTTGATTATATAGAGAGTAGATTTTAAAACAGTTATTTTTACACTTTAGTTAAAACTAAGTGTGGTAGTGAAGTTCACACATTACATTACCAATCCATCATTCAACAATTTTCAAGAGTCTTTCCCTTTATCAGAATGTAAACTCACATTTTCTAGTACTTATCACTTAGAAGAAAATGCTTTCTTTCATGGTCTACACTTACCACTCTCTTCAATGACAAAAACTGCCCAAATCAGTAGATATCTCGAGTTGGAAAGACCTCAAAATATGAATGAAATTAGATGTAACATTGTATGCAAGTTCTTAACTTATCATTTTCATTTTATTTATGATATATTTCGGTTGTTGCGAATGCATCAGAACAATCTATTATTTGTGTTGTTTTTTTCCCATGGTAAACAACATATACACCTTGTTAAACCTCGCGTTAAAAATACGTCATTCAATGATGTTTTACTGAAAGACAGCCTATTATTAAAACCAAATTCAACGACTAAAGCTTGCATTTTTAGATTCAATTCAGTAACTTTTTGTTGGCAGCCAATTTTATTTAACATTAGCAATTAAATACCAATATTAGTTTATTTTTGAAACTTTGGTATTATTATGTAAAACAAATTCAACGAGTAAAAGCTTGCATTTTCAGGTTCAATTGAGTAACTTATTATTGGCAGCCAATTTTATTTAACATGAGCAATTAAATACCAATATTGGTTTATTTTTGACACTTTGGTATGTTAAAGTTTTTGCAACTTACTATTGAAACTAATTTCAATGACTTCCGAAAATTGTAGATATATTATTAACTTTATTAAAAAAATATCGATGACTAGTTGCTACGAGTCAGTGAAAATAACTTCCAAAACTTATGAAATATGAAAAAAAAAATGTCGAGATATCATACACTCACCTCCTTATCGAAAACACCCCAAGAACGGGTTGACATGCCTATCGGGATAACTAGTTGAGCCTGTATAAGAGATACAAAGAGAGAATAAATGATATTAATTTTATTCTTTTCTTCTCTTCTTACACTTAATACATACGGTGACTAGTTTAAGTATTTTGAGTTTTATTTTTATAGGATTAAAGACTTTAAAATGTCTATTACAAAAAAAAAACATGATGAGGAGTTATTTGCTTCGTAAGAAAATAAAATTACTAATTTGGCCAATAAAAACTCAAAGTCTCAAATGTCAATCAAATTGGTTTTCAGAGAAAATAAAAATATACCTAAACTTATTTTAAAAGAACTAATTTCACTAATATTTGCAAATTAAATTGATAATTTTCATTTCTCAAGGAACAAATAATTTTGTGTTTTTTGCCAAGTACCCATTTGAGTCTTTACTTTTTTTTTATTGTAGAATAATATTTTTCTCAAAAAAATATTAGACATTATTTTAGGCCCACTACCAAAAGTTTTTGGATCCGCCACTAGTTGAAGAGGGGTTTCAATAGGTTTTCTGGTGATGGGACTGAGAGGGAGGGTTGGATTTTCGAAAGGGAGAAGGAAGGTTTGGTGTAGGGGTGTTCACGAGTCCAGTTCGACCCGTTCAACCCGTTGACTGAACCCAAACCTGACCTATGAACACCCATAATCTGGTGGATGGGAAAAGAAAATTGAGACTCCCTTTAAATGATGAGGCCATTTATTTTCATAAATGTTAGAGGAGTTGGGAGTGTTGGAGACGCAAAAAAAAATGCTCCCAAATAGTGAAAAAATGGTTTTTTTGTACCCCCACAATATGCCCCAATACCCCACATATCCTATTATTCCCAATATACCCCTGACATTTATTACACGTTTCAGATTCTGGTCAACATTCTTTGTGTGGGACCCACTTTTTTGGCCAACGGAATTACCTAGGAAGAAGGTAATTCCATTTTACATTTATACTGTTTCTCAACGGAAGTAAGTTTTGAAAAGGTAGTTCCGTCGTTGACCTTTTTTAACCAACGAAATTATATCCAAAAGGATACTTCCGTTTGGCATTTAATGTGTTGACAACGGAAGCACCTTTTCAAAACTTTCTTCCGTCTTTTGTTTTTTTAACTAACGGAAGTAAGTTTTAAAAACATAAATCCGTTTTACAAAAATCGTAAATACGGATTTATGTATTGAAAGGATACTTCTGTTAGTTCTAGTTATAGGTAACGAATGTATCCTTTATACACAAATCTGTTTTGGAAAAAAGCAAAATGGATTTATGTATATAAAAGATAAATCTGCTTCCTATTATATTAATTTTTATTTACTTAATTATTTTTAAATGTGTTAAAGTGAAACAGATATGGATACAGAGTCCGAGTTGGTTCCGTTCTCGATAAATACATCGGGGTCATTCATGACGGACGTAGTATATTTAATTAATTATATTTTACCTATTGTCTATTTTGTAGAATATTAATCAATTAATTAATTAACAATTGTCTATTTTGTAGCTATTCCCAACACGTGATGATGTTGTACGTTGGGTCAAAGACGTTGGGAAGCGCATCAAAGTTGTCGTTATCATTCTTAGATCTGACAAAGCTGGAGGTAAAAGGGGGCACAGAGATAAAATTATTTTTGGCTGCGAGAACATGGAAAATTCACCAATAATTATAGACTCATCGGGGTCCAAGAAGCGTAATTGTTCGTTTAAGTTGAGAGCTACATATACGGTTCGTGATGGGGGTTGGCGTTTGAGGGTTAAGTGTGGACTCCACACACATGATCTGCTTAAAACCTCAACCGGTTCTTCAATGTTTGGCTGTTTAACGAATGAGGAGAAGGCTATGGTTGATGAGCACACTGCATTGAGGGTTGCCCCAAAAGATTGTATGAATGATTTGAAGAAGAAATTTGCGGGTAATGTGACTTCTATGCCCCAATTATATAGGTAGCGTTACATCTTCAGGTCTTCCTTGAAGGGTCCTAGAACTGATATTGAGGAGCTGATGAGTTTGATAGAGGCCGAGAAGTTTTTATGTTGGAGCAGGAAAGTTGAGGGCACGTGTGTCAGTGACATCATGTGTGCACACCTCACTTCTATCAAATTATTCGGATTGTTTTCGAAAGTTCTTATTCTAGACAACACTTACAAGACCAACAAATACAGAATACATCTGTTGGAGATTGTAAGTGTCACTTCAACCGAGATAACCTTCTCGGTTGCATTTGCATATCTGGCACATGAGTGTGAGTCTCATTTTACATGGGCATTGCAGATGTTGAAAGATTTGTTCGATGTACACGACCTATCACCTCAGGTGTTCTTGACTGACAGGGATCTTGGTCTTATGAGTGACATTCATGAAGTATTTCCGTCCTCAATAAATTTGCTTTGTGTGTGGCACACAACCAAGAATGTCAAAGCAAAGATCAAAGAGTATGTGCATGTGGATAGGCAAGGGTCAGTGATCTCTCTTTGACACAGTCTTATTGACTCACTTGACTAAGTTGAGTACTCACAGAGGTTGAAGATATTTGAGGACTCGTGTGTTGATTTTCCCCTTCTCATGAAGTACTTGCATGACACATGGTTGACTCCTCATAAGCACATATTTATTTTGGCATGGACTAACCGGGTGGCACACTTCAAGAATACAACCACCAACAGGTATGCTTAATTTTGTTTGCCTTTTTACATTGTTTTATATGGTTACTTAATTTTGTTTTTCTTTAAGGGTTGAGTTGGCCCACTGGCCTTTGAAGAGGGCGTTGGGGAATTCTGGAGGAGACCTATATAGGTGTTGGGAAACGATGAATGGTATGCTTAAGATTCATTTTGACAAGGTTGTGGGCTCTTTCGAAAAAAGTATCAACCGTATTGAAGTTGCTCACAATACTCCATTCTACAAAAAGCTACGTGGTGTGGTATCTTCAAATGCCCTGAATCATATTGCTAAAGAGTATGTGAAAACCACCTCAGGTGTGAGGTATGACAAAGCTCGTTGTGGGTGCGTGATTAGAACGACACATGAGTTGTCTTGTGCTTGTCAGCTTGGTGTTTATCATGTCTCGGGTACTTCTATTCCATTGGAGGAGGTTGACAATCATTGGTGGCTAGGCTGGGTTTGGATGGTTTGGATGAGGATGTGTCTCAAGAGAAATATGTTGAATGTGACATTACTTATTCTATGGAGATGATATGGGCGAGATTTAATTCTATGACACTTGAAGAGAAGTTTGTGTTCAAGAAACAAATTGATGAGTTGGCATTTCCTTCCACATCTTCAATGGTTCCACCACCATCTAAAATTAAAACAAAGGGTACGCCAAAGAAGAAGAAAAAAATGTATGATGTGAAACACAATCCTTCTTATTGGGAGCATGTGGATGAGGCGGTGAAAAATACTCAAGAGTCTAGGACTTCTAATAAACTCTCACAACGGATCTCACAAGCCACTTCTAATAAACTATCACAGCAGACCTCACAGAGGGCTTCAAAGAAACTATCACAGTAGATCTCACGGGGGATTTCAAGAAGACTATTACCGTGGGTTCCTCTCCATTTCCACTCATACGTTGCAGAAATTAATGATGTGGAAGGGGATGAAAATTGTGGCTTCCGATCAGTTGCTATTGGTCTTGGTCATGGTGAGGAAAGTTGGCCGTTAATTCGACAAGAACTAATTCAAGAAATAGCCTCACGTTATGATCTATATTCTGTATTATTTGGGGTTGAAAGACTTGCAGAAATTAAGGAGTCACTGTTTGTTAGGGGTTATGGGAAGCAGGAGGAGGACAAGTGGCTGAGCATGCCTGAGATGGGGTGCATTATATCTACCAAATATAATGTCGCCCTAGTTCAATTATCTTTGAAATTCTCATATACTTATTTCCCTTTGAGAGGTTCTTATTCATCTACTAAGAGTCGCAGCATCATATCTATTCTTCACGTGAACGACATTCACTGGGTGCATGTTGCGCTCTTGCCTGAGTGTCCATTGCCTCCAATTGATCTTCAATGAGAGTGTTTTTCATCTGATGAAGCCAAATCATGGTTGGATGCTTATATGGGGCGTTTCTAACTATGAGTTTCTTTAGCGCCGCTCCCGAAACCACCATCTCATCCGTCAAAGACCGTAGACTTAACAGCTGATTTTGAATCTGCCTGACGTTTCACTAATATTTTGGCACTAGTTTTTTGTAATTAATATTCCTTATTATTTTTAGATCTTATATTTAATTTTAGAAGGCTGATTTTTTTAAATAACGGATTTATCTAATTAACAGATAAATCCGTTAGTTGAAATTAACAAAACGGAAGTATCTTATTAGCAGATACATCCGTTAGCAAAAATACTATAAAACAGAACTATGTTTCTCTTATATAATTCCGTTATGTTATTTTGGTCGTAACGGATGTATGTTGTTTGACTTACTTCCGTTACGCTAATTTTCAAACGTACGGATTTACCTAACCAAAAGGTACTTCCGTTTTGCGTTTTTCAAACAAACGGAAGTACCTTTTAGTTATGTAATTCCATTGAAGTCAAAATCTTGAGGGTATTTTCGGAATGACATATAGTGTGGGGGGCATTGGGGCATATTGTGGGGGTACAAAAAAAAACCTGAAAAAAAAGTCAAACCAACCCAATTGAAAATGGGCCAACTCTTCGCAGAGAAGAAAACAAAGACCCATCTTACCACACTCCGCCCACTACTCTCTCACACCGCTTCATTTCTAAAAATTCATAAATCATCCCTATCCCTATCACTCCCACACTCCCCTCCCTATTCACCTTCCCACCCCCTTCACTCACCTCACCCCCTTCTCTCTCCCCCTCTCCCTCTCTCTCACACACATCCCTCTCCTTCAAGCTCTCTTCTCCCCCCTCAACCTCCTACATCTTCTCCTTCCTCCGTCCAAACCCCCTCAGTATCATAATAATGTACTTGCATTTTTGATTTTTTTTTTAAAATCGAATGCGGTCCCATAATACCGAACTTGTACTACACATTGGTATGGTACCTTATTTTTCTTCTATGTCTCTACATTTGCCTGTGTTAGTTTGTGTGTGTTACAATATTGTTTTCCATTGATTTATGTATGACAAAGACTAGAGGTGGTGGATCTTACTAGCCACTGCCACGTGACGAGCGACATACTACTTTGACCCGCCATAGGTTGTTGATCACAACAAATGTCTTCCACTCCTTCTGACACAATGGATGGAGATTATGACTCTACTAAAGAAATTTGACTTAAAAAATATCTGTAAAAATTGAATCTGCACAATAAATTCCAAGTTCAGTAAAAATATCTGTAAAAATTGAATCTGCACAATAAATTCCAAGTTCAGTACCAAGATAATGAAGGTACCAGGTGTGCTGTTTCAGAATTTACAAACTCAGTATCTTGGTACTGGACAAGTTCGGTACTTGGTACCGAACTTGGAGTGTGCAAAATAAAATAAGATACGGTATTATGGTACCGAACCCGTTGAAAACACAAAAAAGGAAGAAACAAAGTTGGATGGAATTTTTTTATATTTTAGGGGTATTTTTGACTTTTAACAAATTTGAAGGGGGAGAAAGAGTAAAGGGAGGGTTGGAATAAGAATGGGCCGAAATTAAAAGGCTAACAAAAATCGTTTTTTTCAAACCCAAATCTTCACTGAAATCTTCTTGTATCTCTCTTTCTCTCTCTGGGGTGTTGTGTGCCTTCTTTCTCGACCGATTTCAGTTTCTCGATCGCTACCTTTGATGATTCTCGACTCCTCGCGAAGCATGGCCAGCTTTTCCTCCACACTTTCCAATCAGATTCGGTTCCTGCTCAACTCCTTGAATGAAGTCAACTTTGACTCTGTTTTCGAGCAACTCTCTCAGGTCATTTAACGTTTTTCTTCCTCCTCCTCGTTCCGGGTTTTTCGCGAACCCTTTCTCCTTTTCACACTTTGTTTTCTGAGTCGTATCAAACTTTAGAAATTAACATGCTTGTGTTTGCTATCGTTGTTTTTGTGATCGGTAAAGATTTTCCCTTTTTTGATGTTAGGGGTTTCAGAAAACACGATTTCAGGTTAATTTATTTTCTGGGCTGGTGTCAAATATTAAATTGACAATGCTTGTGTCGATGTGTTTTTTTTTTCCATGCTTTGAATTTTTTTACTATTTGTTAAGTTTCTTTCTTTACGACGCGGGGTTACCGAAATAGAAAACCGTTTTCCTGATTCTTGAATTTTCGGATTCCAGTGTTTTATCACCCTTCTGTAGTGATTGATAATGTGACTCATTTTACAAAATTACAATAATGTATTTATTTATACCATTTTATGTGAAGCTCTTTGCTCTGATAATTTTCTGCATCTTCTATATTGTCTACTAATAGGCTAAATTAGCATGAAATTGTCATGCTATTTAATTTTTAATCAATTCATATTTGAGGTTTTCTCTATACTGTCAATCTGACTGGATTAATTATTGACACTTACAGATCACTGAATTTGGAACCCTTGGATGCATTTTGCTGCTCAAAACTTGCTTGGATCATTTTAGTTATGTCAGGAGAGATACAAAAGAAATGCAACATGAGCCAATTCTTGGGGCAGTCATTAAGTATCTCATGGACAAAGAAAACTTCACCACAGTGTTTTCTGAGTCAATGAAGAACGTTGAAGTTAATGAAAGCTTTTTAGATAGCTTTTGTAATGGATTGAAGTTGTCTTTATTGGAAAAAATTGCTGTCAGTCTTGCTTTATCTGATTCTGAAAATCATGATGCACGGCTATGTGGTAAGTATGAAGTCTCTACCATCAGTTCAAACCAAATGTTACTCGTATGTCAGTTCTTACTTAAATTTCTTCTTACATCCATATTACTCGGCAAACAATGTTGATATCTTTTTGCAATGTTAGTTTCATGGACACTTCCATATTATCAATTGTCAGCATTTCCTACATTGCTACTACTATTATTATATATTTAATTTAATTTTGACCTAAAGTATCACTTCTTTGTAGGTAAGAATTTTTGCATGGCTCAGATTGAGGAATTGCGCGCAAATTATGGTTCTGTGAGTTGCCATGAGCAAATTCAGAATATTATCATGTTCCTCAAGCAATCTGAGGGTCTTTCCAAGCATATCGATTCCTTTATGCAAATATTATCACTTGTACAAGTCAAGGAAACACTGCCTTTTGTTTTGACTCCCTTGCTACCTGATGAGATGCGTGAGGCTGACTTTTTAAGGTAGTAACTTATTTTGTTATGCTTGTTGCGTGGGTGTCTAGAAGGCAATTGGGGTCAAATATGTAGTGTTAATTGCACCAAACTGATTGCTCTCGGCAATCAGTCAATAACATTAAAACTTATTTTAAGAAATGAAAGAAGTGGTTAAAATGAACCCTCTGATGCGTGTAATTTTAATCTGGTAACAAACCACTCTTGAATATGATAAGCATTATCCTCCGAAGTTACCACATATGCTGCTGGTTTATAAATGACATATCTGCTTAGTAGCTTTCCCTGTCCCTTACAGGAATATGGAGTTGTTACATGAGTGTAGAGAAGACGACTTCGATGCTATTTTGGCTGACATAGAGAAGGAAATGAACATGGGAGATATTGTGAATGAACTAGGCTATGGATGCACAGTTGATGTCTCACAGTGCAAAGACATATTGTCTCTCTTCTTACCTTTAACTGATATTGTGCTCTCTAAATTACTTGGTGCTATTGCTCGTACCCATGCTGGGCTGGAGGACAACCAAAACACATTATTAACTTTTGGCACGGCCCTTGGCTTCAGCAACTTCTCTGAGCTACCACCACTTGACTCTTGGAATATTGATGTGTTGATAGATACAGTCAAGCAACTTGTGAGTTTTCTTAGATAAAACATTTCCATTTTGTTAGAAGCTTTTATTTCTGTTACTGGTACTTGAATAAATGAAGTAAACACATTCGTTTTTCTGTGCTTTCTGAATGCTGGTACAGGCACCGCAAACCAATTGGGTTCGGGTTATTGAAAATCTTGATCATGAAGGATTTTACCTTCCTAGTGAAGAAGCATTCTCTTTTCTTATGTCTGTATATAAACATGCCTCTAAGGTAATGTTTTGGAACTATACATATGCTTTTTCTGGTGCTTAATTTATGAACATGCAAATTTTTGTCATGTAACTCTGAATGCTTGAAATTGAGCCTAGCAGGAGCCGTTTCCACTCCATGCCATCTGTGGGTCTGTCTGGAAGAATACTGAGGGTCAGCTGTCTTTCCTGAAATATGCTGTATCCGCACTACCAGAAGTGTTTACTTTTGCACACTCTGCAAGGCAACTGGTAAGTTGCTCTTTCTGCTCATCTGCTGTTTCTTGTTACCAACTCCAAATTTTTACTATCTAATTGACTATGCAGGCATATGTTGATGCAATTAATGGCCACAAGCTTCAAAGTGGACACGTGAATCATGCGTGGCTGTGTCTTGACCTTTTGGATGTCCTCTGCCAGCTTGCTGAGAAGGGTCATGCCGGTTTTGTTCGGTCAATCCTTGATTATCCCCTTAAACATTGTCCAGAAGTCTTGCTTCTTGGAATAGCACATGTTAATGTACAAATTCAGACTTGTATTCATGGCTTTTATATAGTGTGCCTTTTCCATGTCTTATTTTTTTATGAAGTTTGCATTTGTTCTTGCAGACCACTTACAACCTCTTCCAGCGAGAAGTATCTCTGATTGTTTTTCCCATGATAGTAAAAAGTGCTGTTGGGAGTGGAATGATTCTACACCTTTGGCATGTTAATCCCAATCTGGTTCTGCGAGGGTTTATTGATTCTCAAAACAATGATGTAGACAGCATTACGAGAATTGTAGACATCTGCCAAGAGCTTCAGGTGTCTTTCATATAAAGTGTGAACTTTTCATTTTGGGTCACTTTTCTAATAGATAGAGTTGGTTGTCACTTAGAATTTTCTTTTCCGAACCTAAAATTTGTTAAAATGAGGATTTCTTACTTTCCTCCAGTCCTTTTTATTACCTTTGCAGTAATTTTTCAAACTTGTCTCTTGGGTCCCAATCTATTGACTTTGTTATTGTTGTTTGCTTTTCAGATTCTATCACCAGTGGTGGAAACTATTCCCTCTTATTATAGCATAAGGTTAGCAGCTGCTGCTTCAAGAAAAGAATATATTGACCTTGAGAAGTGGTTGACTAACAACTTAACTACGTACAAGGATGTCTTTTTTGAGGTAATGTTTCCTCCCCTCTTGGCCTGATTTCTGATTTACCAAGTTACTAACCGTACAAATTTATGCAGTCATCTAGTCTTGTGCCTTTTAAGTTGTACTATGAATTTATTGTCGCAGAATAGTGGTTGATATACGTTTTCTTGCTTTGCAGGAGTGCCTTAAGTTCCTAAAGGAAGTCCACACAGGCGGATCTCAAAATCTGTCTGGCAAATCATTTCATCAGGCTGGTGGTGTTCTGAATCTCAATACTGAGACAACTGCTACGTTTTTGAAGGTTTTACTTGGATCAATTGGTTTTTATTCCTATGCTGGTATCATCTAATTTTCACTTTTGTTTGGGATCTGACTTTGTCCAATTACAGGTTCTTAAATCTCATGCTGAGTTGGTCAACTCTAGACTACTTTCTGAGGAGATGGAGAGGTTGCATATATCTATTATAGAAACAAATCCAAGGCTTCAAAATGATGGAACTGCTGATTCATCTCCTTCTGATGGATTTGCGGATGACATTGAAGCAGAAGCAAACTCCTACTTCCATCAAATGTTCTCTGATCAGTTAACCATCAGTGCAATGGTGCAAATACTTGCCCGATTCAAGGAATCGTCTGTGAAGAGGTGATGGCTTTTAAACTTCTTGTGTCTGGCCAATTTGGTTCTATAATAAATATCTTAGTGCTGTTTTTTTGTAAGCTCTGACTAATCCATAACAAATTTTTTTCAACCTTTGGGAATGGGTTATAGGAAGAATCCTTGTTATGAAGGTTTTCTTAGCTCACACTACCTGTAACTATTAAATCTTTCAATTCCCATAGGGAAAGAAAGTTCCAAGTTTTCAACTTCCAAGTTTAGATTCAGATGTGTATTATCTCGCCCCTTGTTTGAAAATCCTCTCATGGCAGCTTGTGTCCTCTCATCTCTACAACTTTAGATACTATGTATCTACTCGTGGAAATTTTCAGAAATCGTTCATGAAGTAACAGTTTGTATTGTTTGATCCCTTAACCTTTTAGAGATCCCAAATCAAGAATCAAATACTGCAAGTTTTTAACTTACTATTATATGAGTGGACCCCAATCAAAGTGTTATCCTATGGGTTGAATACTGTTGACAAATTTTTACCACCTTGCTTGAGCTGAGAAGCTTCCCAAATTCTATATAATACGGAAGTTTTCTCTTACTATATGAGTTCTTACTGTTATTCATATCTAGTTATTTTGTTTAAAAGGTAACTTTGATTGGAAAATACGCAAGAATCTAGTACTTGTTGATGAAATGTATGAGGAATGGTTAACAGATCTCTTCGTTATTTGTTGCTGATTAAAATAACTATTATGTGATCTGTGGGCAAATACTAATATACCGTTGATCATGGTCTGTGTCAACAGGGAGAAATTGATTTTTGAATGCATGACCTCAAACTTGTTTGAGGAGTATAGGTTTTTTCATAAGTATCCTGAAAGGCAACTCAAAATTGCGGCAGTTCTCTTTGGTAAGTATTGCTTCTGGCACTGCGAATGATGAGATTTAAGTTAATTTTGTTTATTGACTAGTGTTCTGATGATCAAGTTCTGATGATCAACGTCATGACTATGTTGAGCTTCGTGTTAGTGTTTCTAATTGGAAACTTTAAATCTGGGTTGGTAAATTTCAATGTGTGGAAAATATTGTTGAACAACGATGAATTATACTGTAACTGTTGATCGTATTTGTACCAGCATTAAATTTTGAAATTGAGTCTGTTGGGGTTGAACCAGAATGACTGAATTTGTGAGACGAGTATACTTTGAACTTCCTTTCAAGCTTGATTTAATTTTGGAGATATTCCAAAATGTCAAGCTAATTTATGATAGTGCACGTTGAGGTAATGTGTGAATGTATGCTAAAAAATCATGTCATTTAATTAGATTTTCTTACAAAAGAATGATGTAAACAAAACTTGTTTGATTGAATTTGGTATAGTGATTATATAAAAGAAATAAAAGAAATTATTTATGTATGTAATAAATCTTGCAAAGTTCAGCTCAAAACCATTGTCTTTCGAATTGACCTAACTGGATATTTTACCAAGCCACGTGTTACACATTTTTTTAAATTACTATATTTGGCTGCCACTTGTTTACTACTATCTGACAGTTCCTTGTAGTACTTATTGAGGTGTTTTTATAAAAAATTAAAATAAGAAACTGAACCCATTTTAAACTTAATAATTATTATTAGTGACATACATTCAGTTGAATTGAAATATTATATCCAAATTGCTAATGGATGAAATTTTGTTCTGTAATTGTTAGAGCCAATTTGTTATATGTTATTTGATAATAAAAATCACTTTTTTAACTAAAAAAAATATCAATTTTTAGTATTTGATTGTGCTTGTTTAAGCCCTTTTAAATATTCAAATCTAAAAAAAGTATTTTTTTTGGGTTAAAATGAAAAGATATTTTAAGTAACTTCTGTTAAATAATCTGATTTTAATGAGTGTGCTAGATGAGTGGAAAGACAAAAAAGTGACTTTCATTATTATGGTAAACAACACAAATCAGCTCTTGCTTTGCATAAAAGTTTTTAAAAAAATAATATCGAAGTTGTTTTATCCTTTTTTGGTCATCTCTAAATTAATTTATCTGAAAACCACTTATTGTCAATCTTAAACAAATGGGCCCCTAAATGAGCATGTGGTAATGCCCATCAAATACCTTCTCTAATAAAGTTTCTTTTGTTGTTGATAAAAGATTTATTTTGTTATCTATTGTTGTGATTCTAACTATTTGTAACTTATAATGCTTATTTTGAAGAGTTTTTATATTCAGATCATATAAATTAAGATGATTTCTACATCATACTGGTGTGCATTCTTGAACTTGAACATGGTGTTTTTGTGTATGCACACTGGTTGCTTGCTGTAGCCAACAATTTTGGAACAAATTGGTTTTGTATCATTTCATAACAGTGTTTTTTTTAACATGTCAGGTTCTTTGATCAAGCATCAGCTTGTGACTCATCTTTCTCTGGGGATGGCTCTTCGTTTTGTTCTTGATGCATTGCGCAAGCCCGCAGAGTCTAAAGTTTGTGTTTTTTGAAGAGGGCATATCTTTTAAATTTCGTTTGATTTTGATATCTGCTTGATTGTGCCTTCATCTCTTACAGATGTTTTTGTTTGGAAGTCTGGCATTGGAGCAGTTTGTGGATCGTCTTATTGAATGGCCTCAGTGCTGCAATCACATTCTGCAAATTTCTCATTTGCGCAATACACATTCAGAAATAGTTACTTTCATTGAACAGGCTCTTGCTAGGATTTCCTCTGGTCATACTGATGTAGATGGGGTCAGCCATGCTTCCGTTATTAATAACCATAATTCTGCACAGGCTACGTTAGGGCATGTAGAGGTAAAGATAAAATCCTTTTTCCCCTTTTTGTTTGTAATTTCTCTGCCGTTTTTTTAGCTTATTTCTCAGATTTAAGGATTTGTTTTTATTTGAAGTCAGTGCAGTCAATCATGGGTCGGTCAGTTATAGTTTTATTTCATTTCTTTTTTCTTATTAACACACTATTTATTGTTTTTTTTATTTTTTTTTGAAAAAACACACTATTTATTGTTAGTTTAGTAAGTACTAAGTAGCCAGATATCGTCACCAGTGCATACCTTGTTTGTTCTTAATCTACATCTAGCATTGTGGATTGGATCTGAACTTTCCTATGTCAAATATTATCTTCTGTTTGTGATTGTTATATGGATTTGGTTGACAATCAGCAATGCAGATATTTTTTTGTAAAAGATGAAATCGTAATAGTAGAAAGAAAAAAGAAAAGTAATAAACTTTAGATAAAACAACACCTTGAGAAAAATCAGAAAATCAAAAAGGTTTCCCATATTCCCTGCCCATCTTAAATAACAACTGACTTAACCAGCCTTGATCATTACTTTGGGGTGTATGATGCACCCTCCAGATGCAATCATTACAATGCAATCAGGTGCATGAAAGGGTTTCAATTACAGCACACTTCCATTTGGCCTCATTGTTCATAGAAAGCCAACCATCAATGTGCATTTTGTTCTAGTTCCTCAAAATTTGTTCTAATACTAGTTTTGAAATTGGGTAGGAGTTAGAATGTTTAGTTTACATGTCATATGTAATAGGAACATATGAAATTGGAATTATTTTTTGCTGATGTCATAGTTAGAAATTTATTGTTCTGTGCTGGTGTCATAAATATTTCCTTTCCAATTTCCAAGCCATTGCTACTTTTTAATTCAATCTATAAAGCACATACACATCTAGTTTTAGGCGTGTCCTGTGTCTGTGACGTCTGTACACCAATACCCATATACACCAATACCCATACAACACGTATACACCTCTTTAGATGTTGAACTAAAAATATTTTTTTCTTCATTGAGACATCTCTCCAACACTGATGCAGCACCTTCTTGGTGGGATGAGACATTGTTCTAGTTGGAAGGGACATCTACATAAGCAAGTCTTCTTGAGACAATATGGTCTGACCACATCATTCTCCAGTCTTCTCCGTCTCTTCTGTTCACAATATTTCCTTTTTTGGTCACTGTCACCCTCCCTCAAGGTCATCTCTGTTTACGGTAGATGTCTCCCTCACTATTGATGCTTTGTTTACTCAGGAACATCTCTGCTCCCTCTAAGTGCTCTATTTGTCGTTGATGTCTCTGCATCGTTCACGATTATCCACTTTCAGACAACATCTTGGTGCTTTGTTTCAGTCTTGATTCTCAATTTAGATCTTTTATAAATATAAATGATGGTCATATTAGCAGTGTCTGGTGTTTGTGTCAGTGTCCATCCTTCACAGAAGTCAATTCAAGGTCTTTTAAATGTTTCTTGAAGAGACATTTGGTTTGAAGTAGTATTGTGATGTTAAATTATATTTGCTTACCAAACCAAATGGTGTGTGAAGTATAGTATTTTAGAACATTGATTATTAACATTTTATATTAGGACAAGTCCAAATTCTAGCAGTAACCAATTTTGGATTGTCAAGTATATGCCAAGCGAGCACTGGCCTTACTGCCTTCAAATGCGTGAATCTTTGCAATATTGTTATTAAGGTCAAAGATGAAGAAGTACATAGTGTCGTGTCCTTATAATAGCCAACTTTTATGATTGCCTTTTCAATTACTTTCTAGTTTGAATAACATTTTTGTTATATGCTATGTACCTATAGCAACTTAGTGGTTCTAGCATGATACAACCTGGACAACAACATTTGTCACTGCCGCTTCAACAGAGACGTGAGAATCCTTTGGATGATCGTCACAAGGCCTCCGTTGGTTCATCTACTGATGCGAAACCACTCTTAGCTTCTCTTGGGCAATCTCCAGTGGTTACAACGACTGATGCTTCTAGTGCCAATAAGGTACGATACTTCTATCTTGTTTCTAGAACATAATGTGAATTGTGTGGCTCTCTCTCTCTATCTTTTGGTATATTAAAGGAGTACTGTTATTCTCGCTCACAAGAGCTAAACTAGACTTCCTAACAAGGGATGATGTCTCTACAACCTCTTGTAACTAACTGACACAATTCAAGCTAGACCTGTATAATCAGATACTTTTAATGTAACCAACTTTCATTTTAACACTTTCAATGAGAGTTCTTAGAAATGTTTTTTTTTCCTTTCTCTGGAATTGAGTTAGGTTTCTAGAAATTTTACAAATTGGGGAAAAGCCAAGTCCCACATTTACTGAGGATAAGGCCCCAATAGATTTTTTAAAGAAATGGTATCCCTTACCATACAGGTTGAGGTAGGCACAAAATCTAAAAGAAATGTTATTTTGACACAAAATGGGACAACAATTTGGAATGGTCAACATAGCTTGAACGGGGTTAGCCATGATTTTCAGGTAAATATTTGAATATAAATCAATGGTTAATGGATATCACGTATATTTAAATACCTAAAAATCATGTATATTTGAACACAATTTGGATAATTAATGGATACCATATATATTTGAAAACCTGAAAATCGTGGTTAATAACGTTCAAAGTCGTGGTAATTACGTTCAATAGATGGTTAATGAGTTGCAACACCTTATATATCCATTAACAATCCAATAAACGTAATTAACTACATATTTGAACTGTATTAAGTATTAACTATATCAATTGTTGTCGAATTTTGTTGTCTCATTTGTTTTCAAAATAATACAACTCAAAGTCTACTATGGTATCACAGCTTATCTCAGATTCATTGGGCCACCTACCATATTAGACACACACCTAGCCTAATAGTGTTAGGCGCGAGGTGTATTGGGAAAAACCCAAGACCCACAATGACTAGAGATAGGGCCTCGAAAGAGTTTATTAATGAAATGGCACCTTTCAGTTTACAAGCTGGTTTTGTATGTTTAAGTTAGGTCCAAAATCTAATATGGTATCAAAGCCTAGCTTAAGCCCATTGGGATACCCACAATATTTTACACGCACCAAGCCTTATAGTGCAGAGTGTGAGGTGGTTATTGGGAAAAACTCACATCCCATATTGACTAGAGATAAATTCTCAAAAGAGTGTATAATGAAAAGGCACCCCCTCACCTTACAAGGCAGTTTTGTAGGGTTGAGTTAGGCCCAAAATCTAATAGATATTATTACTTGAAATTCTCCGTGACTTAATTTTCTTGCTCTTGTTGCAGTTACATAGCACAACCAGTGCCCCCTCTATGCTATCTTCTCCTGGTTTTGTCCGTCCTTCTCGCGGAGCTACTTCTACCAGTATATTTCTGTTACTTGTGAACAATTATTGTTGATTCCTTAAGGCCATGAGTATTAGGATTTCACTTTGCTTTCACTTTCTGACCTTGTGTCGTGTTGCTTTGATCTGATAGGGTTTGGATCTGCTTTGAACATTGAAACTTTGGTTGCCGCCGCTGAGAAAAGAGAAACTCCTATTGAGGTGCGGTAGTTGTTTACAAGAATTTTGAAATTCATCTGATGGGATGTTTTCTTGAGTTTACTTACAAATATATTCAATAGTATAGATTATCGGTCATTTTAATTAGCGTAGAATGTGTTCTTGATCTTGTAGTTTATCTCAGGATTATTTTATAATCTTTAAGTATATTAGATTGTCTCTATTAGTTTCCATATTACTTAGGACTAGGAGTCTTGTATTCCTATAAATAAGGATTAATGTTTAGTCTCTTGTGTCAAGCTATTATGAAGTTATTGTTAATCATATCACACCATTATCATATTTAAAGTCCTTATTATTTCTCTTCTCCATCTTTTACCTAAATTTCCATAAATTTAACATGGTATTAGAGCGGTACCATCCTTTGTGATCTGTCCTGTTCAGATGCTTAGTTCCTAAAAGTTTTGGACCATTCTTAGAGTTGTAAACTTGTATTTGGGATCCTTTTTTTGAGCCCTCCTCTTTCTTCGTTTCGAAGAGTTTTCTTTTATGCCTTTAACCGCATTCACACTGCGAGAATTTGCCTTCCGTTTTCTAGTGACTCCAATTCATTTTACGATGAGTTTTCTGGTGAAGGACCTCACCATTTGAAGCGCCTTGTTTCAATCTATCTACTACCAAAGTTACAACTAATGGTCCATTGAGGTGTCTTCAAAGATTTTTCACTGCAGTGTATTTGGTCACCGATTCTGCAATTCGAGCTTTATTTTCTATGACCCACCTGTTTTCGATGGATTTGTGTTGTTTGAGAAACAAAGTTTACCGCGGGGTTCTATGTTTTGGTTAGAAACCCGACGTGTTAGTTTGGATTGACATTGTGCCGCCAACATCCATCCAATTAGAGACTCAGCTGTCGGAGTAAGCATAAACTCAACTATATACAAGTTTGTTTCAAAGGTTTACTCATTCCCGTTAAAGTGTCAATTTTCGGAGCAAAGACTGGCCTAATACTTTTTTTTGTTTAAAGTTGTGACACCTTCAAATTTGGGCTTTGATTTCCATATTGAGCTTCTGCCCAATATCTGGCATGGTTTGGTTTGATGTGGCGATCCCTTTCAATTATGGCTTCGCTGTTAGAGTCAGCTTTGACCCATATTGTTGCAGTTTGGTTTTGCTTTTGGTTTGTTTGTGACTCCCACATTGCTACTTGTGCTTTGGACTCCTCTTTGTGGATAGCTTTGAGTTTTTTGGTTTGCTTCTGGCTTGAGTGGTTTAGCCTCGTGTTTTTAGCTTCTGCTCTTGATGGTTAAGCTTTGGTAGCTTCTGTCGTATGTGGTGGGTAAGCATATTTGCTTCTGAGAAGTGGTAAAACCTTGAGTTGTTGCTTCTGCTTAATAGTTAAGCTTTTGCCTATTTTGGCATTCAATGTTTGTTCCCAAAATTGGGGTTCTTGATTCTTTTGGAGCAAATTTTGTGGTGAAGTTGGAAGAAAAGAAAATGTTGAAGACTTCTAAGAACAGTGTACCTCTGGTCTTTACCTTGATTCTTATGTTTTCTCTTTCAAAGGGTTTATTTGTAACAACCTTAAAGCTTAGTAAGCTTGAGATGGAGTGTTAGAATATAAGCAAGTTTCTTAGAATATCTTGATATTATTGTAGTTTATTTTATAAAATTAGTTTAAAATCTTATAGAATCTTAGATGGTCTCGTAGGATTAGTTTCCATATTTACTTAAGACTTGTGGCCTTTATTCCTATATATAGGGATTGATGTTTAGTCTTTTGCATCAAGCTATTATTATGTTATCATTAAGTAATTATCAATCTTATTATATTGTTATCCTATTCAAAGTTCTTATTATTTCTCTTTCATCTAATTCCTCATAACTTCAATAGTTTTGTGTTTCATCCTCTGCCTATGTAAATTTAATTAGAAGTTTAAGTCTAGCTTTCTACTAATTGCGTCCATTTAATCCTACTTTTTCTTCACTATAAACAGGCCCCAGGATCAGATGTTCAGGACAAGATATCATTTATAATTAATAATATTGCTACTACTAATTTTGAAGCTAAAGCAAAAGAGTTCACTGAAGTTTTGAAAGAGCAATACTATCCATGGTTTGCACAGTATATGGTTATGAAAAGGTTGGCATACTTCATAAATTGCATCATGTTATAGCTTGAAAAATTTGCATCCATGTAAATTCATGTACATGAGTGTAGTTGGAGTTTTATAGAGATCAAGTTCAGCAGGGAAGTTAAAAACGGACTATCGATGTAACAGAAAGATATTAAAAACTCAGAAATTTGGTTTTAGATTAGATTTAAGTTCTCCTGTATTGGAGTCTAAATCATTGTGTGATCAGGGGAAGAAACAGTTCACTTCTTGTATGCTTGCACTGTGAATTATGTTGATTTGTAAATATATACGGTGTACTCAATTTTTGCTGCAAGATAATCCAAACCGAAGATCAATAACTGATCTGTTGACTTAGCTTAAACATTGAATCAGGAATATTAGATGAGACAACCCAATGTTTCCCCGTTTCTTTCTGTCCGCCTCTCTACATTGAATTTTGTGAAAGAAAAAACTGAGGGATACATAACCTGGGATAGAAAGATCATTAATGCACAGGATCCCTGAGGTAGTTGGTTGGGGAAGTGCATGTAGGAAGTTTCATATTTTACTTGGCTTTTGTGCATGTATACTAAATCCTTTTTTTCTTTTTCTTATCATATTTGTTTTCTATTTACTTTCTCTTTTGGTAGAGCGAGCATTGAGCCAAATTTCCATGATATGTACCTGAAATTCCTGGATAAAGTTAATTTGAAGGCTTTGAACAAAGAGATTGTCCAGGCAACTTATGAAAATTGCAAGGTTTGAACTTTGTTACTGTTCCCTGCTGGATTCAAGTGAAGATATGTATACAATTTGAAATAGTACATGGTGTACTCTTCAGGTTCTTTTAGGATCAGAACTCATAAAGTCAAGTTCAGAAGAGCGCTCTTTGCTTAAAAATCTGGGGAGCTGGCTTGGAAAGTTGACAATTGGACGGAATCAGGTTTTGAGGGCTCGTGAAATAGATCCAAAATCTTTGATTATAGAGGTAATATCCTAATTGAATATATTTTAGGAGCTAATGGCAGTTCAGTTGATGCTATACTTAACAAATTGTTTTCCATCTTGTAGGCATATGAGAAGGGGCTGATGATTGCTGTTATTCCATTTACTTCAAAGGTAGAATTCATTACTGCGATAGTCTGTTTGATGGTAATATTAAATCTTGTGCTATATTAATTTTTTATTTTCATGCTGTAGGTCCTTGAACCATGTCAAAGCAGTCTTGCATATCAACCCCCTAATCCTTGGACCATGGGAATTTTGGGATTGCTAGCTGAAATTTATTCAATGCCAAACTTGAAAATGAACCTCAAGTTTGACATAGAGGTCACTATCTCTTATTTCCTTGTTGGAGTGTTGTTGGCATATTTAAATCTCTCTTTTACCTATTTGTTCAAATCCTCGTGTTATACAGGTTTTATACAAAAATCTTGGCGTAGATATGAAGGATGTCACACCAACGTCTCTCCTGAAGGATCGTAAAAGAGAAATGGAAGGAAATCCCGATTTCTCAAATAAAGATGTTGGCGCATCTCAAACACAAATGATTTCTGATATAAAATCTGGACTTGCACCTCCAATAAATCAAGTGGAGCTACCGCTCGAGGTCACCAATCCATCCAATAGCGCCGCTCATCCTCATATGCTGTCTCAGGTTTGTTTTCCATACATTTTCTGGGGCTTGGGACTACTTGTTTTTGTTAACTTTTAAGTTGTCTCTGAATTATTTACTGGGTGGATAGTATGCTGGTTCTCTTCATATTTCCCCGGGAGCATTGATGGAAGAAGAGAAGGCAACATCCCTGAGTTTGTCTGATCAACTTCCCTCTGCTCAAGGACTGTTACAAGCAAATCCCACCCCAGCGCCTTTTCCTATCCAGGTTAAAATCATAACTTGTTTCTAGGCCATGTATAGCCTAAATCTAACGACTTGGTATTTTTTAGCATAACGACATCTTGTGTTTACAATTCCCAACGCAGATACCTAATCTTGGAACTCATGTTATTATTAACCAAAAGCTCACTAGTTATGGGTTGCAGGTGCATTTTCAAAGGTATGGTGTCTTGCTCCATTCTTCTGCTGCTTGTCTGAGTATTTGATGGTCTAACTTTATGTATTTAATATTACAGAGTGGTACCCGTTGCAATGGATAGAGCTATCAAAGAAATAGTGACAAGCATTGTGCAGCGAAGTGTTTCCATAGCAACACAGACAACGAAGGAACTTGTTTTGAAGGTTAACATTTCAGTGAAACCTTACATCTAACTGCTTGGTTATGTAATTCCTTTCTTTGCGTTTCCTAATTCAATCTCTGCTACAGTGGAATACTAGGATTTTAAATTTTGTTTCGTAATTGTATATAGCTTTCTATTTCTATTTATAGAGGCATTTGATGCGTGAGATGGAGATAGGTTTTGTGGAAGCTAAAAAATCTCCTTAAGTCTTAACACATTGTTGTCCTTATTTACATTTCATAGATAGAAATTGCTGCTGCATCTTTTTCTATCTGGTATCCTTAATTAGAAATAGTTTGTACTCAAATTGATCGATGCTATTATTCATTTGCAGGATTATGCTATGGAATCAGACGAGCAACGGATTAAAAATGCTGCACACTTGATGGTTGCTAGTTTGGCTGGGAGCTTGGCCCATGTGACATGCAAAGTAATAATGAGTTGAAATATGACCATTAATTTATCCTATTTGTTTATACCTAGGCTTTCTTTTAGGACTATGCCTTTTAGGCTCCATATTGGCTTTTAGTTTCTCCTATTTATTGAATCTTCTTCCAGGAACCTTTAAGGGAATCAATATCAAGTCAACTAAGGAGTTCACTTCAGAGTTTAAATATTGCTAATGAAGTTTTAGAACAGGCTGTGCAACTTGTCACCAATGATAATCTCGATCTTGGTTGTGCAATCATTGAACATGCAGCTACTGACAAGGTTAGCTCTTCTTGATGGTTTCTCCTGTAGTTCTATCTAATTATTTGTTGCAGTGATGGTGGGGAGGAAATTTTTTGTTCCTTTGTTTCTTCTCGAAATATAAAAATGAATATTTGCACCATGATTTAGTTGGTGTTTCTATGATTATTTCAATTATTGAAATTTCTGGTCATTGTATTTGTGAACCACCATTGGGTCATCTATATGTTAATTTGGGTCTAATATTTATCAAATTGTATGTTTTCCTGTATATCATTATTTGGTTATCGCGTGAAACACTTTCTACATTGTAATTAACTCCGGTGGAAAAAAGGGGCTGGAGTAAAATGTATTTATGTAAGCTACAATCTATTTCAGGTTTTTTCGATGTTTGAATATATGAAAATGTACAAACCTAAATAAGGCTGTTATTTTGACAAATGACACAAATTTAGTAAATGGTTAATACTAGTAGCTTTGATTTCAGTTTCTCTAATGATTTTGAATTCGGTGGTAAACATAGGTTGATCATAACATAACCCTTGTTTTCTTGGTGGTTTCTTGACTTCGAACACTATATACTATTTTGTAGGCAGTAAAAACCATTGATACGGAGATTGGTCAGCAATTTTCTTTGAGAAGGAAGCATCGAGAAGGTATGGGTTCTGCATTTTTTGATGCAAACTTGTATTCACAAGGTTCTATGGGTGGTGTTCCAGAGCCCCTTCGCCCCAAACCTGGTCAGTTGTCCCTCTCGCAACAGCGTGTCTACGAGGTATTTGATTCTGCTTCTGTTGAAATATTCGAAGTGATTTAGCATTTTGAAGAACACTACACAGTTTAGTTTCTTTTCATTGATTTTAGGACTTTGTTCGGCTTCCCTGGCAAAACCAGTCTAGCCAGAGCTCACATTCATTGTCCGCTGGTGTTGCTGCTCCATCTACTAATACTGGTCTCAATAGCACCACCGGTCTGGTATCAGGACAGACTAACCCTGGTTACTCAGTAAGCACAGGGTTTGAAGGGGCCTCTCGACCAATAGATGATATGCCCGAATCTAACTTGGCTCCACATTTTAGGTACCCAATTTCTGTTCAAAATGGTGATGTATTTAAAGTTCTAAAAATCTGATTTTATTTACAGTCTGCATTTAATGTTTCAGTGCTTCCTCAATTCACCTAAGAGCAGCCGACAGTGCTTCCCAGCATAGTGTGGAGAAAGAATCCGTTGCCTCGTTTCCTTCAAATGCTTCCACCCCTGAGTTGCACCCAGTGGATTCTTCAGATGTTGTGAAAGTGAGAATTTTATATAAGCATTGTAATTGCATATGTTTCCAGTGTGCGACAATTGGTGTCTAAGTTTGTTTCTGTACTATTGCAAGGAACCTGGAGCTTCTTCACAGCCACTGGTTTCATCGGGTGTCGTGGAGCGCATTGGAAGTAGCTTTTTGGAGCCTTCTCTCACTACAAGGGATGCTTTGGATAAATACCAAATTTTGGCACAAAAGGTTGTCACTAATCTTTATAGCTGCTTCTGATATTTGCCTCTTTGCATATCCTATTTTTGGAGGTTTATATAGCTCATATATTTTATCTCCCATGTAATTGTACACAGAGTGTCAATAATTGCTTAGGCTTGTACTCCATTTTGGTTCTGTTGAGATTCAGCTAATGTTCATGTTTACTTTATCACAGTACAACTTCCAGAACACCAATTTGAAAAGCTTTATAGCATCTGTTTATGGTTTTCAAAATTATTCGTAGTTTACGATTTTGTAGTACAAGAATTCTAGATCATTTTCCTCCACTCATGAGTCCTAGATGCACTTGGATGATTTTGGAATTGTTTCTTTTGTTTGATTTACTCTATAATTTGTCCAGTTTTTAAATTGAAAATCATGTACAACTGAGATTGGTGGTTTGGTTTAGAACTTGGGATTGTTCCTGTTAGTTGAACATTTTATGATGATTGAAATTTAAAATTTATTAGATGCTTGGTCAAGATTGTGTGCGAGTATCTGATGGAATTATCTCTCTGAAAAGTGATGCTTTTTTAAATAGATGTTAATACCATTTGCATATGGCCATATGCTGTTGCTTGGTTTTTATGTTGTATTTTCTTTTTCTTTTTTAATGTTGACAATGGAAAAAAGGATGCTGCTATGGGTCTTTGGGGAGACTTTGCAAGAGCCTAGTTTTTGGGTGATCACTTGGTATTTGTTGAATGTGCACTTACTCAATGGACAACTTCTACTATAGGGCCTTGAAACACAATCCTAAAATTTTTCATACTGAGTTTTGCTAAATAATATTTCAAACCGAGCCATCAGTTATGCCATGAATTGTTGATCATTTCTTTTGCTTGGCTATTATCATATAAAGTTTATTATAGATGTTTATCAATTAATAGCCTGTATGCCATTTGCAGTTGGAAGCTTTGGTCAACAATGATTCGAGGGATGCAGAAATACAGGTATAATGTTTTGGTTCACTTTATGTACTTTTCTTAATTATAGTCTTTACTGTTAAGCTAATATGTATAGATATCACTGTCATTATTTTTCATTTTTCCTTCCTTGATAATTTCTTTTTCCCATAATTTAATATCTCTTTTGGATTTCAACTTATGTTTAGGGGGTCATTTCTGAGATTTCGGATATCATACTCAGATGTGTCAGTCGAGATGAGGCAGCTCTAGCTGTGGCTCAAAAGGTGCATGTCTTCTGCAGGGAGTTTTATATTTCATGAATTATATACTGAATGCCTAATGGAAGATATATTGTCATTATTTGCTTCTTCAGTTGTTACGCACTTTTTGTCTGCATTAAGTCTGATACTCTACTTTCATTTTAAGGACCAAGAATTGTTATCAAAGTATTGATTTTAGTTCGACCACTAACAAGTATTGAATTTTTAAATAGGTTTTCAAGGGTTTATATGATGATGCATCAAACAACGTTCATGTGTCTACTTATCTTGCAATTCTGACTGCTATTAGAGATGTTTGTAAGCTTGCTGTCAAGGAGCTTACTAGTTGGGTATGTTTTGTTAAACTGAGAGTTGCATTAGTTGAATTGCGTTATATAAAAATTCAATAAGTTGTTGTTGTTTAGTTTTTGGCATTACTTATTATTTGCATTTACTAATATTCCATATGCTGACAAGGTATTGAACTTCATTCCATAGGTTGATGGTTTACTTCTAATGTTTACAGTGAAATAACAGATTAAGAGAATATTATTACTATATATAAAAAACAATAAACAGCAGTTACAAATGATATTTTCTTTTGGCTCTAAATCTAATACCATATTACCATCAAAACACTGTTTTTGAGACACCGATCTTTGACATTGATGATACAACCAACAAGGAGTTAAGTACTAGCTAATTTACAGAAGTAAAATAAAATTCAGTTGACTGAAGGCTTATATTCCAACAGTAATGTTGTATGTAATTTTATTACACCTATAGACTTATTATATAATTTTTGCAGGTAATTTACTCTGAAGAAGAAAGGAAGTACAATAAAGATATTACTGTCGGTCTCATCCGCAGTGAACTGCTAAATCTTACGGAGTACAATGTTCATATGGCAAAACTTATTGATGGGGGAAGGAACAGTAAGTCGGAAGAAAATAATACCTTATATCGGTTCACCATTTTTATGCTATAATAATCTAGCAACTTCACTGGATAAATGTGCAGAGGCTGCTACGGAGTTCTCTATCTCTCTTCTTCAAACCCTGGTCATTGAGGAACCTAAAGTTATTTCAGAGCTTCACAATCTTGTTGATGCTTTGGCAAAGGTTTGAATTTATAAATCTGTGTTTCTCTGCCTTTCTTACCATCTCCTCTATTTACCAATTTTAATTTCAGCTTGCTGCAAAGCCTGGATACCCCGAATCATTACAACAACTTGTTGAGATGATCAAAAATCCTGCTGCCTTATCTTCTAGTAATGCTGGAAAGGAGGAAAAGGCAAGGCAATCTAGAGACAATAAGGTTATATGAAATAAACAGATCAGCTGCACTGTTGTTTCATGATTTTTTATTTTTGTTTTCCTTAAACTTGGAATTCTTTTTGTCTCATCAAAAACAGGGTCCTGGTCTGCCAGCTGCAAACAGGGAAGAGTTAAACATTGTAGATTCTGTCGAGCCAGATCCTGCTGGATTCCGTGAGCAGGTATCTTGACCTTGAAATTATTTGATAAGTCTGCATCTTTCTTTAAGAGACAACGGGAGAATGACTAACATATTCGATAGTTCTATCTTTGTGAAGTTCTAATGCAAAATAAGTAAAATGCTAGTTGGCTCAACTTGGGCATTAAGAATTGTAATTTTGAACCAGATATTTCTGAATATTTCCCCGTAGCTTAGACGCAATTGTGCAGAATAGAAAACCTAATTATCTTATACCAATGCTTCTCATACTGCATCATCATCCAGATAACCCAGAGACAAATTAAAAGCTAAATTTATCGATTCATAAAAGAAAACATAGAAGGTACTTGCAAGTAGGGCTATATTGTTTGGGTATCTTGCTCTGGAATTTCTGAACTATTGTAGTTGTACATCCAAGTTAATGACAATGACAGCCTTGATTCAAGTTTAAGAAGAGTGGGGAAAAGGCTATCAGTTACAAATGTTGGATCATAAATTATGTGCTTTAATATGGGTTTGATTGTTTGGCTAAATTTTTTTATTTAAATATATGTCAATTTTCTTTGTTCTTCATGAAGAAAAGAAGAGTGGGAAATAGGTTATCACTTAACAATTGTTAGATCATATATGCCTAAATTCTGTGCGTCAACACGGGTTCAATTGTTTGCTTATAAATTTTTATTTAAATCTGTTTTTTTCATGTAGAAAAGAATTTGCTGTCTTCATATATGTGTGTGTGTGTGTTCCCGCATACCGTTTTCATATTTTGCATGTTGACTATGGTTATCTGCAGTTTGAGGTGTTGGTTGTTTTTATTGTACATAGTTTTATTGAAATTGAGTACACTGTTTATTTAAATCTTTCCATTTATTTTTCCTTTAATAAAGAAGGATACCATGGAATGCTAGCTCAAGTTATCTTGGAGATACCCTCTGATGCCAACCTAACTGATATATATATATATATATATATATATATATATATATATATAGTGAGAGAGAGAGAGAGAGAGAGAGAGAGAGAGAGAGAGAGAGAGAGAGAGAGAGAGAGAGCTGGAATACCCTCTTAAAGTGGAACAACTTTTACTGATTACTTATTATGCATGTGTTGTAGGTGTCGATGTTGTTTACAGAATGGTATAGGATATGTGAACTTCCTGGTCCCAACGACACAGCTTCTGCACACTTCATCGTACAATTGCATCAGAATGGGCTGCTTAAGGGGGATGATATGACAGATCGGTTTTTCCGCCTGTTGATGGTGGCATTTCTTTCTTCATGCGTGTTACTCCCTCCTACCTATGGCTGGGATTTTCAGTTTAACCTCTGCTTTTCTCTTTTTCCCAGGAATTCTCCGTTGTACATTGCTTATCCAGTGAGGTGATTAATTCAGGCGCACTGCAATCTCCTCAGCAGCAGCCGTCCATGTCATTTCTCGCGATTGATATTTATGCAAAGCTTGTCTTCTCAATCTTAAAGGTTGTAAACTGTAGAACTCTTTTTCTTTCTCTTCTTCTGAGTAGTTATCTTACTGATTTAGTGGGTTGTTGGAACAGGGATCAAGCAAACTTTTTCTTCTTTCTAAGGTGTGTAATGAACTAAGACATTAAATGTTGTCTGTCTCCCTCCTTGCCCTTTTTAATTCTATGATGGTTGTCTAAAAACTGCGTGTTGCTTTCTCGCAGATTCTGGCAGTCACGGTCAGATTCATTATAAAAGATGCAGAGGAGAAGAAGGCGTCTTTTAATCCAAGGCCATATTTCAGATTGTTCATCAATTGGCTACTAGATCTTGGCTCACTGGAGCCTGTTACAGATGGTGCAAATCTCCAGGTGTTTGTCACTTTGATTTACTTCTCTCTCTCTCTCTCTCTCTCTCTCCATTTTGGGTGCAAAGATGGGTCAAGAGGCTTTTCTCAGTCAATTAGTTTCTATATTAGAGTGGTCTTGATCTTGTTCTTATTATTGGCTTTGGTGTTTGCATTTGTCGAAAAAGCTGTGCAAACAAGGTCACACGAAATGAAGAATTACAATTACTTGAATCTTGCATATATTTCCTGCCTAAGCAAGTCTTCTCACATAAGCAAATTGAAACACACAAGTCTTCTCATATATTTCCTGCATAAGCAAGTCATCATCTCTTTTTTTTCACTTTTTAGTAATCGATTAATGAATGAAGGTGAAAGACAGTTCACTAATTCATCATCTTGCTTGATAATCTTTTTTTTTTGTAAAGAAACAAAGCGCTCAATTTAGATGAATATTAAAATCTTGATTCTCAGTTTAGATCTTTTATTAATGATGCTCGTATTTTCTTTGTGTGTACGTATTGGACACTAGCGGTGCCTGCATGCCCTTGTGATGTCCAAATAATTTTTGCTTGAACATGGTCCTAGTTTGTTTAATTGTTTCAATCAAGTATTGTCAATTTTTTGTAGGGTTGAGTTTTGAGAAAGGAATTGTAAGATATGTGGTTATGGTTTGGACATGGATAAATTCTAGCATTTTGTTTTTTTGCTTGGGTGAAAATTGATAATTGGTTGGTATGTTTTGAGTACAGTCATGTCTATGTGACTAATACTACTTCTATTGCAGATTTTGACTGCTTTTGCCAATGCATTTCATGCTCTACAGCCCCTCAAAGTTCCTGCATTCAGGTTAGACTAAGAATTGTCTAGTTATGGTTGATGGTTAGCTGAATTGCAGTTTAATGATAATTTTAGCATTGGAATAGTATTTGTTTCTAAGCAAGCATGTAAACTATTTGTGTTTTGTGTTGGTAAGGAACTGATATTGCTGAATTTCTTAAAAATTCCTGTTTGTGGAAAATGGACATTTAGCTAACAAGTGATCATTTACTTGTTTGCTTTTTGGAATCTTTATTTGAGAATTCTGAGATCCCATATCGACTAGGTACTTGAGTGTTATTGTTATTATTTTTGCAAGTCACTATCACAAATCATATCTTTAACAGACACGTTAACCTTGCTTGTGAATGATGTCTGAGCTGATTAAAGTTACGTTGGTTTAAGTCAAACTTGATTGAGTTTGAAGCTGACTTGAGCTAAGGCCACGTTTTTGTTACCTTCAAATATGTAGCTATGTATGTAGTTTTAAATGGACAAATATGTAGCTTATTTGTGTATTATTGCAAGATAAACACCCAGAGGTTCTTGACTTAAAACATCAGCGATGATATGTCTTGTACTAGAGATTTGAATTTGTTTACGTTCTCTTGTGTCCCTCTGTTAAATTACTCTGGGCTTGGGTACCTTCTTAGACACTTTCAGTCATATTAAGATATAAAAAATACAAGATGCAGTAGGTTTTTTCCATGTATGTGTATACCAAAGTTGGCAGAGTATTTTGTTCTCAGTTGGCTTTTAGTGGCTTCGCATCTGTGTTTCACTGGAATGAATTTGATCTGTTATTTTTCTTGATGGTTCATTTTTCATCACATATATTTGCTTTTATACTCCTTTTGTTCAATTGTATGCCCGTGTATTATTACTATTTAATTGGTTATTATGTGGAAATATTTCTTCAGTTTTGCATGGCTGGAGTTGGTTAGTCATAGGAGCTTCATGCCAAAAATGCTGACCGGTAATGGTCAAAAAGGTTGGCCTCATATCCAAAGGTTGCTTGTAGATTTGTTCCAATTTATGGAGCCTTTTCTGAGGCAATGCGAACTAGGAGAATCGGTTTGTCTTTATCTCTTAATCAATTATCACTTATTTGCTCCCAATTTGGTTGTCGCCTAGAAGTTCTGACTTCTTCACTTTTTTTTGTTGTAACCAGGTTCGCAAACTCCATAGAGGCACACTTAGGGTGCTTTTAGTGCTACTTCATGACTTCCCTGAGTTCCTATGTGACTATCACTTTACCTTCTGTGATGTTTTCCCTCCAAGTTGCATACAGATCCGGAATATCATTTTAAGTGCATTTCCACGTAGCATGAGGTTGCCAGATCCATCAACTCCAAATTTGAAGGTCTTGTAATCCCCATTTTCTCTTTGAACTTTGTGTTAAGGTTAAGGAACATTAAGTTGACATTGATCCATTGTCTTGTGTTTTTCAATGCAGATTGATTTGCTTCAAGAAATAACTCAATCGCCACGCATTCTTTCAGAGGTTGATGCAGCCCTAAAAGCAAAACAGATGAAGGCTGATGTAGATGAATACCTTAAGGTCTCTCCCCCCCCCCCCCCTCATTTTATTTTAGTTGTTTTCAGATAAAGCTGCACAATCGGCACAAGTGCACACAATTTTAAATTTTTGTTCTATATTCATTTATTTATTAGTATCCAATCAAATTTTCTGCAGACAAGGCAACAGAGTTCTCCATTTTTATCTGAATTAAAGGAGAAGCTACTCCTCTCACCTAATGAAGTTGCCTCTGCCGGCACTCGTTACAACGTGCCATTAATCAATTCCCTTGTACTGTATGTCGGAATGCAGGTACTTTAAATTTGAAACTTCGAAATTCATGTTTACAACCGCATTAACGAGTCATTAATTACATACATGTTCTGGACTGAGATTGAACATATAGATTGGAGTTTCAAAATTAAGTTTTTGTTCAAAACAAGTTGATTCTAAAACACGACAAGCATTATCTTATCATCTTCATATGTGCATATTTATATTTTTCTTCTTTCAATTTTTGTTTGTTTAGATATAAGCCGTTGTGTGCTGATTCTTATGTTTGGGCTATTAAATTACAGGCAATCCAGCAGTTGCAGGGACGAACTCCCCATGCACAATCGGCACTAGCGGTATTTTCTGTTGGTGCTGCTTTGGATATTTTCCAGACACTAATTGGGGATTTGGACACTGAAGGGCGTTACCTTTTCCTAAATGCTGTTGCAAACCAACTACGTTATCCCAATACTCACACACACTACTTTTCCTTCATCCTTCTTTATTTGTTTGCAGAGTCAAACCAGGCACGTATAAACAAACGTTTACTCAACTTAATTTTATACTTGCAATTAACTTCAATTTCCCTTATCAGTTTAAATAATGGAACAATTATTAACATACGTCTCATGTAACTGAGTATTTATATTTTGACATGGCAGGAAATTATCCAAGAACAAATTACAAGAGTCTTGCTAGAGCGCCTTATTGTTAATAGGCCTCATCCCTGGGGACTTCTCATTACTTTCATTGAGCTGATCAAGGTATTCTTTTATTACTTTGATTGTGTAATATTCTCTCATATTATTAGTGGCTTGCGATTAACTGAATCTTTTGTCTTGTCATTGCCAGAATCCAAGGTACAATTTCTGGAACCGGTCATTCATAAGATGTGCGCCGGAGATTGAAACACTTTTTGAATCAGTGTCAAGATCTTGTGGAGGACCAAAACCAGTGGATGAGAGTATGGTCTCAGGCTGGGTGTGATTGTCCAGAAAGACAGTCCTGCTTGTTAGTTTTGTGTAGGCTAGCTATCTCGCAACTAACCATTTAAAATGGGGACTATTTACACTCCACTCCACTCCATTTCATGTAAAATTCTCTACTTTCTGTACGGTGGTAACCATATTTACATTGCTGCTTCCTAATTCTTAATGTCAGATGATAGATTTCAAATGACTATGGTGGAATATGTACTTGTTTCCGGAGCTTCAATTCATCCTTATATTAACACAACTAGGAAGTATTGATGGTTGGAGATCACGTCAGCTTTTAATATCTGAATTTTACAAAACTGATGTAAATGCAACAATATTCGCAAGACCCAGATGCAGCGGACGGACCTAGGCTCAAACTGAAAAATAATTTTTTTTTGGTTTAAATACGTTTTTACACCCTCGGTGTTTTGCTTTTACCCCCTGCAATTTTTTTTTTAAAAAACACCTTGCAAAATTCACTTTTTTGCTTTCAGTCCTTCTGTTAGCCGGACGTTACAAAAACGTCTATGTGGCTAACAGATATCTGAGTTGGCTTTTTTTTTTCTAATTTTTTTTATGTTGATTGAAACAGCCATGTCATTATTTTTTATTTATTCTTTAATAAAAAATTGCTTCATCTCTCTCATCTTCACCATTCTTCTCTTCCTCTCTCTTTCCCCCTCCGTTCACCCCCCTCTCTCACCTCGCAAACCACAACCACTGTACTGGCCACCACCTCTCCTCCTCCACCTCTATGAAACCCTAACAGGCAACTAAACATCTGAAACCCTAATTTTTCCTACCCCTAATCTCCCAGAAAACAAATGTTCAACAATTTAGAACCAAAATCCATCATCCTTCAAAGGATCTTCAAGATCTGAGTTTTCTGGACCAGATCCTTCAGAACCAGATCCTTCTACCTTCGTTATACTCCCTCCGTCTTGCTACCATCGCAATCGCACCACCACCTGCGTGACCCATGGCAGCCACACAACTATCACCACGTCTTCGTTACTCTCTGTTCGTGAGTTCCAGATTGAATTCAAACCCAGATTGAAATCAAAATAAAACCCAAATCGAACCCAGATCGAACCTAAATCGAACCCAGAAACCCAAATCGAACCTAAATCAATACAAACCCAAATTGAACACAAAACCCAAATCGAACTCAGATCGAACGTAAATCGAACCCAGAAACCAACTCATTCTTCGGAAAGAATGAGAGGAGAGGAAGAAGAAGTGAGCGAAGGGGAAGGCGAACATAAATCGAACTCAGAGAAAGAGAAGGCGATGAGAGGAAGAAGAGAAAAGAGGGAGAGAAGAGAAGAAGAAGTGATCGAAGGGGAAGAAGAAGAAGCGATGAGAGAAAGAAGAAGTGATCGAGGGAGAGAAGAGAAGAAGAAGCGATGAGAGGAAGAAGTGATTGAAGATGAAGAACAGTTCGCAAGTGGGTGTGGTGGTGGAGGGCAAGTGTGGTGTGGTGAAGATGCGTTGTTGTGCATAAAAAAAATTAAAAAAGAAAAAAAAAGCCAACTCAGATATCTATTAGTCACATAGACATTTTTGTAACGTTTGGCTAACAGAAGGTCTGAAAGCAAAAAAGTGAATTTTGCAAGGTGTTTTTAAAAAAAAAAAATTTTGCAGGGGGTAAAAGCAAAATACCCCCTATTTGCAGGGTGTAAAAACGTAATTAAACCATTTTTTTTTTACTTAATCTCTTGAAATTTTTGCACTTTGAACCCCCAATTCTTTTTGCTTAAACAGTTAAAGACTAAATTCTCAATTTACTTTTTGAACTTATATTCTCTTTTCGATTTTATTCTTGAAGCGTATACAATAATACAAGTAATCTCTATAGTTTGTGAAAGGGAAAAACTTACATACAGTGCCTTAAGGTTTACCAGTACAACCAATATCTATCGATTTTATTCTTGTAGTCTTAAACTGTACTGAATATTTACTATGTTTATATAATCTAGAGAGGAGATGATGCGTAAACTTGAAGCCTATAAAAACATTTTGTCGCTAAAAAAGTAAGAATATTTGAAAAAGAATTAAACAATATTTTTTCAAGGTGAATTCTTAAGTACCTACTTCATAATGCGTGGCACCAACATCTAGGTGAGTTGTCAAAACAATAAGAGCTGATGTGTTTAAATGTTGCCAACTCATTTAGCAATAGTCAATTTTGAGAAACTACAGATTTACCCTAATTTTTGTGCCTTAATTTCTGCTCAGCCCATATTTCATTCTCTCTTCTATTCTCCTCTCCCTAATTGAGCCAACCGGTATGACAAGTCTCACCTAACTGAGCTAACCACTCGTCAATACAAGTCGAGACCACCGAGCCAACCACTAGTCAATACAAGTCTCACTTCATACATATGTCACTAAACTAATATCTTAAGAAACCGATAATTGAAAGTTGATAATTTGAAAATTATTTGAGTTTGAAAATTCAAATTACTTGATTTTAAAATTTCAAAATATAAATTCAAATTTATAATTTAGACTTATTAATATTTATTTAAAACATTAAAAGATAATGTATTAATTTCTTATTTTATTTTTTATATTTTTTAAGGCTAAGGTGATTTCTCCATATTTATTAATAGACTAAGGGTAATAAAAGACTTCATTTTTTTTTGGTAATAAAAGACTTCATTTTTTATGATGAGGATAAAAGGCTTTTTTAGAAGAATAAAAAATGTTAGTAAAAAAACTTTCCTGGTAAAATTAAAAGAATCGCATCAAGGGCATGGTACTCCAAGGGAGGGATCTTGAGGACAAGTTGTTATGGAACAAAAGTAGAGATGGCCTTTATTCCGTTAACTCTGCTTACTACGTGCGTATGAATGAATTGATTGATAATTTGAAATTTCGAGCCCCGAGTGAGTGGAATTTAATTTGGAAGCTAAAAATTCCTCAAAAGGTAAAGATTCACTTGTGGCGTTGTGCTAGAGGAGTTCTTCCTAGTCGGTTTAATCTACGCAAGCGTCATGTCAACTGTCCGGTGGAGTGTCCGTGGTGTGAAAATGAGGAGGAGAGCGATTGGCATTTATTCATGGGGTGTTCTCAAGCTGAATCCGTTTGGCGACAAGCCGGTCTTTGGAGCACAATTCAACAATCCCTACAAGCTGGAGCTGCTGATTTTAAAACTGTTGTTTTTAATTTTCTGCAGGCAGCATCCGATACTTATAGGAATAGCTTTGCAATGATCATTTGGTGCATATGGAAGAGGAGGAACGAGAAAGTTTGGGAGAACACGGTGCGGCCTATTCGAAACTCTATCAGCAGCGCGTTGGAGCTTTTGTATGGCTGGCAGCATGCGCGCCGTCCAACCTGTGCAGTAGGGTCTCGGCCAGCAAGTGATTTCGTGAAGTGTAATGTCGACGCGGCTTTGTTTGACGATAATAGGTACGGTATTGGTCTTTGTATCCGGGATAGCAAAGGCTCTTTCTTTAAAGCGAAGTCGGCATGGTTCTATGGAGCACCACCACCACAGGAAGCAGAGGCATTGGGATTATTATTAGCAGTCACTTGGTTACAAGAATTAAATATCCGAGTTACCATCGAGCTGGATTGCAAAGCAGTGGTAGATGGCATCAGAGGTGTATGTAATTCTGTTACCGAGTTTGGCTCAATTTTACGTACTTGTAAGACTTCATTATCTATGTTACAAAACTATACGGTTAGTTTTATTCGGAGGCAAGCCAACCTTGTTGCTCACACCTTAGCTAGAGCATCAAGGAGTTTCGCTAGCTCCAAAGTTCATGATTGTAGTCCGATTTGTATTTCCACTTTGATTATGAATGAAATGAGTTAAGTTTTCCTAGGTAAAAAAAAAGGCTTTTTTAAATTTGATCGGCAACACTAAACAATCCGAACTTGAGAATGGATGTAATGGATTATAATTGATTGGCAGCAATAAATAAAAATCAATCTTGGTAATTAATGAAAGAAATCAGAGAAAATTGTGATACTGAAAAAATAGAAATAACAATCTTAATAGTACTCACATTTTTTAGGTGGGGGGCAACTAAGTTGCCACGTTTTTTCAATTCATCCTTACACCCCTCCGTCCCATTTTATTTGTTGTTTTAATATTTTTTTCCACTTATATCCCTATTTATTATGAGAGCTTTTTACATATAATAAATGAATCACATTTATTTATGTAGAGAGATAAATGATTAAATAGTTAATTACCCTTAACCATTTGGTCATGGGTTCGATCCCTGTGCGTATGAAAAAACATTTGTTGGGAGAGGTCAACCCCTTAAATTGATCTCAGATATTAGTCTCCACAGTTGTCGTGGAGAATACATTGGTTTACCAAAAAAAATACTTTTTAAAAATCTAGACACCTAATCATTTGTTTAAGGGGTGTGTCAAAACTTCTTAAAGTGAATAGAAAGTGGGATGGATGGAGAGTAATAACATAACTGGGAAGTATTGTTGGTTGGGGAAGGGGAGATCACGTCAGGTTTCAATATCTGAAATCTGAATTTTACAAAAATGATGTAAATGCAACAATATTCGCAAGACCCAAATGCAGCACAAATTGAAAAATAAATTATTTCACTTAACCTATTGTATAAACTTCTATTTTGACAAAAAAAACTTTTATTTTGATCGAGTTTGAAATTTTTGTACTGAACAACAATATTTTTTCCACCATAACCCAGAGCTGGCGAGATCATATATATATATATATATATATATATATATATATATATATATATATATATATATATATATATATATATATATATATATATATATATATATATATATATATATATTAATAGTACAATGAAGCACAAAAATTCTAGTTTTTTTTGGGAGACAATCTATAATAATGCGTTGACATTACAGTAAGTGCCATGAAGTATCTGAGTGGGAGGAAGTGTGAGTGTCAGATATCCGAAGCTGTTGAAACTTCTTCATGGTTGATCTCCTTAAGTTGAGCTTTTGCTTTTCTGCTTTTTCCCTAACCGAGTATATTTTCTTTTGAGTCTTCACAGAAGCAATTATTTGTTTTCTCTCAAGCTCATTCTACAATCATTGAAAACATATAAATTGTTCATTCTAAATTAATGGTTAAAAAAAAAAAAAGCTAAAGGATGAAATGCATGCATGCCTGAATTTTATCCATGTGGTCCATGGCTTTTCTGGTTTGGTTCAATTCCCAATTATTGATGGCATCTTCTTTCCTTCTCAAAGTGTGCATGAGCTGATGATGCTTGGCCTTGTTACGCGCTTCCTCTGCTTCTAGTTTCTTTCTTCTGATTTCGTTCAAGAATTCGTCGTAAGGTTTGAGTCTGTGCATGAGTGTAGTGCGTTGTTGAGAGTTGGATGTAATTAGGTGAAGAGGACTTTCTTCTCTAACTGAGGGTAATACTATGTTGTATAGTCGTCGTTGATCTGGAGTCCTAAGGCATACCGCTGAGATTCTGAGGTCTTGTTCTGGTTCTGATGATGAATAGAAATCAGCAACCAATGAAGGGATAATTAAGAAAAATATGAGAAGTTAACAAGGGAAGGAAGGGAACCTGTATGATGATGATGATGGTTGAAGGATTTGCAGAACTTATTGGCATGTTCTAACCATTCATCAATATCAGAGAAGCAGTTGTTGTTGTTGTCAATGCCAAACCTCTGAGATGAGAGAGAGAAGGAGAGAAGAAGAAATTGAAATTCAAGAATATAAGAATGCAAGAAGATAAGGAAAGTAAGTAACCTTGTTTCTTGGAGTGGAGAAGTGGGTGGCATTATTATTATTGTGGATGGAGGAAATAGGAGGAGGAGGAGAGGGAAATGCGATGTTCAACGTTCTTCCTAAACAAGATGATGAAGAAGAAGAATCGGATTGGTAGTAATAATGGTTCTTGTTGGAGCGATAATAATTGGACATCTTTTCTTTTCCACTTTGATATGATTCCCTCTCTGCACTGCACTGCACTGCACTGCGCTGCTGCCCTTCTAAATATTTCTCCTCCTTGTTACAAAACAGACTACATACATTCACATGCGATTTTTCTTTTTATATTAGTTCCTTTTTATGATGTGTCTTTGGGAATGATAGGATCAACCTTCCCTTTTTTGATCGACCTTCCCTTTTTATTCATGAGAAAAGTTGAACTCACAAATGAGAGAGAGATACTATGCATAATCCAATTTATCCACTTCAAATTCCGGATATAACAACTTATAAGTATTTGATTGGGTTGGTTGGGTTTAACAACTATATATCTTCATCTTTTGTTCTTATTTTGCATTCAGAACTTTAACTATGATATTCTTTCTTGTCCATTATTGTTATTACGGATTAAAGCCCCAAATAAATAAATAAATATAATAATACCACAAAAAGTACTAGTTATTCATACATCTAACCCATTCATTATTGATATTTAGTTGAAGCTCTCCAAAGATTTCAAGTTACACAAGATGTCCCATTTTTCAAATTCAATATGCATGCATGCATGAATCTTTTAGACTGCCTGCTGAAGTTGATTAGAGTTCTCCGGTTGATTATCCAACGGCATGTATTGCGCCATTATTGCCCTTATCTCATAATCCATATATCTCTGCATCCACAAAATTCATTCATTACCATTTTTTGTTTGTTTGTTTGTTTGCTTAATAACAAAACATTAATTACAAGTGAGAAAGAAGAGTACCTGAATTCTGTACTTGTAGAATGCATATCCCCCAGCGCCACCAATAGCCAAAATCAGAATAACCATCCAAAGAAAGCCCCCACTAGTCACTGATGCCGCATATTTACCAATACACATGTCATTTTCATGCATATAGAACAAACCATTACTGCAGCTGCATTCATAACTCCCCCACGTATTTTTGCAATTGCACTCTGGGCACTGGCAAGCCAATTTCTCTTTGCACTCATCCACATCTGCAAAACAATATACTCTACAATCAGCTTTGTACTGTAGGATTCACTCAACAAGCTGCAATCTGGTCCTATTTAGAAGGCAAAAATTGTAGTTTTAGTTTCATTAAATAACTGATATATTTGCTTATATTCAAGAAACTTAAAACTGTAAATTTTTCTTATAAATAAGACAAGAGGGAGTATCTGTCATGCACTGGATAACTGAATAGTTTTAGGATACCTTCACAAGATCGGACCCCATCACCTCTAAATCCAGGTGGACACTTACAACCTTTTGTGTGGTCATCCTGCAATATCAAATAACAAACAAGGAAACAGTATTTTGTTTATTTTCTTAGAAGAACTTATAGTCAAAAGAATGTGCATACATGAGGATGCATAAGACTACTTACAATACAAGCAGAGTAAGCCCTGCCACCTTGGGCTCCCTTCCAACAACCCCCATTGTTGATTGCACACCTCAAAGCTCCAGTAGCTGTTCACAAATATTATTTCAACTTTCACTTCATATTTTGAAATTTATATATAGCATGGAATGGAGGTGAAGCAATTGATTTACCTTCACAGTGGGTGTATCCATCACCAACAAACTTCACATTCTGTACAATAGGGCATTCACATACTCTTCCTCGAAAAGTGTCCTATTATTATCACGTCACCAATTGAAATACAGTCATATGAACATTTAACAAAAATGTGGCATGAAGAAAGATTGAGTTAACTAAGTACCCTGCATGCAGTAATGTTAGCAGCTTTGTCCTGCCAACAACCACCGTTGTTTACCAAACACTCGTTTGTTTCCATGTCTGCAAAGATTAATCAAAGGAACCGCATATCAATTCTATTATCCAAGGGCTGCTTGCAAAAGACAAATAATTGAGGAGGCAGAAGAATGAAATAAGGACCTGGAGTTAAACAAATTGAAGGCTCAGTGGTCTCTTGGAAACTTGCACATATTGCCTTCAGTACTGCTCCTTTTGACAGCTTACCTAAAAGCAGTTTAAAACAAAAATTATTATATGACAGATCAAAGTTATATAGCCATAATTCAGGGAGTTAAATTGGGCGCATTATCAAAGTTTTTGGTCTCCACCACCACATTCGCAACCGTAGTTGTGGCGGCCGCATTGCATTTTTTGTGCAATTTTAATTTAAAACCTTGACTGTCAAGATATGTTGAAAAGGGTGTCACAAACCTCTATACTGTCTGTTGTTTATAATAAGAGTAGGCAGTATAGTAACATCACCACGAGAGCCTTTGCCAATCTGAAACCCAAGCAGAAACAAAACATCATCACTAAACAACAATAAGGTTTGATCAAAGAACAAGAACAAACTTCAAAAGAATACCATAGAAATGTTTTTTTCCTCCTGGAAGACCAACCTGTGCATCCTGTTCAGCCTTAAGAATAGGATTTTCAACATCTGCACGAGTATCCCCAATACATTCTTTCATCTTCTTTAGATCAACACCTGTCAAGTAAATGATTAAAGATTAATCTCCTTAATCATTGACAAGAACACTTCAATTAATCATTAATTAAGTTACTATGTTGAGCCAAATGAAAATGTTATGATATTTCTTGCTGCTGATAAGGCCAGGCAAACACCTACCAAGAGATGTAATAACTTGATCTGAGCATTGTTCAGTGTATTTATTCTCTCTCATTGGACAACGGATTGCAAAGTCAGTGACATAGTCCCACCATTGCCAAGGTTTACCACTTTCATTTGCGACTTTAAAGAAGCAAGCTTGGCGTAAGTTCTGAATAACAACATCTTTGCCATTGTATCCTCTACTGAAATCTTGCTCAGGATCAGGTGCACAGTATCTTCCATTATTTATGCACTGAGATATACACTGTTGACTTGAGATAAATGCTTCTGGACAGTACCAAGTTATATAGTGAGGTGTAAAGTGAGTGTATCCTTTTTGCTCAAGCAATTGAGCTGCCCCTTTAAAAGTCTTGAAAAAATTGATTTCAGTTTCACACTTAGGTCCACACTCATCATTGCTACTTGTCCAAAACTCATACTCAACTCTCTCATCAGGGTGTGGAAGTGCCTCTCTCCAATCAAGATTAACATTAACCATGGCTCCACTAGAGAGAGCCATCTTGATACTATCTCCAAGTGATTTGCTTATAAGGGCAGAGGGAATGGTAATCTTTTCAATATAATCATCATCATTAGCAGCATTCCCTTCTTCAGGAGTGTCCATGGTTATCAATGGTTCTATCCTATCATCTGCAACAAGAATAGCTGCTGCTCCACCATTCTGACCATTCCATGCCTTTAAAGTGAAGTAGCAATCTAATGTTGCAGCCAATGATAAGATATGATATGATGATTGTGTCAGCAAACAAAATAAACCCAGAATAATTAAACATCTATGAAGCAAAGACACAGGCAAAAGCCAGACACCGACACTAACAAGTAAATACCGATAATAATTTGAAAAAAACAGAAAAAATTTAAGTGTTGGTGTCGGTATCCCACACGACATGACATGTGTCTCACACCAGACTAGTCTTCAATTAAAAGTGTTTTTACCTATGAACCGACACACATGTACACCTGACAAGACACGTAGACATCCGTAATAATTGAAAAATGTATATGATTGAAGTGTTAGTATCGGTGTCCGACCCAACACGTGTCGGACACCAAACACGTCTTCAACCTAAAGTGTCAGAGCTACATAGTTTAACATAACATAATAATTAAAAAGGCGAGTAAAGTGCAGGTGGCTGACCTCCACGATCAACAAGAAGAAAGGTGGGGAAACCTCCTGGCTTGGAAGACAAGGAATCGTCAAATTTGGCGCATCCATTATGATTAAGCTTTGGGTAGACGACAGTGCCAATCATGGTTGCTCCATATTTTGGGACACCGAAGTTCCCAATTGCACATTCATATATACCTCTCAAAGATTTTGGAGAACTGATTTTCAAATTGTTCTTTTCAACCACAAATCTTCCCAAACAACACTCACAAAGCAAAATCCAAACGCACCACAAAACACTCAGTTTTGTCCACATTCTCATGCTAAATCAGAAAGATCTCTCAATCAATCAATAAACGACGACGACAAAAAAAGTAAGATGCGTGGGTTAAATGAAGGACTTAGGTTAGTGTAATGGTAATGTCGATGCTAATGCATGCAGAGGAAGGAATTAGGAAGGAAAAAAAAGAATGGGATTTGTTTTGTGGTTGATGCATGAATGCGTTGGAGAAGAGAAGAGAAGAAAAGAGAAAAGCATCAAAACCAAAAGGCGGAAGAAATGGGCAATGGAGTGGACGTGTTAGTTAGTTAGTTAGTTATATTCAATGGTAATGCAATCATCATCACCGTACAAATACAACTTCAGTGGGAGCAAGGAACCGTATCTAATCCAATTATTAATTAATTAATTCCTATATAGCAATATATTTAACTAACTAAGGTTTCAATACCAAGTTAGTTTTTTGATCCAGAAGTTTAGTTTACATACTCCTACCTTTTCAAAATTCTTAGTCTTTCCTGGAAAAAATTTATTGCACTTGGCAGTCACTTACAATTGTATTATTTTTTATTTTTTATATGATTTTTATTGTTGAACAGTCACTGGCCTAATTAAAAAAAAAATTAGATATCTATATTCTAATTTTATCATTCATTAATGGCTTAAATACTTGTTACCCCCTGCAAATATAGCCATTATCCATTTACCCCCTGCAAAAAAAAAAACATTCAAAAAATACTTTGCAAAATGTAAAATTATCCAGTTGCCCCCCTGCTGTTAGTTTTACCCCCTGCTGTTAGTTTTGGCTGCCATTTAACTAGAAACACTTAATATTTGCAGGGGGTAACTAGATCCCACTTAATATTTGCAGGGGGGTAACTAGATCCAAAATGGCAGCCAAGTCAGCATAGACTTAACGTTGTTAGCTAAAAATAACAGCAGGGAGGTAACTGGATAATTTTACATTTTGCAGATAATTTTTTGAATATTTTTTTTTTTGCAGGGGGGTAAATGGATAATGGCTATATTTACAGGGGTAACAAGTATTTAAAAAAATACTTGTTACCCCTGTAGGGGGGTAAATGGATAATGACTATATTTACAGGGATAATTAATTTCATAAGTACACGTAAATAATACCATTTAAAAAAATTAAAAATAGGGGCAGCGAAACTACTATCTCTTGAATTAGATCATTCTATGTTATAATCCCAGTAATTTAATCTCATTTTTTACATGCGAATTTTGAGCTTTTTCCCTTGCAAGAAAAGATTAATAACAAATTCTGAGGAACTGTGTAAAAAATATGTATGATTGTCTTTTTTTATTGTAATTTTTGTTTCTATCTGAGAAACTACATGATTGAAGAAACAAAACACTTGATTCATTTGGAATGGACTAGTCTAGAAATTGTGTTGGGTGGGATGGGGTGATATCTTTCTAGAAGCAGGGTTATTCCACCCAAAGAACTTGAAGCCGGGGTAAAAAGCCACAATTTAAGAGACTGCAACTGAAAATGTAAGATTGCAACTGAAAATGTAAGAGATTGCAAATTGAAAATTTGCAGATAAGACTTCCGGAAATTATGCTATGAAGAGCCCCAAAGAAAAGAAAAGAAAAGAAAATTTGGAAGGCATATAAATAAGGATGTTAGTCATCTAAAAGTAAGGTGGGGGATCACTCTATCACATCTGCTTTTGATCTAATGATAATGAGATGACACTGCCTCTTTTTGTTTCCCCATTACTAACTGACACTTCCCTCATCCAAAACCATTTGGTATTTACGTATATTTACAGACCTCTTGCAAGAGATGTCATATGTCATATGAAATATGAAACACTAATGTACAAATCTATGATTATTCTCGTTTATCTTCTTCAATATCTTCTCCAAATGTAAGATCCACGGCGCTAGACCCTTTTCTTTCCTTTCGCTCCAGCTTAGCTGCCACATCCACAGTCATCTTTGCTACGTTACTTGTCAGAGAGATACCCTCTTCATCAAAGTCATCTGTTTCCTCTAAGTATGCATATCTAGCAATTAAGATATAAAGGCAATCAGTATTTTTTCAGGTACACACAGGCACAAAAAGATTGCCATATAACATTCAGTCCTAGTGGATCAGGAACAATAGGAAGAAAATGAAACAAATCGAATGATGGAGGTAAAAAATAACAAGATTATTTCAAAGGAATTACTAATTCCGATATACAGAGACACAGTGGAGCTTTTCTGCAGTCTTGAATTTTTCCATGCCACTTTTGGGTCCAATAAGCAACAAATACCTTCTGCACAACTCTCAAGATTTACCATAGGGCTAGGGATTAGTACAGTTGGTGCATTAAGCCCTTACTTATTTTTTACATGGATCAAATGACACCCTAAATCTTGTCATAAATGATATCTAAAGACTGAAGTTTCGCAAAAGGTATTTGTTGCCAATTGGACTCGAAAGTGGATTGAAAGGTTCAGCTAACTAGAAATTAGGCATTTAGTCAAAAAGAAAGAAGTCTGTACTACTCCCCGCTTTCCTAGTAATGAACTAATTGATCAATCAATACAAAATAAATAAACCCATCAAGGCATGATAAAGCAGTGTGCAAGTGCAAGAAGCAGCAAGAAAGAGAAAGATTTAGTTTTCCATTAATAAATATTATTTTTTAACAAATAAAATGTATTAATATTCATAATTATCAAAATAGCTTGTGTTATTTAAGTTAATTAGGAGATGACAAAAGGAGCTTTTATATATGAACAAAACCTATGACGTTAACTTGCACTGTTACACATGATCGGAGCAGGTTAGTCTTCCTTGACTCAGGTTCGCATGAGCACACAAACTAGTGACTACAGGACTAGGATTATCCAGACCCAAATATACATTTACATAGTTAAAAACACGACTTCAAGCAGCAGTCTAAAACACACACTGAAAGTAATAAATTGATACCTAAATCAAGTGATACCTAAATATTCCCACACCATGTAACATCCTTCCGATACAATAATACAGAAGGCCACCAGTCTACTACTTGCCATATACTTAGAAATGGCCATGCACACACTGAGGGTTATAGTTTTATTACATCATCATCTGAGTGAAATATTTTTTTTTCTTTCCACTGTTCCATAACATACATCTAAAAGTTTACAAAACAAACAAGGCCAATCAACCACCAACCTGTGCAGTATAAAATAAATGCAAGTTTGCACTGAAGTGGAGAAAATAGATAAGAAAACATTAGCAAACATAGAAATGTAGCCCCAAAACAACTTTTGTTATTACAACTTACATGTAACAACTAACAAAAACTAGCACCGGGTCAGCATTCCAAGAGAAAAGTTTATCATAATATTAGAACAAAACTATCAAGTAGCAGTTGCTTTTATATCAGCATTCACCAAAGCCATGGAATGGACATACCTAGTAGGGTTATGAGAAGGAGCCCAAAGGACACATATCACCACCAGGAGAGCATATGAAAGCAGGGACCAGAAAGCTGGAATAATCCAAGCAATTTGCCACAGCTCGCTCAAAGGATCAGTAGCATTGAAGTACAGCTGGTTGAATACATCAACAAATACCAGTTAGCAATATTGACTGACATTAAAGTAATATCAAAAAAGCAAAAAAAAGGAAATATTTGGATACTCCAACAGAGAAAGCACATCTAATTTCAACTCTAAAACTGTTTATTTCTATACATATAATGTTTTTTTTAAGAACTACCTCAAAGCCAATCCATGCAATTGACAGCAGCACCGACACCGCAAGGGTATTCGTAAATTTTCGGTAGAGCTCCAGTTTAGCCAAGTTTCTCCTTGTCTGTATTCAAAAACAACAAAATAGAAAATGAGAATAACCAGAAATGTTATGCCTAACTCACATCTTTGTCAATGTCCACAAAAGCCCATATGCGAGTAACCCATTCCCAATAAAAACACATAAAATCTTGCTATCCTAACATGAGAAAAACATATATCAATTCTAGTTATAAAAGCTAGAGCTAATACTAAGAAAGCATTCCAGAGCAATAAGAATAGGAAAGAAATAGCTAATTACCTGCAGTTTCTCCAAGGTTTTAGATAAGGATGAGAAAATCCATAGAATGAAACAGGAGTCTAGACAAACAACAGGGAGGATCAAAAGCAACTTTGTTTTCCCAGAAAAATCATTGATGTTTCCCAAATGCTCAACTAGCTGAAATGCTTCACAGGCAACGAAGTAGAGCAAACCAAGAAGCATAATTCTGGAAGCAAACCCATGAGCACCAAGGGTAGGACGAACAACCCCATAGCCCATAGAAACAACCAGCAAAAGCAGCCTCGAAAGGGTCTTCTTAACAGAGGTGAAAGTAACTGCCCACATGGTAATCCCCATTGGCCTTCTTCCAGTAGCATTGAAATTAGCATACTCAAAATACCAAAGAGCCGTCTCACACATTCCGAGGGCAATAACGGCGGTTATATGATAATGAAGATGGACATGCACAACATCATTCTCCTTCCAGAATTGAATAAACCTCAAAAACCAAACAAGACCAAGAAAAAGGTATGCCAATGACATGAAACCGTACATGGTCATGAGAGGAGCCATCTTTCCAGGAAGATAACCGTTAGGGTTTCTCCATACGGTTGTTCCAGTAACGGTGGTACCTTTAAGAGTGGGATCGCAGAACATGAAGTAGAGATAGTACATACCAGTGGCGTTAATGTGAACGGTTTGGGGATCCATGTGAACAAGTTCATTAGTTCCTTGGAAGAAGGTTTTAATACGTTTGGGAAAATCAGGGTTATTAGGGTTATTTTGGATGATGACTTCGCCGAGGTTGCAATTATGATCCCTAGCAAGGTTAGGATCACAGCAAATTAAATCAGATTTAGGGTTAAGATGAGATCCACCGATTCTGTTTCTATCTTTGACTTCAAGAATGATTGCTTCAAGGAGACCGGTGTTCTGCTGCATCTGACCGTGGAGAGTGGCGGATTCCTTTGGTCTCGTGAAGGTTACAGTTTCAAATCTGATGAATGATGATTTGTGAGTTGAAGAAGAGGCGTAGATGGCTTCACTGCCACCGTGGAAGAAGAAAGCGTTGGAACGATGAGTGAAAGGTTCATTGGAGTAATGGTGGATTGAAGCATTGACGTTGACTAGAATCAGAAAAACGGCAACTGCACTAACACTCTTAAACCCCATCAATGATCAATTAACAAACAAACACTGCGTCGCCGTCGAGTATGATACACGGTGGTTATAAGGTTAGCTTGTGGCACTGTACTGGTTGGTAATCGTATTCTTTCTCCGGTCGGTCTCCACACTCACACTAACTTAGTCTCATTTTCTCCATTCACCTTTTTTTTCGTTCAAATTGAATTATATATTTTCCTTTCAATTTAGCTTTTACAGCTAATCAAATTGGTTTTTAAGGTAAAATTACAAATATTAATCCTAGCATTAAAATATAACTAGGATAAATATATTAAGGGATAGATGTAAATATGGAATGGTATAATCAATTTTGGAGTACCCTTAAGTGGAGTGTGACGTTCATGAGTTTAGTCGAAGCTTCTTAAGGATTGAATGAGTTTTCTGATCCCCACATCTAAGGGTTTTGCTTTTCCCACACCCCCTCCTACTCTTTCACACCCCTTAACAAATTTTATTCCAAAAATAACCTCGCGTGAGACGCTGCGAGGACGTGTTTTATGACTGTTCGAACGACCTTGTTCGAACAGGTTCGCATGACCTCATGCGAACAGTTTAAAAACGCCCAAAAGGGTGTGAAGTCAAAATTTAACACACTCGAACGATGTCGTTCGAATGTGTTCGAACGAGGTCATGCGAACAGGTTCGCATGACCTCATGCGAACAGGTGAAAAACGCCCAAAAGGGTGTGAAGTCAAAATTTAACACACTCGAACGATGTCATTCGAACCTGTTCGAATGCCCGTGTTCGAACAGGTGAAAATTCGTAAAAAAAAAGAGGTTTGGCCTGGCCTTTTGGTCTTTTCACACCCTTATGGGGTGTGTTTCGAGTAGGAGGGGGTGTGGGAAAAGCAATACCCCACATCTAATTACCCCCACATAGTTTGAAGGAAGATGGGTTATAACCTCTAGAAATTTCCCAACTTCCAGTTCAAATTTTTCAAACCACTCAATCTAGTGGGGGCCTCGTGGAATTTTATCCATGATCACATAACTCCTTAGCATTTACATGTTTGATCATAAGTAGGGGTGGGAATAGGCTAAGCTGGGCTGAGCTGTGCTTTGCATGGCCTAGGCTTGGCCTGCGATGAAAGTGTTAGGCTTGAGTCTGGCTTGTGGCCTATCGTAGGCTCATTTTTTATGTCTGGCCTGGCCTTATTGAAAGTCTACTAAGCCCTGAAAGCCTGTTTAAAAGCCTATTTTACCATTATTATTTACGAAAGCCTACGACCTATGCTTTTGTAAATAGAGTGTTGTATGCTTTTGTAAATAGACTAAGAAAATAATATGTTGGTGAAATTAAGTTCTATTTTATATGACATCCAATTTAAATTTTATTTTATATTATAAATTTTGTTTTTGACAAAATTTTATATTAACTTTAAATATGTCAAAAAATTGATGTATGTTGATATGTTTAAATTAACAGAAAATATTAGCAAATTGATGATTTAACACAATATACTAAATTTAACATAATAACAATAATATTAATAAAAGTATTTTTATATTTACTTAAATAGGCCGGCCTGTTAGGCCTAAAAGGCTTTTTCGATGGCCTGTAGCCTGGCTTTTTTAGCTAAATAGGCTTTTTAAAAAGCCTTAGCCCGGTCTACCTAAAAAAAGCCTGGTCTAGCCTGGGCCTGACGTAAGCTGGGCCGTAGGCCTTGTCGGACGGCCTGGCCTATTCCCACCCCTAATCATAAGATATGCATGTTTAGAATCCTATAGGTTAGGATTTGGAGCAGTCTTAGAATGAACCAATGCAAAAATAAGATTTTCAAATTAAGATTCTTGTGACGTTAATGTCCAATCTACATGGGTGTCTGCATGATGCAAACGCTACCTGACACTGTCATTGTCTGCAGCTTGACAGAAGGTGTTCTAGGGAACTTTATGCAAACATTTCATCATGCCACAAACAAGTTCTTACCCTTCTATAATAGGAGCTTTCACCACTCATTTTTACCATACCAAGCTCAAGAGTTATATTGGAATTCTGGCATGAGGGTTGTGCGACAGAAGAAAAGCGAGGCGTCAAAAGAAGTGTCTCATCTTCTCAGGATAGGAAAAGTGCGAGTAGCAGCTTGAGGTGTGCATCTAGCAGCTTCATCCTAAGTTGCTTGTTTGGACGATTTTCAGTCATGTGGGAAATTTGAACCCTATCCACTAAGGAAGACAGAGTTAGAAGAAGTGTATTAATAAATATAGGGCCAAATAAGTCCTATTAAATGTTAGTGAATTGTAACACTATATATAGGAGAGGAATTGCAATTTGCGATGGTCATAGTGTTTACTCATTTTCCCTATTGATATAGATTTATAATGACATAACCCATATACTTTTTCACTGAATTGCTTTATCGATTTGCATGTTGCTTTAGTTAGTTTGGTCAAGGGATACATTTCCATTAATTAAAAGCGGAAGTCCCAAGGTGGATTGTCCTTTTGTCTTGGGTGATTTCCGGCCCATATCTTTACTTGGATGCCTATATAAGATGGTGGCTAAAGTCCTAGCGACTAGGTTGGGTAGGGTGATGGATTCTTTGATCTCAGATTCTCAGTCTCCCTTCATTAAAGGTAGAATGTTGATGGATTGGGTGGTGGCTATGAATGAGATTGTTGATCTGGCTAGGAGATCGAAGAAGGAGTGTTTGATTCTCAAAGTTGATTTTGAGAAAGCATATGACTCTGTAAACTGGGGATTCCTGGATTATATGCTTTATCGATTTGGGTTTGATGTTACGTGGAGGAGGTGGATGCAGACATGTGTATGTTCAGGGAGGTTATCGGTCCTAGTGAATGGGAGCCCAACTGAGGAGATTCAGATCAGGGGGGCTTAAGCAGGGGGGGCCCTTTGGCTCTGTTCCTCTTTCTGTTGGTGGTGAGGGACTGAGTGGTCTTATTAGAAAGGCGTCTGAGATGGGCCTTTACAGGGGATTTGCTGTGAGGGAGTCTAGTCTTGTTGTGTCCCATATGCAGTATGCTGACGATACTCTCTTTATTAGGGAGCTGACAGTGCAAAATTTGTGGACTATATATGAAGACTATTTTGAGGTGTTTTGAGCTGGTCTCGGGTCTGAAGGTGGATTTTTCCAAGAGTAGTATCTTGGGGGTGAATGTGAGCCCTAAATTTCTATCCTTGGCGGCAGGGTTCCTTCATTGTAAGATAGGTGGGTTGCCTTTCAAATATTTGGGTCTTTCGGTGGGGGCAAATCCCCGTAGGGTGGCTACCTGGGATCCTCTAGTGGGTATCTTGCGGAGTTGGATCCGCTCATGGAAGAATAGGTTCATTACTTTTGGGGGTCGAATTGTCCTCCTAAATTCGGTCCTTAACAGTATTTCTATTTTTTTCCTTTCGTACTTCAAGATGCCCGTAGGGGTGTGGGGCGGGTGCTCAGAGAGGAGGAGGAGGATTCCTTGGGTGCGCTGGTCCAAAGTGTGTAAGCTGAAGAGTGGGGGGTCTTGGTGTTAACGACCTTAGGGCTTTTAATCTGAGTCTTCGGGGTAAGTGGCGTTGGAGGCTCCTCACTGGGAATTCATCTTTGTGGCGGGATATTATTGTGGCAAAGTATGGGGTGGGGGTGTCTAGGACACCTTTGTTGGCTACCTTGACTCCTCCAAGGATTGCTTCTTCTTGGTGGAAAGATATTTGTGTACTTGGCTTGGAATTTACAACGGATGGGGATTGACTGGGTGATGAGTGGTGACGCGGGTGGGAAATGGGCACTCGACCTCGTTTTGGCAGGACACTTGGGTGGGGACCCAACCACTAAGTAGGGCCTTCTTGAGGTTATTCCTGGTCTCCAGTCAGCAGGAGGGTCTTGTGGTTGATTTTGGGAGTTGGGTGGATGGGGCTTAGACTTAGAGTTTGCTGTGGAGGCGGAGGTTGTTCGTCTGGTGGGTGACCTCATGCTTCTTCTTCAACCAGTGGTCCTCAAGCCTGAGGTGGATTGCTGGTCGTGGCTAGGAGATGCCTCTAGCTACTACTTCGTAAAATCAACTTATACGGTTCTTACCGAGGATTCCTCAAATGTCTTGGGCATTTCAGATGACCAGGTGGCTATGCTGGGGCGTTTGTGGTGGAGCTTCGCGCCCCCAAAGGTTATTGCGTTCTCTTGGCAGCTCCTCATTGATCGGGTCCCCACTCAGGTGAATATCTGCTACGTCGTAGAGTTATCTCTGATCCATCTCTGGCTTGCTGTGCTATTTGTGGTGGTCTCCAGAAATCAGTCATTCATTTGTTCGTGGGGTGGCAGCTCCCTTTGCCACCGGATCTATTTTCTCTTCTTGTGCTATTTTGCGCTTTTGGTCATGGAGATAGAGCTAAGCGTGGTTTGAGTCTCATCTGGCACACTCTTTTATGGCTTTTTTGGGAGATGTGTAATGGATGGATATTTTCAGGCAAAACCCCAGATTTTGATCTTGTGGTGTCTAGGGTTAAGTCTCTCTCCTGGAGGTGGTTCCTTGCTAAGTCGAAGGGACCTCGTTGTATTTATTATGAGTGGCATGTTTCCCCGGTCTTGTGTGTCTCTCAGAATTAGTTTCGATGTGCTTCTTGCACTTTGTATTGGTTTAGGACACCCATAGTGTCCTAGTTTTGATATATAATATATACATACTTTTGCTTTTCAAAAAAAAAAAAGCAAAAGATAGTAACCAAAAGAGGGTTAGGTCTAACCTTTGCAGAAAGATGTGCCCACATTTATCGTTTGATAGTGCCTCGAATAGGATTGCCTCTAATATGAAGATATAGTAGTAACTAAGAAACAATTTCTTATTTCTTTGTATATTGAAAAGATAAAGATGATGTGAGAAATTGATGTACTAAACTACAAAGATGGAGCTCAAGCAAGCTCTTCTAATCCAACTTTGAGAAAATGATGGATTAATCAACAATTATATCTACTTACAATTAACCTTTCGTACTATATATAATATAATATAGCAATCCGGAAATAAAGAATTTAGAGAGTAAAACATATAAATACTCAACGGATGGATCATGAAAAGCCAACAAAAGTCTGAAAGAAATGATCAAGCTCAACAGAATCACACAAGAGACCGCAGATCATATCGGCATCTTCGTGATCAGATTCAAGCTTTGAAGATTGATCAGTGATATGCGTTTGGTAGGAAGATGAGGGAATTTGGTCCTCGGATGATGATAAGAAGGGGAAGTAGTACTGTTGTTTAGTTGGATTGTCAAAGCTAAGCAATATGGAAGTATCATGAGGAGAAGTTGGATCATCGAGTATGATATTAGAGTTGTTGTTGCAAATGTGGTGGCCGTAATAGGTGGTCTTATACAAAGGAGGCTTCTCTTGAATTCTCTGCACCTGTTTCGTTGCTTGGCATTTTTGTTCCAACTTGTGACTGCATCTGTAGTAGTTCCTTGTGTATTTGGAACTGAGGATTATTTTTTGGCCATACTTTCTCCATTGCTGTCCATCATCTGTTTGACTTTCTGTCACATTCTCCCAACTTGATGTTTGTGTAGTTTTTCTGCACACAACAATTCAAGTAATTAATTCCAGCTAGTTAGCAGCTGATTAATAGATTATAAAAACACATATTTTAATTTAATAAATAAAATAGGGCAATTGAAATTTGAAAGTCAACTGAGTTCATAAATTAGAAGAAGACTCTGCTCGAGAAATTAATCTCTGCCATTGCACTTGCACGCAGAGGATACCTAATTTATACTAAAAAAATAAATCAAAAGACTATATATATATATATATATATATATATATATATATATATATATATATATATATATATATATATGAATGAAAGTATAATTAATTAATTAATTACCTTTTTTTGTTGGATTGATGTCCTGGGGATGAACTAGTAGTCTTGGAGGAACTTTCTTGATCAGAAGATATAGCAGAACTAGTAATGAAGGGAAGATGCTGCATCTGAGATTCGTTAGTAGGAGTGGGTTGTTGTTTTTGGATGTCCAAGAGAAATAGGGTGTTTGTAAAGGAATTGAGCAAGTTGTTGACAAGATGTTGAGCAAGTAACTGATCAATAGGAGTAGAATTATTAACGAAGACTTTTAGAAGTTGTTCAGCAAACTCACGCCCTCTCACAACTTCCTCCATTAACGCCTTTCTATTATCCTCATCCATTTCTTGTTGATTACTATGTAGTATCTCACAATTCACTCACTAGGAGTAGTTGGTTGTATTTCCTTTTTTAGCCTACATACATTTGTTTATATATATATATATATATATATATATATATATAGTTTCTTTGGAGCTATCTATCTATCTATCTACTACCTGTATTCATTCATATTAGTGTTTCCTTTCCTCTTCCTAAGCTCCTTCCTATATTTATTTGTTTATATATTTAACCACCAAGTTGCAGACTCACTTGCAATTTAAATACCAAAAATATAGCCCTCCTTGTTGGATCTTGCCATGAAAGTTCACGTTCCACATGTAGATCTTCGCATCGGACGGCTAGCATTGTGAGGATAGACTAAGTGATGTCATCATGATTGTGTCATTTGATGACGTCAGCAGACAACTAATGTATATTTTTGACGATCTTGCCCTCCCAACCTGGTAAAAGACAGACAACGGGTAGTTGTTATTTATTCTCAGGCCAGGGTTATCGTTCATGCATATCTAGCTAGCTATTCCTTCTTTCATTCACACACTCTTTAAAGTCAAACAAGTTATTAGTAGTATTTGTTTTTGTGTGAGTACAAATGTGAAACTACAAATCATCCTTTTTATGGAATACTATCACTTATTTATTGTCTACACCGAAAACTACATTTCTCTTTTTTTACAAAACCTTGAGTTACATTCATTTTTCTTATTATATTTACACTACTCTCCACTTGGAAGATATATATACACTTCAATCTATTTTCATATAACCAAAATTCTTATGCACACTTTTTTACTATGTTTATAACCAAGATTATTATGAATATTTTTATGCTCCTACCCAAGTCATCCCAAATAATTTAGAGGTCATATTCAAATCTTAAAAATTGAGCCCCTAATTGTGTTCCAAAGATTACTCAGTTTTTTAGGATAAATTAAAATCCACATAAAAACGGTTATATACAGTTGGCGAACATATTCTATCACAAAAGTTGCGCTATTCTAATGGTTGGTCCTGCGCCCATTCACTATTGGTGTGTGGGTTCGAATCCCAACAGCTTTATGGTTTGGATCCTGAGACCAAAGGCTTAATCAAAGTCTGTGCAAACCACTGAGCCAATCTCTTATTTGCGAAATACACACAAGTCTTATAGTATATATTTTAAAAATTTCAAACTTTTTTGGGCCCTAAAAAATGGCACTGGGCTGGGGCCCTATGCGGTAGCATAACCCCAGGGCCGGCCCTACTTCTACCAGCCATAAACGGTGCTGACTAATCGCATATTCTGGAGGCAAGGGATCCCTCCCCCCTATTTTATAGTGTTGATCCCCAATTTCATCTATTTTTGTTAATAATTACAAACAATGAAAGACGGAGAGAAAATATGCAATAGCAATCATTCTCTCAACCCTAGCGTAGATAATGCTTTCCTCTTTGCTATAGTTGCCTCTCTCTAAATTTTCTCTTTATTATTCTCTTTCTTCTTATTCATATATAGGGTAGGGGTGGTTTTTGGTAATTTTTCACCTCGAATCACCCCCTCTGCACTGCCTGTTTCCTATATTTTTATCTAGTAGATCAATTGGTAGTGGGAATGCATTGAGCATGTACCTAAGCCTCAGCGTACATGGTTCGATTCCCACGGAAGGCAAAAACTCTACATGGGGGGTAGAGAAGATTACGAGTGCATCGCTGGGTAGCCTACTAAGTAAGAAAAGGGCCCAGGTTGTTACAAAAATTGGTTTTCTCATAGATTTAATTTTTGTTTTTTGTTTTTTTCTTGATTTTGTCGTCTGAGAGCGGTGTTGTTTGTTCGTCGTCTTGGTTTCTCGTTTTGTTGTACTAATTGTTTCATTTCGATTGACAAATCAGTTTTGATCAACTACAATTCAATCAATGACTTTATCGCCAATATTACAAATCCAGAAGCATGTGTATCCCGGTGACTTTGATTTTGTCACATTTGTAGGCATTTATTTTACGCTATTAACTTTAGTGCTGTGATGTGGTTGCATATTCATCCTTTTTCGTTTATAACAATTTTGAATATGTTGTTATCAATATATTCTATCAATTTGAATGAATGAATATCTTTTTAGTCAAAAAAAAAATCTCTCCACCCTAGCCGACTCTCTCTAAAATTTCTCTCTGCTCTTCCCTTGCTTCTTATTCATCTACCGAAAGGAGGGATAATTTTTGGGTCATTTTTTTGGCTTGGAATCACTCATTTACACTATTTTTTCTCTCTCTTTTTTTATCTAAAGAAGTGGTTTCCATCTAATTTTTCATTTGTATTTGTTCTGGACTGGGCCTTCGGCCCAATCCGATGCTGAACTGGCCAAGACCGGCCCATTACCAAAATGGAGAAGTAATGATTGGGCCTTCGATCCACTGAGATCAACGGTTCAGATCTACCCTCATGGAGGCTCGCTTGATCAAACGGTCGAGATCGACCATACTGATCCGATGGCCAGCACTGCCCCTCTTATACTATATAAAGAGTGATTACTCTCACTAAATAGGTAGACATAATCTCAACCCATACTGTTACCCTGCTTAAACTCTTACTCTACTGACTTGGGCGTCAGAGTGTCATTGCAGGTACAACCCGGGCAGAACTCTGCGAGTGACCAGATATCTCTCACCCCATCAACTCACACAGTTGGACTCTGGACTCGACTACTCGTACTCGCTTCAGGTCGAGCACCTCAGTTCATTGGCGATCATAGTGGGAGTGCCACTCCAGGAGTTATCCCGACCCCGTTCCTATGGCTCCGCGAGGCAGAGCACCTCGCCAGAGGAACCCGCTCTTGCAAAGCGTGGTTGGTACCCCTGACCAACCACAACTGACCCCGAAGGGTGTTTCGATTACCACTGAGAACACTGTTCAAAGCACACCATCTAGACCGGCCACTCAGGCAAACATCGTACTACCAGCCAACGCCGTACATCAGATTCTGGAAATACTGACTCAATTGACTTCAGGGCGGGCGAACGTCACACCCGAAAGAAGGAATCCATCTAGGCGACATAGATCACCTCCAAGAAGGCATCTCGTCCACCGGTCCCCACCTCGACGAAGGAATCAAGGAGGGACTCTGACGCCACATATAACAACACCCTCCTCGACCGATCTTACTTATTGGCCAGAAGAGTCCTCTTACCAAGAATCTTCATACGACTCCTCTGGGTCACTCGCTCGGTCGAGAAGCAGGTCATCTGACCTGTATGACCGTTCTCATTACGAGAGTCGGTCACCAGAACGACGGAACCGCTACGGAAGCTCTCCAGAGCGACGTGGTCATCGAGGCCGACGCTTCGAGGACCGGCCACCTCGCAGAGAAAGGATTGGTATGTGGATGGGACCTTTTACCCGACACATTGACGAGTATCCCATCCCCCGTGACCCCTGTCGGACTTAAGAATGTACGCCGACGTCAAAGATCCAGCCCACCTGAGATACTTTGATTTGATGATGCAATACCGGGGAGCGTACGGGCCAGTTAAGTGCAAGATATTTCCCCGAACCTTGGAGGGGCCGGCCTTAGAATGGTTCACGGAATTGAGACCGAACACCATCTCATCTTGGGAACAGCTCGCTAGGGTTTTTTTCACCCGTTTGACATCTTTGAGGGTGAAACCCAAGTCACACGCAATCCTGAAAGCGATCAGATAGGAACCTGGTGAAACACTCCGCGACTATGTAGAGCGGTTTAACAAAGAGGCTGCCAATGTAAGAGGACTGGAGGACGACATGAGACTGTGGTTCCTCCGGGACGGACTTCGTACATGCACTTTGTTCGAAATTGAAGTGGGTGTGAACAAACTGCCCGATTTGGAAACTTTCCTTCGCAGATCTCAGAGATTCATGAATTATGAAGATAGGGCAATGGCAACGCAAGCCCTCGCGAGGGGACGATTAAAGAAAACAAAGGGGAGTGTGACCAAAGATCGAGAAGGGATCCGAGAGGTCCCTTTAGGGACTTCAAACCCAGAAAGTTCCCAGACCGCACTAAGCTGAACACGTCCTATGCCCAGATTCTGAATGAATGTGCGAATACAGAATTCAAAAATATGAGGAGACCTGAACCAATGGCCCTTAAAGAAGGACAGCTCCCGTCCCGTAAATACTGCCGCTATCACCGCAGTAATGGGCACGACACCAACAACTGTATGGCCTTGAAGGATGATATAGAAGACCTGATCAGAAAGGGAAAGCTTACCTAATATGTTAAGAAGGGACAAACAGATGAACGAGATGATAAGCCAGTAACTTGCTCTCCTCGAAAGGAGAAGATAGCGTTCAACGAAAGGTCCAAAACAAGAGAGAAGGAGGACGATGAGGACGAGGTACTACCAAAATCTAAAGGGCGCCAAATCGCTATGGTGATTACTGGGGATGTCCTAGTAATGAAAGGGAAACTAACAAGTCCATGAAAAGAAGATGGAAAGAAATTATGAGCATCGCTTATACATCCATTCCCAGGGTTCTCACAAAGAGACCGCCCATATCCTTTGAGGACAACGACTTGCTAGATGGAAAGCTAAACAAACAGATTCCACTACTAATAGTTGCTGTAATGGCCAATGTGGAGGTTAGGAGGATCTTGGTCGACCAAGGGAGCTCAGCCGACATCATTTTTGAAGACCTCCTGGACGTGTTGAATATTTCTAGAGAAGATCTAAGACCTTACAGGGGATCAGATTTGACCGGCTTCAATGGGACGTCCACAACACCACTCGGGTGCATCGAGTTAATGGTCACCTTTAGGGACGACAGTGAAGAAAAACCATTGTGTAGAACAGTAAAAACTGACTTCCTAGTGCTCCCGATAAGATCGGTTTATCAATGTATAATTGGTCGACCAATCTTGGGACGACTTGAAGACGTCCCCTCTACCGTCCACCTTAAGATGAAATTCTACTCCGATAAAGGAGAAGTGGTCACCCTCCAAGCCGACCTCCTCTCAGCAAAGAGGACGTTCTATATGAGTTTGAAGGAGCAGGGGCAACGAGAAACGAAAGGAGCGAATAACCCTCGAGAAGGAGGAAACGAAGTCAACATGACCGACCTGGATGCTCGTTACGATCCTGATAGCGAGGTAAAGGAGGAGGACCTGACCAGAGAGCTGAAGAAGCGAATTAATAGGCCAGAGCCTGATGGAGAATTCACTCAAATCCAGCTGGGGAACGATCCCCAGAAAACAATAAAGATCGGGAACGATCTCCCGAAAGAAGTACGAACACAACTCGTCCAATGTCTGAGAAACCATTCCGACTTGTTCGCCTGGAGCGCGGCCGATATGCCGGGGATCCCGCCCGAGGTAGCCTGCCACCACTTGGCTTGCGACCCTTCAGCCAGGTGGGTTGCTCAACGGAGGCGCGTTCAGAAAGAGGAAAAGGCACAAGCTGCCGTAAAGGCCGTCGAAGACTTGATCGAGGAAGGCTTCATCAAAGAGATCAAATATACCACATGGTTATCAAACGTGGTTCTAGTCAAGAAAGCCAATGGGAATTGGCGCATGTGTGTAGATTACATCGACCTCAATCGCGCATGTCCTAAAGATGCTTTCTCAGTCCCAAGTGTGGATCGATTGGTAGACAATGCCAGCGGGTTCCGACTACTATCATTTTTAGATGCATACTCGGGATATAACCAGATCACCATGTACCCACCCGGACCAAGAGAAGACAGCATTTATGACGGGAAAAGGAAACTACTTCTATCAAGTTGTGCCCTTTGGGCTGAAAAATGCATGAGCGACCTATCAACGAATGATGAATGGAGTTTTCCAAGTGCAGATAGGCAGGGTAGTGGAAGTCTACCTAGATGACATGATAGTCAAGAGTAAAACGGATACTGACCATGTGGCCGACTTGGAAGAAGTATTTGCGGAAGCCCGTAAGAACTCGCTCAGGCTAAACCCTGAGAAATGCACGTTTGGAGCAAGAGGCGGGAAAATTTTTAGGCTTCTACCTAACAGAAAGAGGAATTGAGGCCAACCCGGATAAATGCCGAGTTGTGACTGAAATGAGGCCACCCACTACCAAAAAAGAAATACAGAAATTAAACGGGATGGTGGCCGCCCTTTCACGATTCATTGCCCAAGCAACAAACAAGTCGCTTCCACTTATTTGCAAAATCCAGTTCAGAAATCGTTTCCTGTGGGGGCGACTTCTGGCCTGAATTTTGGATGTGTGCTAGTTTGGTAAATAATCTAAAAAGGGTGCTATTTTGGTAAATAATTTTTTTTGGCTACAGTCGTTTTTTTTGCCTCATTGAGCAACGCAGCAACGTGACTTGACAGAGGTACATATGGAAATAGAATTGGACAGGAAAAGAGAAAAGAATGATATCAATGGAAGAGTAATGTTATTTAGCCAAAATGTTTCAGCCAAAAATAGCCAAAAACCAAGTTACAATACCAATTAACCAAGTTTTATAAGTCATTAACCAACCTGTTTTTTCACAGTTTTCTAGGCCATTGACTAAAAACTGTGAAAAAAGCAGATTGGTTAATGGCCTATAAAACTTAGTTAATTGGTGTTGTATCTTGGTTTTTGACTATTTTTTGTTAGAACATTTTGGCTAAATAACATTACTCTTAATAGAAAGCCCAATGCTATTGACCAATACGTGGAAGAGGAAAAGACCAACAATAATTCCGAAGTCCAACCAGGTGTTACTATGACTCAAGAGTGTGTAACTAATCCTTTTTTAAGGGCAGGACCGGCCATCCAGTCCTGCCCGGAGCAATGAGTTTCATAAGTTGGAACTGCCAGAGCTTGGATAACTCTGGCGCAGTTCCCGCGGTTCGTGACCTCATCCGAACGTACCAACCGGATGTTATTTTTTTGTGTGAAACCTTGGTACATGCTAATAAAATTGAGGAAATTTGTGTTCGTTTGGGGTATGATTCAGCTTTTGCAGTAGATAGAACGGGTAGGAGTGGTGGTTTGGCAATTCTGTGGAGACAGCCTTATGATTGCAAGGTCCTGAGTTATTCCATGAACTTTATTAACATTGAAGTGTCGGTAGTGGGGTCTCCAAGTTGGCGATTTACTGGGTTTATGGTTATCCGAAAAGTGAGAGGAGACGAGAATATTGGGATTTATTGCGCAACTTAGCTTGAAATAATGATCTTCCTTGGTGTGTGATGGGTGATTTTAATGATATCCTCTCAAATGAAGACAAACGGAGTAGGGCGGTTCGTCCTCCATGACTGATTCGGGGGTTTCAGGAAGCGGTCCAGGAAAGCAACTTGTTTGATCTTCCTATGGAAGGCTACCAATTCACATGGACTAAAAGTCTAGGCGCGCTGGATAGCAAAGAAGAGCATCTGGATAGAGCTTTAGCCACTCAAAGCCAGTTAGATATTTTCCCTTCTTTTCGTTTTATAAATGGTGTTTTTAATAAATCTGATCATTCCCCAATTTGGTTAAAGTTGCATGATAGAATCCGAAGGGTGAACCGTAGAGAGTTTAGATTTGAGAATGCATGGTTAGATGAGCCTGGCTTACCTTTAATTGTAGATGAGACTTGGAAGGGGGAGAATAGTGGGGACTTCTTAAGTAAACTTTAAAGTTATACGGAGGCGGTTGATAAGTGGGGTAAAAAGATAAGAGGTCGGTACAGCGAGGCTATTAATGGGTGTAGAAGACAGATAGAGGAGTTAAGGGGGAAGGAAGGTGGTGAGGCTGGCATAAACTAAAAAATGCAAAGGAAAGATTGGGGATGCTTCTTTCACAAGAAGAGGCTTTTTGGAGACAACGGGTGAAGGTATATTGGTTGAAGGATGGGGATACAAATTCAAAGTTTTTTCACGCGATGGCTAGTGCGCGTAAGAGGGGAAACTTGATTACTAATTTAACTAGACCAAATGGGGAGGTAGTGACGGAGCAAAGGGATCTAGGGGAAGTGGCTGTTAATTACTTCAGAGACCTGTTTAGAGGACGATAATGTGAGTCTCCTTAAATCTCTTGAGGTTGATGAGTTTAAATCAGCCCTTTTTGAAATGCATTCGGACAAAGCTCCTGTCCCGGATGGTTTAAATCCAGCTTTCTTTAAACGGTTTTGGAACCTGTGTGGGGTTGAGTTGTTTCATACGGGGAAAACTTGGTTGGAGGTAGGCGAGTTCCCTACCCATTTAAATGGTGCGAACATTGTGTTAATCCCAAAGGTTGAGAATCATGTTTCTATGAAAGATCTTAGGCCCATTTCACTATGCAATGTTGTTTATAAGATCATTTCAAAAGTGCTTGCTAATTGTATGAAATCATTACTTCATAAGTGTATTTCTAGTGAACAATCAGCTTTTGTGGTAGATCGCTCTATTCTAGATAATGTTCTTGTGGCTATAGAAACTCTGCATCATCTTAAGTGTAAGACTAGTGGTAGAGTGGGGGAGATGGCACTCAAAATAGATATTAGCAAGGCATACGACAAGGTAGATTGGAATTATTTGAAGGGAATGTTGCTGAAAATGGGGTTTGATGAAAAATGGGTGAGGTGGATATCTATGTGTTTAGAAACGGTCAACTACTTTTTGATGGTGAATGGTGAAAAAGTAGGACCTATCATTCCAGGGGAGAGGATTGAGGTAGGGTGATCCACTGTCACCTTACCTGTTTATTATTTGTGCGGAGGGTTTAACCACTTTACTTAAAAAATCTGACATGAGTGGAGACTTACATGGTGTGAAGGTGTGTAGGGGGGCTCCATCCCTTACACATCTTCTTTTTGCTGATGACTGTTTCTGGTTTTGCAGGGCTAATGATACTGAAAGTAGACAGTTGCAGGCGATTCTCAAAAAGTATGAGGCATCTTCAGGTCAAGCTATTAATATGGAACACTTCTCAAGATATGCGAGCTAGAATTATAGGTACCCTTGGTGTCACTGAATGCATCGGGACAGGGAAGTATCTTGGGTTACCATCTATGATTGGTATAGGAACAAGAAGCAGATGTTTGGATATTTAAGGGATAGGATGTGGAAGAGAGTTGAACAATGGTCGGGGAAACATTTATCAAAAGCAGGTAGAGAAGTTCTCTTGAAGTCAGTGGCTCAATCTATACCCACGTATTGTATGAGTACTTTCATGCTACCAACCACACTTGGGGAGGAGCTTGAAAGGATGATGAATTCATTTTGGTGGGGAAGCAGTCAACGGTCAACTAAGGGTATTCACTGGATGAATTGGGAGAAGCTAACTATGCGGAAGGAGCACGGTGGTATGGGTTTTAGACACTTGCATGGTTTCAATTTAGCATTGTTGGGGAAGCAGGCGTGGAAAATTATGACCCACGCAGATACTATAGTTGGTCGCGTCTTCAAAGCCAAATACTTTCCTAATAGTGACTTTATGGGGGCTCGCCTGGGCCATAATTCCAGTTATGTATGGCGTAGTATCTACTCTTTCCGGGTTGTGATAAATGTGGGATTACGGTGGAGGTTAGGTGATGGCACCCGTGTTTCAGTTTGGAACTCTCCGTGGTTGAAGGGGCATAAGGATGCTTTTATACGCTCACCAATAGTGGTAGGACAGGAAGATATGAAGGTCAAAGACTTATTGAATGATTCAGACAGTAGCTGGAATGAGGTTTTGGTAGATACAATTTTCAACAACGAGGAAGCTCATTTAATCAAGAAGATGCCTATTTACAATGCTCAAGGTGAAGACAAGCTAGTTTGGTGGAGAAGTCGCAATGGTATTTACTATGTCCGGTCTGCTTATTTTGGTGTCATGGAAGATCTTATTGATAGTAGCCACCTAAGGGTACCAGGGAATTGGATGAGTATTTGGAAGCTGAAAATCCCTCAAAAAGTGAAGATTCTATTGTGGAAGATTACACGGGGATGTTTACCGACGCGACGTAATCTTTGTCGTAGACACGTCCCTTGTGAGGAGATATGCCCATTATGCAACGAGACTGGGGAGGATGAATATCACGCATTTTTTGGGTGCTCTCAGATCTGACCAACGTGGAATGTGAGTGGTATATCTCATGAGGTGCGTACTTTACTACACCAGGATGCTTCTTTTAATACTTGTTTCTTTAATATGTTAGACCAATTATCAAATGAGCATAGGAATGTATTAGCGATGACGTGCTGGGTGTTATGGAAACGGAGGAATGAACAATTATGAGAGGAGATTATCAAACCAACATCGTTGTCCATGTAGCTAGCGATGGACCATTTGCAACAGTGGGAATTGTCGAAGCTACGAGTTAACAGAACAACAGGTACGGTATCCAACAGGCAGTCTTTCGAGGTGAGATGGAAAAAGCCAGCGGCAGGTGCGCTTAAATGTAATGTGGATGCTGCACTTTTTGAGCAAGAAAATAAATATGGAAAACACATGTGTATAAGGGACGAGAATGGTGTGTTTATGGAAGGAAAGACAATGTGGTTTATGGGAACACCGGAACCTCAAGAAGTTGAAGCAGTGGGATTATGGCAAGCACTAAATTGGTTGAAGGATCTAGGCTTGGAGTCAATGACCATAGAGATGGATTGCATTTCAGTGGTCAATGCAGTAACCAAAGCAACATCCAACAATACAGATTTTGGTGTTATCATTTTTCATTGCGTTAATTTAATTTCTCAACTTTCAAGCTATAGGATTAGCTTGTTCGGAGGCAAGCGAATCTTGTTGCTCACGCTCTTGCTATAGCGTCATGATTGTATGCCGGCACCTATTTGCATTATTTGATTCCAACTTCTATTTCTTACGTTCTTATTAATGAAATGAGTTAATTTTGAGGAATAGTAGTTTCCCTTCACTAGAGTTTATATTAGGCTAAAAATAGTAAAATATAAAGAAACAACGACCAAACGGGTAACAAAACAGATATGCATCTGGCTAAGATTAATAATAAGATTGAGGCCTTAAAGCAAAGCAAAGCAAAGAAGAGGTGGATAGAGTGACGTGGCAAAAGTGGTGCCTCTGCTTGCTGACGGTAGTTAACTGTAGTTAGTTTAGTTGAGTTGGGACGCAGCACAAACTGAATGCCATTCATGGCTTCTTTGCTTCATCTAACAGCAACTAGTTCACTCATGCGTAATCAAGTCTCAATCTGCATCTATCCCTTAAATTCAAAACCAAACAATGTTTCTTTCCAACCAAACACAAATCGTTTCAAGAACAACTCTACAAAATGTAATGCTCTTTTTGATAACGTGGCGAATTCTGGTCTCTTCAATTCGGAACTATTGGAGTTTGAGAGAGTAACGGAAGAGTTATCAGATATGCAAAAGTGGGGGTTTTTGGTGTTTGGTGGGCTTATATGGATTTACTTAACTGCAAGGCCAGGTGTTCTTATTGGTGCCATTGATGCATACCTTCTAGCTCCTCTTCAACTCGGGTTTGATAACTTATCTGGAAAGAGAAACTTGAAGAGAAGTGATTTTGTTGTTGGAGATAAACTTGGTGAAGGGTCATTTGGTGTTGTTTATTCCGGTGTTTTGGTCCCTAAGAATGTTGATGTAGACGATGACATAGTGTCCAAGAGGGGAAGAAAAGCCAAGGCAACGCAGTTCGATGCCAAACCTAAGGATAAAGTCATTCTTAAAAAGGTACTCTTAAGATATTCATTCATTTATGTAACACTTAATTTAACACATTTTGATTTTCTGTTTTTGATTAGAAATTAGAAATTCTATGAAAAAGTAGGGTAACCGGTCATTTTGATCCCTGAATATGTGAGACGTTGTCATTATAGTCTCTGAAACTATCGAAATTGCAAATACATCCCTAAGTGTCTCTTTTGTTTGTAATTTTTGGGAATAAAAGACACATTTGAGAGTCAAAATGACTTACGAAAGAGACACTTTACTATGTGTTTGCAATTTCGATACATTTAGGTACTATAATGAAAGCTCCTCATATACATTAAAGACCAAAATGGTTGTTTACTCAAAAAAGTATTTTGCAGCTGAGGTGACTGATTGAATGTGTAGGTGAAGGTTGGAATCCAGGGAGCTGAAGAATTTGGTGAGTATGAGGAGTGGTTCAATTACAGGCTATCTAGAGCAGCACCTGAAACATGTGCTGACTTCCTTGGAAGTTTTGTAGCTGATAAAACAAATTCACAGTTCACAAAAGGTGGAAAATGGCTTGTTTGGAAGTTTGAGGTGCTCTAATAATATTTCTATATGTCATGGTTTTTAACTTGTAAATCTCATCTTCATTTATCATCATACTCTTGTTTGTTCCTTCCTTAACTTGCACAGGGAGATCGTACTCTTGCTGATTACATGAAAGATCGCAATTTTCCTTCAAACTTAGAATCTCTCATGTTTGGGCGTGTCTTGGAAGGTTTAGACTCTTCTAGACGAAATGCATTGATCATCAAGCAAATCATGCGCCAGATAGTTACTTCTCTCAAGAAAGTTCATGATACTGGCATTGTTCACAGGGATGTAAAGCCAGCCAACTTAGTTGTTACTAAAAGGGGGCAAATTAAACTCATTGATTTTGGTGCAGCGGCGGACCTGCGGATCGGAAAGAACTATGTTCCCAACAGAACCCTTTTGGACCCCGACTATTGCCCCCCGGAACTATATGTACTCCCAGAAGAAACACCAAGTCCTCCACCAGCACCAATTGCTGCTTTCCTTTCACCAATCCTATGGCAGGTTTAATTACTATGCTCAACTTATGTAGTCAAAGATAAAATTCTTCAGCAGGGTTTCAGTTTCAGTGAAAACAATAAAATATAGTGCATGTGCACGGATAGCGTTGTGCTATTTTCGCAATGCAGCATGTGCTAATTGCACTAACCACTCTCTTGTATTTGTTGTGCGCACACACACCCATACATATACATATACATATATATATATATATACATATACATATATATATATATATATATATATATATATATATATATTGCATAGGAAGTGCTAAAGTTGAGTTATATGATTATTGTTGCAGTTAAACAGCCCTGATCTATTTGATATGTATTCTGCTGGGATTGTACTACTTCAAATGGCAATACCAACTTTAAGGGCTCCTGCTTCCTTGAAGAATTTCAATTTGGAAATAAAAACCTGTGGATATGATTTGAAAAAGTGGAGGGACTATACTCGACTCAGGCCCAACTTTGAAATTCTTGATAGCGAGTCTGGTAGAGGGTGGGATTTAGCGACGAAGCTTATCTCTGAGAGAGGTTCCTTTAGAAGAGGACGTTTATCTGCTGCTGCTTCATTGAGGCATCCTTATTTTCTCCTGGGTGGTGATCAGGCAGCTGCAGTTCTTTCAAGATTAAGCTTAAGCAGAAAGTGAACTTCATAGCAATGTAAGCATGTCATCCTTTTTCTGTTTCTTTCATTTTTTTGAATCCCTGTTTAATCTGTCAGATTTAGTAACCTTTCTTCAAGTATTGTATTGTATTCAAGACCTAGTTCCTCTTGGACACAAATTGTAGGAGTCAATGAACAGACAAGGAAAACTATTGCAAAGATAACGATGAGGATCCCTACAATATTGCCAATATTTCTATTACTAGTAGAGATGCATTTGGAGCTAAAAGAGTCTTAAATGCAAAAAATTCAAACCAGAAAATTATAAAATTAGTACCTTAACAAGTAAGGAAATTCCAACAAATTTTGGCTAGCAGATCAAAGAAACTTAAACTCATTCAATTACAAATTATGCAAAACATCCTATCATTCCTAAAGAAATTAACCACTTATCCTCTTCCTATCTTGTAATCAGCAATAATGGTGTTCACGTTCAAAATAAAAAGTAAACATATCATCCTCCTATTTCTTTTTATCTTCCGAGTAAAGAGTTATATTACTGTTTCCTATGACAAAAAACAAAACAAGATAATTTTAAATGAATACAAAAACTCTGCTTTCTATTTGACTTAATTAAACAGGATGAATGAAAATCACTAACATGAACAAGTTATTATTTATATATGCACTCTCTCTTTTGCATGACAATGTGAGTTGAAAACTATTGGTTGATGCAAAAGGCAGTCTCTCACTACAAGAATAGGCGACCCATTTGTTTTCGTTTTTAATGTTTTTTTGTTCACTTTTGATGCAAAACATTTATTTCCATCAGGAGGAGGCCATCTAAATTCCGAAGTGTCCCGAGGCAAGCCCGCCAAACTTAACACATATAAGATACTCTACACATTTGCAGACACACAGAACAGTAGCCCTGAGGACAGTAGGCACGCGGGACATATCTTAAAGAAGGAATTTTCTTTTGCTACCATATAGAAATATATCTTTTACGCGACCCGATTTGAGTTTGATAAAAAACTCAAACAAGAGCACTTGGTGGTTGTAGTCTTGTAAAGCTTAATCAACCAGCCTTTCTTAATCATGGTTTCTTTCTACAAGAGGTAAATGATCGAGGATTGGCAAAAGGACCTACCTACCTGTAATGTCAATCAGATATCCGATGACTTACTTGAGGGTGAGATTATGTATTCAATTCCATATGGCACTGTCATTGAGTAGTAATGTACGATATGACATAGTGCTTATGGCTTTCAAACTAGTTGTTTATCAATAAAATGACAACAATACTTCAAACTAGCATGTTTATATGGCTATAAGCCTATAACTGGCAACTTTCCACATATGGTGTTAGAGTTCATCATGGTAGGGTACTTTTTCCAACACTTTTTTCTTCTTACAGAGGGAGTTGAGTAGGGAAAGCCTTGTGGAGTGAAGGGATATCATGCTGGACATGGAAGGAGCTTTCGATAGAACAATTGCATACCCGTCATCCATGTAATCCATTCCATCAGGGAATAGCTGCCACATAAGGCTTCCAGCTCCACTACCTCCTTTCTTTGTAGAGTTTAAGATGGTCTTGTGTACAGTGTTTATAAGGGCATCTCTATATGTGGAGTTATAGCCATGATCTTTTGCAGATACACCAAACTCAGCAAAAACAACCGGCATTCCAAGATATTTTTCAGCATCCTCTATGTGAGCTTCCATCCAAGACTTTATAAATGGGAGATGGTTATCACCAACTGATTGTGAAATCCTTCAACCATGTAATTAATATCTAGTTAGAGAATCAGTTTTATGATAACTCAACATATTTTTAGTAAAGTCATCATGGAACAAACGTACCAAGACTCTGGATATATGTGAACAGAAGCGAAGTCTACACCTAGAACCTTGTGGTTCCTGATAAAATCAGTTCCAACCTGTTGAGCATATGAATTTGGGTTGAACTGTAATCTCTGAGATGTAGAGGGGCCATAAAATCCTTCCAGTCCAATCTCCACTAGGTGTTTTGGATCAACACTCTTCACATAGAATGCCATCTCTTCTATCCATTCCTAAAATACATTCAGTTGAGTGCACAATGTTATTATATCATTGAAACTGAAACAAGCCATGAAGCACCAATAGAGACACGGACATGGACACACTGACACTGCTTTTAATCTGAAAAATGTAAGTAACTGAAGTGTCAGTGTCGGACACCGAACATGTCTTCAACCGTAAGTGTCGGTACTACAGAGGAAACAAACTGGTTACTTAAATCCAATGATTATTTAGTGTGTTTTGACTTCTGTTTGATGCTGTTCCACGTTTAATCTCTTCAAACCGAAATCGAGAATGCGTAAGATCTTGCAAACTGTGTTACAGAGTTTCTTCTTTATACCATATAACTTTTTTGTGTGTGAAAGCAGAATCTTTTTTGGGGGGAGGGGGGAGGCTAACCTGTAACCTATCTCCTGAGGGGTCTGAGATGCATCGAGGCTCATTCATTAGTTCCCAAGCAAAAATTGTTGGATCTTCCTTGTAAGTGATATCCGTGAATGTGTTAACTCTATTGAGCACAGTCTACACAGGGAGAAATAATGTTGGAACCAAATTAGTATAGAGTAATAAAAAAAAAGGTTTTGCTTTTCCCACACCCCCTCCTACTCTTTCACACCCCTTAACAAATTTTATTCCAAAAATAACCTCGCGTGAGACGCTGCGAGGACGTGTTTTATGACTGTTCGAACGACCTTGTTCGAACAGGTTCGCATGACCTCATGCGAACAGTTTAAAAGCGCCCAAAAGGGTGTGAAGTCAAAATTTAACACACTCGAACGATGTCGTTCGAATGTGTTCGAACGAGGTCATGCGAACAGGTTCGCATGACCTCATGCGAACAGGTGAAAAACGCCCAAAAGGGTGTGAAGTCAAAATTTAACACACTCGAACGATGTCATTCGAACCTGTTCGAATGCCCGTGTTCGAACAGGTGAAAATTCGTGGAAAAAAAAGAGGTTTGGCCTGGCCTTTTGGTCTTTTCACACCCTTATGGGGTGTGTTTCGAGTAGGAGGGGGTGTGGGAAAAGCAATACCCAAAAAAAAAGGCATTATGATCACAAACAAAACAAGCTTCAAAGGCAGTGTCCAAATCCAATTTTAATCTGTTTCACTTGCCTTAACATGGGCCTTGTAGTAGGCTCTGAGAGTTGGATGTGAAAAGAAGTCGTCATCTGAGGTGAAGTTAAGGCCAGCAGCATTACCCCACTTCACATACTGTGCTTTGCCACCATATTCCTCCCAGTTGTTAACCAATGACAATATGAGCCTGATTTTGTATTTCTTTGCTTCACTTACCACAAAATCCAGAGCCTGTACATGAGAAAATCTGTTTATTTAGCTGCACATATATACAACTAACTAGATGTTTTGACAGTATATCATCAAAATTTAAATAGAATCAATGGGGACAAACTCTTAAAATTTGGATTGAGCCTAGTTCAACCCTACAAAACCGGTTTGTAGAGTGAGGGATGTCTCACACTTATAAACTTTTTTTCAGTCCATATCACATTCAATGTGGAACTTTTAACACACACCCCTCTCGCTCAGGACTTGACAACTGGAGCATGACCCAAATGGCCTGATAATGAGTTGCCCAACGGATCTTAGATCAGGTCTGATATCATCTTTTCATTTGGGTTGGGCTGAACTCAACCACACAAAACCGGTTTATAGAGTGAGAGATGTCTTACACTTATAAAGTCTTTTTTAGACCATATCGCATTCGTCCGATGCGAGTCTCTAAACAGAAACAATTGGTCCTAGCAGAAAAGTCAACCATAAAGTTGTTTGTTGCTAATGTCTAGAAGTTGTACTAGTAAAGTGAATGAAAAGCAATGAATGAAAAGAAGAATAAGAAGCAACCTTGAATACGTCTTCATCATAAAGTGATGGAGATATCTGAAGGGCACGCCACTGGCCATCATTGAAGGCCCAAGTTCTACAAACTGTCATACCTACTGAGGAAGCATGTTTGAACACCTCAGTGACTTTTCCTCTGGTGGACTCAGCCGCCCCAAATACCATCAACCAGTAAGTGTTGAATCCATTAACATAGAAAGGTTGGTCGTTCACCACAAATTGGTTACCTTTCCTTTGCACCATCTGCCATTCATCTGTCTCCATTTCACTCCTTAGTTCATCCAACAACATAAATGCAGTTGTGCTTAAACTCTCAGTAAAGGTGAGAAACAGGAACAAGGAGGAAATAACACATAATCCTAATCTCTTGAATATCCACATAAACATAAACAGGATAACCTCACCTCGCCATGTTTCTATACTTCTACCATCCATCCCCTGTCTAAAATAAATAGCATCTTTATAATCAACTCTAGTTGTGAATTATGATCTTCTCTCCATCAGATGCATTTTGATTTGATGATTATATATAATAAGAATCGATTTATCCGATTCTGTGTCTCTCTGTGTGTTGTGCAGATTGATCCTTTGTTTGTTGGGGAAATGCAATATAGGAAGGAAGGAGGAGTTGGATATATATATATATATATATATATATATATATATATATATATATATATATATATATATATATATATATCAAAGCCAAACAAAATAACTGATGAGAAAAGCGTGTCGGTTTGAATTGGCACTTTTTGGCTAATTTGCATGTCTCAAGTAAGCATGCATATTTGTTAGATTTTTAAATCAACTGGGTGTCCACTCTTTTTAAAAAAGTTACTTAAATTTATGTGAAACGCGGCCCACCAATGTTGAATTTGTTGGGTGAATAATAATAGTGGGTGACTCATTAATGCATTTAAGATAGGCTATTGGCGTTTTGTCGGTGTTTTGTGTTTTGTGGAACCCTAAGTAGTTTAAGGGTGTTTTGTGTGTATCTAGTTTCAGAGTCTTTGATTCTTTATTCAGAGATATATAGGAGCATAGTGATACCTCTGTCAAGCGCAAAAATAGACAGACACCTTTCGGATTTTTTAGGCGCTGCATTACCTTATAGCAATTCCCCGTTGCTTTTGGTCTATTGAATTGTTTACTTATTGTGTCTCTTCGCATTAAGAATTTAGGGTGTGTTTGGGAGTTTGGAAGGGAGGGGAAGGGAGGGGTTGAGACTAATAGTGTAAATTCTTTAGTAATTGGGAGAAAAATTATCCCCCTAAACCCCCCAAACCCCCTCTCCTAGTTTATTTTTAGAGCCCCTCCAAACTCCCCCAAATATGAAGGGTTTTGGAGGGGCTCCAAAAATAAACTAGGAGAGGGGTTTGGGGGGTTTAGGGGGATAATTTTTCTTCTCATCACTAAAGAATTTACACTATTAATCTCAACCCCTCCCCTCCCCTCCCCCTCCAAACTCCCAAAGAGACCCTTAAATGAGATTTAGTGCCTTATTCAACAACCTCAACTAAATTCCACTCCCTTTTTGATTAAACTTTAATTTTAGTTAGTTCAATTCACCCCTCGCTCAAATTGTTGAATAACAATTCTCAACCCTATATACAAAACCAAACAAACACTATAAACTATAAAGAGTTAAAAAGAGGAAAAGTTACCTTATTTCAAGGTAAAAAGGTAAGGAGGGTAAAGTGGTTAACACTTCTTCACCCATCAAACCACAGTTCTATTCTATGATGGCAATAATATGCATTGATACAAAGTACTAAAGGTGAGTTTGGATCAATCTGATGATTTAAATCTAGATGAGCTAGAATTTTAACTTAACTTTAGTAATTGAAGATTTAAGATTAAAAACTGGTTTATGAAAATTGATTTTACCGTGATGATTAGGCAATAATAATTAATTAAATAACTTAAATCCATTCAAATAAGTAACTATCAAAAATACAAATTTTGTATTGTCGTATCAGAAAATTGTCAAAAATGTGAACCTCTACAAAATGCTGTAGTACAAATTCAAACAAGAAAAATCTACAGTAAAAGCAACAAATTGCTATTCACATTCAAGTAGGCAAATATGCAGACTTGTAAAATAGATGCAATGAATTCTTGTTGATATTCAAACTCCTACTTCAAGAGAACCAGGGTCAATATCTCAGCTGTAAATGAAAAAAACTGTCAAAGATCAATAGTTCAATACTCGTAACATACCAAAAGCACGTTTAGAGTTACCAAGCTCCACTTCTTACACATAACATAAATCCCAAAATTATGTGAAACATCATGGCACAACAATTCTTTATATTTCAAAAACAAACTTCTTTTAACTACAATGACATCAATTGAATACAAGATATCCATTTAAAACGCGCAAACTTATTTACAAGGAAAACTAAAAATACAATGACAAAGTCGCAGGAAAACACGCTGAAAACGCACACACCGCGTGTTATGAATAGATATAAAACAACAATTGCTATTGATGCTGGGGAACTGAAAAAGTAACAGCAGCAATCTTCTTCTCCAACTCAGGTTTGTTGGCTCCTACTAGCTTGTCAAACTCTTGTCCATCTCTAAGAAAGATGAAAGTTGGTGTGGCTTTGATGTCCCAGGATGTGCTAAAATCCTACAATATACGTAACCATGTTCAAGTTCAATTACAAAAACAATCATATTAATAAAAAAAATCACAAAAACAATCACAAGAAATAACAATAATAATAATAATAATAATAATAATAATAATAATAATAATAATAATAATAGCTACATTTATCGCTTCACTACTTACAGTGAGTGCATCCACATCAATTAATAAGAACATAATGGATGGGTGTTTTTCTGATAACTCGCAATAATATGGTGCAATCATCTTGCAAGGACCACACCATGTTGCACTGAAATTTGCAATAACCTGTTCAACATGAAATTTTAAAATTAATTATTGTACCCAGAGAAAATATAATCTACTACTTATGAAAAGAAGGAAGAAGATATACTGGAAAATCTGCAAGCAATTAAATTATCATACATTTTATCATAATGGAAAGGGTCAACTCCAACCACACGTGCATACAAAGTTTATTTTGAGAAAGTTCATTTCACAAAGTTCAATAACATATCATATGATTTACCCATCCCAATTTTGAGAATATTAGGCTATTTCTTTCCTTCAACAAAATTCAAAAATAAATCATAGGATCTACCCATACCAATTTTGAGAATATCGGATTATATCGTAAGCCTTCTGATTAACATGAAATGTCCTATAAAATATTTTGTCAAATGGAATAGCAGAGAATCAGTAATACCTCCTAATTCTTCATCAGGGTATGCATATTGGTAATCATCAACACACATCATACTTAACTCAACAATAGGCCATGCATGCATGTAGATTTTTTCCTAAATTCATACAAAAATATTCTTAACAACATTAAGGAGGCTTTGCATTCAAGAACTGGAGATACAGATTTATTCATCTTATTCTTACCATCTATACACGTGTTGTAAAACACGGAAAATTAATAAGGTTTAGCCTAACAGCACAGCAAAATGGTAATATATCTTCGGATAACATTTAATAATTTTAATAAGCAGTAAACGTACAATTTTTCCCTCTCTCCTTGCTTGTTCCAATTTTTGATCCCAAGATTCTTTGGTAGTAATCAGTTGTACATTCCCAGAAGCAAATTCCACATTATGATTAGAATCATCATCTTTCGTTTCAGGCTGCTGAAATTAGAAACATGAATTTTCTCAGTCAATCAATTACTGATGAAAGATGTGAACGGATACATTGCAATTTTGCTTATGAAGAACGAAAATGAAAAAGAATAAGTTAAGGTTCTATGAATAGGCTATCAGTAAATAGAACTGAATAAACAAAGAATTGAGCAATTGGAAAAACAGCTGCGAATTGTCCATTTTGCAAATAAACCACAGGTTGTGCAAGAGCTGAAAAACCACTCATGGGATTCTACCTAATAATTTAAGCTATAAAGAGACTTGGTCTTTGACATAGTATTAAAGCCTCAATAATCAAAGTGGTATAAAAACTGAACGTTTCTACCCCGTTATTGTACTATAAAATTGAATCTCAAAGGGCTCGTGTAAAAAACACATGCAATAAATAAAAAACCATTTATGGACTTCTACCTAATAGCTTAAAATCTTAGGAGAGTTGGTCTATGACAGTAACAAAAGTTCTTTTTTAATTGGACATGTTATACTTAATTCAGTTGTTCATTTCTGTTAATGTTTCTTTTACTCTGCCATGATCTACCCATATTCACAAGTTATGACTGATTTGATATAGATTGACTACATAAATTATAGCTTCACCATGAGGAGCTTCGGTTAAATGCAACTTATCTAGGAGTTGCATTCTAATTTATGTGGAAACAAAATTCTCTACTATTAAAGGGGATCCTTGGTGCAATACTGGAGGTCACAAGCTTGAGTCATGGAATCAACCACTTGCGAATACAAGGTAAAGCTACTTACAATAGACCCATCCTTGTGAATCAAGAATTAATCTGTCTCTGTAATTATATTTCTTAGCTTTCCTATTTTAGGCTAGACAAATCAAGAATTGATTTAATCTCCATTAATTGTAATTATTAGTTGTAATTACCTGTAAATTTGTAATCCTTATTTATAGAATCAATAACAAAGAAGAAAGGCATCAAGTCAAATTTCCCCATACCCTATCAAGGCAGGAGCTTCACAGAAACTATGTTGCCATTTTTTAAGTTTCCATGCTATTGCACACTCACACTGTGACACTGTACATACTTTCAGAAAGTAGCAAATCAGTTATGAATTCTGGTTCTTACATTGTTTGCCTCTTTAGCAATAACATCATCTTCCAGGTCTGACTAATATAACTACTTGCAACTAGATTAGCTACCCATGCCTACAGGGCATAATTAGAAATATAGAACACTTGTTATGTTAACAAAATCATCTGTTTCTACTTTCTAATGCTTCATATTTTTATAAGTTTACCATTCTAGTTATGATTTCTTACCCTTTCTAATCTATCACTTACAATGCAGTTCATCTGATAGAATAAAAGTATCCAAATATTCTCACCTTAACCATACAATTCCCCATGTAATGTAACTGTTTGGAAGTTTCAAAATTGTAAACTTCAATGAACTGCAAGAAGAAGTACAGAAAATATAAGCACAAAAAACTTGCCAAATTTAATAAAAATAAATAAATAAAAGAGTGAAGGGAGACAATATCAAAATCAAAATACTAATTTAGACAGATACGATATTCCATTCATACTCAAAATTCCCAAAACTATTCCCAACATGCAAAGTAAACAAATTAAAATTATGCTGCCAACTTTCAATCAATCAATCAATTAACAAATAAGAAAAAGTAAATACCAAATTGAATATGCATCAAATTGAAAGAGAAATAGTAAAACATAAAACCCACCGTTAAGAAAACCTAATTTGCAGATTTGGGGCTTGAAATCCGTGAATTGGGATCACTAATGAATCTATAGCAAGCAAGCTAGCAGGGTCTAAGAGAGAAGAAGAATTTTGTTTCTTCAACCTGCGCAAAACGTTCAACGACTATTCTCCTTTTTGTTCCGAACAATAATATGCAGCTTTAAATTTTCAGTTTTACGTTGAATAGTATTTATAGCAACTCAATCATAGTTTTTTTTTTTTGACAACAAGAAATACTCAATCATCATAGTTTGTTGAAGAGAACAAATAATAGCTCTATTAAATTACCAAGTTGTACTTTTTCTCATGTAAAAAAAGAGAATAAATGTACGTCGTTTTCACTAAAAATGTTTATTTTTTTGGACGTAATATCTCAATAATTTTAATAAAAAACTAATATATACTCATGTTTAAGATCAAATTTTGTTTTGATAAAAAAAATGATCAAATTTCACATGGACCAATGCCGAGTTTGTGAGCATTGATAGGGTAGATTAAGCTACCGGCCAACAAGCTTTGTTTCTTAAAAATCTTTATATTATAAGTCTTGCTAGTTTTCTTAAATTGATTAAATAAATCAATTCAGAATGAGGTATGAAGATGATGATGGCTTAGCTGATGTGTGTGACTCGTGAACAAGTGGGAACAGTGGGAACATGTGTATCAACTTTGACCAATCAAGGCGACCAAGTCTTCGAAGATATCCACATTAAAAATATTTACTTTGTTCTTAAGAAATTTCAATTAATAAACCTTTCTTTTATATTTGAGAAGATTATATTTGAAGATTCATTACAAAGATTTATATTTGAGAAGATTATATTTGAAGATTCATTACAAAGATTTACATTTATTTTTATAAGACATCTATGGATTTATTGTCAAAAAAAAAGACATCTATGGATATTTTTTTTATAGAACGCGGACTATGGATAAGTTTTTAGTTCTTTTTAATTTAATAATAATGATAACTTATAGGTGCTTCGATTCAAGTTTATTATATGTTTTTGAATAATTAAGTACTATGTTATGAATAATAGTAACGTAGATGTCTGTGTGTTATAAATGTTACATAGTAGAAGAATATTAGAAGACACTCATTTATATAAATTATTATTCTTTGTAATTGTTATTCATTGTATATGTTAAAGGCACATTATGGTAGGCCTTAATTCATTTATAGGTTACAAAGACTTATGTCCTATAAATAGGACTCATATGACATTGTAAAGATTGACCTTCAAGAGTAGAATGCAAATACTCTTTTCTTCTCTCATTTTCTTCTTCTATTTCTTCTTCATCTATAGTCTATTATAATGGTTATATCTTACTCTTGTTTGGATCAATTTCATAACACGTTATCAGCACGAAGCTCTACCAAAATGGCGGCTTAATAAGCTTGGAGGCTATTTGGCAAAGATATGTTTTCTTCTACTATCTTATAGTTAATCTAACTGATATTATCATGTTTTGTTTCTTATAGCTTTTATTTTATCATGTTAACATTTTATATTTCTTGTATAGAAATTTTATTGAGAATTTAATTTAGCTACTATGGTTATTTTTTTCTATTCTTAATGAATTCCTGAAGAATTCAACATTAAGGCATCCCCGTTGGATTGCATAAAGACAATTAGCATGTTTGTCTATTCTTGATGAATTCTTGAAGAATTCAATATTCAAGCATCCCTATCGGATTGCATAGAGACAACTATCATGTTTATGTATTCTTGATAAATTCTAGAAGAATTTATCATTCAAGCATCCTAGAAGGATTGCACAAAGAACTCAATGAAGAGATAAAACTTAATATTCAAGAATCCATGCAGGATTGTTCAAAGCATTTTTTTCTTCAATGCTTAGTCTCGTGATATAGTTCTTGAAGAACTAAAAGAAAAAATAAACCCAATATTCGAGCATCCCTATAGGATTGCTTAAAGACATTTTTTTTTGTCATTGTTTGTGATGATTTGTTATATATAGTTCTTGAAGAACTGAAAAAAAATGAATATTCGAGTATCCTTGTAGGATTACTCAAAATGTGAATATTTGTGATAGTTCTTGAAGAACTTAAAAAAATTATTATTCAACCACCCGTGGAGGATTGTTCAAAGAATGATGGTAATCATATAAACTCGTGGTCAAGTTTTGAAGAACTAAATCTTAATATTCAACCATCCCTGGAGGATTGTTTCATGGATGATGATTTTTCTTGATTATCACTAATGAAAAATTTGTGGTCAAGTTCTTGAAGAACTAAATCTTTAGACCATGATTATAATCTAAAAGATCTTTTTGACTTTAGTTTTACTTGAAACAAAAAAAATGGAAGTGTATTTCTTTATCCTACTCGAATATGCTCCTGGAGTAGCAAAAGTGAGAAAATATTTTTAGAATATTTTGGAAATTTAGTCACAATTGTGATTGAACAAATGACTTATGAATGATTAAAATGTGAAAGATCACATAATGGATTGAAATTGATTCCCAGAAGTGAATAAATTACGTAATGATCAGTACTTTATTCCCTTGTAGGATTGCTTAAAGTATGATTTATCTTTGGTAATTGTTTAGATGTGAGATATAGTTCTTAAAGAATATATGATCATAAAATATGACTTTCTTTGATAACCCTTTTATAAAAGTTTATGGCGAGTTCTTGAAGAACATAACAAAAGGTCTGTTTTCCCCCTTTGATAACTCTTTATGATTTTCTTTGTATTATTTAAATAATGTTACAAAAAAAAAAAGTTGTTATGTTGTATGTGAGAGGTAAATATTGAGTGTGCTGCATGTGAATGATGATAAAAAAAAATCCATTATCATGATTTATGGTTATTTTTAACATATATGATTTATGGTTATATTCTTTACTGTTTCTCATAATGGTATAGCGGTTTATTTTTATGAAAATAATGATGTAGTAACTCATACATTATGGCAAAGTTTAATTTTTCTAAGTGTAACTTCTCTTTCTACTTACCCTTGGAATTCTAGTCTACATGATTTTACTATTTAGTATGTGTTCAATTATATTTTTCTAATATAAAATGACGACACATATTAATATTTTTGAAGGACCAGAATATTCTTCAATATATTAAATTTTTGTGTGTCATGTGTTCTTAATGCATATAAACTACCAGAAAGTCATATGGTAGTACTAGTGTGTGTGTTCTTATTATCAACTTGCAACCAAAAGTTTGCAAATGTAATTGAAGGCTCCAGAAGAGCTAATTGTATTGTTGCCTAGTTTGAAGAACAAAGCTTTACACATTGATGCCATATTCTCTCCAGTCTCATAGAAACTAATTGGGTTTCAAGGATATTCATCTAAGTGGATATACCTTATCGAAAAATAAATGGAGAAAATCTTCAATGTCTGTATATCATGAGACTAGGGCTGTGCATGGTGCAAGAACTGCACCAAACTGAACCACATATGTGGTGTGGTTCGGTTTGTAAAACCATTTTTGCTAAAATCCGGTTTTTCCTAAAAACCGGTTCCGGTTCAGTTTCAAACCGGTTTAGAACCGGTTTCTGTTTTAAAACCAGTTTTCTCTCATAACCATTTGAAAACCGGATTTTATTTCCTGAACCGGTTTTCCATAATTACTGATTTTTTTTAAAACCAGTTTTTTGATCAAAATCATTTGAAAACCACATTTATCTTCACTGAACCAGTTTTTTGCTAAAACTAGTTTTTCCCATAATTGAAAATATACTGTTTTTTTGAGATAAAGTATGAAGAAAAAAAAATATTTGTGTTTCTTTTGGTTGATACTAAATGCATATTAGTACAACACATGCTACCTTAAACCAGAGGTTTATGGATTATAATAAATTTATCGTTGGCAAGACCGGTTGGGCCATCCCGGGTCTATTATGATGCGAAAAATAGTTAAAATTTTTAGTGAACATGTATTGAAGAGCCCGTAGATTCTTCAATTCATTAACTTTTGTGTATTACTAGTTCCCAAAGGAAGTTGAGAATTTGAAAGAATAAGTCCCTCACTTTTCTAAAATGTGTATAAGCTGATATTTGTAAACAAATACATCAATCACATGATATTTTATGATTTGAATTGATGCATCAATTAGATGACCACATATATACCACATATATTTGTCGCCAATTCACAACTAGAAGTTTGTGAGATGGTTTGCTCAACTAATTTGAGTAAGAAGTCATCATGTGAATTATGTTGAAAGCATCTGATAAGTATTTTATGACTATAATTAGAATTTATATTGAACATCACATAGCATATGTTCATTCATAAAATGGTCTTGAAGAACCATTCATTAGACATCTAAAGTTAATTATATGACCAATACTTATGAGATGGAACTTCCAATTTCTACTTGGGAACATGCAATCTTGCAGGCTGACACATTGATACGCATCAAGCCAATAAGTTAACATCTATCTGTAAGTTCTCCCCTTTACAATTGAATTTTGGTCAATGACCTAATATTCTCCATCTAAGATATTTTTGATGGATCCTTAAAGAATGTTGGGAATATATGAGTATATGAATCTCCATCCATCATAAAGTATGTTGAGCCAATAGCCAGAGATGTATTTATAGCTTAATCAGCTAATTATCATTTTCATGAATTAGTTTTCCCAACATTAGGGGGAGAGATAAGCAGCTGGGAGTTAGTATTAGTTGAAATAATTTTTTTTTTTTTGATCCTCTTATAAACCAATGTGAACCAGAAGTTCAAAGAATAGTTCATCTGCAAAATTTAATTTGTAAATTATTCACCAGCTGCAATACGCAAATAAAATTAATGTCCCTGTTGGACACTCAGACGTTGCAAATGAATCTTAACCACGCCTGAAGCATGTGGTTTAGTCGGTTCCAAAGAATAAAAACCTTAGAACAAGGAAATGGGCTTAAAAGCAAGATGGCCCAAAGGAGGATATGGAAACTCCTAATGAGTAATTTGACATAATTAATTTTCAAGTTCCAGAAGAACTGATCAGGTACCTGAAATTTGTGGAAATGAGATCTCAATAAATTATGTCAATAATGAAATATGATGGAACCGAAACAAAGTCAACGTTGACAATTTTGTGTGTGTATAATGTAGCGCTAAATATGATAAATGATGAAGAGGATCATGGACCAAAGTCTATTAAGAATTTAGACAAAGCAGTGATTGGCCAAAATAGGAAAATGCAAGTGAAGCGGAATTAAACTTGCTTTGGAATGAAAAACGTTTTTCCGACCTATAGTCAATACAGCCGAAGATGTGAATCTAGTTAGACTCGATGTTCAAAAGTATTCGCACAAACTTAACATTTGATTTTGAAGATAAATTCACCTGTAGTGAATGCAAGTAATTTTAAAAGGCTCAAATACAACGATGAATGTGTTACAACTTTTTTTTTGGCTTATTTGATAGTCATGGTTATATGAGGATCCCAAAAGGATCTAATTTTTCGAGATTGGCTGTTTGGACTCTTGAGATGATTACTCCAATTGAAATAATCCATCCATGGGATAATATTATCTGCACACATGTGGTATAATCATCTCAATGCATATTTTAAATTGCTTAAAGAAATAGTTTGATATGAAGGACCTCAAATTATATTTGTTGGAATTGGAGGTTGAACCTCTATGGTTGATCTCTAAATAGAAAATTCTAGAAGGATTGAAGATATAGAGAAATATCTTAAATAAATATTTCTCCTAAACAAAATTTTGTCTCGACCTGCAAATCGATCAGTTAGCTAATTGAATCATGATAAATTATATCTCTATTGAGTACATGATGTGTGTCTCAAGAAGATATCAATGTCCCGGTCTAGAAGACTTTAAATTAGTGTGCGCATATTACTAGATGTCATATGGATTGATGTGATAATATTATTTGATACATATTAGTGAGATAGAATTTATCACCAACCAAAATGCATTAAAACAAAGTGAGATATATTTATTTTATATTTTTACGATTGAATTGAAGCAATTATTTTATGAATATATGTCCATCAAATTAACCATGCAGATACAAGACATTTTTCTGGTCTAGATCAAGCCAGTTCTGAAGTATATGATTATTTACATATGGCGACATTGAGGCATCATCATGATCTACATAACAATCTATAGTTATCACTTCCTCATATCATGTTCGAATACCAACAATTCAAAGAAGAAACCCCGAAGATAATACCAACTATGAATCTCAATTGAAATGAGGATATATTACGAAGTATATTGCTTCATATGCATCAGGGGGAGAAAATCTAAATGTATATTCTTTAGAGATTCTTCAAACAAGGGGAGAAAACTGTACTCTTTTTTCCCTTGTCGTGGTTTTGTCCCATTGGGTTTTCCACGAACGGTTTTTAACGAGGCAGTTCCCCACATAAAGGATATTGTACTCTTTTTCCTTCACTAAGAATTTTTCCCACTGGGTATTTTCTTAGTAAGGTTTTAATGAGGCATATCCTTAATGGACATCCAAGGGGGAGTGTTATGAATAATAGTAATGTGGATGTCCATGAGTTACAAATGTTACATAGTAGAGAAATATTAGAAGACACTCATTTATATAGATTATTATTCCTTGTAATTGTTATTCATTGTATATGTTAAAGGCACATTAAGGTAGGCCTTAATTCATTTGTAGGTTACAAGACTTATGTCCTATAAATAGGACTCATATGACATTATAAAGATGGACCTTCAAGAGTAGAATGCAAATGCTCTTTTCTTCTCTCATTCTCTTCTTCTATTTCTTCTTCATCTATAGTCTATTATAAAGGTTATATTTTACTCTTGTTTGGATCAATTTCATAACAGTATCTTTTTTATTTACTTACTCCATTGATATGTAATTTAGCTACCCCAATTAAGTTTATTTTTCTAAAGAGATAAACGAGTACAATAACAAGTTCATTAGTTTAAATTCTATTAGTATCACAACAAATATGGTGATTTTGATCCTTTTATTTTACTTTTGACAATCTTGGTCCTCATTTGTCTTAATTTCGCAATTTTTATTCTCAAAATCATAGATTATTTGCACTTTTGGTCATCAAAAATCTTGAATTTTAGGAAAATGGGAGACTAAAATTGCACAATCCATAATTTTAAGCGACCAAAAGTGCAATGAAATAATATTGTTGGTAATTGTTTTAGAGTCTGGCCCATATTGTAATAGCTGATTAGTGCTTGTGTAGTGACACTCAAATTGCCAAACCGAAAAACCGAAGTCAATGGGCTACTTCGGTCGGGTCTAGATGGGTATACGGGTTCACGGGTTGAAGATTTGGGTTCAGGCGAGTTGGGCTGGGCGGGTGCGGTTGTCATTTCTCGGTCCATCGGTGCCCAGACCCGTCCGAACTAGATTACAACGCGTTTTGCCGTTGGATATTTTCATTTTTTTTAAATGATAAAATTTAGGGTGAGGGGATGGCGCCCCAGTCCAAGGCAGGGAAAACCTTCGGGCTCTTTGAGCACTTACGAAGGTAATTACATTTACCTCACCTCAAAGGAACTAGTGGGGAGTTGAACCCGAAACCTCTCGAATATAGCTCCTGTCATGCTCCACTAGACCAACCCATTGGGATTAGATATTTTCGTAGGAGAGCCACATATATATGCTTCTTTCAAAACAAATTATATAATATAATATATTGATATATATTATATATCTAATATCTTCTATTTAATCAAACAAACAACTTACAAAAAGACAATTTAGACATATTTTTTGACAATAAAGTATTTTACTTTTATTTCTCATTTTTTAATTCTATTTTCTCTTCCTTTCTCACCATCTCTCTCTTTCAATCTCACATTTCTCAATATTTCTCACTTTTTTACACATCTACTATTTGTGGCCTCCACACCCTTTATTTAAAAATATTTCTTTTCCCAATGTTTTAATCTACTATATAATACAATATAATTAAATTAATATCAAATGATCTACTATTTACTCCTATTTACTATCTAATTTAATATCTATTTATACAAACAAACCACACTTAAATTACCAAAACAAGCCTCCATATTTACTTGACAACTCATCTAACCAAGGACAACATTGTAGTTTACTATCCTTTTTTCAAATTTCTTCTCCCAATGCATTTTCTTCTCACTCTCACTTTTTTTCCTACTTTCTCCTACTTTTTTTTCAAATTTCAAATTTCAAATCAAACTCACCCACTTTCTATCTACTAATCAATTTATCAATTTATACAAACAAACCACACTTAAATTACCCAAACAAGTCTCCTTATTTACTTCACAACTCATATAACTAAGGATAACATTGTAATTTACTATCACACCTTTTTTCAAATTTCTTCTCCCAATGCACTTTCTTCTCACTCCCACTTTTTTACTACTTTCTTCTACTTCTTTTTTTCAATTTTCAAAATTCAAATCAAACCCACCCACTTTCTTTTCCCACTATCTACTATAATCTACTAATCAACTAAACTAATCAATTGGAATTACGAGATAACTGCACTGATATATAAAAAACACAGGATAACTACACTGATATATAAAAAAACAAGAGATTAATATCTAACTATCTATTTATACAAACAACCCACACTTAAATTGCCCAAACAAACCACACATAAAAATGACAACATTGTAATTTACTATTGTAACACCCCCTTCTAAATTAACTATTAATCAGTATATAAAATCAGAGTTTTAAAAGAATGTGAATCATTGAAAATGGTGTCACATTTCAACGCTTATGAAAATCATCTAGTTTAAATCAATGACGTAAAGTCCACAATCAACAGCACGATATATAGCACGAATAGTTTGGGGACGGGCCCACAACACCTGTTTTAGTTTACAGCACATAAATAAAATAGCCTCAACACAGCGGAATGGTATCAATACATCAATATAACAATCCAATACATCAAAACGACAATAGTAATACTACTACGCCCTCCCCCTGGTGCTACATATCAGAGCTGACACACTACAAAAAAAAGAGGCATAAGGATGCCCTCACTCTCGATCACCTGCAAGTTGCCGACATAAGAAGCAACAAAGGCAGTAGGGTGAGTCTCTTTACACAAATAATAATAATTAAGAAAAGCGTTATAATAAGGAAAGCAGCAAGCGACACTAATTCATAACAACTCACCACATTATCAACAACAATCATCATTTAATAATTCATCCATAAACTCATCAAATGCTTGACTAATGCATGTAATGCAACATGCATGTGGATCCATCATCACCGCTATTAGCCTGGAGGGCACTCACCGCTTTGGCCGAAGCCACCGCACCGCTTTGGCCGAAGCCGACACACCGCTTTATGCAACATGAATCATGTGACACTATGACTATGCACCACAACACCACACATAAACCACAACAATTATTAGACTCACCGCTTTGCATTTCTCAGTTTAATATAATCAACATAAAGGTCTTAAGGTTATCGCACCGCTTTGGACCGGAGTCCCTCACCGCTTTCACATCTCCAATTAATTACAACTCCGTACACACCGCTTTATATCCTTAGGCTAGTAATCTAATTTTTTTACAATTACACTTCCGCAATTACATACACCACGACTTCAACACTCTAACAACACTTTCATTTAACCATAATTCAACACTAACAATTGTTTAATAACTAATCCACTCGAGCAACAATTACTAGAACAACAGGCAGCAACCATAATTCGGTTAGTAACAATTGTTCAAAACAGTAGTAATTACTTAACAATTCCCTAGAGCAACATTTCACTAGAACAAGCAGCAACAATTATTCAAAACAGGCAGCAACCATAATTCGAATGGAACACTAATCTAACAGTGGCAAATATTTAACAATCCAACTAACTCATCAAACCAACAAAACAGTAGCCTTTATTTTAACATCCACTAACTTAATTCATCAATCTACTTAATTCATCAAAACAATCAAAAACAGTATCTATCATATTCAACAAATATATTCAACAATTCAACCTATCTCTAAAACAACCCAAAAACAGTAGCTATCATATTCAACAATTATATTCAACTAAAACAATTATTTAACCATTTCACTAAAACAACAATTCATAGGACAACAAGGAAGCAATAGTTCGACTAAAACAATTAGTTCAACAGTGACCATTATTCAACAATTTCACAAAACTCAATTCATCAACAACATACTAGTATAATATTCAACAATCATGCCCATCTCATTAAACAACCAAACAGTGACAATCATTCCCAATTTCTAACTATACCATTAATTTCAATCAAACCAACAGAACAATTATTTTCATAATTTCACTAAAACAACAATAATTCACTAAGACCACATGGAAGCAGCATTTCGACTATAACACCCACCCACAGTAACAATTACTCAATAATTCAACTAACCAACAATTCACCTATCTCACCAAAACAACACAAACAGTAGCAATTATCTAACATTCCAACTAATCTAACTCAACAATCTAACCTCCTACAATACAATCCTACATATATCACCTAGCTTAAACATTATTATAGGTATAAAGTAGAGCCCCCTAACCTTGATGATTGAAGAACTCAGCCACTCTCAAGCCACAAAAACGAAAATGCAGCAGCCCCCCTCCTCCTCTTCTATTCGCAAATCGCAGCCAACACAAGAGCCATGGAGGAATAACAACAATGGAAAAATTGAGGGATTGAAACTACCACTTGAAAGAGGAAGGAAAATGGAAGGGAAAAGGATCAAAGAAACTTACCTAAAGCCAAGTTGAACCAATTCCTTCTTCTCCTCCTTGCTGGAAATCGCGACCCTCTTCTCCTCTCACTCTCTCAGTTTCGCTGTTTCTTTCTTTCTTGGTGGGAATGAGAATAATTTTAGGTTTTGGGACTTTATGGAATGGGCTTGGGCCAACAATGGAATTGGGCCCTATTTACACCACCTTTATTAATTCATTTCACCTCCTGAAATAAAACAATTCTAATTTAATTATTCCACTCAAATAATATTGTAATCCCTCAAATAACTTAATTAATTAATTTAATTAAATTATTTTAGGGCGTTACAACTATCACGCTTTTTTCAAATTTCTTCTCACCATACATTTTCTTCTCATTCCTACTTTTTTTTTCAAATTTCAAAATTCTAATCAAACCCACTCACTTTCTTTTCCCACTATCTATTATAATCTACTAATCAACTAAAATAATCAATTGAAACTACAAGATAACTACACTGATATATAAAAAACACGGGATAACTGTACTGATATATAAAAAAACACGAGATTAATATCTAAAAAACCAAGAAGACTTAATGACTATTTAAACTACTGATTAATATTTAAAACACATGTGACAAAATATTTGTCACTAATACCTATAAAAGGACAAATAATTGTCACAAATGTTTAATCTATTATCTATCTAATATCTATTTATACAAACAAAATACACTTAAATTACCCAAACAAGCCTCCCTATTTATTTACTTGACAAGTCATCTAACTAAGGGTTGTAATTTACTATCACTTTTTTTTTTCAAATTCCTACTCCCAATGCACTTTCTTCTCACTCCCACTTTTTTTCCAACTTTCTCCTACTTTTTTTTTCAAATTTCAAAATTCAAATCGAACCCACCCACTTTCTTTTCTCTCTTTATTCTTACACTCTCTTTCTTACTTTTCACTTTCTCTTACACTCTCTTTCTTCCTTTTTTCTCTTTCTTTTTACACTCTCTTTCCTCTTTTTCACTTTTCTTTTACACTCTTTCTTCCTTTTTTTCTTTTTACTTTACTTTTCCCATAAATAATTATTCTTTTTCTTTTATCACTTCACTTTAATTCTTTTAACTAAATTTCTAAATTTAAACAAACACTACTTTAATTAAAATTTTTGAGGACTACTACTATAAACCTACTATCTAAAAAACAAGAAGACTTAATGATTATTTAAATTAGTAATTAATATTTAAAACAAATATTTCTTATTGATAATCTAATATCTAACTTTTATTATCTACTATAATCTACTAATCAACAAAAATAATCAATTGAAACTACGAGATAACTGCACTGATAAATAAAAAAACACGGGGTAACTGTAGTGATATATAAAAAAACATGGGATTAATATTTACCATTGATATTTAAATTTTTTTTTGACAATTTATAATTAATATTTACCATTGATAATTATAATTTTGGAAAACTACTATAAACCTACTATCTAAAAAAACACGGGATAACTGCAATAATCTACTATAATCTACTAATAAACTCAAATAATCTAATATAAAAACACATGATAACTGCAATAATCTACTATAATCTACTATTCAACTCAAATAATCTATTGAGACTATGAGATAACTGCAATGATATATAAAAACACACGGGATAACTACACCAATATATATAAAAAAAAACAGGATTAATATTTGTCAATGATAATTAAACGTTTTTGAAGACTACTATAAACCTACTATCTAAAAAACAATAATATTTAATGACTATTTAAACTGCTGATTAATATTTAAAATAAATATTTATTATTGATAATCTACTATCTCTCTTTTACTATCTACTAGAATCTACTAATCAATTAAAATAATCAATTGAAACTACGAGATAACTGCACTGATATATAAAAAAAACACTAGATTAATATTTGTCATTGATAATTAAAATTTTTGAAGCCTACCACTACAAACCTACTATCTAAAAATAGGCACACTTAATGACTATTTAAATTACTAATTAATATTTAAAACAATTATTTTTTATTGATAATCTACTATCTAACAAATTTACTATCTACTATAATCTACTATCAACTAAAATAATCAATTGAAACTACCAGATAACTGCATTGATATATAAAAAACACGGGGATAACTGCAGTGATATATAAAAAAATACGGGATTAATATTTGTCATTGATAATTATAATTTTTTGAAAACTACTATCTAAAAAATCAAAAAGGCTTAATGACTATTTAATCTGATTATTATTTAAAACACAGGCGACAAATATTTGTCACTAATACCTAAAAAAGGACAAATAATTGTTACTCATATATAAAAAACACGGGATAAATATTTGTTATTGATAATCTACTATCTATCTTTAACTATCTACAATAATCTACTAATCAACTCAAATAATCAATTGAAACTATGAGATAACTGCACTGAAACATAAAAAAACACTGGACAACTGCACTGATATATTAAAAAAACATGGGATAACAACTCTGATATATAAAAAACACTGCACTGATGTATAAAAACACACAGGATAAATGCACATATTGTTTTTAAATGATATTTTTACATTTTTAGTTTTAATATTTATCAATTTTTTATTTGAAACTCATTTTTTATCTACTTTAAATTTTTCTTTATTTTCACAGGAGACTATTTATTTAAATATTGTCTAAATTCATTCATAAAAAGAACACGACAGCACCTGTCCGTATGCAAGTCATTCTCTATATTTTACAATTGATTTTAGATTAATGAGATTTCAAATTAATGTACGTAATCGTACCACATAACGCGATCGGCCCGCACGGGTATATTATTAGTTAATATAATACATTCTCACCATCTCAATAGTACCACCAAATCCAATTCATCATGCCATCACTCACGTGACTCACCCACACACCGTCACAACATTGCTTTCTCTCTATCAAAGTTGACCGCCACGGTTGACTGTACTATACATTTTAAAATTTTCATATTATTGTTCTTCTCTCTCTCAAGTAGGGGTGGACAACTATCCCAGAACTGCCCGAAACCGTAAAACCCGATGGTGCGTTGGATCGGATATGCATCTCTGTCAAGTAGGGGTGGACAACTATCTGAGAACTGTAACGTTCGCAAAATAATTAATAGAATTATTTGGATGTTAACCCAATTGAATTATTTTAGTACTTGACTGGTAAATTTATTGAGTGCTAAAATTATTTATTAGTTGTCATCGGATCGTTAACCGAATAATACGGGTCGAGGGAGTTTTGAAATCGAAATAAGAGATTTAGATCAATATGGTAATTTGACCACGTTACCATTTATATATTAAATAAATATATATATGTATGGGTGTATGTGTGTGTAAGTGAAAAGAAGAGAAGAAAAAGAATTAATTAAAAAAAGAAAGAAAGAAAAGAAAGAAAGAAGAGGCGAGAGACAGTGAAGAGAAAGGAGAGAAAGAAGAGAAAAAGAAAAAATGTGTGTGGAAGAAGAAGAAGAGGAAAAAGGGATACTTCGGATCATCAAAACGACTTTCTTCCAACATGAAAAACGTTCAGCGTTACTTCCTCTTCAATTTGGTACCAAAATCATCATCATCCATTCACTATCCTCAAATCCACCATTTTCGAAATTGTGAAGAAAATGAGATATGTTGGGTTTCTTGTTTCACCTCTTGTCTTGGAAGCCGAGCAAAATACCATAGAGAGGTTGGATTGTCATCTAAGAGTGAAGAATTCAAGCTTGAGTGAGTTAGGGTTTGTAAAATCCAATTTGGGGGGTTTTTGTGAATAGTAGCTTTTGGAGGTTAGGGATGATGAATAGTGTTCATGGAGGATTTCGAGGAATTCGGTATTTTGGTCAAAAAGAGGTCTCGTGATCGAGTGGAAAGCTTTAGGAGCGGATTCGGATGTCGCCAGGACATGGAGTTGATTCGGGGAGCGTTCGTGTGGTTATGTCAGAAAAGCATTTTCGCGGAAAGTCTCAGTGCTTTGTGATTTTCATCACGATAGGTGAGTTTTACTCATGCTTATGATTATTTCGTTTTACAATGAATTTTATGTGAATTGGTTTCGAAAGATTTTGAGTCGAAAACGTTATTTTGAAATATATTGCGTTTTGACGAAATTCGTATATGTGAGTTTTGATTGGATTGATTGATCGAGTGATGTTATTGGATATGTTTTTGGACTGTTTTTATGTTGGGACTGGACTGGAACAGGTATCAGAATTGATCGGAACGACGAAAAATGCGAAAACGGGATAAAATTCAGTGCTGTCAAAAGCGCACGACCCGTGCGTCCCAGGCGCACAGACCGTGCGCCCCTTTCGGTTTGTGTTTTGCAAAGATGACTTACAAGCGCACGACCCGTGCGTGTGGGAGCACGGACCGTGCGTTGTGTTCTGTCCAAATTTTCCAAACTTGCCCGAAACGATCCCGATCGATTCCAATCCTCTCCTAATCCTTTCCTAACCCTTCTATATTGATATCAAGCTCATAATGCCATGATTTTGGGTATGTTTCAAAAGGGTTTTAAAAAATGCTTTTGAAGTTGAAATTCTTTCGAAAAGCCGAACAATAGTACGCGTGTGCGGATATGTTTTATTAATAATAAAGTGGACTATGAGTCCTACGTGGTATGGTATAACTGACGCGACATGATTATTATTTATTCGTCTAAACCGGTCTACGATTCACGATATATATATGGCTTAACTACAGTTTTGGTCCCCCTATTTTAACCAATTCACGATTTTGGTCCCTAAAGTTTTAATTTGACGATTTTGGTCCCCCTATTTTTCCAATTTGAAAAAACAAGGTCCCCCACCCCAATTTTGACTCAGTTTGACTGACTCATCCTACGTGGCAGCCCACGTGGACTGCCACGTAGGCACACCCCCCACCCCACCCCCACCCCCACCCCCACCCCCCACCCCACCCCACCCCCACCCCCACCACCGACCCCACCCCAACCCACCACCGACCCCACCCCACCCCAACCCACCACCGACCCCACCCCACCCACCCACCCCAACCCAACCCACCACCGATCTGCGAGAGTGAGAGAGAGAGAGAGATCTTCGCGCAGAGAGAGGGAGAGAGAGAGAGAGGAGGGGAGGGAGAGCGACGCATGAGAGAGGGGGGGGGGGGAGACCGATGGGGAGGGGAGGGAGAGCGAGAGCGACGGGGAGGGGAGGGAGAGCGAGAGCGACGGGGAGGGGAGGGAGTGGGGTTCACGGTGGGAGGGGGAACAGTGAAGGGGGAGGGGGTTCACGGTGGGAGGGGGAACAGTGAAGGGGGAGGGGGTTCACGGTGGGAGGGGGAACAGTGAAGGGGGAGGGGGGTTCACGAGGAAGAAGAAGGGGTGGGGGTGGGGGGTGCGCCTACGTGGCAGTCTACGTGGACTGCCACGTAGGATGAGTGAGTCAAACTGAGTCAAAATTGGGGTGGGGGACATTGATTTTTCAAATTGGGAAAATAGGGGGACCAAAATCGTCAAATTAAAACTTTAGGGACCAAAATCGTGAATTGGTCAAAATAGGGGGACCAAAACTGTATTTAAGCCTATATATATTATATCGACTATAGGGAACGGCCCAATGCGGGTATTATGTTCGATTAACGGTGGACTAAATGTTCATTGAGTATAGGTGAACTAACAGGTCATTGAGTGTAGATATATTTAACATATATCGAGTTGGGTGACGACCCATGTTAACATACTAGGCGGGGCAGTCATGATCCCTTACCCTAGGCCCTGTGCCAATAGGGAAAGTACTATTGGTAAGGGGGTTCGCCGCAGCTTAGCGTTCGCGCAGTCGGTGTTATGTTAAATTGTTTGTTGTGCGATACACCGCAGCTTAGCGTTCGCGCAGTCGGTGTCGTACATCGCGGTTCATCGCAGCTTAGCGTTCGCGCAGTCGGTGCCGTACCAAGTTATAACAGGTTAGCCGCAGCTTAGCGTTCGCGCAGTCGGCATTATATTAAAAAGTTTGTCGTGCGATACACCGCAGGCCCAATCCACCTATGGATCGACCAAGGGCGGCCCAGAACGCAAGATAGATGATCAAAGACCAATCTCACTTGATCAACGGTCGAGCTCGACCCATACAAGATCTAACGGCCAACGATAGTCTTCTGACACTATATATAGAGGTCCAACCTCACCTGACAGGTACACACTATTCATATCGCTACTCTGCTGAAATATCACCCAACTGACTTGGGCGTTGGAGTACCATTGCAGGTACACCTTGCGTGAGTTCTGAACGCGACCAGCCTCAACTCGAGGTCGACCTTAACGCCTCTCGCTCCCAAGTCATAGGAATCAACTTCAGCAAAGCGACTTACTTATCTAATCAAAGGAACCAATCGCCCATTGCAGGGTCCGGTTCATTGGCGACCACAGTGGGAGAGCTTCTTTCCCACCCTGACTGACATGCCACCACGAGGGCGACCACGCGGCGCCCCAGGCTTGCGGAACGCGACCGTGATCCCTCGGCAGCAACAACAGCTGGAAGGCCACGCCGCCGACATTGAGGGGCGTATGGGCCGGTCAAATGCAAAATCTTCCCATTAACCCTAGAGGGACCTGCCTTGGAGTGGTTTATCGAGTTAAGGCCCAACAGTATGTCTTCCTAGGAACAGCTAGCCCGAGTTTTCAGTTCCCGCTTTACCGCATCCAGGGTAAAGCCCAAATCACATGCCATCCTAAAGGCAATTAGACAAGGCCCGGATGAGACCCTACGTGACTATGTTGAACGATTCAACAAGGAAGCCGCCAATGTGCGAGGACTGGAGGACGACATGCGTTTGTGGTTTCTTCGAGACGGTCTCCGCACTGGTAGCCTATTTGAGATAGAAGTTGGGGTGAACGAGCCACCGAATCTTGAAACTTTCCTTCGACGATCTCAGAGGTTTATGAATTACGAAGAGAGGGCGATGGCCACACAAGCAGTCGCAATGGGAGCTACTGAGAGACCCCAAGAGGAACAAATGTCATAAAAATGAATTGTAATACCCGGGCGGGACACTCATTTTCCCACTAGGTTTTTTATCGAGGCCCGCCCGTCTGTCAGTAATAAGATGAGGTGTCTTTCAAGACTTTGTGTTAAAGTTTATTCCCATGTTCTCAAATTCAATTGAACCAACCTACGTGGTGAGTTAAAACTGAACCGTGCTCTGGTAAACTACCTGTGACGACCAACGGTACATATTACTATAAAAGGGAGACCTCACCGTCCTCTCGCCCAGTCGGTTACGTTGTCATCACCTGCTCGCCCGAAAGAAGAAAGGCCACGAATAGGCCGGGCTATGAATGAGCCCTCGATAAACCTAGTAGGCGAGTTAAGTCTGAGCCGAGACTCAGTAAACTGCCTCCTAGGCCGAACACGCTTGAACGACACAAGCTGCACGTCAAAGCGACCACGATAGAAGGTCACACCCTCCTTTGAGCGAGTTCGATCTGGACCGAGATCCAATAAGCCCCGTACGAGCCTGTGAGGCGAGTTAAGCCAGAGACGAGCCTCGGTAAATTGCCTACTAGGTCGGGTCGCTAGGTCGACTCAAACAGCCTATCGAAGCGGCCATAAGAGTGAGTAGCACCTCTTCGAGCGAGTTCGATCTGGACCGAGATCAGGTGAACTGTTCGTAGCGGACAAAACGAAGACAATAAGGCCGCGAAACAGCCTCGCAAATAATGCAGGCTTGCAAAGCGAAATCAGAAAACACAATCAAACTTTCAAGATAGGGACCCGGAGAAGGTCGGGCTCCGCCGGAACATGGTCGCACGACTAGAAAATCACCCGCACGCAGAACATGGGACCGCCCTCGAAATAGGGCGGACGTGTGACTAACGCGGTCGAGCCGCGAAATATCTTAGACCGGGAGGCATCAAGCCTAAAAAAGCGCATATGTCCTGCGCAAGCGGGTGTGGGCAGATTGTTCCAAACGCGGCCGTGCTACCGGGGGAAAGCTCTCTCAAGCCTGAACCCGTCCCATGGACGACTTCGGCTTGGGGGGCAACTGTTCTGGACTGGGACGAAGGCCCAATCCACCTATGGATCGACCAAGGGCGGCCCAGAACGCAAGATAGATGATCAAAGACCAATCTCACTTGATCAACGGTCGAGCTCGACCCATACAAGATCTAACGGCCAACGATAGTCTTCTTACACTATATATAGAGGTTCGACCTCACCTGACAGGTACACACTATTCATATCGCCACTCTGCTGAAATATCACCCCACTGACTTGGGCGTTGGAGTACCATTGCAGGTACACCCCGCGGGAGTTCTGAACGGGACCAGCCTCAACTCGAGGCCAACCTCAACGCCTCTCGCTCCCAAGTCAAAAGAATCAACTTCAGCAAAGCGACTTACTTATCTAATCAAAGGAACCAATCGCCCATTGCATGGCCCGGTTCAATAACAGAAATAAGATGAGGGAAAAAGCAAAGAAAGAGGAAGGTTTAGATATAAACTCGCCAAACAAACAAAAAGAATTGTAGTAGTAGAAACTTGTTTGCAGGGAGCAAGTAGATGGAGAAGCCATCTTTTTTTTCGACAATGGAGAAGCCATCTTGATGCGGCGCATTCATGCGGCGGCAGATATGTTAGAAGTTAGGGTGAATATTGTTTATGGTTTAATATAGGGATTTTTTTATACCCCCAACACATCTCATATACCCGAAAATACCCATGCCCAAATAACAAAGCGGATTTACCTCAAATGGGGGTACCTAATAGGTAAATCCGACTTTAAAAATAACAAAGCGTATTTACCTTAGATGGGGGTACATCCGCTTTGTTATTTTTAAAATCGGATTTACCTAGTGGGTAGATAAATCCGATTTCCCTAAAAAAGGAATTTGGATTTACCCCACCTAAGGTAAATTCGATTTCCCTAAAAAAAGGAATTCGGATTTACCCCATCTAAGGTAAATCCGCTTTTGTTATTAAAAATAATTGTTTTTTATTTAAATTTTTAAAAAAGGTTATAAAAATGTTTGATCCTTGATTTTTTTTCGGATTTAATGGCTGTGGTTTCATTACAATTTGAGTAGGTTGCCCGAAAACCGATTTTTTAGCCTAAATTATTCACTCGACGTACAACATCGTCATGTGTTAACGAACTACACACTAAACAGAACCAAAAGACGGTCGAAATTCGTATCTAATTTTTTAAATGATTTATTTATTTATTAATTAGGTTAACAAAGCAGATTTACCTTAAGTGGGGGTAAATATGACTTTGTTATTTAAAAGCGGATATACCCCCATATAAGCTAAATCCGCTTTGTTATTTTTAAAAGCGGATCTACCCCCATCTTAAATAAATCCGCTTTTAATTTTTTAAAATTTTTAGTGGAAATCGGATTTACCTCAGATACATAAATCCGATTTCCAAAAAAAAATTGAAACAGGATACGTTCGGGTTTTTTAAATTTTGTGAAGGGCAATTGCGTCTTTTCGCACGGTCGATGGGGTAGATTGTCATCTGATGGGGGTACAAAAAAATCCCTTTAATATATTAGGTATGGGCTTGGATAGAAAGTCCAATAAAGCAACTGATTTTGTAACAATAATAAAAACTAGGATGTTTTTTTTGTACCCCCCATTAAACCCCATACCCCCATATTTGATTTTAACCCAAAAATACCCCTTTCATTTTTATCAAAATCTGATCAGGCCCCACAAAATTGTAAGATTTCCGAAAATATCTAAAAAAAAGGTATTTCCGGAAATATTATCAGTTCAAATTTTCAAAAATAGGGTATTTCCGGAATACAAGTTATGCTTCCGGAAATACCCACTGTTAGGTATTTCCGGAAATTCAAAATTTTAACCTTCCGAAAATACCGTTGTCTAACGTATTTCCAAAAATTGATTTTTTAGCTTTTTTTACCAATATGGCTACGACAGATGGCAGAGGCCCTTTTATGGATTTATAGGATGCGTTTACCACATCACAGATTTTTTCTACTCGGGATATTATTACCTGTTGGGCTAGAGATATCGGGAAAGCCAACAGGGTAATTGTCATTATTATTCGATCCGAGTTGAGTGAGAATGGTAAAGGAAAAAAAAAGATTGTTTTTGGTTGTGATAGGTATGGGAGATATAGTGGAGTAGATGTTGGGTGTTCTAGTAGACACAAGACCTCAAAAAGGTGTGGTTGTCCATTTAGATTGAAAGCTAAACCACTCGATCCTCCTAGTCTTGATCGGAAGGTCAAAGTTATGTGTGGAATTCACAACCATGAGTCTCTTAAGACTATCCTTGGAGCAGCAATATTTGGTAAGTTCAACAAGGAGGAGCGGTTACCAGTTGAGGAGCATATGTGGTTGGGAGTGAAAGCAGCAAAAAGTCTAGAGTCAATAAAGAGGAGATTTACCAATAATTTGAGTAACATTTCACATCTGTATAGAACACGCAATAGTCTCCGGAAGGGAAAGAGAGGAAGTAGGACTGAGATGCAGGAGCTTCTGACACTGATTCAGTCTCATCATTATATTTGTTGGACCAGACGACTTGAAGGAACTGATATTGTTGAGGAGATCATGTGGTCACACCCTGATAGTATCAAGTTATTGAGGATGTTTCCTAATGTCTTGATTATGGACTGCACCTTCAAGACAAACAAATATGCATTGCCTCTACTTGAGATTGTTGGTGTCACTTCTATTGAGTTGACATTTTCTGTTGCATTTGCTTACTTGTCTCACGAGAGATATGATGACTACACATGGGTTTTGCAGAGCCTAAAAGATTTGATGGTATTAGATATCCCACTTCCTCAGGTTATCCTCGCTGACTGTGAGGAGGGATTGATGAATGCTATCAAGGTTGTGTTTCCCGGAGCAGGTTATCCTCACATTGAAGAGGTCACCGGGTTCTAGTGGAGGTGACTTATGCAGAAGTTGGGAATCCATGCATGGGATGATCAATGCACAAATTGATAAAATTGTCGGTTCTTTTCAAAAGAGCATCAACCGTGTAGATGCCCGGCACAACACTCCATTCTACAAGAATCTACACGGTTTGGTGTCTCATGAGGCATTGAATCATATAGCTCATGAGTTTGAAGGCATGTTGGATGGAGTAGGGACCGATAAGACCCGTTGTGCTGGTTGTGTGATTAAAGTTACTCATGGGTTACCTTGTTCTTGTGAGCTTGGGAATTTGCACCTACATGGTTGTCGAATCCCAATAGAGATGATTGACCCTCATTGGATGAGGCTGAGTATTGAGAGTATGGATGAAGAGCGGATCAAACAAGCGTCACTTGAATGTGACATAAGCTATACAATAGAGGAGGTTTAGAGGCAATGAGCTGAGATGTCTCTTAAGGAGAGATGTGTCTGGAAGAGAGGTCTTGATGATTATGTCTTCAAAAGCACTACAACCATGGTTCCACCTAAGCACAAAGTCAAGACTAGGGGTGCACCAAAGAAGAAGAAGAAAGAGTATGATGTGAAGAGAGATCCTTTTTATTGGGAGCGCGTGGATGCGTCTTTGAGCTCAGTTAAGAAACCCACCCAGATTTCATCACAGAGACTTCCCCAGCGGTCCTCACAGCAAGTCTCCCAGTTACCATCACAAAGGTCAGCAGCTGAGCGAGCACAACATGACATTCATTTGGTAAGTCAATTTCCAGAGCATATGCATAAGTACATTGATGACATTATCAATGTGATTGGGGATGGAAACTGTGGCTTCAGATGCATTTCTGCGTCACTTGATTACTCGGAGCATAGATGGCAAATAGTTCGCAATGATTTGATTGAGGAGATGGACTCAAATTGGTTTCAATACTCAGAGGTGATGGGTAACAACATTCAGACAGTTAGGGAATCATTAGTTGCTCTCCCAGAAGACTTTCAACCTCGTGAGAAGTAGATGTCGATGCCTGACATGGGACATGTTATAGCGACTAGATATTAGATATCCCTTGTTATGTTGTCACTTCATGATGGTGGGTCATGGACATTCTTCCCTTTGAGAGGAGCCTATGTTTCTAGTCAGAGCCGCTTGTTCTGTGTTGGGTTTGTCCATGGGAATCATTGGGTTCGGGTTATCTTGAACGCTACTAGTCCAGTACCTCCTATTCATCCTACTTGGGGTGCATATGCTTCAGCTGAAGCTAGATCGTGGTTATATCTGTACCTCTGACGTGTACAGTTATGGTGTTCTTTTGTCCCAGATCATATTGCACCGACCCTCCCAGCTGATGTTGATTACATTTCCATTAAATGATTGTATTATATTATATTATATTTTATTCCACGAGTTTATATTATATTAAATTTTATTCAACGAATTTTTTATTTGACAGTTTAGATTTTGCCGACACTATTTAACGGTCTAGATTTTGCCGACACTTTAAACGGTCTAGATTTTGCCGACCACTTTTCATCCAATGGTGGAAATTCACTTTAGGGTTTTAGATTTTCCCTATAAATAGACCCATTGGGTTTCACTTCTTTCATACACACAACACAAAATGATGATGGCTGTGGCCAACTAAGAGTCTTCCCTCACTATCATTTTTACTAATCAGGGCCTCATTGATCATCAGGGCATCATCATCAACAAAGATGATGATGTCTGTTTCGAGGGGCGAGACATGTTCCGGTGTAGGTTAAAACACAGCATAACATTCGCTGCCCCAAAAGAGAGACTACTGCGTAAGGCGCGACCGGAGGGCGACGAGCATGAAATAATTAGTATAATTTATCGGAAACCAGCTTGGGTTAATGGACGTGTGCACTGGTCTGCAATGGATGTCAACAACGACGATGACGTCCAAGCCATGATGGCCATTCATGTTATCTTTAAATGGAATGGTTATCTGCTTTTATACGTCGAAACCAGAAGGACCGTCGCTGAGATCCTTCGTCGTTTCACTCCACTATCTCAGTAGTTTCTATTCTGCTTTCGTTTTGTTTGTTGTTGCAATCTGTTATTTTAAATCAATGTAGAATGCGTTTTTAATTAATCAAATAAATCTTTCATTTTTTATTTTTGCACTCCGGAAACACCATATTATATGATAAATTCGAAAGGCAATTTTAAGGGATTTTCGGAAATACCTCAAATTTAGATAAATCCGGAAGCATGTTTTTTTGATTTTCCGGAAATATCGCATTTTACGGGATTTTCGAAATGTAAAATGTGTTCCGGAAACACCGTAAAATGTGATATTTCCGGAAAATAAAAAAAACATACTTCCGGATTTATCTAGATTTGAGGTATTTCCGGAAATTTTGTGAATTTAAGGGGTAGTTTCGTCCGTTTAGTCATTTAATGGGGTATATGGTATAAGAGGGGGTACCAAAAAAACAGCCTAAAAACTAAGCATGGTATATAATAAAAACTAAGCTTCCAACCATAAGTGATGCCGCGACGTTCAACTTAAACCTTACAAGTTATAAAAAAAAGCTAAAATATGTTTTTGTCCCTACAAAATCGGGTTCTTCTAAGTTTAGTTCCTACATTAATGAAATAGGCGTTTTGGTCCCCATCTTATTTTGCCGTTTTCATTATTAGTCCATGACGTTAACAGCAAAATAAGATGGGGATCAAAACGTCTATTTCGTTAATGTAGGGACTAAACTTAGAATGACCCGATTTTGTAGGGACCAAAAACATATTTTACCCAAAAAAAATTAGACCTTACATAATAGAGTTGTCTAAAAAAAAACTTACATAATAGTTAATTTACAGGTACGAAATTTATATTATATACTATATAGGTCTTGAAAATTCACGAAATAGAGACCGGGTCCGAGTCATGCAGTCCCGGTTTTGGTCATGCGGTTCAACTGTCGACCCATCGGTCCGACCCTTGACCCAGTGACCCGGTACCTTCACCGAGTCGACCACCGGTCCGAGTTTTAAAACATTGTTCGTAAGTGCTCAAAGAGCCCGAAGGTCTTCCCTGCCTTGGACTGCGGCGCCATCCCCTCACCCTAAATTTTATCATTTAAAAAAAAAAATTAAAATATCCAACGACAAAACGCGTTGTAATCTAGTTCGGGCGGGTCTGGGCACCGATGGGCCTAGAAATGACAACCGCACCCGCCCAACCCAACTCGTCTGAACCCAAATCTTCAACCCGTGAACCCGCATACCCGTCTGGACCCGATCGAAGTAGCCCATTGACTTTGGTTTTTCGATTTTTCGGTTTTCAGGTCTGTTTGGCAATTTGAGTGTCACTACACAAGCACTACTCAACTATTACTATTAGAATTAAAAGAAAATGGCAAGAATATTGAGGAAAATTCAATTGATCAAGTTGAGGGAAGTATCGGCTATGACATTGCTGATGAAGGCATAAAATGATACAAATTCACTACATGACAAAGCCATGATATGGGGAGAGAAGAATATTCTTGTATTCCTTATGATTGGCTAGTTGCACAAGGGAGTGAGGACCGTGCTTATGATTTGATTTGGTCACACAATTGTGGTGAAAACCACCAGCTGTCATATGGTGTATTAGGCACCAAAATAACAAATTCTGCATTATGCAGATTCTCTCTCTATGTGGATATTTCCTAGTTTTCTCTATTATGTAGGATGTGACCTAGTAGCCTATGGTACACCTCTAGTATTGCTATATATAGTTGTTCCTTTCCACTCTTTTTTCATCAATGAATAGTGAAGTTTTATTGATCAGTCATATTTCTGCATACTGTTCTATTGCTTTTAATATGAACTGTACTTGTTTCATTGCTTCTGCTATGCATTTTATCAACTTCAAGATGGTATCAGAGCAAATGCTCTGATTACCTTGCTTGTTATTCACCTCGTCTCTTCCATTTCCTTTCTTTTTTTTTACTTTGCTATGCCTCCTAAGGGAAATAGTTCTGGATCTGGGGATCCTCCAAAGGATCCTGCTGCAGACCAGACTAGCATATATTATGTGCATCCCAGCGATGGCCCTTCTACTGTTTCTGTGACCCCTGTTTTAAATCCTAAGGGAACTAATTATCACTCATGGGCTCGTTCCATGAGAAGGGCTCTTGGATCTAAAAATAAGTTTGACTTTGTTGATGGTAGCGTTGAGCCACCAGATAATTTTCACCCATCCTTTAAGGCTTGGAGTAGATGCAATAATTTGGTTCATTCCTGGATTATGAACTCTGTGGCTGAATCCATATCAATAGGCATTGTTTATCTTGAAAATGCCATAGATGTGTGGAATGAGCTCAAAGAGAGATTCTCCCAAGGAGACCTAATTCGCATTTCTGATCTGCAATGTGAGATCCATGCTTTGAAGCAAGGATCATTATCTGTCACTGAATACTTTTCTGAATTAAAAGCCCTTTGGGAAGAATTAGAAACTTATCAACCAGAACCAAGCTGTGGCTGTCCAAGGAAATGTGTTTGCGTTTCTGGAATTGCCTTGGCTAAGCAACATCATACTCAAAACAAAATAATCAGATTCTTGACTGGTCTTAATGAAGATTTTGCTGTGATTAAGGCTCAGATCTTAATCATGGATCCTCTACCCAAGCTTAACAAAGTTTTTTCAATCGTAATTCAGCATGAAAGACAGTTTTGTAGCTGTGATGACGGGAAAAATTTGATTGCTAATGCTGATGGAAAGAAAGGCTTCAATCGCACCAAAAGCTATCAGGGAAATGGAAGCAAGTACACAAGCAAGGTGTGTACTCACTGTGGAAGAACTGGACATACTATTGACACTTGTTACAAGAAGCATGGCATTCCTCCTAACTGGCAGAAATCATCTGCTAATGCTGTTGCTGATGAGCCAGAGGAGCAGAATGATGATGACACCAAATCTATTGGGATGACAAAGGAGCAATATGAGAAGCTGATTAATATGATTCAGGCATCATCTCTAACTCAAAATTCCAAGCCAGTGAATATGGTTGGAGGATCCTCATCTCTGACAGGTAGTATCTCTCAGATTTGTTCTTTGATATCAAGTGAGATAGGTCTGTGGATAATAGATTCTGCTGCAAGTGTTCATATATGTTGTTCCCTCAAATATTTCAAAAATTATGTTCCTATTAAACCCGTTAGCATTAGACTACCAAATGGTCAAAAGGCATATGCCACTTTCAAAGGAACTGTTGAATTTACATCTAAATTCTATCTGGTAGATGTCTTGTATATTCCTGAGTTTTACTTAAATCTTATATCAGTTCCTAAACTCATGGTTGATTTACATGCCAGTGTCCTTTTTGACCTTCCTAAGTCTATCATACAGGATATGAAGACCAAGGAGATGATTGGTTCGGGTATGATCTTTGAGGGATTGGTGTATCTGGACATGACAGATGTTGCTGAGGTTGCTACTATTCACTCTGCAGACAAAAGGCCAGACACCTTAACCTTACCAAACTCTGCCTTATGGCATTTTAGACTAGGGCATCTATCTAGCCAAAGAATGAGGTTGATGCATAATGTATTTCCCTCTATTCATGTTGATGAGGGAGCAGTTTGTGATATATGTCATTATGCTAAACAAAAGAAATTGTCTTATAATTTGAGCTCTAGTAAAGCTTCACACTGTTATGAACTGATTCATTTCGATATTTGGGGTCCTATATCCACACCTTCCATACATGGTCACAAGTACTTTTTAACTGCCCTTGATGACTATAGCAGATATACTTGGATAATTCTCCTTAAAAACAAAAGTGAAGTGAGTAATCATGTCAAAAACTTCATAAACAGAATTGAAAAACAACATGAAACCAATGTTAAAACTGTTAGAACAGATAATGGCCCAGAGTTTTTGATTCCTGATTTTTATTCTCAAAAAGGAATTATTCATCAGACTTCATGTGTAGAAACCCCTGAACAAAATGGAAGGGTAGAAAGAAAGCATCAACACATTTTAAATGTGGGAAGAGCTCTCTTGTTTCAGTCAAAACTACCAAAACAGTTTTGGTCGTATGCAGTCCTTCATGCTACTTATATTATAAATAGAGTTCCTAGTCCTCTATTAAATAATCACAGCCCTTATTTCTTGTTAAATGACACTCAACCAGACATTGATTCCCTGAAAGTATTTGGTTGCTTGTGTTTTGCATCTACTCTAAGATCACACAGAACCAAACTTGATTCAAGAGCTAGGAAATGCATTTTCTTAGGATACAAGTCTGGAGTTAAGGGTTACATTTTGCTAGATATTTCAAATAGAGAGTTATTTATATCCAGAAATGTTACTTTTCATGAACATATCTTGCCTTATTCAAATTCACAACCAATGTCCAGGTGGAATTATTTTCCACCAAACTCAAACCATGACCAAAATCATAAGACTAATCCTCACACACCAGAACCATCCACACCTGAATCATCCACACCAGACCAACCTTCACATCCACACCAACCTGCCACACCAGAAGATGCCTCACCAGAAACTACTACACCAGATACAAATAGCCCAAACAGTTCCCTCACACAGAATACTCCTCCCACTGTCCTCAGAAAATCCATCAGAGAGAAGCAGCCACCTCCTCATCTGTCTGATTACATATGCACCAATCACTCTTCAGATCATGCTCAAGCAACATTTCCAGGTATTAATTATCCTATCTCTAATTATCACTCTCTTTCCAAATTATCCAATGCTCAAAAACAGTTTTCACTGTCTCTGTGTTCTGTTTCTGAACCTAAATCATATGAAGAAGCTTGTCAAAGTAAGTGTTGGATTGATGCTATGAATAGAGAATTAGAAGCACTACAGAAAAATAATACTTGGAAAGTTGTTGATCTTCCTCCTAATGTCAAACCAATTGGTTGCAAATGGGTATACAAGGTGAAGCAAAAGGCAGATGGATCTATTGAAAGATACAAGGCAAGACTAGTTGCCAAGGGTTACAATCAGATTGAAGGGTTAGATTTCTTTGATACTTTCAGTCCTGTGGCTAAGTTAACTTCTGTCAGACTACTGTTAGCTCTTGCTTCAATGAGAAATTGGCATCTTCATCAATTGGATGTCAATAATGCTTTCTTACATGGTGACTTACAAGAAGATGTTTTCATGGAAATACCAAAAGGTGTGGCTGGTACAACAGATGACCAAGTATGCAAACTACAAAAATCACTGTATGGTCTGAAGCAGGCTAGTAGAAAATGGTATGAGAAACTCACCACTTTGCTACTAAGGGAGGGATACAAACAATCAAATTTAGACCACTCTCTATTCATTTGTGACAGAGGTGACGATTTTACAGCTTTGTTGGTTTATGTTGATGATGTAATCTTGGCTGGAAATTCATTAAAGGAATTCACTAGAATCAAAGGCATCCTTGATAGTTTTTTCAAAATCAAGGATCTTGGTCAACTAAAATACTTCCTTGGCTTAGAAGTTTCACATTCTAAAACTGGTATTGTTATAAGCCAGAGAAAATACTGCTTGGATCTTCTCAAAGAAACTGGTCATCTTGCTTCTAAACCATCTAGTACTCCTATGGACTCAAATTCAAAGATATACAAAGATGAGGCAGATCCCTATACTGACACTGCTTTATACAGAAAGTTAATAGGAAAATTACTTTACTTGACCAATACTAGACCTGACATTACATATGCAGTGCAGCAATTAAGCCAACATGTGAACTCTCCCACTGTCACACATTATAATGCGACTTGTAGAATTCTCAAATACTTAAAGGGAACATCAGGGAGAGGATTGTTCTTTCCTAGAGATTCTGTTTTACAAGTTTTTGGCTTCACAGATGCAGACTGGGCAAACTGTGTAGATTCTAGAAAATCAGTCTCAGGTTATTGCTTCTTTTTGGGTTCATCTCTTGTGTCATGGAGGACTAAAAAGCAGCAAACTGTGTCTAGATCATCTTCTGAGGCAGAATATCGTGCACTATCCACTGCCACTTGTGAGCTTCAATGGTTAATGTTTTTGTTAGATGAGCTGAAAGTAAAGTGTGATAGGCCTCCTGTACTTTATTGTGATAATCAAAGTGCCATCCACATTGCTGCTAACCCTGTGTTCCATGAGAGAACAAAGCACTTAGAAATTGACTGTCACTTTGTAAGAGAAAAGCTGCAACAAGGGCTAATGAAATTGCTACCAGTAGCTTCGAAGGGGCAACTAGCTGACTTCTTTACAAAGGCTCTAACTCCTGCCATTTTTCCTTCCTTTATTTCCAAGCTTGGAATGATAAACATCTATCATGGTCCAGCTTGCGAGGGGCTATTAGAATTAAAAGAAAATGGCAAGAATATTGAGGAAAATTCAATTGATCAAGTTGAGGGAAGTATCGGCTATGACATTGCTGATGAAGGCATAAAATGATACAAATTCACTACATGACAAAGCCATGATATGGGGAGAGAAGAATATTCTTGTATTCCTTATGATTGGCTAGTTGCACATGGGAGTGAGGACCGTGCTTATGATTTGATTTGGTCACACAATTGTGGTGAAAACCACCAGCTGTCATATGGTGTATTAGGCACCAAAATAACAAATTCTGCATTATGCAGATTCTCTCTCTATGTGGATATTTCCTAGTTTTCTCTATTATGTAGGATGTGACCTAGTAGCCTATGGTACACCTCTAGTATTGCTATATATAGTTGTTCCTTTCCACTCTTTTTTCATCAATGAATAGTGAAGTTTTATTGATCAGTCATATTTCTGCATACTGTTCTATTGCTTTTAATATGAACTGTACTTGTTTCATTGCTTCTGCTATGCATTTTATCAACTTCAAGAATTACAATATGGGCCAGACTCTAAAACAATTACCAACAATATTATTTCATTGCACTTTTGGCCGCTTAAAATTATGGATTGTGCAATTTTCGTCTCCCATTTCCCAAAATTCAAGATTTTTGAGGATCAAAAGTGCAAATAATCTATGATTTTGAGAATTAAAATTGCGAAATTAAGACAAATGAGAACCAAGATAGTCAAAAATAAAATAAAAGGATCAAAATCACCAAGTTAATGAAAATCACCATATTTGTTGTGATACTAATAGACTAATGGAATTTAAACTAATCAACTTGTTATTGTACTCGTTTATCTCTTTGGGGTAGGTAAATAACATATCATTAGAGTAACTAAATAAAAAATATACTTAATTATTCAAAAACATATAATAAACTTGAATCGAAGGACCTATAAGTTATCATTATTATTAAATTAAAAAGAACTAAAAACTTATCCATAGTCCGCGTTCTATAAAAAACATATCCATAGATGTCTTTTTTTTGACAACAAATCCATAGATGTCTTATAAAAATAAATGTAAATCTTTGTAATGAATCTTCAAATATAATCTTCTCAAATATAAAGGAAAGGTTTATTAATTGAAAATTCTTAAGAACAAAGTAAATATTTTTAATGTGGATATCGTCGAAGACTTGGTCGCCTTGAATGGTCAAAGTTGATACACATGTTCCCACTTGTTCACAAATCTGGCAAAAAATCACTGTGGGGCAAAAAAAAATTATATACCAAAATAATACACATTGTGAGTTATATATCAAAGTAGGGCAAATTTTTTTTTAGTACAGAAGTCGCCCCCTGCAGCAGCGACTTCAGTACTGTGTTTTGCAATTTTTTTTTAAAAATCAGTTAAGAAGTCACCCCCCAGGGTGACTTCTGAACTGTGTTTTTTTATTTTTTTATTTTATTATATATTAAAATGATAAAAATATAAATTAATTTAATTTAAATAAAATAATTTATTTAGATAATTAATATTTTTAATCAAAATTTCCCAATTAAATTTAAGGGTCAGAAAGAAATATTACAACACAATAATTTATTTAAAATACCAACCGAAAATTACAATAGTTATTTAAAAGACTAATCTGAAATATTAAAACACATTAATTGCGGTTAGGGCAGTTGTTTCTGTCGTGACCCTCATTTCTACAAATTTCGCATCTTTTGGTGCGTGTACCCCTTTCTCTTTGATCCATCTCTGTACGAATATGGGTAGACTGTGGACTTGGGTGTTTAGTGGTGAGAAATTTAAAGGCCAGGATTGCACCAACACTTTTAAAGGCCAGGAATTCACCGACACTTTTGAAATGTTCAATGTGCATTGTTCAGTGTGTATTGTTCAGAGTGCAGAGTGTAGTATCGTGAACTGTGTAGAGTGCATTGAGCAGCGTGCAGAGTGCAGTGTCCAGTACTGTGCAGAGTGTATTGTGCAGTGTGCATTGGTCAGAGTATTCAAAGAAGACAAAATGGCAACCATCATTTCCTTCCCATCATTTTTAAAAAGAAAGAAGACATAATGGCACCGAAAGTAGAGTATTCCCATCATTTCCTTCCCATGATTTTTGGCTTTCTTTCTTTTTTGTTTTTCTTTCTTTCTCCTCATCATTTCTATCTTTCTTTCTTTCTTAAGACACAACCCTTTTTCTTCATTCATTAGCTCCTCTTCATTCATCAGCCTCCACTCATCAACCTTCTCTTCATTCATCATCTCCTCCAGGCCTATTTCTTCATTCAGACTTATTTAAAAATGTCTTCCTTACCAAACGAAGAACCTCACATTTCCATGCTTCTCAACGATGACCCAATGGAAGTACATCACGCATTCAAGCTTCCCGAACCAGATGCCTCTATATTACCATTGATAGAAAGAGTTGGGTTTCGTGACATTGCTTCAATTGGCGCATTCAAAATAAATCCAGCTTTGGTGGCAGCAATGGTCGAACGCTGGAGACCAGAAACACACACTTTTCATCTTCCAGTAGGGGAGTGCACAATAACTCTCCAAGACGTGGCGTTGCAATTGGGGCTTCCCGTTGATGGAAATGCCGTTACTGGAAGTTGTGAACAAAATTGGGATCGAGTATGCAAACAACTTTTGGGTAAGCCTATCCCAGAAAATGGCATTGTACAACGTGAATTTAATAATGTTCCAGAGGGCGCTTCCGACAAAGTGCGAAGACAATATTGTAGGGCGTACCCAATGTTTTTAAAACCGCACCGGACCGACCGGTTGAACCGGTTGGACCGGGAACCAGATATATCTACGGTTCGGTTATGCTCTATTAACCCACTGGAGGTAAGAACTGGGAAAAAACCGGAAAAACCGCTTTGAACCGGCCTAAAACCGAAAAACCGGAGAACCGGGGGCGGTTATAGAAAACCGGACGGTCCATTAACAGCACTTGTCTGGTACCTTATTTTTTACTTTTTCTCCACATTTTGCTTCCTCTTCTCCCTGTTCACTCACGCTTGCTACTGATAACATTAAGTTTGATGGAAATATTTGTTTATATTATTTTAAGGTGCTTCCTCAGTAGTAGTCATTGGAACTTGAATATTAAAATATAACCACTCCACCTTCAAAACTCAAGTGTCAGTTTAGCTTCTTTTTTTTTATCAAAATGTGTCACTTTAACTTTGAATTGCCTGAGTATTATTTTTTTTTGCTATTAATTTTATGAAGTTTATAATTTTATTTATTTAATTAGTTATTTATTAATTATCCGGTTCAACCGTGGTTCAACCGATTGAACCGAACGAACCATGACCCGGAGGTCTCTCCGGTTCAAGGTCCGGTCCGGTTTTAAAAACATTGGGCGTACCTATTGCAGTTGATCGGGGGATACATACTCTCAGACAAATCATCAAACAGAGTCAACATAAAATACCTACCCGTATTGAAAAATTTCGATGAAATTTCAAGTTACAGATGGGGGTCAGCATGTCTAACGAACTTATACAGAATGCTGTGTAGGACGGCTACATGCTCCTCACGCACAATGGGTGGATGTACTCTTTTGTTACAGTTTTGGGTCTGGTACCGCATGCCGTTCCTAGCACCAGACTGCAACAGTCCTTATGAATGGCCGCTAGCAAAGAGGTAAAAATTTGACACAACTTATGAATACTAACAATTATATTTCTTCTTTATGTTAACAATTTAATTTTTTTACTAGATGGGTTCGCACGCCACACTAAGTGTCCATCAAGCCTTGTTTTGTACAGATCAACAATACACCGCATGACACATGAAGAGTTTGAGTGGTTGCCATATCGGGAATTCAATTTGCCAGAAATAGCATTTCGGCACTACGGCATATGGACTACAAACACGGCTATGGTCTGTTTCCATATTGTAGAATGGCACCATGCGGATAGAGTGACCTTGCAATTTGGGCCTCGTCCAAGACATACCATTAGCACCAAAAGATATCAGCCACATGCACAACATCACCATGCAGGGACAGACTGATGTCAATTGGGCTGTATATCACAGACAGACAATTGATTTATGGAATGATAGACAAAATCGATGTGTTGTGGGTCGACCGTGCTTTGCTAAACCGACGCAGTCAGATAAATACATGCGCTGGTTTCTAAAAAAATCAAGGCCATACATTTCAGCCGACCAACATCTAAGGGATCCACGTGGTCTTGCAAATGTTGGTGATGTGGATGAAGAATATGAACAAGACGTGCCAGCTCCCCCAACTACTCAAACCAAACGTCGAGAACGTAACCGTAATCGACATCGACGTGCACCACCAACTCAACCGAGGACCCAAGAAGATGTGCGTCACCGCCACTCTATCTCCCACACACCAACATTCCAAGAAGATGTGCCTCACCGCCACTCTATCTCCCACACACCAACATCGGCATTTAACGAACCATACAACCAGTCAGTAGAACATACTCCTTTTCAAGATACATATCGACATTCTACGACCGAAAGGGACTCAGATATGTTCTATGAGTGCTTTGGGTTCCAACCCGGCTCTGCGCAATCTGTGGCGTTGCTTCGTCAAATTCAAGAGCAGACCGGCGGTGCTAGTTCTTCATCAGTTCCCCAATATTTTCTAGAGCCACCGCCCCCTGCCCCTACTGAGGAAGAACAGAAACCACCACATCGACATCAACGTCCACGGCGTGTCCCCAAACCTCGACAGTGTGGAACTGGGTCTCATCTTCTTCCTTAATTTTTTTCTGTACTGTCTTTTTAAATTATCAGTGTGGAACTGTCTTTAGTTTAATTTATCAATTATTGTAATTTTAAATTAACTAAGTTATTAATTTTAAGGTTTTAATCTTATGTGACATTTATTACATTTAGATCAATAATTTACTCTTTTGTCTTTAATAGTGCTTTGTGCAGATTGCACATTGTAAAGTGTGCATTGTGCACTGTTACAGTGTACATTATGCAGGGTGCACTGTTAAAGTGTGCATTGTGCAGAGTGCACTGTTAAAGTGTGCATTGTGCAGAGTGCAGAGGTCTTAATTTCTTTAATGGTCTAGATTTTGCCGACACTATTTAACGGCCCAGATTTTGCCGACACTATTTAACGGCCTAGATTTTGCCGACACTAAACCCTAAAATCAACAGTTAAGATATTCCAAAATCAACGGCTTACATACGATCACCCCTATTATAAATACATTCTCACATTACACTCAAATTCACACAAACATTTTACCCTTAACCTATTAAACTGTTGGTGTGAATTTGAGTGTAATGTGAGAATGTATTTATAATAGGGGTGATCGTTGTCATACCCCAATTTTGTCCGGCTTAGGTCAAAACCCTAATTTCCACAAAAAAATAAATAAATTGAAGAGCGAAGAGCCTTATGCACTGCATTTCGGATCCTAGAAGGCATTCCAAGGTTCTTGAAATCATTTTTAGGGTTGGAACGCATTTTCCGGGCAAATTAGGGTTTTAGAGCCAAAAAGGGTATTTTGGTCAATTATAAAGGTTTTTTTCTCGCTTTCAAAAAGGCTCAAAAATATGTATAATTAAAAATAGAAATCTGAAATCAAAATATAAAAATGAATAACAAAATAATATTGGATGCTTATTGTATTTTTAGAATTAGGGCTAATTCCTTTTAGGTGCTTTTTGCTTTTATCCATTTTTGGCTAAAGTAAGCACTAGTTTTGCAAGCAAACTACCTCCCTCACTCCATCCTCATGCTCCACGCCACCATCACCATCAGCCCACATCAAGCCTTTCATCATTTCTTTGACAAGCACACCTTTGAGTCCAACAACATCCAATACACAACATATTTTTACCTCCCTTCTCTCTACACCACTAAATACACACTAATTTCTTTACTTCCCTCTCACAACTTTAAACCCATTGGATCTTTGAAATTCAATAAGGACAACTCACTCCTCTCCTCCCCAAAAGACCCAAGAAATTCGTAGCCCCTCTCCTCTCCCTCACTTCCTCTTGTTTTTCTTTCATCTCAAAGGAACCTTCCCATTTCTCCTACACCAAAAAACCCTAGCACACCAAAAACCTCCCCTTTTCTCTCCCAAAACCGTGGCCTCCCCACTCCCTTCCTTCATCTATTTTTGATTTCCTCTTCACCCAAACACCACCATCTCACTTCATTCTCATCCCTCTTTCATATATCTTCTCCATTTTCCATTCAAGATCAAACATCATCATCAAGGAAGGTTTTCATCAAGCTTTTTTTTGGGGTTGGAGTTGAAGTTCCTTGGAGGTTCTTGTTGATTTGGTTTCTATTTTCTTCATCTCATTTCATTTTCTAGCTTGGATTTGAGGTAAAAACTTTCAAACCCTTGCATCATCTTCAACCTTTTTGCATTAAAACCCATTTTCCTCTTCATTTTGCATTTCACATATCATCATCATTTTGTTTAAAATGTAGCTTGTTGTTGTTGGTGAGAGGAGCCTTAAACACTATTGACAAGCACTTAGGGAGGCTTGGGTGTTTAAGGTGCCTCTCACTCTTGAATAAATGGAGTCATGTTGTTTTGTGTTGATTTTTTGCATTTGTTGTGAAGTAAAATTGTTGTTTCATGTGTTGTTTGGTTCGCATATCCTAGTAAAGTTAGCTTTAATTTGATTTTGTTGTTTTGTCTTTGCTTGATGGGGCTTAATCATGTTGTAGATATTTGATTTTAGTGTTTTCATGCTTAGATACTTTGTTTAGGTTTGCAAATTTCTTTTCTCACATAGATTTCGCACAAAGTAAAGAGTTTGAGAATAAATGTTGATTTGAGGTCTTAGTGTTTAAGTTATGTGATTAATTGTTCCTAAATCTTGTTAGTATCTTTTGCTTGCTTGATTTTGGGAGTTTGATGAATAAATTGATGGTTTGACTATGTATTGGTTTCGCAAGTCATGAAGAATAAATAGAGTTTTTATATGTTTGCTTATTGTCTCAAGTTGATGATAGGCAATATGATTCTCACTTGTGCCTAGTGCACCTTGCCTAAAGTGATGAGGATTGTTCTATATGATCCAACCCTTTTAGTCTATATGTTGTTTAAGTTGATGATTGGCAAGAAGATTCACACTTGTGCACTTGCGCACACTAATTTAAGTGTTGAGGATTGACCAAAGTGATTCAACATGCTTTGGTGTTTTGATTGTTAAGATGACTTGCTTGTTTAGGGTTTGTCAGTGATCATGCTTGAGGCTACTCTTTTGAATTCATTTGTGCCTACCACTTCCTTGTCTACTCCCATGTGGAATCATTAATACTTAGATAGGCTCATTCCTTACATTGCATCTTCCACTAGATGTGCATTTAGACTCCCTTGCGTTTTGTAGAAATATTTGAGTATGGTTCTCGCCTAGCATCTTCCACTAGATGTGCATTTAGGTTTAATCTTGCCCACTCTTGCATTTTTGCTTAATGCCCAATTCAAGTGCCTTCTTTGCCTATTTATGTGTTGTGGTTTAATATGTGTAGTCTAGGCTAGTGTTTGCTCAAGAATTCAAATGAGATTAATTGCAAGTTATGACCATGTTGTTGTTTGCCTAAGGATTCGATTTCAATGATTGTGCCACGCTTGAATCTCCAAATCTTTTTGCATTCGTTGTTTTCTTTTCTAAATAGTTTAGCATGAAAATGGTAATTAGTGACAATCACCCATAACCTTTGTTAGTTTGATTGTCCTAAGAGCCTAAGTTTCAAAAAAGATGTTTTCATATGCATAAGCTACTAGTGATAATCACCCATAACCTTCGTTAGTTTGATTATCATGAACGCTTTCGATTTCAAAAGATATTTTCCTAAGCATCGAAGTCATAGCAAGTGCTAGTGATAATCACCCATAACCTATGTTAGTTTGGTCATCATGGAGGCTTTCATTTTTCAAAAGAGATTTCTACATGCACTTAAGTGGGTTCTAGTAATGGTCACCCGTAATCTTTGTTAGTTTGATCATTATGAACGCCCTCCACTTTTCAAAACCAAAGCAAAAAGACTTTCATTTTCAAGGCTCATTAGAACTACGTCGCTTTGATTCCCATTTGGGATACGTAGGAGCGAGTCACATTCCCGTCAAGCGCAACCATAAAAAAGTTCAGCATTTGCATAATAAAAAGAAAAGAGTTATTTTCATAACAAAAAAGAATCACTTTTGCAAACCAAGATCATTTTCAGAACAAAAACCTTTTCCTTTCTAAAATCATTTTCAACCCATCATCGCTAGTGGCTAACCAGAACCTTTGTTCGTCTAGCCATTGGTGGCGATGTCTTTTTCCCCAAAAGAACAACAAAATGGTGATCCATCATAACCTTTGTTAGTTTGATCATCATGCAAATCAATCTCTTTAGAAAATCACTTTCAAAAAAGATAATAAAAATGAGTTGTTATTGATAGTCCATCAGAACCTTTGTTCGTTTGACTAGCGGTACAACTCTCTTTTTGAGTATTTAGTGGCGATTCATCATAGCCTCTGCTAGTTTAATCATTCGCTAATGCTCGTCCTATTTCAAAAAATCACTAAAAAAGGATAAAAAACAAAAACTTTTCAAAAAGACAAAGAAGAACTACGTAGCTTTGAGTTCTCCATCGCACCGGGAGATACGTAGGAGCGGGCCATGTCCCGTCAAACGTTTTTTTCTAAAAAAACCATTTTTCCCCCTTTTTCATAATAAATAAAGATTTTCATTAAGATTTTTTCAATAGGAAGTAGAGAGGCAAAATTAAGTATTTTCAAGTCAACACACTAAAACCACACACCTAATTAAAGGTTCCCTCTCAGTAGAGAGGACGTGTGGGGTGCTTACACCTTCCCTGCGCGTAACCGACCCCCGAACCCTATTCTCTAGTTTCGCAAGACCAATCGCTTTCCAAAAAAGGTTTTCCTAATATTTTCCTTAATAAATATTGGTGGCGGCTTCATTGTCTTAGGAAAAGTTGTGAACGAGGAAGGTTCTCCCTCGGAGACTTTTTCGGGCGCAACAATCGTATGTATGCTGTTGATTTTATGGTTTAGTGTCGGCAAAATCTAGGCCGTTAAATAGTGTCGGCAAAATCTAGGCCGTTAAATAGTGTCGGCAAAATCTAAACCGTTAAATAGTGTCAGCAAAATCTAGACCATTAAAGAAATTAAGTCCTCTGCACTCTGCACAATGCACACTTTAACAATGCACTATGCACAATGCACACTGTAATAGTGTACTCTGCACAATGCACACTTTACAATGTGCAATCTGCACAAAGCACTATTAAAGACAAAAGAGTAAATTATTGATCCAAATGTAATAAATGTCACATAAGATTAAAGCCTTAAAATTAATAACTTAGTTAATTTAAAATTACAATAATTGATAAATTAAACTAAAGACAGTTCCACACTGATAATTTAAAAAGACAGTACAGAAAAAAATTAAGGAAGAAGATGAGACCCAGTTCCACACTGTCGAGGTTTGGGGACACGCCGTGGACGTTGATGTCGATGTGGTGGTTGCTGTTCTTCCTCAGTAGGGGCAGGGGGCGGTGGCTCTGGAAAATATTGGGGAACTGATGAAGAATTAGCACCGCCGGCCTGCTCTTGAACTTGACGAAGCAACGCCACAGATTGCGCAGAGCCGGGTTGGACCCCAAAGCACTCATAGAACATATCAGGGTCCCTTTCGGTCGTAGAATGTCGATATGTATCTTGAAAAGGAGTATGTTCTACTGACTGGTTGTATGGTTCGTTAAATGCCGATGTTGGTGTGTGGGAGATAGAGTGGCGGTGAGGCACATCTTCTTGGGTCCTCTGTTGAGTTGGTGGTGCACGTCGATGTCGATTACGGTTACATTCTCGGCGTTCGGTTTGAGTAGTTGGGGGAGCTGGCACGTCTTGTTCATATTCTTCATCCACATCACCAACATTTGCAAGACCACGTGGATCCCTTAGATGTTGGTCGGCTGAAATGTATGGCCTTGATTTTTTTAGAAACCAGCGTATGTATTTATCTGACTGCGTCGGTTTAGCAAAGCACGGTCGACCCACAACACATCGATTTTGTCTATCATTCCATAAATCAATTGACTGTCTGTGATATACAGCCCAATGGACATCAGTCTACCCCTACATGGTGATGTTGTGCATGTGGCTGATATCTTTTGGTGCTAATGGTATGTCTTGGACGAGGCCGAATTGCAAGGTCACTCTATCCGCATGGTGCCATTCTACAATATGGAAACAGACTATAGTCGTGTTTGTAGTCCATATGTCGTAGTGCCGAAATGCTATTTCTGGCAAATTGAATTCCCGATATGGCAACCACTCAAACTCTTCATGTGTCATGCGGTGTATTGTTGATCTGTACAAAACAAGGCTTGATGGACACTTAGTGTGGCTAAGTGGCGTGCGAACCCATCTAGTAAAAAAAATTAAATTGTTAACATAAAGAAGAAATATAATTGTTAGTATTCATAAGTTGTGTCAAATTTTTACCTCTTTGCTAGCGGCCATTCATAAGGACTGTTGCAGTTTGGTGCTAGGAACGGCATGCGGTACCAGACCCAAGACTGTAATAAAAGAGTACATCCACCCATTGTGCGTGAGGAGCATATAGCTGTCCTACACAGCATTCTGTATAAGTTCGTTAGACATGCTGACCCCCAGCAGTAACTTGAAATTTCATCGTAATTTTTCAATAAGGGTAGGTATTTTATGTTGACTCTGTTTGATGATTTGTTTGGGAGTATGTATCCCCCGATCAACTGCAATAGGTACGCCCTACAATATTGTCTTCGCACTTTGTTGGATGTGCCCTCTGGAACATTATTAAATTCACGTTGTAGCCAAGTGAACTTAATTTGGTTGCCTACAATGCCATTTTATGGGATAGGCTTACCCAAAAGTTGTTTGCATACTCGATCCCAATTTTGTTCACAACTTCCTGTAACGGCATTTCCATCAACGGGAAGCCCCAACTGCAACGCCACGTCTTGGAGAGTTATTGTGCACTCCCCTACTGAAAGATAAAAAGTGTGTGTTTCTGGTCTCCAGCGTTCCACCATTGCTGCCACCAAAGCTGGATTTATTTTGAATGCGCCAATTGAAGCAATGTCACGAAACCCAGCTCTTTCTATCAATGGTAATATAGAGGCATCTGGTTCGGGAAGCTTGAATGCGTGATGAACTTCCATTGGGTCATCGTTGAGAAGCATGGAAATGTGAGGTTCTTCGTTTAGTAAGGAAGACATTTTTAAGTAAGTCTGAATGAAAAAATTGGCCTGGAGGAGCTGATGAATGAAGAAAAGGTTTATGGGTGGAGAAGGCTGATGAATGAAGGAGCTGATGAATGAAGAGAAGAGTTGTGTCTTAAGAAAGAAAGAAAGAAAGAAAGAAATGATGGGGAGAAAGAAAGAAAAACAAAAAAGAAAGAAAGCCAGAAATCATGGGAAGGAAATGATGGGAATACTCTACTTTCAGTGCTTTCGGTGCCATTATGTCTTCTTTCTTTTTAAAAATGATGGGAAGGAAATGATGGGGGCCATTTTGTCTTCTTTGAATACTCTGACCAATGCACACTGCACAATACACTCTGCACAGTACTGGACACTGCACTCTGCACTAAGCACGCTGCACAATGCACTCTGCACAATTCACGATACTGCATTCTGCACTAAGCACACTGCACAATGCACGCTGCACTCTGAACAATGCACACTGAACAATGCACATTGAACAATTCAAAAGTGTCGGTGAATTCCTAGCCTTTAAAAGTGTCGGTGTAATCCTGGCCTTTAAAAGTGTCGGTGCAATCATGGCCTTTAAAAGTGTCGGTGCAATCCTGACCTTTAAATCTCTCACCACCAAACACCCAAGTCCACAGTCTACTCGTATTTGTACAGAGATGGATCAAAGAGAAGGGGTACACGCACCAAAAGATGCGGAATTTGTAGAAATGAGGGTCACAACAGAAACAACTGCCCTAACCGCAATTAATGTGTTGTAATATTTCAGATTAGTCTTTTAAATAACTATTGTAATTTTCGGTTGGTCTTTTAAATAAATTATTGTGTTGTAATATTTCTTTGTGACCCTTAAATTTAATTAGGAAATTTGGATTAAAAATATTAATTATCTAAATAAATTATTTTATTTAAATTAAATTAATTTACATTTTTATCATTTTAATATATAATAAAAATAAATGTAGTTAAAGATGGGGCCCTTAAATTGAATTGTATTGAAAAACCTCATGCATAATGTGAAAGAAAACTTACAATTTGAAGAGATGGCTGTCAGAGGAAAGAGTGGTTCTTGACTTCTCTAAATCTAATCACAGTTAATTGTAAGCTAACTGACACCAAAAAATGCCTCCATTGAACCAATGCATTGTTCCCAATCCACCCTCCTCCTCAGTCCTCCTCCCTCTCTAGTCAAAGCAAAAAAAATGTACAATTTTCATTTAAAAGTTAAAACATCTGTCAAAGTCTATTATTGTCTACTACCACTCAACTAACATCCTAATATTTCTTTGTGCCCACATTCAACCAAATAAGTTTATAGAGGATAGATATAACAAATCTTTACAACATTATGATTTAATCTAGCCCATAATTAAGATCTATATCATTACAATATGGGAACCAAAACATTTCCATATTAGCTTAATGTGGATATCGAAGCCTAAAGATACTAAGATATCATTGTGATATATAGTTCTAAGATTACTGAAAAACAAATGTACATCATAATTCAACCATGACACTTAAATCTTTCCATTATTTTCATTACATATGAGCTATGACCTGTACGTGCTAAGAAGAAATATGGTATAAAGATTAAAGAACACCAGAATGAAAAGCAAGCAAGTGTACAACATCATAATTTAATATTGTTTTCCAACATCAATGCCCAACCAAAGGCTGACCATCAAAAGTTTAACCAAACCAAAGTGAGCCAGTTAATTAAAGAACTAACAACGCTGGTCAAAATCTGAGTTTGTGCTAAAGCACTTTTGAAATTTCCTATTAACAATGGTCAATATTTACCCTCATGATTCATGTTTTTTCACTATCAGGGATGATAAAAAAATTCCAATCACTTGAGAAAAAGAGCTTTGGAAGAGAACACATAGCAAAGGCTCTCCTATTTAGAAACAGACACATATATAGAACTAAAACAGACACATAGAACTAAACCATTAAGAATCATAATGCTAATAATATTTAATTGATAAACCGACCAATGAGAAGCACATATATATATAGTCTCCATCCAAAACCATTAAGAACCGAAATGCTACATAGTACAAAGTTGAAGGAATACTTGACATTGAAGGTCGACTGATGTTAGAGATCCAAAATTACTTCTTTCCACAAGCCAAGTTGCACCTTGAACGCCATTAGCACCAACTCAGCCCACACCACCACTTGGTTGTTTTCTCGACCGCCACAGCCACGGAAAAAAATTCAACTCCGATTTTGACCCTTTAAACGGAGTCAACAGCTTCCAATCTCCAACCTGTTGAAGTTCTCGGCGACGAATCACAGATGAAAGAGGCGCGCGGGTTACCGACGTCAGAGAAGGCCGTAGAGACTGCCGGCGCGTGTGACCGCCTGTAGCAGTTGATGTTCACGACATTATTAGTTTTTGTTGGGGATAAATACGTGAAAGAGAGAAGAAAAGGAAGTGGCGGCGCTAAAGGACAAGAGGAATAAGTAGGGCAATATAATATTAGGTAAAAGCTGCACTGAATTTCATAAAGATAGGTTACATCATTACATGCTACTGACGTCTATATTTATATACAATGAAACAGGCCCAGGCCCATAATTTCGACTAGCCCATTCGACTGGCCCATTTCGACTAGGTTTCTAACTACACCTACTATAATTACAAGCAATAGAATTACAAGGCATATCTCAATATTCCCTCCTAATTCACATTGCTGAGCGACATCATCCCAAGCATTGTTCTCAGTTCTTCGAATCTTCCCTTTTGCAATGGCTTGGTCATTGCATCAGCTATCTGAAGCTCCGAACAGCAATATTCCAGATTCAGCTTCTCATTGTTGACTTGATCACGCAGGAAGTGATATCTGGTTTCTATGTGCTTCGACCTACCATGTGCAACAGGATTCTTGGCGAGATCTATCGCAGACTTGTTGTCGATCAACAACTTCATTGCTTCGACCCTGTGCACTCCAATTTCGACCAGTAGCATGCTCAGCCATGATGCTTGACATGCTGCAAAGGAAGCAGCTACATACTCTGCTTCACAGGAGGACAACGCAACTATACTTTGCTTCTTCGAGCACCAAGAGATGGGTGTCGATCCATACATAAAGACATACCCACTTGTGCTTTTTCGATCACTCCTGTCTCCACTCCAGTCGGAGTCAGTGTAGCCAAACACTTCATTACCATTCTTCGACACACTCTTGCTAGGGAACAGAATACCATAACTTTGTGTTCCCTTTACATACCTTAGTACTCTTTTTGCAGCTACCATATGAGAGCTTTTCGGCTTCTCCATGAATCTGCTGATCATTCCGACACTAAACATAATGTCAGGTCGAGTGTTGCACAAGTACCTCAGGGAGCCCACAATCTGTTTGAACAAGGTGGCATCTACTTCAATCCCTTCGTCGTCTTTCGACAGCTTGCTGCTAGTGTACTCACCACCTCCATCGCTTCTAAGGTTTTGATTTCACACTCACTCTGCTTTTCAATCATTACCTTAAACTTCTTGAATATTTCTAGTACTTCACTCTTCCTTTTGATCAAATACACCCAGGACATTCTAGTGTATTCGTCAATGAAGGTGACAAAGTACTTATTCCCTCCTAAGGAACATACTTCGAAAGGACCACAGACATCAGAAAATATCACCTCTAGCTTCTTCTGTGCTCTGCTAGGTACTTCTGATTTAAACGAGTTTCTTGGTTGCTTCGACTTGCAACAACCCTCGCAAACTTCGACAGGTACTTTTACTGCAGGCAACCCATGAACCATCTTCTTTTCATGTAGTTGACACAAGCTCTTGAAGTTGAGGTGGCCAAATCTCCTGTGCCATCTCCAGTGCTCCTCTTCGACAGTACTCTTGAGGCAATGTTCTTCGACTACTTGCAATTTGATCTTGAAGGTTCTGTTATTCTGCATTAACACCTTCAGGATCAACTTCTTGGTCGAATCAAACAGGCTGAGACTGTTATCACCCATTTCGACGGTGAATTTCTTCTCGATCATCTGCCCAATACTTAGCAGATTGCTCTTCATAGCCGGTACATAAAATACCCCTTGGATGTAGCACCACTTACCATCTTTCGACAGGAACTTTATGGTACCTACTCCTTCAGCAGTAACTCTACTGTTATCTGCAAACCTTATCTTTTTGCTTATCTGCTCCAGTTCGACAAACCACTCCTTGTGACAACACATGTGATTTGAGCATCCCGTGTCGAGATACCATTCGACAGATTTCTCTTCAGTCGAATTTGTATCAGCCTTCAACAACAGTAATTCTGGGTCAGTAGCTGTCATGAATGACAATTCTTCATTATCATTGCTGGCAATGTTGGAGGCATTACCAGTGTTTCCACTGCCCTGCCACACACACATCGCACAAGTATTTTGAGCATCACAAGTGAATCCACTTATACAAGTGTTCCCACTATTTTGCTCGCTACTTTCAGCAATTCCTTCATCGAGTCGAATCTCATCTTCGACAGCCATCAGCATTAACTCCTCTGAGTCAGAGTCTGAGTTATTATCATTAGCAAACTTGGCTTCTGCATCTTTATCCCTAGGAACTTTCTTGTTTTTACACTTGTTCCTATAATGCCCAAATTGCTGACAGTTATAACACTGAACTTTCGACAGGTCTCCCTTCTTCTTGTCGAAAGATCCTTGTTCTTTCTTCTTACTGCTTGATCCCTTTTCTCTACCCTTCTCCTTGTTGCCTGCCTTCCAATTTCTCTTAGAGGAGTATGAAAGCAAGGCTTGTTCAGTTTCTTTCTCTGAACTTCTCTGCCTTATTCTCAATTCATGAGCCTCTAAGGAACCCTGAAGTTCATCTAACTTCAATGTATCTAGGTCCTTGGATTCTTCGATAGCAGTAACAACGTAGTCGAATTCCAGGGTTAAGGATCTGAGCACCTTTTCGACTTTATTTACTTCAGTCACGGTTTCACCATTACCTTTCATTTGATTAGTTAATGCTACTAACCTCGTAATGAAATCTCCAATCGATTCTCCATCTGTCATCTTCAAGCCCTCGTACTGCTTCCTGAGCGACTGTAGACGTATCTTCTTCAGCCTATCTGCTCCTCCATCCGAGTTCTTTAGAATGTCCCAAGCTGCCTTTGCTGAATCACAGTCGATGATCAGGTTCAGGATGTTGGAATCAACGCATTGGTGAATCAAAAACAGCCCTTTTCCATCTTTCTTCCTCAGCGAATGGTGGTTGTTCCTCACCGCTTCAGTGGCGTTTGCTGCCAAGGGTGGAACACCATCATTCACGACATCAAGAACATCTTGATATCGAAACAGCACCTTCATCTGCGCACACCAATGTTCATAATCCTTTCCGTCGAAGATTGGGAGGTTCCCCGGAATACCTCCACCAGAGTTGTCTCGCGCTGCCATGAATCTTGATAGATTTTGTAAGGATCTAACAAGCTTTGATACCAGTTTGTTGGGGATAAATACGTGAAAGAGAGAAGAAAAGGAAGTGGCGGCGCTAAAGGACAAGAGGAATAAGTAGGGCAATATAATATTAGGTAAAAGCTGCACTGAATTTCATAAAGATAGGTTACATCATTACATGCTACTGACGTCTATATTTATATACAATGAAACAGGCCCAGGCCCATAATTTCGACTAGCCCATTCGACTGGCCCATTTCGACTAGGTTTCTAACTACACCTACTATAATTACAAGCAATAGAATTACAAGGCATATCTCAATAGTTCTTACCCATCTTAAATCAGCAATCATAATGCTATGGTACGTCATCGGAGTTTCTGACCTCCCCCTTCTCTCGATTCTTCCCCTCTCCTTATCTCGTTTGCTTCTTCTTATATGACAATTCTCTCTCTCTCTCTCTCTCTCTCTCTCTCTCTCTCTCTCTCTCTCTCTCTCTCTCTCTCTCTCTCTCTCTCTCTCTCTCTCTCTCTCTCTCTCTCTCTCTCTCTCTCTCTCTCTCTCTCTCTCTCTCTCTCTCTCTCTCTCTCTCTCTCTCTCTCTCTGCACATGAGACCTTAACTTAGGGGGAACAAGGGGATTTGGGAGGAGGAGGAGGAGGAGGGGATGAAGTGAGAAGAAGAAAGGAAGACATGAAAGAGAAGAAAGAGGTGGAGGAGAAGAGGGAAAAGAGGACGAGAGTTTTGATGGTGAAAGATAGTGAAAGATATGATCACTAACCGATAGATAGTGGAAAGTTGGAAAACACTATTTCTAGAATTTGAAACTTTGCCAAAGTAATCATTGTTCTATTAACAACCGAAAGTGTAATGGGAATGCATTCATTTTGTCAACCTAAGCAACCAAATAGGGCAAAAAAACCATCTTGGTGCAAAAAAAAAATTATTTACCAAATTAATATACATTCTGGTTTATATATCAAAGTAGAGCAGATTTTTTTTTCTAGTTCAGAAGTCGCCCCCTGCAGCAGCGACTTCTGAACTGTGTTTTGCAATTTTTTTTTAAAATGCAGTTCAGAAATCGCCCCCCACCCCAGGGTGACTTCTGAACTGTGTTTTGCAAAAAAAATTTAAAATGCAGTTCAGAAGTCGCCCCCCACCAAGGTGACTTCTGAACTGTGTTTTACAATTTTTTTTAAAAATGTAGTTCAGAAGTCCCCCCCCCCCCCATCGTGACTTCTGAACTGTGTTTTTTTATTTTTTATTTTATTATATATGAAAATGATAAAAATGTAAATTAATTTAATTTAAATAAAATAATTTATTTAGATAATTAATATTTTTAATCCAAATTTCCTAATTAAATTTAAGGGTCACAAAGAAATATTACAACACAATAATTTATTTAAATGACCAGCCGAAAATTACAATAGTTATTTAAAAGACTAATTTGAAATATTACAACACATTATTGCGGTTAGGGCAGTTGTTTCTGTTGTGACCCTCATTTCTACAAATTTCGCTTCTTTTGGTGTGTGTACCCCTATCTCTTTGATCCATCTCTGTACAAATACGGGTAGGTAAAATAATGCAATCTGAACCTCCGTAAGAAAATAATGGCATGAATAGAAGGCACAATTTTTAAAAAATAAAAAAATAAAATTAATTACTCAAAAAAAGGACCAAAGGATAGGTAAAAAACCAATTTTGGACACTAAAAAAATGCCTTTTGTTACACTTTGTTGTACAGAAGGTACATATTAAAAAAAATTGTAACTCATTTTTTTAAACACAACACGGTAGTATTATACTTTGTCTAGAAGAAACGATTTTTAAAAAATTAAAATTAAAATTAATTAGTCAAAAAAACAGACCAAAAGATAGGTTAAAAACCAATTTTGGACACTAAAAAAATGACTTTTGTTACACTTTGTTGTACATAATGTACATATTAAAAAAATTTGTAAGTCTTTTTTTAAACACAACACGGTAGTATTATACTTTTTCTAGAAGGCACAATTTTTAAAAAATTAAAATTAAAATTAATTAGTCAAAAAAACAGATCAAAAGTTAGGTTAAAAACCAATTTTGGACACTAAAAAAATGACTTTTGTTACACTTTGTTGTACATAATGTACATATTAAAAAAAATTGTAAATCTTTTTTTAAACACAACACGGTAGTATTATACTTTGTCTAGAAGGCACAATTTTTAAAAAATTAAAATTAAAATTAATTAGTCAAAACAACAGACCAAGATAGGTAAAAAACCAATTTTCGACACTAAAAAAATGACTTTTGTTACACTTTCTTGTACAGAATGCACCAAGACTTTTAAAGGCCAGGATTGCACCGACGGTTTTGAAGGTCAGGATTGCACTGACACTTTTAAAGGCCAGGATTGCACCGACACTTTTAAAGGCCAGGATTGCACTGACACTTTTGAATTGTTCAATTGCATTGTTCAGAGTGCATTGTGCAGAGTGCAGTATCGTGAACTGTGCAGAGTGCATTGTGCAGCGTACAGTGTCCAGTACTGTGCAGAGTGTATTGTGCACTGTGCATTGGTCAGAGGCACAATTTTATTTTAAAAATAATTAAAAGAAGCAAAATAGTGTCGGCAAGTATAAAATAATTAAAAGAAGACAAAATAATTAAGAAGACAAAATAGTGTCGGCAAGTATAAAATAGTGTCGGCAGTGTGCATTGGTCAAGTATAAAACAATTAAAAGAAGACAAAATAATTAAAAGAAGACAAAATAGTTAAAAATAATCAAAAAGAAAGTATCGGCAAGATAACTTTCTTTCTCCCCGTCATTTCTTTCTTTCTCCCCCACTTGTATGTAATCTATATTAAGACACAACCCTCTCTTCATTCATCAGCTACTCCACTCATCAACCTTCTTTTCATTGATCAGCTCCTCCAGGCCAATTTCTTCATTCAGACTTACTTAAAAATGTCTTTCTTACTAAACGAACAACCTCACATTTCCATGCTTCTCAAGGATGACCCAATGGAAGTTCATCACGCATTCAAGCTTCCCGAACCAGATGCCTCTATATTACCATTGATAGAAAGAGCTGGGTTTCGTGACATTGCTTCAATTGGCGCATTCAAAATAAATCCAGCTTTGGTGGCAGCAATGGTCGAACGCTGGAGACCAGAAACACACACTTTTCATCTTCCAGTAGGGGAGTGCACAATAACTCTCCAAGACGTGGCGTTGCAGTTGGGGCTTCCCGTTGATGGAAATGCCGTTACTGGAAGTTGTCAACAAAATTGGGATCGAGTATGCAAACAACTTTTGGGTAAGCCTATCCCAGCAGATGGCATTGTAGGCAACCAAATTAAGTTCACTTGGCTACAACGTGAATTTAATAATGTTCCAGAGGGCGCTTCCGACAAAGTACGATGACAATATTATTGTAGGGCGTACCTATTGCAGTTGATCGGGGATACATACTCCCAGACAAATCATCAAACAGAGTCAACATAAAATACATACCCCTATTGAAAAATTTCGATGAAATTTCAAGTTACAGCTGGGGGTCAGCATGTCTAACCAACTTATACAGAATGTTGTGTAAGACAGCTACATGCTCCTCACGCACAATGGGTGGATGTACTCTATTGTTACAGTTATTATTATTATTATTATTATTATTATTATTATTATTATTATTATTATTATTATTATTATTATTATTCCAAACCATGATTATAAAAACTGGAAAGTAAGTGTGAACACTTCGACTTTGTCAACGAACGGGCCTTATTTTCTTGCTGCAGCCACAGTAACCTACCAATGTAATTATTATATTGAAATTTTTACATATAGAAGCTCTCTACATATGCAAATTTGGGAAGGAACTACGTAGGTAAGGGTATGGAGCTAACACATTCCCTCTTGAATACCAAAAATTTGGACGTAAAAATCTGCATGGAGCATATTTTGCCGCTAAGTTTGCTAGAAATACAGGTTTGGATTTAAAAGAAGAGATTCCTAATTGATTTATTTAATCAATTTAAGAAAACTAGTAAGACTTATAGTATAAAGATTTTTAAGAAACAAAGCCCGTTGGCCGGTAGCTTAACCTACCCTATCGTGCTTCGTTTGACAAATTCGGCATTGGTCCATGTGAACTTTGATCTTTTTTTTACCAAAACGAAATTTGATCTTAAATACGAGTAGATATTAGTCATTCGTTAAAAATATCGAGAAAAATAAACATTTTTAAGTGAAAACAGTACCGACTACATTTATTCTCCTTTTTTTACATGAGAGAAAGTACAACTTGGTAATTTAATAGAGCCATTATTTGTTGTCTTCAACAAACTATGATGATTGACTATTTCTTGTTGTAAAAAAAAACAAACTATGATTGAGTTGCTATAAATACTATTCAACGTAAAACTGAAAATTTAAAGTTTTTTTAATAGGCAGTGTTAGTGGGGGTGGAGGAAATGTTAGTTTTTGGGGTTTGAACCCGAGACCTAAATTTTTGCACTCTTTCGGTATCCCTTAGCTCGCCAACTGAGCTACCGGCTCGGAATGGTCTTATTTTCAATAAGGACGAGGCAAGCATTGATTCCACTATTTTGCGCATCAAAAGTCTTTCTTGGAGCTGGCTTGTTTATAGAGTCGGTTGTAATTCTAATTTCACTATTTCCACATGGTGGAATAATCCTCTTCATTGTCTAAACAATTTGTAATTTTGTTGTGTCGGCTTAAGCACCCCTAGTGCTACGTTTAATGAAGTGTTGCTTATCTAAAAATGAGTATTAGATACGCCACTAATTAATAGTCAATGGTTAATAAGAATGATTTTGTAAATTGTTACACTCTTTCAATCAATTAAAGTTTTTTTTCAATACTTGTGAAAAATGCTTATTTTGAGAGCGAGGGAGTTGTATTCTCTCTTGTCTAAGGAAAAAGGGTAACTTTTTGTTCAAAAAATACTCTTTTGTTCCACTATAAGTGTCATTTTTTACAACGATTAAGAAAAAAAACTTTAAATGACAAAGAGAGTAGCAATTTAACAAAATTATTTTTATTAACTATTGAGTATTAACTATTGTCATAATTGTTGTCAAAAAAAACTATTGTCATAAATGCATAGTAGAGTATAATGGTTTGAGTTATGCCCACATTATTAACTTGAGGGTAAAAATGAAAAAAAAGTATTAGATTGAAAAAAATAAAATAACACTCATTTTGACCTAAGTTTTTATTCTAACACGACACTTAATATGAGACACAAAGAGTAGAAGAAACAAAACATCATTTTTCTAACTAATTGTTTGCTAGTTTCCATTTTGTCTTTATTTAAAGTGAAAGCTCATATTAACAAGAGGACACGTTTTTTTTATGCATGGATTATGTACAATTTCGTAAAGGGGTAGTTTGGGGGTCCATTTTTATGAACATTGTTTTATAAGCAAAAAATTTATTTAAGGGAGTAGAAGTGGTATTGCATACCGTTACATCATCAAATTAATTAGAAAACACATTTCAACACAATTTCTTTTAATTGTGGCCAAAGAAACTAGAAGATTTATGATAGGCTGAGTAGTCTATCAATCAAACTTCTAATTTTTTGTTGCTATCAGATATGTACACAATTCTTGGATAATTGGTAAGTTATTCAAATTTGATTTTTGATGTCAAACAGTAACATGGTGAAGGTGAAATTGAAAAATCAATGTTCTTCTGCTCAATGGGGGCTTGCATTTTTGGAAAGACTTGGCCTTGTTTGCCACATGACTCTGGGTTATCTGGGCCCTTCGAAATGCCTTCAACTTTCGAGGAGGGAACACAATCCTAGGTGCACTTTTGATCGTATTAGGTCCCAATCTTGGCGATGATTCTTATAGACTGACAAAACTTTCATTGTTTGTATTATGAGTGGCATGTTGATCTGTATGATTGTTTGGTTAGGCGTTAGTCCTCCTTTTTATATGGTTTTTGTATGTTTTGAGTGAGGACTATTGGTCTGGTGGTGTTGGTTTGTCCATATCTCAACTCATTTCAGTTCTCTCCTATTTGTTTGGTTGGGTTGGAACCAGGGGTGGAGTCAGAACTTTTATCCGAGGGGTGCCAAATGAAGCCGAGATTTTTGATCGATCATTTTTTGGTCCATTTTTTTTCAAAATGTAGATTAATGCAATACTTACCTTCCTAGTGGCCAAAAGAATTCACCAAGCTAACCCCTCCTAAATGCTAATGTATAAAAAAAATACTAAGATTTGAAAGAAAAAAAACAGATGAAAGATTTAAAAAAAAAAAACAAATAAAAGATTTGAAAAAGAAAATTAGTACTATATAGCACTAACCAAGTAAAAGTAACCATTTTGGTCAAAAAAAAAAGTAAAAGTAACCGTGAGAATGTGAGGTAGTGGTTCTCCTACTTTGTTGCAGTCTGACGTAAGCAATCAGTTAGCAGAAAGGGAAAACACTGTTTTTTTTTTGTGAGAAAAAGGGGGTTAAAACCCCACCAAACCAGCAAAGGAATACAAAGCCAAAAAGCCCTCTTTATCCTCAAGCAGAAGCGAGTGGATAAACTGAGGAGCAGAGTCGTAAAACATAAAATTACAATCCAAATTAAAACTATTTCTAGCTAAACAGTCAGCAGTTCTATTGTAGTCTCGAGGAATCTTTGACCAACTAATATCACCCCCTCCCAACCCAATACACCTGATGTCTTCAATGATATGTGAGAGAAGTATGAGTGGAAGTACCACCATCCAACAACTCAATTAATTGAAAATAATCTGTTTCCAATCTTATCTTCTTGTAACTCTTATGATCCCAAGCCAAACGTAACCCGTGGAAAAGCGCCCAGGCTTCAGCTTCAATTGTTGGGCACCCATTAAGCTTCAGAGAAAATGCAAAGAGGAATTCACCATCGTGATCCCGTGCGACACCACCACAACCAGCACTCGCTACACCATTTCTCACTGATCCATCCACATTCAGTTTCACGAAGCCAAAAGGAGGAGGAACCTAGAACTCAGCACTCGTCTCGTTCCTGTTGCAAACCAGAGGATCAAGCTTTTGAGCGACGTTTGGCTTTTGACTACTTAACGTGCAGTTTCAGATTTTAGTAGCCTAGTTAATTTATTTTTTTAAAGTGAATGTTGAGGCCCTTGAGTATATTTATGTTAAAATTAATTTTATTAAAACTTTTGGGGGTGACCTTGGCCCCACCAGGTCCCCCCTCCCTCTGACTCTAGTTGGAACACTCCTAGTTCTCCCATCAGTATACTTGCCCTCATTGAAATCCACAAGATAGTATTTTTCAATAGGAATGACTGTCATACCCTAATTTTGTCCGGCTAATTTGAAACTAGAAAATCCAAAATATTGTTTTTGTGTGTCGTTCCCAGTCGTGTATATGCGTGTTACTTCTCATTGTGCGCGCGTGCGATTTTTAATAATGTACACATTTTTGTCCTCGTTGCGAACGCGTGTTCGCGTCTCGTTGTGTACGGTTGTTTATTTTAGTACGCGAATTCACGTATTCTCATTGCGGACGTGCATTCGCGTCTTGTCGCGTACGTATGTTTTTCGTCGTTGTTATCAGTTTAATTTTGTTATAAAAATCAAATAAAAATCAGATTGCAAATAAATGTTTTTTTTAATCAATGTTTTTACAAAGTCAACTTTGTTACAAAAAACTAAAATAGAAAAAAGTACAAAGATTAAAAGTAAAATAAAAATAAAGCTGGCAGCAGCATTTGAGGAGTGAAGCCAAATGTCCCTTCTTCTTGCTCCCTTGTTTTTTTCCAAAATCAGCAGCAACCAAGCAGCTTTGGGCAGCACCTCCTTTGCTGCCTTGTCTCCCACTACTCTGATTCTCTGCAAAATCATAACAACAAAATTTGTCCCATTAGTTTACTACTCTATAAAAAACAGAAGCAGAAACAGTAAAGGGGGGGATTCACGCACAGTGGAAAAAATAAGAAAATGGGGGGATAGACAACAGAGAGACAAAAACAGAGTCTGAGAAAAACAAAAAAAGGAACAGTAAGGGAGGGGAGAGAACTTGGAGCTCCGACCACCATTGTGGTGGCCACCACCAACAGAGTCACAGTGACCTCACCACCCATAACCACCGTCGGCCAACAACCAGCCTATCACCACCAAACAGCCACCGCCAACACCAAAAGCCGTAACCACCCAAACGCCAAACAACCACCGTTTCTCCCTCCATCGTACACCAACCACCCTAACCGAACCCCCTTCGTTTTCCCTCTCAGCCTCCACCTTCGCACCTCCAACAACCACGAAAACCACAAAACCGCCGGCGCCATCACCATGGCCCCCTCCGGCGAGTCCACCGCTCACGGCCATCCACCACTCTAACCTCTCAAACGGCCACCGTCGCAACCCCACCGAAACATAGCCTCCCCGAAACAGAACCCCTCTTCACCATCGAAGCCAAACACCACACCGCGCCCCCACGACCACCGATCCACCCTCTGCCTCGCGAACCACCGCCGTTAAACCCCCCTCACCGCCGAAGCCTTCTCGCACCGTCGCTGTACTCGCCGTGCACAGGCACCGTCGCGCGTCATCCCGCTCGCCAGCGACCGTCTTCTCTCCCTCCGTAGTCTCTCCTCTTTCTGTCGGCATCTCTCTCTCTCCATTTCAAAATTTCGCACTCTCTCTCTCAAGGGATCTGTGCGACGCTGAGAAGGGGAAGTCAGAATTAGGGTTCTGCAAATTGGGTTTCATTTTATATACTATCTGTTATTTATTTTATTTAAAAATCAAAATAGCCAGATTATTTTTCACACCCCCTGTTTTATTTCAACAACACCCCCTGCGCAGCCCAGTCCAAAACGAAAACTGTTTGGGCTCTGCTACCTCCACCCCCACGTTTGCTTCATACCGCCTCCCTGTACTAAGCCTTTTTGTTGCGCAGGACAGCACACAAAAAACGAGTTGGGCCCTGCTTTGCGCACCCCCCTTTTAAGTACAACACCCTGCTGCTAACTGCCCCCCCCCCCTTTTCTAACAGCACCCCCTGTTTCTCTTTTTTAAAAAAAAAAATTCTTTTCCCTAAATAAATATTTTCTTTCACAAACCTATTTTTTTCCCAAATAACGAATAAATGTTTTCCTAAACATAGAAATGGTTCGTTGCTAATGGTCACTCTGAGCTTAGCTCGTTTGACCGTTAATCATGAATGCCTCTCCCAATTTCAAAAATAAATAAAAAAACACCAACACACAAACATTTTCTACCAAGAACTACGTGTGATTTGATTCTCTACCAGGAGATACGTAGGAGCGGAGGGCGGCCGACCTCTGTCAATTGCATTAATAAAAAACCTTTTTTTTTCTCTTTTAATTCATTTCTCTCATTTTTCTCCAAAAGTACAAAAAAATAATTAACCGTTTAGTGAGTCTCTTTTTTATTATTATTAGGGTAAGAACATTATTTTTGAATTAGTAAATGTTTACACATTTAGTTAAAAGGTAACCTTCCTTAGGAAGGATGTCGTAGGGTGCTAATACCTTCCCTACGCATAAACGACTCCCGAGCCTAAACCTGGTCCGCAAGACCCCTTTATCCACTCAATAGGGATTTTCCAATGTTTGCCCTTAAACTAAAACTTTGGTGGCGGCTTCATTTCAAGAACTTTGAAGAATCCCTACTCCGGATTTTTCGGTCGCTACAGCTGGCGACTGCACTGGGGACAATTAAGAGAGTCAAGCCAAATTAACTAAATGTGTAAGTATTTGTTAATTTTATTAATATTTTGTTTTTACCCGTATTCTTATATTATTTATTTATTAGCATTTCTTTATATTATTGAACCTTAGGGTAGACGACTTTTTTTTGTTACTATTGTTGTACATCTTGTCCAGTTTGGTTAGTTTAGGTATTGTGCCCTCATCACACACCTCACTTACACTTTTGCGCACACCTTTGAGTGGGGCCCTATACCCGGGTCTGCAAATAACCTAGGACGAGTGGAGATTATTAGTGACAGTCATTCTGGATTTTATCTGTCTGACTCTCATGAAAGTCTCAACCAGAGTATGCTCTTTCATGGTATCCCACACCAGGTAGCTCGCTATCGTTGTGGATCATATCATGAAGGGGATTTTAGCTCTGGAGACCTTGTGAGGAAGTGAATAGAGCCACTGAGAGGTTGATCACATAAGCGACCCTAGACCATGTTGAAAATCCCAATTTAGACATGACCCACCTAGGACACAGGGGCATTATACTTACCCTCTCTATCAATCTGGTTAATTTTTCTCCAAAATTAAAATCACTCAAAAAAAAGGCCCTTTTATGCTTCTGTTCTCCATTTGCATGCATACGAGACGACATCAATCCTTTCATCCATCATACAAAAATTATCATAAAATAAAATCATTCTTATGTATCCCATTGTCATTGCACTACCATACATCTCATCATCTTTAAAATAACAAGACGTCAATTTTTTATTTGTTCATTTTATCCTAGTTGCATCATCTCTCATACTCATACATCGCATTGCTATTATAAAAATTTATTTTTAAATGCATCATCTTCATGCATCATAAAAAAACAAGGACAAAAGTCATTTATTCCTATCCATCTCAAATGCATCAGTCCTTCAACATGCGTCAAAACAAAAGTTATAAATTTCTTCATTATTGCATCATTCATCACCCAATAGCATTTTGTTGAAGCATAAAAAAAAAGGGGATAAACCATCACGCATTTCATTCATCTCCATTGTTTTTCTCATGTACAACAAACATCCATATGTTCATGCATTATAATTCAAAGAAAACATATAAAAAAATTACCATTCATTCATACTAAAATCATCATTCCATAAGCATTCCATTGTTATCGCACTATCATGCATCGCGAAGATATTATTTTTTCAAAATTGCATCCATCTTGCATATCTGTACACCAAAAAAACATTACCCCCATATTATATAAATGTTATGTTCATTACTCCTTTCCACGCATTAAAAAAAAGTCGCTGCGAGTGTAATGCATTTTGTTTCCTCGCACACAAAAAAAGTAATTTTTACCCATATAACGTTAGCATATTATTTGGTCAAAAAACCAGCATCATATTTAACATGCACCGACATTCATTCATAATCATGATCACATAGCGTAGGCATCACATCATTTGTAAAGTCATGAACTACATTTCAAAAAAAAAAAATATCATTCATACATCATTTTCCCTCGTGTTGTCATCTTAGTTTAAATGCAACAATTCCATATTCATGTGTCATTTCCCAAATAAAACAAAAAAAATCATTTCATTATATTTGTATCATTCGTCATCCAATAAATCAAAAATAAGAGTCTGCATGCATGTTGCACTGCCTCTCGAAAAATAAAAACAATTGCATTAGGATCAAACATTTATTTCTTCATGCATACATGCATTCGCATTTTTTCATACATGTCTATCATCATGGGCATTATATTTTGCTAGAAAATAAAAAATCATCATAGAACGAGTCACTTGTTTTCATATACATCTCGTTCTCATGGTACTAACATGCATATCATCCTCCAACTTTCATCATCTTGCATACTCAAAGATATACTATATTCGTTACTCCTCTTCATGCATAGAAAAATAAAAAAAAACGCATTAGTCATCTGACATGCAAAATAAAAAATAATAAAATGATGCCACTTCCACGCATTATTCATTATTATATTGCATTGCGTCCGAAAAATCATTTCGGATAGTCAATCTTTTCAAGCGATCATTCATTCACATTCCTCGCATCTGCATCAGGCAACATTATTCGTTCATTCATACATTGCATTTTTCTTTCTTTTCGCGAAAAAGAAAAAATAAAGACATGATCACAATTGAAAAAGTTGTGATTGGATATCTCATTTAGCATGCATTTCCATCATCAAATAATATAGGCATTTCATCATTTGCAACATCATGAAATGCATAGCATTCACGCACCTTTTCACTCATCCAAAAACTGTTGTTTCATTAAATCATCCATACGCCATTTCATCCACACACCGTTTATATACCATTTCAACATGCATCATTTCAAAATTACGTCATCATTTTCGCATCATTCATAGATACGTATTCAGCATTTCATTCTGATACATGAAAGAGGCTCTGCATCGGTCACGCGCCGCATTGTCTCCAAAAATCATTTAGAATAACTGACCTTTCCAAGTGATCATTCATGCACGCATTTCATGCATTCGCATCTGCATTTTCGTCATTTTTCACCATGTGGTCCTTCATGCATTAGGACACAAGGTGCGTTTAACTTGATTATTCTTGTTCCGTGAGCATAGTTAGTCTTCCAACTAGAAAATAAAAAAATTATCATGCATTCATAATAGAATACGGTCATCGTTTTCATTATCATGGTATCAACATGCATCTCATCATCTAGAAAATAACAAAATATCATATTTTTTATTTTACTTCATCTTGCATAAGCCACACGCCAAAATGAGAAAAGAACATCGCTTTGATATTATAAAAAATTTACATTCATTATTTCATTACTCCTCTTCATGCATCATGAAGAAACAAAAACAAAAGTCATTCATTCTCATGCATCTCAAAAACAGTTCCTTCATGCGTCATAAAGAACAAAAACAAAAGTCATTTTTTCCTCTCACATCCATCTCAAGGGCGTTAATCCTCCCACATGCATTAAAACAAAATTAGGATTTGCTTCATTTTCTTCTATTCTTGCATTATTCATCATCCAATAGTTTTTTGTTGTTTTGTTAGCCTCTCACTCTAGTTGAACTTTAAAAAATAAAAAAATAAAAAATCACACACTTGCTTAAGGTATCATTATGCATTCCATTCACCCGCATCATTGTCTGTGTACAACATCCATATGTTCATGCATTCTGCTTTATTGGCATGCTGTTTGATGAGAGACGAAGCCTTTTTGAAAATATATTTTAATTGATTCCTCTTCCTTGGAAAATGTGGCCATACCCTAACTTGATTCACCAACAACAAGTTCTTCACTCTTCATCCTACCACACTTGTGGAAACCACCTACCCACTTAACCATTCAACGGAATTCACCAATAACTCATTCACCATCATGGTCACTACAATATTGACCGTATCATAGACTTGACCCTTAGTCACTGCGTGCCCCACCAAGGACACCAGCCAACATATATCTCACACCCGTGATAAGGAGCTTAAATGTCTATTTTGTTGACTTGCGTGGTTTTGACAATTAAAATTGTTCTATCTTAAGCGGTGTTAACTCTTCATGAAGCATTTGCAAAATGAACTAACATGACATGTGTGTTTACCCTTGTTTGAGTCAGTTATCCTACCCCCGTCTTTCCGCCACTTCCAAAACCAGACCCAACCATCCATAAGAGGCCCAGTCCCCACAAGAGTATTTCACGAATAACACTTTGTACGCTCCATACTGGGGCAGAGTAATGATCACTAAGATTTTCTGCTAGCATTCTAAACACTCGTGCAAGTCCTTTGAGTAGAAAAAAAACACAAAAGAGATCCAAAAAAGAAAAGCCCGTTAGGTTGAAAACTCGCGAGAGCAGCCTGAGCAAAAATTAGGGCATAAAAAATAATAAATAAAGAAAAGCAAATATATTAAAATGAAGTTTTGTCCCATAGTTACAATTTCAATAAAATAAGCAATCATGATTTGAATTGGAGTTTGGCCATTTTCCTATATCCAAAAATCCAAAAAAAGAGAAATGCCCTTTGCTACCCACTTCGAGCCAAAAAAATCAAAAATCTGTCAAACACCTTAGACAAGGATCAATCCCATATCTAACAGCTCGCTCAGCTCGAAAGAAAAAAGAAAAATCACAAAAAAGTGAAATTAAAAAAAAAAAAGAGGATCGAAAAATCCTGAAAACCAAAACGGTAGAATTTGTGAGCTGACACATCACACCATCGAGCATATAAAAGATCATTGTCTGAAATAAACCCTCAAATGCGCTACGACCCTAAAACAGGTTCACTCTACCATGAAGCGCATAAAAGATTCTTTCTCTCAACCAACCCTGAACACTCTCAGGAGCAAAGTAATCATTTCCTTCGTGAATCATTAACCACTGGCCATATTACAATCCAAAGGCCTATTCTGATCAGTGATTGGTTGTTTCCATTTTTCTCAAAGCTTATACTATAGGACAAAATAATCAGAATAATTTATTTGCTCAAGAAAAAAAAAACAAAGAGAAAAATATCATTACACAAAAAATAAAAAAAATAAAAATAAAAATAAAAACTTAAAAGGGCTTACGCTCGAAGTTCATCAAGAGAAGATAACAGTGATCATCAACAAAGTAAAATCTCATCAAATCAAAAGTTCTCGACTGTCTTAGCTTGTGGAATCATTCCCAAGGAAAACCACAAATCCCTACTAAGACAGTTACTTGACTTATCACATCAAAATGGGGCAATACCTCACCCTCCATTCCACTCAAACTCAGAGAGATTTTTTTTTTTTAGCATCCCCAAAATACCCTCATCTTTCATCCCGTTCATATACTACATTCTAACTTTACACCCTGTGACAATCCCACTCGAGATGGGGCAATCCTCACCTTTCATGGATTGGGGTAATCCCTCAATCAGTCTATATCCTTAGTTGTCATTGTCCTCCCTAGACAAAGGCAGACTGTTTCACTCCCCACTATTTGAAGTCAAAATTGGGGCAGTCAAACATTTCTTACCTTGGGGCAAGCTTATCTCTCATAGGCTTGAGCCAATAAACCTCATCCTTTCACTCCACTCACGTGTCACATACCCTACATTTCTTGAACCCTGAGTCAACTGGCACATTCATTTGCATTCACGCTGTTTTTCATATTTATTAAGCAAATGCTTCAAAGAGAGAGACAGATAATAATGACAATCCCTCTAAGTTAACATCTTAGACTTGAAAGCTTAGCCATCATGAGTCATCATAACCAAATGAGAACCCATCTGCAAATACACATCTCGATCTCTAGAAAGGGCACTAATACATTGCCGCAAGCCACACTTTTCAAGATGACAATCTTGAGCTTACCAGAGTTCAAGTCCAAGCCATCAAAAATCTTTCTTCCAAGGAACGATCAATTCAAAATGTTCAGCTCTCTGTTTCCAGCATCAAAAGTTTCGTTTCACATTAAACATTTTTGCATCCTTACAAAAACAAAAAAGTGTTGTTACCAACAAATCATGCATTATACATGTCCTCATTATTCTAGAATTAAAACCATGCATCTGATCATACCCATCACCACTCTCTCATGCAAGTATTGTACATGCATTCACATTCGACTTGTTTTTGCCTACACAATTTGGTTTCTTTCGCATTACGCATTGTGTATCCGTACATGCATACCCGTACATAACACGTATTGCTTCAATAAAAAGCCGAATGTCGGTCTCATTATTACCCAAAGTCTGTCTGCATCCCAATCAATCATATCATAGCATCGCACCATGCATTCATGCACTTCCTTTCATTCACCATGGCGTTTGCATCACAATATTGCATACCTATCATATTCGCATTCTCATTTCATGCATTCATCAAATACCAAAAAGACAATAAAGCGAAAAAAAAAAAACCTCTCACATCCCAACAAACATCCAATCATTGCATCACACAACATCAACTCATGCGGCTACCACAATCCTTCATCTAAGCATTACGTGTGCACGTTCATTCATTCATTCACTCATTCATTTATTCATTTATTCATGAAAAGGGGCAAAACAAGAGAAAACCAAAAAGGCAAAAATCATCCACATTGCGCCCGTTACTCCCACCAAAGCATAGATCATTCCATCATCAGTACATTTGCATTCACATGTTATCAGCATGCGCACACATAACTCATCGGTTTCTGTTCCCGACCAACTCCAGTGCCCACAATTCACGGCCTTTTTGTAGTCCATTTACTTTCGCATTGCACAATCATCACATTGCATACCTATAACACTTTTTTTGCTTCGATAGATGATAGCCCCGCAAGTGCACGGGTCGTATCGCGTAATAAAAGAGTATCGGTCCACAGGGAGAGCCTAAGTGAATACCAATTTAATTTTTCAAAGTTGATTAACTGAAAAGAAAGTGTTTTTGGAAAGAAGGAATATTTTAGCAAAGTCTACTCACTCATGATCATTGTAGACAAAAGAGGAGAAAAGAAAATAAAAGAAGAAGACATAAAGTTAAATAGCGAGAAATAAAAGAAAGCGGTAAAGTGCAAAAATCATAAATAGCGGAATTGTAAATGACAGGAAAGTAAATTGCTTGAAAAGTAAATTGCCAGTAATTTACTTGACTTGGAAATTTAAAGGGCAAAAAAGTAAATAACAAGGAAAATAAAGGAGCGGAAAAGTAAAGAGCGAGAAAGTAAAGAGCGAAAATTTAAATAGCAATGAAAGTAAATGACTTGGAAAGTAAAAGGGCGAAAAAGTAAATAGCAGGGAAAATAAAAGAGCGGAAAAGTAAAGAGCGGAAAAGTAAAGAGCGAGAAAGTAAAGAGCGAGAATTTAAATAGCAATGAAAGTAAATGACTTGGAAAATAAAAGGGCAAGAAAGTAAATAGCAAGGAGAGTAAATGACTTGGAAAATAAAAGGGCGAGAAAGTAAAAAGCGAGAAAGTAAAAAGCGAGAAAGTAAAAAGCGAGAAATTAAAGTGAAGTCATGAATCTTAGAGGAAACCTTGTCATGGATTTTTCTCACAAAATTTAAGCTTGGTTACAAGTGAGGATCAAGCCTCTATTTATAGGAAAATATTAGGTCTAAGGCACTTGAGAGGAGGGGCAAAATGGTCATAAAAAAGTGGCAAATCAAGTGGCAAGGGAAAGCCATCAGCAAGTGGGTGCAGCCAAAATTGACTTGTCTGGTGCCAGGGTCGTGCGCCCATGTGCCAGGGTCGTGCGCCCTGGCCAGTCAATTTTGGCTGCTCTGCGCCAGTTTTGCACTAGGGTCGTGCGCCTATGGTGCCAGGGTCGTGCGCCATGTGCTGGAAAAGCTGTTCTGCGTTGCTGGCAAGCATGGGTCGTGTGCCTATGTGCCAGGGTCGTGCGCCTTGTTCTGCCAAAATGGGCCATTTTCAGTTGAAAACACGCACGGGTCGTGCGTGGTGCACCCAGGGTCGTGCGCAGGCTCTGCGCCAGTTTTTACCAGGGTCGTGCGCCTATCTGCCAGGGTCGTGCGCCAGTTTTGCACTAGGGTCGTGCAACATGTGCCAGGGTCGTGCGCAGGCTCTGCGCCAGTTTTTGCTGCTTGGCGCCCTTGGCGCCCTGTGCTGCGCCAGTTTTGCTGCTTGGCGCCCTTGGCCAGTTTTCGGTTTTTGGGGCCCTTGGCGCCCATGAGGGTGTCTAGTGCTTTAAAAATTGCTCCTCCTCAAATATTTCCTTTTTTCTTCATTTTAGCTCATATTTTCTCTTTTGCTCCAAAATAAAACCTGAAAATAAAAAGCAAACATATGTAGTAAAATAGTTCAAAGATATAAAATATAATTAAAATACCTAAAAAAACTTAATGAAAATAACTATTAAAAAGACTCTAAAAATAGACTTATCAATAGACGTGCCAAGTACCGGTCTCATCGCAGCCAAAGCTCTCTACATCACCAATCATATCATTTGTTTCCTTTATTCACCATAGCATTTGCATCAAAGTATTACATTCGCATCATATTCACATTCGCATTGCATGCATCAGGAAAAGAAGCAAAATAAATAAGGAAAAAGCAAAAGAAAAATCCACCCATTACATTCATCATCACACACTAATCACTACAGTCATACTCACATCTCGTACATCGTTTGTCAACTTTCTCGTTCCTTCAGGTTCAACGCCAATGACATACCCATTTCATTCATCATCCCCACCAGATGTCAATCATTGCACGTTCGTCACATGCATAACATTGTTTGCTTCGATAGATGTGCTGAACGCCGGTCTAATCGTTGCCCAAAGAAAAAGGTTTTTACATCACTAATCATATCATTGTACCATGCATTCGCGTTCACGTGTTTTCCTTTATTCACCATGGCATTCGCATCAAAGCATTACATTTGCATCACATTCGCACTTTGCATTTCATACACCATTTATATACTAAGAAAAAAGCAAGAAAGCAAAAAGAGAAAAATTGCTCATTCCATTACATTCATCATTCCACCAAAATCAATCAGCACGACCACATTCCTACTTTATCTGCGTTCACACACGTTCGTCAACCTCCATGTCCCATCAACTTCAACTCACAGCATCTGCCACATTTCATTCACCCCATCGAACACTTACCATTTCACATACCTATATTTCACGCATACATCATTCATTGCATTGTTAGACATACCAAATATAGATAGCTTTTCCCTTCTCAGGTAAATGCATTCATTAGGTGTGTTCTAGGCAAGTACGCCATCTGTCAATCCCAATATTTTGTTCCCCCAAAGTCAGCACTCCAAATGCTGGTCTCATATCACAATTCAGAATCTCAGTACTCTTTTAAACCCCCAGCGATCCCTCAGAGCCCAAGCGCTCCTTCAGACCAAAAATGGTCCTTAAATCCAGATCGCACGTCGCGTTATCGAGCAACCGACGGATCATCCGGCCCCAGGCCCTTCAGACTAGCTGTGTCCGCCTAAAAAACACAGTGCACGTCCTTCGAGGTGCGCAAATCAGGTCAACGACCTGACCTTGCCCCCATGGCCGCTCGAAAAAGGCCACCCCCCAAACAGACCGTTTTACTAGTACCGTTGCTAGTTTGCGCTCCTTCAGACCCATGGGTCCATCAGGCTTAGGCATGCCCTTCAGACCTTATTGGTCCTTCAGTTTAACTCCAATCAATGCGCCAAGCATCGACTGCGAATTAGACCATCAGAGCCCAGTGCTCCTTCAGATCCCCGGTGATCCTTATTTACTTTTTATTCTATGTCAACCCATCATCTTTCAAAAATTTCTAAAAAATAGTCTTGACAAAATTAGTGTCTTTTTATCTTTATTTCTATTTTACTCGAGAAATTCGGAAACCCTTCATGTTTCCTAGTAAAATATAAATAAAGAGGGGCAGCTGTCATACCCTAATTTTGTCCGGCTAATTTGAAACTAGAAAATCCAAAATATTGTTTTTGTGTGTCGTTCCCCGTCGTGTATATGCGTGTTACTTCTCATTGTGCGCGCGTGCGATTTTTAATAATGTACACATTTTTGTCCTCGTTGCGAACGCGTGTTCGCGTCTCGTTGTGTACGGTTGTTTATTTTAGTACGCGAATTCACGTAATCTCATTGCGGACGCGCATTCGCGTCTTGTCGCGTACGTATGTTTTTCGTCGTTGTTATCAGTTTAATTTTGTTATAAAAATCAAATAAAAATCAGATTGCAAATAAATGTTTTTTTTAATCAATGTTTTTACAAAGTCAACTTTGTTACAAAAAAATAAAATACAAAAAAGTACAAAGATTAAAAGTAAAATAAAAATAAAACTGGCAGCAGCATTTGAGGAGTGAAGCCAAATGTCCCTTCTTCTTGCTCCCTTGTTTTTTTCCAAAATCAGCAGCAACCAAGCAGCTTTGGGCAGCACCTCCTTTGCTGCCTTGTCTCCCACTACTCTGATTCTCTGCAAAATCATAACAACAAAATTTGTCCCATTAGTTTACTACTCTATAAAAAACAGAAGCAGAAACAGTAAAGGGGGGGATTCACGCACAGTGGAAAAAATAAGAAAATGGGGGGATAGACAACAGAGAGACAAAAACAGAGTCTGAGAAAAACAAAAAAAGGAACAGTAAAGGAGGGGAGAGAACTTGGAGCTCCGACCACCATTGTGGTGGCCACCACCAACAGAGTCACAGTGACCTCACCACCCATAACCACTGTCGGCCAACAACCAGCCTATCACCACCAAACAGCCACCGCCAACACCAAAAGCCGTAACCACCCAAACGCCAAACAACCACCGTTTCTCCCTCCATCGTACACCAACCACCCTAACCGAACCCCCTTCGTTTTCCCTCTCAGCCTCCACCTTCGCACCTCCAACAACCACGAAAACCACAAAACCGCCGGCGCCATCACCATGGCCCCCTCCGGCGAGTCCACCGCTCACGGCCATCCACCACTCTAACCTCTCAAACGGCCACCGTCGCAACCCCACCGAAACATAGCCTCCCCGAAACAGAACCCCTCTTCACCATCGAAGCCAAACACCACACCGCGCCCCCACGACCACCGATCCACCCTCTGCCTCGCGAACCACCACCGTCAAACCCCCCTCACCGCCGAAGCCTTCTCGCACTGTCGCTGTACTCGCCGTGGACAGGCACCGTCGCGCGTCATCCCGCTCGCCAGCGACCGTCTTCTCTCCCTCCGTAGTCTCTCCTCTTTCTGTCGGCATCTCTCTCTCTCTCCATTTCAAAATTTCGCACTCTCTCTCTCAAGGGATCTGTGCGGCGCTGAGAAGGGGAAGTCAGAATTAGGGTTCTGCAAATTGGGTTTCATTTTATATACTATCTGTTATTTTTTTATTTAAAAATCAAAATAGCCAGATTATTTTTCACACCCCCTGTTTTATTTCAACAACACCCCCTGCGCAGCCCAGTCCAAAACGAAAACTGTTTGGGCTCTGCTACCTCCACCCCCACGTTTGCTTCATACCGCCTCCCTGTACTAAGCCTTTTTGTTGCGCAGGACAGCACACAAAAAACGAGTTGGGCCCTGCTTTGCGCACCCCCCTTTTAAGTACAACACCCTGCTGCTAACTGCCCCCCCCCCCCTTTTCTAACAGCACCCCCTGTTTCTCTTTTTTTAAAAAAAATTTTCTTTTCCCTAAATAAATATTTTCTTTCACAAACCTATTTTTTTCCCAAATAATGAATAAATGTTTTCCTAAACATAGAAATGGTTCGTTGCTAATGGTCACTCTGAGCTTAGCTCGTTTGACCGTTAATCATGAATGCCTCTCCCAATTTCAAAAATAAATAAAAAAACACCAACACACAAACATTTTCTACCAAGAACTACGTGTGATTTGATTCTCTACCAGGAGATACGTAGGAGCGGAGGGCGGCCGACCTCTGTCAATTGCATTAATAAAAAACCTTTTTTTTTCTCTTTTAATTCATTTCTCTCATTTTTTTCCAAAAGTACAAAAAAATAATTAACCGTTTAGTGAGTCTCTTTTTTATTATTATTAGGGTAAGAACATTATTTTTGAATTAGTAAATGTTTACACATTTAGTTAAAAGGTAACCTTCCTTAGGAAGGATGTCGTAGGGTGCTAATACCTTCCCTACGCATAAACGACTCCCGAGCCTAAACCTGGTCCGCAAGACCCCTTTATCCACTCAATAGGGATTTTCCAATGTTTGCCCTTAAACTAAAACTTTGGTGGCGGCTTCATTTCAAGAACTTCGAAGAATCCCTACTCCGGATTTTTCGGTCGCTACAATGACAATATTTCAATCGCGTTTTTTTGAAAAGATCAAGTTCAGAATAATTATTGGAAGAATTCTTTACAAAGGAAGAATAGATTCTTTCTTTGATTTTTCCATCTCAATATCATGTTTTTAACTAATACATGATTTTGTTGAATGAACGAAATACGAAATTAAATACGTCGTGGGTTTGTAAATAAGATATGATATCTCCATCATATCTCTCATCAAATGCATGATCAATATAAACTCAAAACATGTTAAGATATTGAAAGTAGGGATGCCAAAGTGGGCCACCCCATCGCATTGTAAGCCTGCGAAAAATAGGTTTGGCTGTTGGTCGAGAAGTTAGGGCAACCTCACCGCAGATTAGCAAATTAGCCCGCCCCTAAATTAAAAAAGCATAAAAAATAATTAAAAATGGAAGTTTGGGCTAAAAAGTGACGAGCTAGCCTGCTTGACTCATTCCACAAAACAGGCCAAAATGACAGATTGGCTTACCACAACTTACCATAAATGTATGGGTTTTTTTTATACCTCCATCAACTCCCTTCTACCCCCACGCATTAATGTAATTCCGAAAATACCCCTGACATAAATAACAAAAATTGACTTTTGGAAGATTCTCCGGTGGGGGACCACTTTATCTGGTAATCGGATTTACCTAAATGGAAGGTAAATCCGATTAGAATTAAATACGTAATAAATACACACGCATAAGTCAAATCGGATCTATGTTGTGGATTTTATATACGCAAGTATACGTAGTCACACAAGTAATATAGTAGAAAGAAAGGTCGAACCCACAGGGATTGGTCTTAATTTATAGTTGGAATATCTCAGGGAATTAGTGTGTAAAGTAAGTCACAATATTGAGAATAGTAAAATAAAGAGATAAATTGCTTAAGAAATAAATATGGAAACTATATGGTAAAGGATTAGTTGGACTGCTTTTGCTTAGTAAATTTCTCTTCTGTGTTAATGCTATAGCATCTGATGCTATAGCATTGAGTGCTATAGCATAAGCTGCGTGCCTTTCGTTCGCTTTCATCAAGGTTTCGTGACAAGATCCTATGTCTAGGCTTCAAGTAAGTTCACCTTTGTATATTAAAGAACCCATAGTGTTCACTCTATGAACTAATTAAGCCCTCCTATGTCTAGGTTTGGGCAAGGATTGTTCTAAATGTCTTTGAGATCTTTTCATAAACCATTTCTGAATTCATGAATCTACCTATTTTAGTTGGCCAGTACCAAAACAAGTTTGGAAATATTTAAACACAAAGATTAAAATGCACACATCAAAATACTATATCATTAACACATTAGGATGTCATTATATAGCTTAGCAATCCAACCAAAAGGTGTTTAGCTCATGATAAATAATGTCAACAACTTACAAACAGAGGGGTTCATATCACCAAGACAAGAAATAGAAGAAGAATGTGCAGAAGATACACTCCTTCAACTTCCACGCGTGTGCTGGTGTGCTGACAATGCTATAGCATGAACCAGACAGAATCTTCAAGTGGTTTGAAGATGGATTTTTAATGGGTGCAATGGAATAGTTTGGTTACTTGTATGTTTCCTCTCAAAACCAGAGAATTTTCGTGCTCCAGCTCTTCCTTTAAGTGCAGAAGTTAGGCTTGCTTTTATAGTTGAGTTTTCCCTCCTATCTTGCAAGTGGATGAAGCAAGTGGGTCTTCTTTTCACCAACTAAAGGTATGTTGTCCTCCCATGGTAGACAAGTGGTGAAGTGCAAGTGGTAGGGGGGTGGCTGTATCAACATGGATTGTGGCAATAGGGAGGCGCTGACTGGACAGGTTAGGATTCACTGCAGATCTGCTTTCTGCAACTGTCTTCAAGTGGGTCCCAGCTCTGCTCCGCACAGGGATGTTATAGCATCTGATGTTATAATACTTAGACAGAAAACATTAGAAATTTCACAAGGGCACCATTTGTGCCAAATATATTCCAATTCAGTGCTTGATTCCCTTTTCCCTAATTAAACATAAATATTCACATAATTTCTAGCCTAAGCATACAAACTCACACTGATTTAAGAATAGAAATGCGTAAATAACTCTACAAATGGAGAGTGATCAATCTATCAAACTGACAGATAAATCCGATTTGACCATTTAATTCAGTACAGAAAGCGAAATTTTAATTAGTCGGATTTCGCTAAATCCGATGCGCAATCGGATTTACCTAAATCCGCTTATATCTTTTAATGAATCAGATTTACCTGGGTGCGGGTATATCCGATTTGTAAAAAATACAAAGCGGATTTACGTTTGAGGCACGTAAATCCGATTTGTTTTTTTTAAAATTAATTTCTATATAACTGTTGTTGTGTTTTGAAACAGATATTGACCCGCATACAGAGTTGCGGGTTGTTCCTTTCGTGGTAAACACTACAGAAGCATTCTGGACGGAGAGGGTATATTTTTCAAACTAATTTTCTTAATCAAAGTTTGGTAGATATTTAATTAATTAAGTACGCAACATTTATCTATTTTTTCTATTTTGTAGATATTTTCTATACGCGAGGATGTAGAAGAGTGGGCTAACGCAGTCGGGAGGCATATTGGAGTTGTGGTTATCATTGTAAGATCTGACAAAGCTGGAGTTAAAAGGGGTTGTAGAGATAAGATTATTTTTGGTTGTGAGAAGCAAGGGAAGTGGTCTAATGATTCTAGAGTTTTCGGGTCTAAGAAAAGAAGTTGTCCGTTTACATTGAGAGCTACTTATACAATACGTTATGGGGGTTGACGTGTGAAAGTTAGGTGTGGTCTTTACACACATGAGTTGCTTACTACCCCGGTTGGGTCGACAGCTTTTGGTCGTTTAACTAAGCCGCGGAAAGCTATTGTTAATGAGCACACTGATCTGAATGTTGCCCCGAAAGATTGTCTTACTGCTTTGAAGAACCATTATCCGGACGTCACTTCTCTTCCTCAAATATATAGGCAGCGTTACCCCTATAGGTCTTCTAAGAGGGGTCCTAGAACGGACATTCAGGAGCTTTTGAGATTGATTGAGTCGCAAAATTATTTATGTTGGAGCAGAAAAGTTGAGGGTTCCGATGTGGTTAGTGACATCATGTGGGCGCATCCAACTTCTATTAAGTTATTCCGGTTATTTCCAAATTAAGGTTCTTATTCTTGACACCACCTACAAGACCAACAAATACAATCTACCTCTATTGGAGATTGTAGGAGTCACTTCTACGGAGTTAACTTTCTCGCTTGCTTTTGCCTATATTTCACACGAGCTTGGAATTCATTTTACTTAGGAATTGCAGCAACTAAAAGAATTATTTGACTTGCACGGGCTTCAGCCTCAGGTATTCTTGACTGACAGAGATCTTGGTCTTATGTCCGGTATTCTTGATGTATTTCCTTCGGCTACAAATTTGTTATGTTCTTGGCACGTGACTAAAAATGTGAAAGTGAAGATTAAAGAGTTGGTGCACGTGGATAGGCAAAATGACGTCCTCTTTCTTTGGCATAACATTATTGATTTACTTAACGAGTTAGAGTACTCAGCTCACTTGAAGATTTTTGAGGACTCCTGCATTGATTTGCCGGCTCTTATTAAGTATGTGCATGACACGGGGTTGACAAAGCATAAGGAAAGATTTATTTTGGAATGGACAAACCAGATCCCACACTTCGGGAATCAAACCACCAATAGGTACTTTGACACGTGTTTAGTATTTTTATTGTAGTTTAAATTTTTTTTGACACGTGTTTAGTATTTTTATCGTAGTTTAAATTTTTTTGACATGTGTTTAATATTTTTATTCGTGTTTCTTGTTATTATTTAAGGGTCGAGTCAGCTCATTGGACTTTGAAGAGACATTTGAGGACTTCTGGAGGTGACTTGTCTAAGTCTTTTAAATCTATGCATGAGATGCTTACTCTTCAATTTGATAAAGTCATCGGGTCTTTTCAAAGAAGCATAAACCGTATTGAAGTGGCTTCCAATACTCATTTGTTTAAAAAGCTTCGCGGTGTTGTGTCTTTAAATGCTTTGAATCATATTGTTAAAGAGTTTTTAAAATCGACATCTGGGGTTGGATATGACAAAGCGCGCTATGGGTGCATTATTAGAAAGACACGTCTTCTTCCTTGTGCTTGTGAGCTAGGTGTGTACCATGTCTCCAGTACTCCTATTCCGTTGGATGTTGTAGACGACCATTGGAAAAACTTGAGTTTGGATTCTATAGATGATAAATTTTCCCAAGAAAAATCTGCTGACTGTGATATTTCTTACCAAATGGAGATGATTTGGGCGAGATATAATCGTATGACTCTTGAGGAGAGATTTGTCTTTAAGAAACAACTTAATGAGCTTGCATTCCCTACCACTTCTTCAATGGTTGCACCACCATTTAAAGTTAAAAGAAAAGGTGCACCAAAGAAGAAAAAGCAGAAATTATATGATGTCAAGCGTGATCCTTCTCGGTGGGAGCATGTGGATGAGAGGATGAAACAGACTCAAGAATTTGGGGCTTCTTGTAAAAATTCATCACAGCGGTCTTCTTGTACAAAATCATCACAGCGGTCTTCAAAGCTATCTCAGAGTGTTTCTAAAAAATTAACACATCAGGGTGAGACTAAATTCAATTTACCGTCGGTTCCTCATCACGTGCACTCTTATGTGGAAAAAATTATTGATGTTGAAAGGGATGGTAATTGTGGGTTCCGACGGTAGCGGTTGGTCTCGATCTTGGGGAGGATAGTTGGCCTATAATTAGGCAAGATTTAATCAAAGAAACAAAGGAGAGGGAGCAACTATATACTTACATGTTTGGAAAGGACAGACTTGCAGTGCTTAGAAAAGCGTTATCCATTGAATACTCCGGTTTTCAGAAGGAGGATAAGTGGTTGAGTTTGCCTGAGATGGGGTACTTTATAGCTACTAAGTATAATGTGGCCCTAGTTCAATTGTCTGTGGATATGAATTTTACTTATCTTCCTATGAGAGGTAGTTATTCTTCTTCGAAGTATAAAATCATATCTATTCTGAACGTTAGGGATATCCATTGGATGCATATTTTGATCTCGCCTGTTTGTCTGTTGCCTCCAGTTGCTTTGATGTGGTCTCATAATCGATCAGATGAATCTACTTCATGGTTGGATCCTTATACCAGTCGTTTTTCCCTTTGGCAGTCTACCGCTTTGAAGATGCCCCGTCTCCCTCCCACTGATGCGCCCACCATTGTAGACTTAGCCCATGATTCCGACGATTTAGATCGACATTTCTTGTATTTATTATTGTACCCACATTTTTGTAATTATTTATCTATATATATATATATATCCAAAAAAACAAATTAAATGTTTTAAATTTTTTTTACAAGTCGGATTTACCCGGGTAAAGGGTAAATCCGCTTTTGAATTTAACAAAGCGGATGTACCCCCACAACTGATAGATCTGACTTGATAAAGAGACAAAGCGGATCTACCTGTTGTGGGGGTACATCCGCTTTGTTAAATTCAAAAGCGGATTTACCCTTCTAACAGTAAATTCGATGCGATTTTTACAAATTCAATAGGATCTAGGTAAATCCGCTTTTGATTAATCTCAAATCGGATTTACCTATTTATAAGGTAAATCCGATTGAGTCAAAATTATGGGAGGTATTTTGGGATTTTCATATTTGATGGGGGTATATTGTGATGGGGTGGGGGTATAAAAAAAGACCCTAAATGTATCAAGAAAAATGGCTTTAAAGGGGGCGTTAAAAAAATGTATTGGTCTGCTTGGGTTGCCGAGTCGGATTATGCGAGGTGGTGGGATGTCGTATCCCAATTTAACCCGTATTACCACCACTATTTGCAATTATTAACATTCACATGTTGAGAATAATTTGATCCATCAAGAATATTTTTCTAAAGCACACAAGCTCTAAGTGTTAAATAATGAGCAATGTCAATTGAAGTCTGATTACATAGCCAATTCTTAATAATTCATTCTGGGATTTACACGTGTAACATTTCAAATACCCCTATCAATACCCCTATCCATAGTAAAAGGATATGTCCAATTAGAGTCGTTGAAACTTCAAGGAGATATCATGCTTGGGGTATTTAACCATGATAGATAGAAGCCTTGGTTGTGCAACCATCGAGTTGTACACCAATCATCAGACATTCAACCTCAGGGCTGCCAATTTGATCTTAATGATCGAACACAAGCCAATATAAATGTATAAATGAGTGGGAAGCAAGGCATTCTTATACTCTGAAGCTGAAGCCCACCACCCATCCATCTATAATACTAAAGTCGAAGCCTACCAGAGGAATAATGTGAAAACCGCATTCCACCACACATCGTACAGAATTTAATGAAGACATTCAAGACACATCGCACATATATCGCCATGACCAACCATGAAATTTCCAACTCTCGCCATGTTGGTGGAGGAGTTACACAACACATGAGAGGGGAAGACTATAGTACCTGAATAGAAGCCGGTGTGACTAATGAAATTTCAGGAAATACACATTTCTTGTTCACGTGTCATTAAGTTTTGTTCACATGTTGGTCGTGATGTCATGACACTACATGTGTTAGATGTATACAATTTGAAAAATGTCTAAATGTTTACACGAAATAGTTCAACATAGTGGCCAACCAAGCATATTGGCCACAATATAAATGAGATGAGTTGTGCCTTAATCCAGAGATGCAACAAGATCTTCCACAATCTACCAACATTCTATTGAGATTGGACCTCAAGAAAAAAGGTCACCTAGAAAAATTGTGGAATGTATCAAAATTAGCACCATGGTATTTTCTACGTAACCCAAGAAATTTTATTTCAATGTAATTTTATAATAAATTTTTAACCTATTGTTAATCAAATTTTCAAATATAGGAAATACCATATAGTCAAAAAAAAAATTAGTTTTGAATTTTTTTAGTCAAAAAAAATCAATTTTTCAACTATACTACTGTTTATAATTAGCTTTGAATTAATTTCGTAATTTGCACGATTAATCAATCATGTTTGACACTAAAATTAATTAAGAAAAACAACAGAAAAACTAGCATATATGCGGAAACTATTTCTTTAGCTTTCTTCTATAATTAGGAAAGAAGATAAAATCATGGGAAATTGTCCTAGTAAAATGTCAAGCTTGAATGTGATGTGACTGCAAAAATTTTTTTCAATAAAAATATAAAGAGAAGGGAATCACTTATATGCTTATATTTTTAACAACTCTTCTTCGACGGGTTCAAGTTCTCCATTGTAGATTAAAGGATGTGAAATGCAATACTTGATCAAATTGTCTGAGTTTGAGAAGTGTCAAGGAAACGATGTGGGCACATCTTGAAAGCTCTTCTAAGTTATGTCAATGATGTCTATGCCGATCTTTCTCTCTTGACGGGTAAGAGGAACCGTAGTAGTCACGATCTGAAAACAAAATGTTTTATAAGATGATATACCAAAAGGAAAAACTAAATGTCAAACTCATGAAGACAGGTAGATTCATACCACGCGATGGTGGACGTTTCGACTTCTCAGAATGTCCTGCATCCATTACAAAAACTAAATTTTATCTAAAATACACAACAAAATAATAATTCACACGAAATCTATGAAAGTACCTGAATCCTTTACTCTTTCCCTAGAACGGTGACCATGATCCTTGAGTTTGTCCCTCTCAGCCTCCTCTCGTTCACGCTCCTTATCAGAATCCCTTCCCCGGTCACGATCCCTGGATTTTGTTCTGTCCCTATCCCTATCTCTTTCCCGGTCCCTCTCCCTGCGTGACTCACTGACCTCCACTTTACGGTCTGATTTGGATTTCAGTGTGGGTTCATCTTTTGCCTCTCCCTCAGCAACCATGCCTTTGGATTCATCATCAGACTTCCTAGAATCTTTCAGATTATCAAATGCTTGTTTTACCAATGCACCCTTGCTATCGGTTGAAGCAATATTACCTTCTCCGGAAGCTCCCTTTAGTGTTGAGGTGTCAGTATTAGCAGGCGAGCTACTTTGTGGAACATCCTACAGGTTCGCAGTGATTTAAAATGTTTGACAAAAACCATGAGTTGATTGTCAACAATGATACAGGTTTACAAAAGTAAACATAACAGCCAACTGACGCTAATATAATATTGCACTTTCTAAAGCAGGTTAAAAATAAAGTATTTTGACTCCTCCAAATAAGGGACGCACTTTAGAAGATAAAAATTAGAGTTTATATCTTGATTAAAAATAAATCAGTATATTTTAACAACTATATTATTTTATACATATGCATGTAAAAAAAATAATTTACCACTTTTTCAACCGCATTTTATTACTCTCTAAAACATACACCTCATTTTAGAGGAACAAAAACTCAAAAAAAAAATAGGGAAAGAATGACCATCACCTTTGCAATTGACTGAGACTTCGATTCCAATGATTTGTTGTTGGAGAACGTAAATGAGTCCCCATCCTTGCAAACTGGTATATATTGTGCCTTGGGAAGGCTATAAAGGTGAGCCAGAACCCTGCAGACTTCATCTATCCCAGACTTCTCTGCATCAAATGCCTTCCACCATGGTGGGTACTCGGGAAGGGGTACTTGGAACCTACGAGCTGCAGCATATACAACTCCACAAGCCACAACCTCACTCTTAAATCTAACACACAATGTAGTGCGCAAACTGCATAAAAAAGGTACATAAGTAGGCATATAACCATGAACTGGAAAGCGTAACGTTCTGATAAAAATATTGAATACAAGTCATAAAAAAATTCGAGCACACATTGGAGTTGGGCAATTAAATGAGCAAACAAATTTTTACTCCATAACAGTCGTGATATGATAGAATGTTTGTCACCCATTGTAAGGAGCACCGAGCGTTTGATAATAGCCACAAGTTCAACAGGTCCAGCATCTTAGTAAGTAAACTACTCTTGAAACATCTACTCATTTGATAACAATCACAAGCTCAACAGGTTCAACAATATAACAATGTCAAAACTTTGTACCATATTAAATCAGACTTGCAATTGCAACCAAACGACCTGGCATCTGCAAAGACTGTCAATTATGCTTCAAAACATCAATTCATTTTTAGAATGTCTTTTGTTTTTACTTTAACAATGCCGCAAAGGATGAAATTACATTTCAAGCTGTGAATAAAAATGTCATGAACAGTTTTGTCAAGATTTTGTTTTTCACTTCATTCAGTGTGCTAAGAGGATTAATCCATAACTTGGCACTATATGTCGTATCCAAGTATAATCACTTGATATAATATCCAAACGTGGACACACACATACTTGTATAGAAGCAAACCTTTCAAAATTGAACAGAACAGAATACACAGTTTAATTCAGGGATCTTGTGGGAGTAATGAATCACAGGGTACAGTGTGAAGTGGAGTATAGGGGTATGGCTAGAACATCTCTACCTATTTTCTATTACACTTTTAGCCTTTGATTAACTGAAGTATTAAATTTCAATTTATACTCCCTTTGAGTTGGTTGCACCGTAGTAGGAGACAGACACCCACCAGACCCTTTCCCCTTCTTCAACCTCAACCTTCAATAACTCCCTTTTCCATTTTTTCAACCAAAACATAAAGACAAAGAAGAGAGAGGGGGGGGGATCGAGAGAAGAGAAAGGGGAGGACTGCGACAGCCATCTGTGGCGGCAATAGACTACCGCGACGAGAGGAGGAGCCATGACGCCGACGGTTTGAGGAGCGAACGCCAGAGGCCGCGCACACGATGGAGGTGGCCACCTGCGCTGCAGCAGGGAGCTGATCTAATTTTTTTCTCTGTTTTCAAATTATGCTTCTTTTTTTGTTTTCTTTTGTTTAGGTTGTTATTCTTTGTGTTGCTATAAATGCATCAAATTCCGATTCTGGCCTTTCATTCTTTGCTCTGACTCTGCTATAAGCCCATCAAAATTCAATTTTATTTTGTATACATGTAGCAAGGGTAGGGATAAAACTGTGAAAGTTTGGGATTTTGATGGTGCTGGTTTGTCTAGGTATGTACCTGTATTTATTTCTTCAACTTTACAAATATCTCGTCCTGTTTTAGTTTCAAAAGGATAATGTGTTTTTTGATACAAGCCACATATATGTTCTTAATTATCTTTCTTTCTTCTGATTTGCACTCCAAGGATTGCTTTGGCTTCTGTAAAGAGAATGATGTTTACAACTCCTGAAAAAGGATCATTCATGCAAAGCAACCCTATAGATAATTCACTATTTGCTGTCATTTTTACTTTACAAATTTCCGGGATTTGGAACGCAAAGTTTTCATAGCTTTTATCTTTTGGATGTTTCAAACATGAAATTAGGAAAATTAATGGCAATTGGTGGCCGGTTAATTAACCTGTGAGCATATTACGATCTCTAAATAATTAACCTGAAAGAAAAGATAACAAGGATAGAAAGCAGAATGCATCTTGTGCCTATACTTATGCACACCTATAAATTATTTGCAGATAGTAACCTCTCTTTTACTGGTTGTACATGCATTATACTTCTGTTAGGCATATTGAGCATCTAAGGCATATAAATAAGTAATATACAATTTATTTGTCAACCATAATTTGATGCTTATTTCTTTGATGTTTGGGATTGGGGGTTTCTTGATTCCTCTCTTTCATGTCTTCTTTCCTTCTTTTACATGTTTCAGGTTCCCAGTTTTTTTTGCCTGGGGATGATGATAAATTTTGTGTGGGCTGTAGATTTGATTATCCAACTGTGGGTTGGAAATATGTAAGATTTCGAGGCAGTGCTTCAATATCATGATTTTGCATTTTTATGTAGCTTTTAATTATAGAAATGATGTGTTTTAGGAAACATCCCATGAAAAAGGCCACAAGTACAAGGAAGGAAAGTATGTGCTTCAGCATTAAGTAAGAAAGAAAATGTTGCCATTATATGGGGAATAAGATGCACTTATCAACACCATTTTGGGAAGTGAAAGGAATAAATGTTTTTAGCAAGATTGAGGACCAGCACTCTTGTTCCTGTTTCGCTTATCTTTAACCTTTCTTCTCCCTTACTCCCTGTCTCCGTTTCTCTTATCTCTCTACTTTTATATAGGCTTCATTATTGAAGATGGCTTGGGTTGAAAACCATTAGTGTAAAGACTTATTTTCTGCCTCTTGCTTTAACAACTTTTACTGGATAATCACGAAGCAATCTAATACATTTTTATTATAAAACTATAAATTTCAAGTTACTATGTGTTGGTACACTGCGTCCCTCATTTTAAAATACTGCCTAATTATATTATGTCATTTGAAAAATGGGTATACTGAAATACACAAATTGTAAAACCAAATTAAATTAAAACCAGCATTACACAAAAAATTATATAAATTATATAATTAAATAAAATAGTATATAATGAAGAGCAATAGAAAAAACAAACAGACAGTTCCGTTAGTCTATCATCTACAATTGCGTACCTATCATTAGCCAGATTCCAAGCTTCTTGCCTCAACTCTGGAGGTGTTTCAAGGGTAGCAAGGTAATTTGAAATAAACTTATGAGGGTGTTCAACATGACAAATGAACCCCATTTCTTTCAAAATATGTCTTTCTGTTCTGCTCAACTCCATTTTCAAATCAACATATTTCTGTTTATGAAAAAAGAAAACAAAATCTTCAAAAGACTATAATTTATTGAAATAACATTCATGGCATTGGCATGTGTGTACTGAAAAAATTAAGGGGGAGAATGAGAAGCTTCTGACCTTGGAATACAAGTCTAAATGCTCCATGGGCAAGTTCTCCCTTCTGCATTCCATCCTGTGAAAAACAATGAGAACTTGTCTGGCTTTTCTCGGGTTTTCCTCCAGTTTTGAAGCCAGCCACACACAGCTTGCAGCAACTTTCTGCAGAAAAATATGCTATAAGCATTTTGATACATTATACACAAGCTCTGTAGCACTAACACATCCGGTTAAAGACATGTCTGGTGTCCGACACGTCATGTCGGACACCGACACTCAACACTTCAATTACTTGTATTTTTCAAATCAAAAGTGGTGTCTGAGTGTCCGTGCAGTGTCCGGTGTCCGTGCTTCAGAGTACACAAGAGAGGAAAAAGAAAATAATATCAGTACCTTGACGTTGAACCGTGCAAATGACTTCTTACAATAGAAACGGTGAAATAGAACCTGACCAGTGGCCATGACAGCTTGCGGTCTGCCAGACGATTAAGGTAACAAAGTAGACTGAATGCAGAGAATTAAGATACAAATGAAAACTAAAAAATGACAATATGAAGAAAAAGGATACAATCTAAGCAAAATGCCACTTTCTTGAATGAGATCACAACCATAGATTCTAAGGGTAGTCTCGGTAGCTTCATCTATGCCATCCTTTCTGGAAGGTGAATTCGTTAGCTGCTCCTCCGTGAGGTAAAATGTATCAATTGCTGTGTAGATCATCCTTTTTATCCCTTAACCTTGACACGATCATAATAACGCATAGTGAAATTTTAAGAGAAAAAAAAAAACAAGAAACTTGAACTTTACTGTTTATAAAGATAGTTGCCAATAGCGCAGTGAATTAAGGGGGAAGGGAAGAAGAAACCTGTGTTTTCCGGCGATTTCGTTCCTCAGTTGACGTTTATCGGCAAGCTATTTGATTTCCGTCAGGTTGTTTCAGCTGCGTTGTTCAAGAAGAGGACGGTGTTATAAGACCTAGGGCACTAGCGAACACCTCTCGGTAGCATACGATTCCTCTTCTTTTCGTTTGAGATGTGAAAAGTAGATTGTTCCTCTTCTTCTTCTTGAAGCGCGAGAGGTAGAGGATGAAGACCGGATGGTTCCTCTTCTCCTTTCTGATACGCGAGCGCGAGACTGGAATGTGAAAAGAAGGGCTATTTTTTTTTAGGGTAAATAGTCAAATTGGTCTCTGGAAGTGTAGCTCACTGTCAATTTAGTCCCTCATTCGACCCAAAATGTAAAACAGTCCATCAATGTGTATTCCGTCCATCACATCCATCCCTCACGTTAGCAGAAGTTACTAACTCCGTGAATCAAACTGATGTGGCACATTAAGTGCCACATAGACCTGATTATGTGGCTTATTATTATTTTGTTATGTTAAATAATTATGCTCAGTCCCCACCACTACCTGAGAAAAGCGCAAAAACGAAAAGGTGCCCATCCCACCATCGCTGTCCGTTCCTTCACCATCGCTCTCCTTCCTTCTTCCATCATCATCGTTGTTCTTCCATCGCTAGTTCCTTCTTCTTCTTCTTCTTCGATCATCGTCGCTCTTCTTCCACCATCGGTGTTGTTCTTCCATCAGCGTCACTGTTAAGGTAAGAGATGTAATAGGATATCTTATGAAGACTATTTGAACTGCAATCCTCTCCTGCAATATGAACTGGTTTACATATAATAGGATACATTGTTATATATGTTTATGCAGTTGTTATATATGGTTTACATTATATTTAAAATTCTGATCTGGAAGTCTGGTTTGCAATTTAAGGATCCAGGGACTAAATTGAGTTAATGCATATGTTTCAGGGACTAAAATGATAGTAAGTCACATATTTTAGGGACTAAAATGATATATGTGTATATGTTTCAGGGACTTAAATGAGATAAGTTTGTGCACTATTTGAAGACTATGATCTGGTTTGCAATATGAACTGGTAGGATACCTTGTTATATATGTTTATGCAGTTGTTATATATGGTTTACATTATATTTAAAATTCTGGTCTGGAAGTCTGGTTTGCAATTTAAGGATCCAGGGACTAAAATGAATTAATGCATATGTTTCAGGGACTAAACTGATAGTAAGTCACATATTTTAGGGACTAAAATGATATATGTGTATCTGTTTCAGGGACTAAAATGAGATAAGTTTGTAGCATTTAAGGGACAATTTATGCAGTTTATGCAGCATTTCAGGAACAATGCAGTTATGTGGCTGGTTTTGATTTGAAAGATAATGCAATTGAAAGTTAACTTGCATAAAGGAGATTCCATAGATTGAGAACATTACATCAATTTACATTCCTACTGTGAACCAACAAATTACATTCCTACTTGCTGTGACTACAAACAAACACAACCATTGACAAAAATTGGATTAAGAACATTCCATAGACAATTGTTCTAAACATCTTCATTTCAGTCCCCATACAATCAAGCTTTGAGTTAACCTGAGCCTTCCACATTGCCTCTCTTCCAACCTCTCTTCCATGTTCTCTTCCAACCTCTCTTCCAACCTCTCTTCCTTGTTCCATGGAAACTGTCCCAAGTGCTTCATCAGCTGCAAGTGCTTCAATCAATTTATCAACCCAAATAAAGTACCCACAATATCCAAGTTCATCCTGCAAGTGCTCCTCTGTGACGACATTGAGCGATGATGGAGGACGAGTGAGCTGATTAGAGGTGAGATAATGGAGTAGCAAAAGAGGGGGAAGAAGAAGGTATGCTGAATCTGAATCTGAAATTTAATTTTTTGAGGAAGAAGAAGGGGTAAATAGAAGGGATACGGTTTGTAGTTTTACTTTCATTTTAGTCCCCAACAATTAATTCAAACAAACCCACGTAATTATTGAAATGTGGCACTTAACGTGCCACATCAGCTTGATTCACGGAGTTAGTAACTTCTGCTAACGTGAGGGATGGATATGATGGACGGAATACACATTGAGGGACTGTTTTGCATTTTGGGTCGAATGAGGGACTAAATTGACAGCGAGCTACACTTCCAGGGACCAATTTGGCTATTTACCCTTTTTTTTACCCCCCATTATCCCTCATACCCCACGATTTATCCCAAAACACCCCTATCATTTTTTCCAAATTCTGAACAAGAGACCAAAAATTTTAGGTTTCCTGGAAGTATCCCATTACATGGGTAATTCCGGAATATTTTTTCTTTTAGTTACCGAAAATACCCTATTTCTGGAACTGTATTTTGTCTTCCGGAAACATCAAAGTTTTGATAATTTTGGGAATGTTTTTAAATTGGCTTCCGAAAACAGCGTATTTCTGGAAATTTTCGAGAAACAGAGTATTTTCCCTGTTCCGGAATTGTCCTTTTAGACGTAATTCCGGAAATTTTTAAGTTTTGCTTCCGGAATTATGCCTATTTGCTTTTTATTACTTTTTAAAAAAAATTTAATTAACATTTGATTTATTTATTTTACAGATATGGTTGCACTTGACGGAAAACTTCCCTTTATTATGGATTTATCGGACGAGTTTACCACTACAGAGGTACATATCTTCTTAAAGCGCTTCTTGTTTATTATTTGTTATAAATTATTAATTATGTTTACGATTATTTTGTAGGTTTTTCCTACTCGTGATGATCTTGTGCGTTGGGCTAGAGACATAGGGAAAGCCAACGGAGTTATTGTTATCATTATTCGATCTGAGTCCACCATGAATGGTAAAGCGAAGAGGAATAGGATTATTTTGGGTTGCAAGAGACATGGCAGATATAGTGGAGTAGACATTGGGTGTTCCAGACACAAGTCTTCAAAAAAGTGTGGTTGTCCTTTTAGGCTGAAAGCTACACCACTGAATCCTCCTAATTAGGATTGGAAAGTTAGAGTTATGTGTGGAAGTCACAATCATGAGCCTCATAAGAGTTGTCTTGGAGCAGCAATTTTTGGGCGGTTTAGCAAGGATGAGCTATTGTTGAGGAGCACTTGTTGTTGAATGTGAAAACCCAAAAAAGTCTAGATGCAATTAAGAAGAGATTTGCCAACAACTTAAGTAACATCTCTCATTTGTATAGAAGCCGCAGCAAGCTCCGATCGGGCATGAGAGGTAGTAGGACTGAGATACCGGAGCTTATGAGACTGATCGAGTCTGAGCACTACTTGTGTTGGACCAGGCGGCTTGAAGGAACTGATATTATTCAGGGGATCATGTGGGCACACCCTGAGAGTATCAAGTTATTGAGGATGTTTCCTAGCGTTTTGATTATGGACTGCACCTTCAAGAACAACAAATATAGATTGCCTCTCCTGGAGATTGTTGGTGTCACATCCACTGAGTTGACATTTTCAGTGGCATTTGCTTACTTGTCTGATGAGCGGTATGATGACTACAGATGGGTTTTGCAGAAACTGAGAGATTTGATGGTGATCGATATCCCACTTCCTCAGATTATCCTCACTGATTGTGAGAATGGATTGATGAGTGATATAAAGGTTGTGTTCCCTGAGAGTGTTAATTTGCTTTGTCAGTATCACATTAACAACAATGTCAATGCTAAGATTAAGAAGGTGGTGAAGGGAGATAGAGTGAAGTCAATGATGAATCTTTGGAGGGGGATAGTTGACTCTACATGTGAGGAGGAGTTTTATGAGAGGTTGCATGATTTTGAAGAATCACGTGCTGATATACCCCAGCTTGTCACTTATGTGAACAAGTATTGGTTGATTCCTCACAGGGATAGATTTGTTGGACTGTGGACTGATAAAGTTAGACACTATGGGAATACCACTACTAATAGGGTTGAGTCAGCCCATTGAGCATTGAAGAGGGCATTGGGATCTAGTGGAGGAGATTTATGCAAATGCTGGGAGTCAATGCATGGTATGATCAATGCACAACTTGATAATATCGTCGGTTCATTTCAAAAAAGGATCAACCGCGTGGATGCCCGGCACAACACTCCATTCTACAAGGATCTACGCGGTTTGGTGTCTTTGGAGGCATTGGATCATATAGCTGATGAGTTTGATGGCATGTTGGAGCTGTTATGGTTGTGTGATGGCGTGGATGCCCGGCACAACACTTCATTCTACAAGGTCTTGATGATTATGTCTTCCCAAGCACTACATCCATGGTTCCACCTAAGCACAAAGTCAATACTAGGGGTGCACCAAAGAAGAAGAAAGAGTATGATGTGAAGAGAGATCGATTATTCTTATTGGGAGCACGTGGATGCGTCTTTGAGCTCAGTTAAGAAACCCTCCCAGGAGTCATCAAAGAAACAACCTCAGCGGTCCTCACAACAACTCTCCCATCTACCATCACAGAGGACAGCAAAGGAGCGGGCACAGCATGACATACACTTGGTAAGTCACTTTCCGGAGCATATCCATAACTACATCCACAAATTTATATTATATTTTATTCCACGAGTTTATATTATGTTTTATTAAATGTTGATTTTTTAATTTTCACTTCCGGAATTACCATGTAAAGTGATACTTCCGGAAGCCCTTTTTTAAGGATTTCCGGAATTACGTCCTAAACACGCAATTTCGGAAAACCTTAAAAAACACGTTCCGAAAGTATCCTTTAACACGTATATTTCCGATTTTTTTTTGGAAATCAGGGGTAAATTTGTCGGTTTGGTATATTATGAGGGTATGGAGGATAATGGGGGGGGGGGGGGTACAAAAAAACAACCGAAAAGAAGGGCAAATTTGGTTTTCATAATTTAGAGACTATTAGTTATATTTTTATAGTTTAGAAACCAAACTAGTAGGATACTCGTGCGTTGCACAAGTGCTGTCGTGTTTTTTTTATGAATGAACTTAGACAGTATTTAAATAGTCTGAACATTACCCCCGTGAAAATAAAGACAAATTTAAAGTAGATAAAAAAAGAGTTTCAAATAAAAAATAGATAAATATTAAAATCTAAAAATGTAAAAGCATCATTTAAAAACAATCTATACATTTATCCCGTGTTTTTTTACATATCAGTGCAATGTTTTTTTATATATCTGTGTTGTTATTCCGTGTTTTTTTATATATATCAATGCAGCTATACCAATGCAGTTATCCCCGTATTTTTTTATATATCAGTGCAGTTATCCCGTGTTTTTTATGTATCAAGACAGTTATCTCATAGTTTCAATTGATTATTTGAGTTGATTAGTAGACTATAGTAGATAGTAAAAGATAGATAGTAGATTATCAATAAGAAATATTTATCCCGTTTTATTTTATATATCAGTGAAAATTATTTGTTCTTTTTTAGGTATTAGTGACAAATATTTGTCATGTGTGTCTTAAATATTAATTAGTTTAAATAGTCATTAAACCTTCTAGTTTTTTTAGATAGTAAGTTTATAGTAGTCTTTAAAAATTATAATTATCAATGGCAAATATTAATACCGTGTTTTTTTATATATCACTGTAGTTATCCCGTGTTTTTTATATATCAGTGCAGTTATCTCGGAGTTTCAATTGATTATTTTAGTTGATTAGTAGATTATAGTAGATAGTAAAAGAGATATAGTATATTTTTTTTGACCAAGAGAGATAGTAGATTATCAATAAGAAATATTTGTTTTAAATATTAATCAGTAGTTTAAATATTCATTAAATCTTCTTGTGTTTTAGATAGTAGGTTTATAGTAGTCTTCAAAAATTTTAATTACCAAAGACAAATATTAATCCTGTGTTTTTTATATATCAGTGTAGTTATCTCGTATTTTTTTTATATATCATTGCAGTTATCTCGTAGTTTCAATTGATTTTTTTAGTTGATTAGTAGATTATAGTAGATAGTAAAAGATAGATAGTAGATTATCAATAAGAGGTGTTGGTAGATTATCAATAAGGGTGGAAACAGATTTCAGAGAGAAAAATTAAAATTTTAAGGTGATTGCTTTTTTCAAAAAGGTGATAGTTTTTTTTAGTGTGATTCATTTACATTTTTATAGGTAATTTTAGTAAAGTAATGTTTGTATAAATTTAGAAATTTAGTTAAAAAACTAAAGTGAAGTGATAAGAGAAAGAGAAGAAAAAAGGAAGAAACATAGTGTAAGAGAAAAGTGAAAAGGAGGAAAGAGAGTGTAAGAAGAAAAAGAAAAAAAATGAAGAAAGAGAGTGTAAGAAAAAAAAGAAAGAAAGAGAGGGTAATGACATTTTTACCCTTAAATTAGATATGTGTCTCGTTAATAAGAGATTCAAATTGGTAATTTCATAGGAGGTTTGTTTGTATAAATAGAAAATAGATAAATAGATATTAGATTGGAGAGAGAGTGATAGTTGAGGAATCAATTTGAGCGTTTACTCTAATTTTAAGCTAGATAGAATAGATTCTAACCCAAGAAATGTTCTTTAGTACGATCACATGGTGACATTGAACGTCGATTAAATGTAGGGATGTTCGCGGTTTGGTTCGGTTTTGATCGAGAAAGTCATCTAAACCGCAAGGTAATAACACATGTAATTTGGTTTAGTTCTGTTGGCTTTCTTAAAAATATCTTAACCAACCCGAACCAAATCAATGTGGTTTGGATTGGTTTGATTTTTTACTAATCAAAAAATATAATTTGATCTAAAATTAAATCATTTGAATTTAACTCTAAAGAGCCAAATATTAAAAAAATAATGTGATTATTATTTTATTCACGAATTAACTGGTCCAAAAGGGAAAATAGCTAGGAGGGAATATTTTGATTTTTTAATTTTCAAGGCGGGAAGGGGATAATGAAATACATTGGAATGTTTGTCTTTCTTCCACCCACAATGACACCATGCAATAGTGATTGTCATACATGCATTTATGGAAAACGTTGAACAAATCACCTCACAAGCTGATATTGTAGTTTCAGCTGTTGGAGTGTGTAATTTGGTTAGTGGGAACTGGATAGGATCAGGTGCAACTGTGATCGATGTTGGGAGAAAATGCTCCTATGGAGGCTAGGATTTGGAGGTTAAAGATGATCAAAATTTGAAGATGGAGGCTAGATACTATTACTAATATATCTCAAATGAGAAAGAGGCAAAAATGGTTTCTACCGGTGGCGGACCTAGCATGCAACCATGCAACCAGGGGGTTCAGCTGAACCCCTAGAATTTTTTTTTTGCACTAAACACCTTATATAAATAGTCTAAATCTCCTGAAATTTTAATTTTGACCCCCTGAAAATTTTAAAATGTACTAGTAGACCAAGTTTTGCATCCATTTGACACCAGCCTTAAAAAATTTGACACCCCCGACCCCGGGGTCCTGGGTCCGCCACTGATTTCTACATCAAGGGATTTGAAAAAAAGGGACTAAAATTACCCAAAATAATGCCACCTATTCATAAAGTTACAAGGTGGAAATACTTGGGTGCCACGTCAACATTTAACAGTTCAGGCACACGTCAGCACATTAACTGAGATTTTGTAATGTAAATAGACATAGGTCAAATAGAGAGAGATAGTGAAATTTGATGATATTCTATTGGTCAAATATCAGATACATAACCTCTAGTGATATGAATAATGAATGAGTGATCGAACAATATCCCTAGAATTGTGGCTACAAATCAGGGATTATAATAGACAAAACAAAACTGAATATTATGTATTTAATGTAATTGTATATTAGAGGAATGCATATCCACATATCAATGATCTGATTTGTCTATTCCTTAACTGTACGAAATATTTTTGAAGAATTGTAAGAAACAAATTGTACAAAGCGTTTTTTATAACAATACACCTCACGTTTAAGTTAATTCTTTTTGTGATATTTTTACAGCATGTACCTCATCATTTTATACTAAGCTCTAGTTAATTTATTTATTTATTTTTGAAAATAAGCTCTAGTTAATTTTTTTTATATATGAACAATTTTTTTTTTGAGATTAATAAAAAAGACTGAATAAAATTATTTTGTATCAATCTCCAAGTGAGCTTGTTCAAGTATATTAAATAAATTAGTACCTTTATATTAATTAATATGGATATAATTTAATATTTTTGGCATAATATTCATTTTGTGTTAAAAATTTTAATAATCTGATAATAAAAAAATAATCATCAGCATACAATCATACAAAATTTATTAATATTTGATAACGTATTGACCTTTAAATTATATTCTTTAGCCGTAATTTAATTTAGATACTTTATAATTTTAAGTTGAAACTCATTTTGGTAACTTCACACCCAAAAGTAATTTTGATCCAATCTATCCTAACAAGAACTGCTAAAAGTCAACTTTTTTTTTCATAAATGTAACCAAACAATATAGAGGATAATGTAATTACACCAATCTACTACGGTTACATGGGGAGGGGATTGCCTCCCGTGAAGAAAAAAACCTGCACAACATAATGTGATTGAATCTAAACCATATATTTCCCCCCTTAACAAGATAATGTGAATAAATTCGAACCATCTATAGAATTAAAAGACAGAAATACCGCGACTGGTTATGCAAGTGTAACTTGCAGTGCAGAATTTCTGCTTGGACTTAGGTATTCTAGGTTACACGATTGCAGAAATTATTCGCTACTTGCAGAATTGCAGAATTGACATTGTCCTACTAGCCAATTGGCATTTCAACTAACCAATTCTTATTGCAAAACTGCAGCTTAAAGTTTTTATGGCAATTTCACGGTTTATGGGTGATGAGAATGAAGCAAAAAATTTCAGCTATAGCTTGGGTGGGTGTTGATTCTTTTAAGATGAAAATCTTTATTACAAGAAAGAAGACGTGAAAAGGGAGAGATTTTTAGCTACTGAAGTATTCCAACGCTTTCATTAAAAAATTAATCTTCGCTCGTGCTCAGTATGAACCACCTGGAAATTTTTTTTTGCACTAAACACCTTATATAAATAGCCTAAATCTCCTGAAATTTTAATTTTGACCCCCCTGAAAATTTTAAATTGTACTAGTAGACCAAGTTTTGCACTCATTTGACACCGACCTTAAAAAATTTGACACCCCTGACCCCGGGGTCCTGGGTCCGCCACTGCTCGTGCTTAGGATTAAATTTCACACCTGCCAAAAGGGAGAGAAAGATTTCATCACTAGTAGCGCTTGGATGAGAAGGTGTGAGTCTCTTCCGACTTAACCAAAGTCCTGGGTTCGAATCCAGCATTGGACATGCAAAAGCGTTAAATCTCTTGAGGGAGAACTTTACCTCCCATTGTGTGGTCTTACCCGACTCGAGGAATTAGTGTTGCGCGCAGAAGATACCCGATTCACACAAAAAAAAAGATTTCATCACTAGTACAAAAAAAAACATTAATTTAAGTGCCGTAACGGTTGGTCTCTTATTAAAAGAAAATAGATGGTTCACATTCAATCACATTATTTTGTACAGTTTATCTTTTCCGCGAGACAATCTCCTCCCGGTTACATGAGCAGGTAGAACGTGCACAATTACTTGACAAGTATGCCTCCTTCCTTCTTTCTAAATTGTTCTTATTAAGTAATGTATTCACATAAGAATGACCCTTTTTTCCATTTCAACAATCAGCTTCCTACAGCCAACGTAACCGAATGTTCAACAATTTCTATACAGAAAGATTAATTTTGTTCCCAACTCCTTTATCCTCACATATCAATGTTGACACGAGTAATTGGAAGTTATATTTTTAATAAGATTACAATTACAAGCAAATCAATCGGTATCATGTCTAATCCATAATGCCTTCTCTGGCATATTTGCATCAGTCGAACTGCACTGGCTCCGTGACTGGAGGTATACAATCTACCTTAAACCGTAGCACCTACAGTCCATATAAAATAACACTCATCAGAAAATCCTACTGTTTCCAGTACAGCTAACACCATCGGCAACAATGACCTATAACTCACAGGGAGAAATTTGTTAAGAAAGCACAGCACAAAATCAAAAACAAAATAAATGCAAATGGAGAAGATGCCGCGAAAATTGCGGTTGTCCTCTCATTCGAAGTGTCAACGTGGTCGGCCAAAAATCACAATATCAGAAACAACGCAACAGAAGAAACACATCAATCACACAATAGCAGTGATCAAATCATGATATAGTGAGGACTGCAAAAGGAGCAGTCAAGCCTCACAGGAACACATGCTGTGAAGAAGGCAGTATCCAATTATATTTCACGTAATTTCATCAATATATAAGCCCAACATATGATAGTGAGAGTGTGAGACAGTTTGCAACTCACTGAACAAATTAAACATGCCAACACACCTTTTTAAAAAAAGTTGAAAACGAGTTGTCCCATATCAGTTTATAGCTTCCAGCCATTAATGTGCAGAAGTTCCCCTAAAATTACATGGCATAAAAATTGAAGATGAGTATTCACACATGAAATGCCTTGTGAAGCATATAACAAACATGAAATACTTACTTGGTCAGATTCGTAACGGCGGTAAGGTAACATCAGCTGTGTCAGAATCAATTAGACACCGTGAAAATGAGAAATGGCAAAACAGACATGGGGTAAGAGAACAAAACATTATACAAAAACAGAACAAAGGAGAAAAGGGGCTGGAAATGGGCCCAACAGATTGAAAATGAGAAAGGGTGACGAAGATTAACAAGGCTTCTGAAAAAACCAATTTAGATTATGTCACAGATAATAAAAGAGAAATATTCGAACTTACAGTTTTATCCCCAGTGGGACTTACAAACTCCAAACTAAACCCAATATCCTGACAATAAACAAAAGGAAGTTTAATATAAAAGGATGTCTAAGGAAAATATCATGACATTTTGAAAAGAAAAAAAAAAACTGTAGCAGCACTGCAGCAATACCATATTTATCTTGCCTTGTACTACAGAAAAATCCCAAGCAATATACGAGTTCACTGAATCCACCGAGAGTAAAACCTGAGATTCGAAGAGTATCATAATTCTCAGTAAATAAAAAAAGAGCACAATGCAAACAACTTTTACAAGGTAACAGATACAGCTAAGTCAAGGATTCAACTAATAAAAGAGTGTGTATTGAGAAATGAGTATTAGATAGTGTTAGCGACACACTTTCTAACATTTATTTCCCAACTCACACTCTCTTATTGATTAAAATTCAAATGGGTCATACTAAATCATGTGAGTCCCATGTAAATTTGATGAAATGCATGTGAATTTCAACCAATATAAAGGAGTGTGTTCAAAAGTGTGTGACGCTAGCGTTTCTCAAATTTATAAATTAAATAACAATGATTAGCCAATCTTGCTAGTAGCTAAACTAATAAACAACTAGACAAGACAATAATGTCTCGGACACCATGTTTGGGAGAGCTTTTCTTGGAGGAAATAATCGATTTTTTCAAAGCTCTCCAAGAAAACTGCCTTGTAGAAAGCTTATCCTCACAAAATAAATTGAACCAAGCATGCAAAGTTCCATATTTATTTAAGAAAAAATAGTAGTTACATATTTTGTCAACTACTACATTGTGACAGCTATTGTAGCTGTTTACCAGTTTTGTAGTTGTGACTGATAGGGAGACAGCTACCACCATTCAGATAGTTGATGATTGGTTGTAACAAATTGTGACTGACAAGGTGAAAAAAATGTCAACTGTCAGATAGTTAGGAACGTGGCAGTGATAGGTATGGGCCTTAATGGGTTTTAGTCTATTAGAGTTAGTTAGTCAGGTTGAGGCTGAGTTAGTTAGAATAAAGGAGGAATGTAGCCTATAAATAAGATTAAGAGTGGGGATGAAGGTAGGCAAGTAGTGAGATGAGTCAAATGGGAGAGTTCCAGGTCTCTCGAATACCTGAATTTTCTCATTCATTCAATGAATATTTCCTTTTGCTAATACAGCCCCTGTCAATTGGTATCAAAGCTACTTGCTGGTGTCTTGGAGAAGGATATCACCGAGGGTTCTGACTGATGGAGGTATCTAAGCTACTTGACGGTGTCTTAGAGAAGGATATCACAGAGAGTTCTTACCAATGGAGGTATCTGAAAATGAGGAGGTTGAGTGAAGTGTCACCAAGTGAAGTGTCCCAAGGAATGTCAGCTCTCAAGGACGCTGCTATGATAAGGACTTGAGTAGGGTTCCTATATCCTATATCGAGTAGTATGGGATGCTTGATGAAGTACTTAAGTGATTTGTACAATATGGGAGAAAACGGCGGCGAACAGGCCATGGGAGGGCGGCGTGTGGGCCAAACGCACCGGAAAATGGCAGAAATTGTGGTGGCTCATAAGCCAGCGCTAGTGGAGGCAATCCAGTCGGTGGAGTCTTCAGGTGGAGAAGAGCTGTGGGCGACGTGTTTTGGGGCTAACAGTCGCAATTTAGTGAGACGGGCGATGAAAAAAAAATGTCACAAAATAGTGACAGGAAATGCTACAATGAAGGTAGCAAAGAGCCACAAGAAGGCTAGGGTTTACCGCAATGAAGGCGACTAAGATTTATGAGGAAGCGAGACCTCTAAAACTGAGAGCTCGTGATAGTATGTGGAGAAATAATTCTCAACAATATTTTAATTGTCTAATTACAAGCACTAATATTCAATATATATAAAAGCTATACTAGGCCTGCTTAATGGGTCTAATACAAAAAACACTAATAATTACAAGATAACTATGTATTTACAATATATCACCATCCACCAACCGTCTCACCTTTATTATGTTTTTGTTGGTCTATGAACTTATCTTCCCTGCTTCATGACCTCCTCTGCTAGTTCTCTTTTATTATGTGTAGTATATTTTGCACATTATAGCTGTGTCATTGCCCAAAAAATTATGTCTTATGGTTATAGTGGTGGTGTATCTATGCTATTGTGATAATTAATGATGAATTAATTACTATTGTGATAATTAATGATGAATGTGCCTATAATTTATTTTTTATTTGTGAGCATTTCTGTATTAAGTATAAATTACTTCTCACGTATACATAATCCTTCGTATAGTGGCCATCCAACTATGCACTACTATGGTCTTTCTGGGCTGACCACGACTTGCTACTATCTGGAATTGGCAATCATAGTTGTGCTTAACTGCTTATACCTTCCCAATATAATTTTGGTTCCCAAAACGTGAAAAGGAAGGCCAGATGCAAAAGGAAAACAAATATGCCACAATCAACAAAAGAGTAGACTAGTTAATAAATTTCATAACCCTTGTTAATGTACCTCATAAGTTTTCCCGGCTGGAACACTTATCTCTTTGTAGTCATCGTTTTTCCTGAAAAGGACAAACTTGAAAATTGACTTGAAAAAACAGAAAATCACGCGAGCTAGCAAGCTTTGGTATTTACCCTGCTTCCATTGCACCAGCAACATCTGCGGGAATGAAGAATGGCGCGTTTGCAAAGACCTCACTGATCAAAACTAACAGAAAGTTAGTTGTTCGACAAGATATAAAATTCTAGTAATAGAAGTGGGAACACTAACAGATTTCCATTGACACTAGATTTAAGTCTTGGGATACTTCACTCTTTAATAACACGTTACAAATTGTTAACATTCATCAATCCCATTATCGGATTCAAAGTTATGAAGTAAAACAAGTTACAATATTTAAACATATAAAAAATTAAATGTAATTCATTGCACCATTTCAAACTTAGCAAGTTATTCAACAAGGAAAACAATTCTGGTAATAGAAGTGACAACAATAACATTTTCATTGACACCAGGTTTATGTTTTGGCATACTTTCCCTCAATTTTTATAAATAGAAAATTTCATCAACCTAACTGTTGGATTCATTCATCACCAGGTTCAAATCTTTGGATAATATAATATTTAAAATGTAAGTAAATATCTATTATTAGATTAGATTACACTCCTATAAATGTCTAAATCATCTAAAATATCTAGTAGGACAAAACTTAAGTCGTGGTTGGTGTTGTTTTCCAATCACACCATGACACATGGACTAGTTTTTAAAAAAATAACTAAAAGATAATGAATAATATAAATAATTAATCTACGTGTCATGATGTGATTGGAAAACAGCACCAACCACGCCTATGGAACCACACCTAAGTTTTCTCCTATCTAATATGGGGTATAGATGATCGTCAAGATAGTATCAAATACTTCAACGGTCAAGTAGAAAGCGTATTATGTGAGAACATGCTCCCATGAAAAGAGTTAATCCTAACAATATAATTATAATAAATCCTTGGGATTAGATTTAAGTAAAACAATCTAGACTATTCATTGATGATTGTATAGCCAAGATTACCTTTTCTTCCCTCCTTTCAAGATCTCACTTGATACACTTTTTGTTTGCGTGTGTAGGATTTGTATCAAGTGAGTGGTATGTGAGGGTGAAATGAATAAATCTTGACCATTAGATCTAAAAAGGGCCTATTATGATAGGATTGATTTTAACAAAGTTGAGTTTAAAGAAAATGATTTGCAGTTGGTAATTTTTTTAAAAGTGAGTTCAGCAAAATTGATTTCGTTTGGAGGCGGATTCCAACGTGCACAACCTACAAGGTTGTGTACGGTGCACAAAGTTAAAAAAAGTAGTGTTGACAACTGTTAGATTTAGAAGCTCCACGTGATCATACGGTAGACTGTCCACACCAAATCGTTTCTTCTCCCACCCTCTTCCTCTCCCTCCCGTCGCAGCACTGTTCATCTTCATCGTTGTTCATCTTTTCCTATAACGAACTTGCAAATCTCTTCTAAAAGAGTCGCTTGGTCCATCTTCTTGTTCTATGGAATTAGCTTCTGTAGGAAACATATTTTCTCGCTCACCTTTTGCCTTCGCTGACGTCCCAGGTTGCTGAGGAATCACCAAAAGCACTTTCCCGCAAATAGAAGAAGGATGTGGTGGAGGAGGAGCGGTTTGTGGATGTATTGGAGAAGGAAAATTCCAATGAACGGAGTTGGAGGAGGTGGTGGAAGGTGTCGAAGGGTTGTTGTTGTTGGTGGTATGAGGGGAAGAAGTTGAGGGGTTGTTGAGGGAGAAATTGTTCTGGTTCTTTGATGGGAGGACGAAGTGCTCGGTTTTTGGAACAAGGACCTTGTTATTGTTGTTGAGGTTGGCATTAGTGGCAGTGATTGCTTCGAGGAGGTTGGGTAAGGAAGGGGTTGGTCAGGGAGGACAAGGTGTGGAAGCCGTCGCCAAAGAGAGAAGGCGGGATTGCAGATTGTGAGACCAGAATTGAGGAGATAGGCTGGCTTATGGGGATGCGAAGGGAAAGGGGGAGGTGGTGTGGGGTGCAGTTTTGTGGTTGGAGGTTGCCGGCGTGATGGTGGATTTCGTAAAAACAGATGCAGTGGTGGATTTGGAAGTGGAGGAGAAGGATCTAGTGCAGTGAGTCCACTATTGTATCCATGGGGCTTCTATATCCAACTGTTGATTAGGTTTCAATAATTGTGCCTCTTCATTTTTCCACCTTGAGCATGGTAGAAATTGCCTTTGTTTGGATGATAAAAGTAAAATAAAATTCTATGCGTAATTATAAAGAATTTTGTAGGTCCCACAATCAATTAATTTTATTCTAAGCAAAAGCTAGAAATTCTTGCTTCCATCAAAATCAATTCTACTTACCCTAAAATCAATTTTATCTACCACGATTTTATCACCCGAACATAAGAATAGTGTTTTTCAATTATATCGACAATATTTTTGCTCCCAAAATTGGTTCTAGACTGTCTAGAATATAAAACAAATGGTCACTTTACGGTTAAGGTTAAACATTAAGTTATCTGAATTTTTTAAGTGGTCATGTGACCATTAAGTTTTGCATGAAAACAAACATTTTGTAATAAAAAAGCAGATGTGAAGTAAGCAGCAATTTAACATTATTATTAACAATTAATAACTGAAAATTAAAGAATGAGCAACATTAACTGAGCATTACTGTACCTAATAAATGTGAGGAACCTCTCAAACTCCATGGTGTAGACATCAACAGCTTGTTCAAGAACAGCCAACTTTTCCCTTTTTTATCAAATTGTACATACAAAGAGAGAAGATGGAGGATTAAAAAAATATTCCACATTGTAAACGAATATACGAACACCACAACTGCTATCAAATTAAACTAACAAAGTCCCTCAATCTTTTTAATACTAACGAATTCCCCTACACAGTCTGCGAGCTGACACCAAAAGGAGGCAATATGTACAGTTCTATACCATCATGAAATAATCTTCAAACTGAGTCATGAAGTATGAAACATCACTGAAGGATTGAAATAATATGGATCTCAACACACACACTCACATCCAGGACTGAACATCCAGAGCATGGATGGGTGGGGTAATAAAGATTTTGGCCTAATAATAGATATAGTATAGACTCTGATACCATCTTAAATTTGGGCTTAGGGCCTAACTCATCCTCACAAAATCAACTTGTAAGATGAGGACTGCCCAGGTCTTACAAGGATTACTTAGGCCATATCTCTAGTCGATGTGAGACATCAACACTCCGTAAACGAGGTTGTATATTGTTGTGAAGGAGCCATGGTGCGAGCTGTTTCAGCCAAGTCTCGATTCTTTCTGTCAGCAACACCGTTCTGTTGAGGGCTATGAGCGCATGAAGTCTGATGAAGGATACCTCGTGATGTCAATAAGGACTGAAAGGATGCAAACAGATAGAGACACCATTTTGTTAACGGACATTATCACTTTGCAATATTTTTACTTGGGTATCAAAAATGTGTGCTTACTTCAGAGCAAAACTTTTGGAAGATAGGCAAAACACCTGAACGATTTTTCATTTGAAATTCCAGCTACATTGGAAAAAATCATCAAAAAGGTAACAAACTATTGATAAAACGAACCTAAAACATCACAACTAGGATCCCAAATACCTGAATGAAATAAAGCAAAAGGAGACGCAGCTTGTTTATTGACTGTTAGAAAAGGAACTATTTGTAATTTGTATGTTTCTCGAACTGACATGACCCACACTCTAACATAGACACTAGTGAAAGACTCGGAACCATAAGACACAACTTGGAAATGCTAGGATGCCCCTAACAGGCATACATATATGAATTACTAAAATACCTTCATAATAGTACTACCAAGTACCAACAGAAAACTTGCTCTTACAAAGCAATTCTTTCAGAAACATTACGCAAATAATCAGTCATTGACATTTGGAACAACTCCAGGACATTAACCCTTTGAAACTTGCAGCTGGATACCTTACATTTTGGAGAAACCACATAATTGCATCTATCCATATGAAACCCATTGAACTAAGAATAGCACAGTCATTTATAAAACCCAGCAATTAACCACAAAAAATGTAAGGTATCTCACAATTTCTTAGTCCCATATCGTGCCCATGATAATGAAATGAAGAATCGGATAGAAAGAATCATCGAGGTGAGGCTGTATAATGGTGGTCCATAGCGATAGCGCTGCTCCTCCATGGGCCTACCAGTAGATAAGAGTTTTCACAATCATTACTCATATTATCACAATATGCAGATGTGAAGGAAGAAAAATGAACAACACTGAAAAGCACTGATTTGATACCCGTCATCATCATTAATCTGCCGAGTAAAATCAAGCAATACCTGCAACTCAAAAATAACAATGTTTTAGGATTTCAAGAAATCGCGAGGAAAAAACAACCAGTTTGAGAAGATAAAATAATCCAAATAACAACTTTTGTCAAAATTCACCAGAAATATCACGATAGTGAAATCAATGATGAATCAACCTAAACCTGCTTCCGTGGAAGGAGGAAACGAGAGGCATATGATTGAATGAGCATCTAAATTACACAACAAAAGCCTTAGGTCATGTTTGGCCCAACTATTTTGAGCTTCTCTTCTCTTTTTAAGGAGAAGCAACATCAATCAGGATTTATAAGAAGCTCAAGAGAAAAGAACGGCTTTTCACAAGCTTTTACGAAGCTTATTTTGAACATACCCCTCTTTGAATCCCGTAGACTACAATTCATGCTTTTCACGTATTTTAGTAATCCATGTGTGTACTATTGTTCCTGCAGTTGCACTATGGACTGCATGTACTGTTCTCGCTGCATTGAGTGAGAAATAGAAACCAATCTGGTTCATTTTTAACCCCTATGCCCAAAAAATATTCCAAGTTGCCTAATTATTGAAGTAAAAAGGCAGTGTTGAGTTTGAAGACAAGTTGCTGTAGGAAATTAAAGTCGTTGCCAATGAGAGTTATGTCATCCACATAGATTAGCATGTATACTATTACTAGGATGATAGACCTCTGTGAGTAAATGAAGAGTGATAGATCACATTTGCTGGCCATAAAACCCAGCTGCAGCAGAGTCCCTTTTAATTTGTCAAACCAGGCTCTTGAGGCTTGTTTTAAGCCATAATAATAAAGGGCTCTGTGGAGCTTGCACACCAGTGTTTTGTCGGGGGCTTCAAACCCATGGGGTTGGCCCATATAACTTCTTCCTCAAGAATGCCATTTGGGAAGGCATTGTTGACATCTAGCTGTTGAAGCTTCCAGCCTCTTGAAATCAGTATGAGAAAATAGATTCCAAACAAGAAATAAAAGAAGAAAAGAAAAGAGGCCAGCACAGCCATGTATTGACAATTCAAAATAGTCATACCTCAGGGAACTCCAACCAGGTACTTCACGAGTGTTTTATAGACTCCTGTTGCAGAACCAAGCTGCGCTAACTGCCTTCTCCTGTGACCCATAAGTTGTTTAATATACTTCTTATGTATCCATGAACAACCAAGACAAGACAAGATTGGAGCCTCACCTGTCCATTTGCTGTTTCCACAAGAGAGCATATCGGTCACGTATGCTACCACCGGAATTCACTAAAGCATCCACTTCTGCTTGCTTATTCCTCTCTGAGCGTTCCCGTTGTTGTCTGAGGAGAGTTCCTCGAAAATCTTGAGGCAGATATGTCATAACTACATTTAAATTTAGTTGAGTTAGAGAAGAAAGAAGAAAAAGATTGAGTCAACCGAGCGTTGCAATTAAATCACATATTACTGAGTCTGAGCAATATATGAGCAAACTTACAAGCATAATAAACCTGGACACTAAGTTGCAGGGTAACACAGATAGTGTACATCAATATAATTGAATGCCTCACCAATTTGCTAATAAGAATCTCAATATATTGCCGTATAAGTGGATATGGTCAAAAATATTTTAATAGAAAACCGCATGAAATATTGTAACACACAGCTTAGATATACTATACATGTATAACCATAAATTTGCTAGTGATGTTCATATCTTCTAGTATGTTTCTAGTTTATTGTTCTGGACATTTGTTATTAGGTTTTTCATTTACTATATTCTGCAAAATTTTTAGTATCCCTTGTGGGTAAATGTATTTTATTTTATATTTTTTGGAGGAGGATGAGGAGGGAAAAGGGATATGGTTCACTAGATGACAGGGAAAATGACTATTTGGAGCTCAGGAGGAGGATGAGATTTTAATTTATCTTTGTCTTGTTTATCATTTTGCTCTTTCTTGAACTTGATGGGTTCTACTTTCTAGTGAATAAACACTATGAAGCTTATGATGTCCTCCTTTTAAGTATTTGAATTATTATAGTTTATACTTCTAGTGAAGTTCATATATTACAGTATGCTTCTAGTTTATTGTGCTTGACATATGTTATTAGGTATTTTATTTATTATATTCTGCAATTTTTTTAGTATACCTTTTGTGTGTGTGTATATATATATATATATATATATGTATTATACTGTTATGTTATTTTTATCATAGCCGTTACAGTTCTGCAATAGACTGTAATGACATCCGCCGCAAACTGCAATCGATCATTAATAACGATGGAACAATTGACTTCCTTGATTTCCCATCGAGAGTTACAATCATTCGCTTCTCCACTTTAGAGGATCCAAATCTCAAGTTTGAGCCCTCACATCAAATGTGATATAATCTTGACACATACAACAAAGACGGCATGATCCAACACAAAGAAACAAGGTATTGTCACCTGATTCCACATTGTCTTATTCTAATGCAGATAATATTATGCTCATTTTCTTGGCAGGAGAAGATAGGTTGTGGTGTGTCATTACCTTTTACATAATACTATTCGATACTTTTATACACATAAACCATAGAACAAAAAACTACTACTACTACTACTACTACTACTACTACTACTAATAATAATAATAATAATAATAATAATAATAATAATAATAATAATAATAATAATAATAGTAATCTCCAGCTAGTTTATAGAAGGAATTGATTTTATAATAAATAAAAAGGTCTATTCTTTCACGTGGTTTGGTAGAAGAAACTCTACAAGTCTAAGACATTTTCTCAGCAATTCTGAAACTAATCATAATTACCCCATGTCTATCCGTTGGCCCCTATATACACACTTTACAAACATGACGTTTCTTCATGATTTCCACACAGAGAATTATATATAAAATAAGTAATACACGTAGAAAAAAAGCCAAATGCAAGCAAGCAAAATGAACTTTGCCACAGCCAGTTGAAATTCAAACACAGTCAGCTAGAAGCTTGTGATCTATTGAAAGCAAGCAATTCAAGTCAACGGCAAGGTGGTACCTGTGTTAAATACATGTTCAGCATTTTTAATTTGGAAAGATTCCAAAGTCCTCAAAGTACTATGAAGTTTATCTTTCAGCTTTCCAAGAATAATGGGAAATTCAACATTCTCAGTTGTGGACTTCTGTTTCAGCTGCAACAAAAACGCAGCTGTTATCTAAAATTGTGCATAATAACTTGATTTAGATTGTATTATACGAACTTCACAAAAGCTAATATCAAGTGAAAAATCGGTGTACATTACTCATGTTAAAGGGAATCCATCAAGTTTTCATATTCTGTTTTAGTGAGTCATGAATATTGACAAGGCCTTCGTAAAATTCAGTAAAAACAAAGGATAATGGATTAAAGAATATACATTACCGCCTCTGGCCAATTAGATGCTTCAAGTAAAAAAATTGTTTCTTCAATGTATTCTCGATTCCTCCACATGTTTTCATCAATCTTATGCGGAGGTTGGCTGTCAGCTTCGTTGATTAATGTGTGTTCTCCTTGAATGACATCAATTCCCAAATAAATTTCTAAAGCAAAACATTTATACTCAAAGGCAAAATATTTAAATAACTGGATGCCCACCTTAGATAAAATAACCCATAAAAACCAAAATATCAAAATACAGGTTTACTATCTAGAGTGTATTATTAACTATTAAGATAGAGAAATGATTTTTAACTATTAAGATAGAGAAATGATTTTTAACTATTAAGATAGAGAAATGATTTTTTAACACCAACGTCAAATGAGTGGTTAATTACATTCTGTAGATGGCTAATGAATATATCATTTGTCAAAAGTTATTAGCCGTTCACGTAACTAACCTCATCAACCACGAATTTGAAACCACAAATTTCAAATGTTCCAGTTCAACTACATTGACAAATTTTTGTTATTCAACTAACATAACTGATTAAAATATCCAATACTTCTAAGCATCTTAGCTTTACAGGAAGTTTCCAAGAACATGAAGACCATATATACTCTAGCAGCCTAAAAAAATGATCGAAAGAAGAAGAGTCATCTAAGTGAAATACAGTAAGAGGAGACAGTTAAACCAAGCAACGACTCTGAGAAAATTACTAGGGATTATTCAGAATTTCAGAAACGAACGCGCGAGGCAAGCAGTTACGGTAATTCGGGATCAGCAGGTAAGGAAGCATATAATGATGATGAAGAATGTACAGATAAACATAGTAAAATAGAAAGGAAGGAAGAAACCTTGGGTAGGAGGATGTTGAGTGAGCAAATCATTGGCCATAGAACGCAGCTCGGAAGAAAGACGAGAGACATCAGGAGAAAGAGGAGTGAAGGGGTGTTTGTCGTAATAAGACGCAAGAAATGCCCTAGTTATGGGTACCAAACCCTCCGTAGAAGCCATCGGAGTCGGAATTTCAGATCAGAATCAGATCAACTAGTCTTTCCCTTTCCTTTCTTTCTACTACTATTCACTCCCACTTTTATTCCTTTCGAATATTCTGGTCAATCTCGGTGGCTGGCTGGCTGGCTACACGGAGAATTTGCTCAGTTGTAACTTGTAACTTGCAAGCGTAGAAGTAACTAGTAAGTTCGTATAAAAGACTTGATACCGGGTTTGTCTAGTATACACACCAGCACTAGGTTCTCAATCACACACAACTCTTCTTTATCGTTGGATAAAAAAATTCCACCAGATCTTAAGTTGGATCGGTTGCACCAAATCTTTATTTAAATCTTAAGGCTAAATTGAATGTGAGTGATTTAGGAAGTAAGTTAAGGAGGAAAACTAGTTTTTTACACGTGCATACGCACAGGTGATATCGTATTTGTTATAATTTATCGTGAAATTATAAATATATTTGAAAGTTGTAAATGCAATAAAAGAAAAAGGAAAAATTCGATAAAAAGTTGTATTTTAAAATTTATTAAAATAGTTGTGTTAGAAAAAGTTTAAAAACAGTCGTTATCTTCTTATTGTTATAAATAAATGGATGTCCACTTCTCTTCCACTACTACTTGTGATTACTTCCTTTGATAGTGGCTCTTCATAGGTTGATCTTTCACTTCCATTTTACCCTATAAATAGGACTATCTCCTACGTGTATTGGTACACTTGAAAAGAATAGAGAAAGTTCTCATCTTCCATTCTTCTACTTGGTCTATTATCTCTTATTTTACAACACGTTATCAGCACGAAGCTCTTACGGTCTAAGTTCTACCAACCTAAGGTACGTAATATTGGTTATTGTTTGATTCCATGATACCACTTGTTGTGTTGTATGTGATGCCTTTTCTTAGAGATGATGGTAATAGAGATGCTATCCATTTGGATGTTGCTGATTTCTTTGCCGACCCTGATGGAAACATTGATCACCTTATTGTGGATGGAAGTATAGTCAAGAAGTAGATTTAGAATATAGATTTAGAAAAAAAAAACTTACAAGTAGATTTAGAATATAGATTTAGAATAAACTATTACATGAATTTATTTAGAATTAGTGTACAACAATTGTCTTAACATTATCATCAAAACCAATGACAGGTCTTTGTGAAAACCCTTGAGCAAAAGCTTTAAAACGTTTCTACATGGACAAATCTCATCCGTTGTCTACTCCTATGGTTGTTAGATCACTGGATGTGGAGAAAGATCCATTTAGACCTCGAGAAGAGGGTGAAGAACCACTTGGTCCTGAAGTACCATATCTCAGTGCAATCGGAGCACTGATGTACCTTGCAAATTATACACGTCCTGATATATCATTTTCTGTCAATCTATTAGCAAGATATAGTTCTTCACCCACACGAAGACATTGGAACGGAGTCAAGCATATACTTCGTTACCTTAGAGGTACAATGAATATGGGGTTGTTTTATTCCAAAGAAACCAAATTAGAATTAACAGGTTATGCAGATGCAGGTTATTTGTCAGATCCTCATCATGGTAGAGCACAAACAGGCTACTTGTTTACTTGTGGTGGTACAGCAATTTCATGGAGATCTGTGAAGCAGACCATAGTGGCAACATCATCAAATCATGCAGAACTTTTAGCACTACATGAAGCAAGTCGAGAATGCATTTGGTTAAGGTCCCTGATTCAACACATACAAGAGACTTGTGGTTTGTCTTCTGGAAGAATAAATGCAACGACCATCTATGAAGATAATACTGCATGCATTGCTCAGTTGAAAGAGGGGTGCATTAAAGGAGATCGAACAAAGCATATTTCTCCAAAATTCTTCTACACTCATGATCTTCAGAAGAATGGTGATATAAGCATTCAACAAATTTGTTCATGTGATAATCTTGCAGACCTTTTCACAAAGCCACTTCCAAGTAGAACTTTTGAACAACTGGTACAAAAGATTGGTCTTCGGCGTTTCAAAAATGATTGTCTGGCTGGGGGGAGAAATAAATATATTTTGTAATTCCCGCAAAAGGATATTGTACTCTTTTTCCTTCACTAGATTTTTTCCCACTGGGTTTTTTCTAGTAAGGTTTTAATGAGGCATATCCTTGATGGACATCCAAGGGGGAGTGTTATAAATAAATGGATGTCCACTTCTCTTCCACTACTACTTGTGATTACTCCCTTTGATAGTGGCTCTTCATAGGTTGATCTTTCACTTCCATTTTACCCTATAAATAGGACTATCTCCTATGTGTATTGGTACACTTGAAAAGAATAGAAAAAGTTCTCATCTTCCATTCTTCTTCTTGGTCTATTATCTCTTATTTTACAACACTTATAATATTAATAATTGAGTAAAAATGAAGAAAAAAGAAAATGAGATTAAAGGTAAAATATGCATCATCGTTGGCGCTCCCATTGGCACTCCAGTTGGCACTCCCGTTGCCACTCCAGTTGGCACTCCCGTTGGCAATCCCGTTGGCACTCCAGTTGACACTCCCGTTGGCGCTCTCGTTGCCACTCCCGCTCCCGTTGCCGCTCTCGTTGTAGATCTCATTGCCAATCCCTCGTTGCCGCTCCCGTTGATTTTATTTTTATGAAAAAATTGATTCATTTTAGTAGTTTTAATAGAGAAATTACAGTAAATAATAAATTTTAAATTATTTTATTATTGAGTATAATATTAATTTAATAATTTATTTTTTGTTGGAAAAAAAATTGAAACTTTTGTTAGGGGTATCGGTTTTTTTGACAATTAGTAGTGGTTAAACTAATTGATTTTAGTAGTTTGAATAGATTATAAAAATAAATTAAAAATATTGTTTTTAATAAAAAAATTGACAAAGAAGATAATTTTTATGAAAAAAATGGAAAAAAAAAGTAACAAGGAAAAAAAGCTAACAGAAAAAAAAACTGATAAAAAAAATGAAAAAAAATCCGAAAAAAAAAGAAAAGCTGACTCGCGTTAGCGCGTCGGTCTGTGCGCGTCAGCGCGTCAATCTGCACGCGTCAGCGTGTTAGTCAGGCTGGGTTTTTTTTGTAAAGGATGCGAAAAGCTATATTTTTGTCATTTGGTGGCAATTTTACGATTTTGCCCTCACACTACAAGAAAAGCTGGACTTTGCGGCGGGCGAAATCCGCCGCAAAAGCCAAATTTGCGGCGGATATTTGGACTTTGCGGCGGAAGTTTTTCGCCGGTAGCCAGCTCGAAGCAAACGCGTTGCGGCGGATTATCCGCCGCAAGTTTGCGGCGGATTTAGTGGCGCCGCAAAATCCAACGCAAATTTGCGGCGGATAATCCGCCGGAAAAGGGGACAAATTTTTGACGCAATATATCCGCCGGAAAGTACCCAATATCCGCCGCAAATTATCCGCCGCAACGTACCCCTTATCCGCCGCAAAACACCTGTTTTATTTAAAAAAAAATGGATATAATTTTTTTAAAAAAACGTTTTATTTAAAATTCCGCCGCAAACGACACAAATCCGCCGCAAAGTACCATTTTTTTTAAAAAATAAATTTTATTTTTTAAAAAAAATCGTTTTAATTAAAAATATATATTATTTTATTAATTTTTTTAATTATTGATAAAAAAATAAAATCCAATAACCAATTAATTTTTAATTTAAAAAAATAAAAATTGGGAAAAGCAGTAAAAATATCCATACAATTAATAAAATATCCAGACAATTAATAAAATATCCAGACAAATAAATAAAATAATCTAAAGCTACTGGGGTGCCTGCCGGTCAATGTCATCAACATTATTATAATATGTATCATCTTGAAGTAAAGCACTGAGCGATGACATTTGGACATTAAGATCAATGTCCAGCGGGGGTGACCGCTGCTGGGGGTACTGCTGGTTTGGCTGGATCAGGGGTGACTGATGTTGGGGCTGCTGGTATGGCTGGCGGGGTGACTGATGTTGCTGCTGGTATGGCTGGAATGGCGGCGCATACTGCGGTGTATACTGCGGGGGATATTGGGATGCATACGGCGGGGGATACTGGGGTGCATACTGCTGCTGGTAGTACTGCTGCTGTGGCGGCGGCGGGTAGGATGCTGATGAGGATGGCCTCGAGCTAGACACCATCTGATCCTGCAAGAACTTAAAGCGCTCCTCCATGCGCTCCTCAGCTACCCTAGCCTGCTCCCGAATCGCCTGAATTTCCCGCTCACTTCGATCCCGAATCGCCTGAATTTCCCGATCGCTTTGCTGCTGCCGCTCGGCAATCTGACGCTGAGCCTCGCTCAGTTGCTGCGTCAATTGCCTAACCTCATTCAACTCACCAGCATTGGGAACATAATTGCGACCAGTCGAGGATCCAGAATGTGAATCTGATAGACTCGGAATAATGCTTGTTCGAAAAGCAGCCGGTCCAATACCACCTGATCCTACCAGACGATTAGTCTTTTGGGGACCAACTGCTCTCTCCCAAACATCACAAGCTACTCTAGCCTCCTCCACTGGATCGACAGCTGCCCCACTGCCCTGTTGTGACTGATGGTACTCAGCCATCCCACCCTCGAAGCTCTTCTGAAAAAATAACCCAACAAATAAATAACTAATTATTAATATAAATAATAAACATTAATTAATATATATAATTGTAAAAGTAGTTTTACCTGAATACGCCTCGCCCGATCTGTAACGTACTCACCAGTCTCCTCCACCATATGCATGTGGCAATGCAACTCAGGCAAAGTGATTGGCCTTTGTTCCCTCTCCACCTATATATATATATATATATATATATATATATATATATATATATATATATATATATATATATATATGTACATAAATATATATATTATTAATTAAATACACATATTGAAAATGACTAGTTAATTATTAAATAATTAATTAATTAATCAAGTAATAAATTAAGTAATAAATTTACCAAACGTATGTAATGCGTTGCAGTATTAACACTCCCCCCCGTGTGTGTGCAGCCACCTTTTTCAGAAGCACGGTTCTTCTTGGCTTTCTCACAATAATTCTTAAATCCTTCATCTTTCTCCCAATACTCATTAAACTCAGCCCAAGTTGAGTCTCCCATATAAGATGGCTTCGTACGCGTATTGCGCGCCCTCCGCATCAATTCAGAATAGCGATGAGAACATCTCTTATGGAACACTCTCTCAACTGCGGCTTGCTCCCCTGGATACCATGTACATTTTTCCTATTTAAGAAATTTACAATAATGTTGTTAATTATAAGTGTAGCGACCGAAAAATCCGGAGGAGGGATTCTTCGTTGCTTCTGAACAATGGAGCCGCCATCAATATTTATTTTTAGGAAAACATTGAAAAAACCTTTGTTTTTGGGTTCGGGGGTCGATTAAGTGCGGGGAAGGTACTAGCACCCCGCAACATCCTAAAAAGGTTACCTTTTAATTTAATGTGTAGAAAAATTAGTTTAAAGAAAACATTTTAATTTACCCTTTTTATTATTTGGAAAAAAAAATCGGAAAGGAAGACTTAATAACAACTTAGTTTTTTGCGCTCGACGGGAGTGGGCCCCCGCTCCTACGTATCTCCGGGTGCGATGGAGAAATCAAAGCTACGTAGTTCTTGGGTAGAAAATATTAGTGTGTTGATATTTTTTATTTTTTGAAAAAAAGTTTGGGAAAACTAGAAGCCGTTCATGGTGACCAAACAGATAAATCCAGAGTGGTCGTCATTAATGGCTTATTCGGAAAAGGAGGTATTTATAGCGTTCAAACAAGCGAGGCCCAGAGTGACCGCTATAGACAACCTATTTTTTTTTGCGCGAATTCGATTTTTCGAAAGAAAGAAAAAAGAACGGTTCGGAAGCATCACGTTGTGAAAAAAGCGGAGTAAGTGATAAAAGGGGGGTGCAAATAATAAAGAAGTTGCATTAAAAAGGGAGGTGTGAATAGCATTTTGACGCTAGAAAAAAAAGTGTCACCGGGGGTGCAAATAGCGTTTTGACGCTAAAAGAAAATGGTTGCGGGGGGGCGCAAATAGCGTTTTGACGCTAAAAAAAAGATTGACGGGTCTATTACCTTTTTTACTATTCTACCCTAGAGCACGTGATTCTTGAAACGCTTTTCCTAAAAAAAAACCTAGACTAAATAAGTGGTATTTTGAAAGCGGATTATGGAGAAAAAATCTTTTGTTGTTTTTTTTGTTGTCATAGTTATTATCTAAATAAAAGGGGGCCTTTTTACTTTTTTTTGAAAAAGATTTTTGTTATTATGTTATTATTTTTTTTAGAAAAGAGTAGGGACACTAGTAACCATTTATTTTAGAAAATATTTTTAGTATTTTGAAAAAAACTTTATTTAAATCCGAAAATAAAAAAAGGAACACATTTTTTATCACCTTTTTTTTTCCGAAAAATAGTAATTGTTAAAAAAAAAACAACATATCTTTTTTTTAACATTTTTTAAAATCCGAAAATTAGAATAATTTATTTAAAAAAAGCACAACATTTTTTTTTATTTATTTTTTTTTAGACCGAAAATATTAGTACCTAAATAAAAAGGAACACACATTTTTTTTTGGTTTATTTTAAATCCGAAAATAGTAACCATTTTTTTTTTAAAACAACATATTTTTTTTAGCACTTTTTTAGTCCGAAAATTAGTAACCATTTTTTAAAAAAACAACATATTTTTTTTTAGCACTTTTTAGTCCGAAAATTAGTAACCATTTTTTAAAAAAACAACATATTTTTTTAGCACTTTTTAGTCCGAAAATTGCAACATAAAAAACATCAATAACAACATATATATATCTATAAAAACAGCAACTAAACTAAAAAAAAAGCAATAATATGTTCAAGGAAGAAAAAAAACAACCAATATTTATAAAAACAGTAACTAATATTTATAAGAAAGTCAATATCTAATATTTATAAAAAAAAAAACAGCAACTAATATAAACATGACAACAACAAAAATAAAAACAGTAACTAGTATTATTTTTTTTTTTTAAAAAACGAAAAAACGTGATCAACACTAATTAAAAAACAATGGCAATGATAATATGAACAAAATTACAATAACTAAAAATTACAAAAAAAGGCAACAATACTACAAATTATTACATTTTTGTACCTTGAACAAATCCAGAAATGTTGAAGAAATTTCCTTCTTCGAATTTCTTCAATACAAGTGAACTTTTTAAACTAATAAAAAAAAAAATCTAGGAAGGAGGAAGAGAAGAGAAGCCCTAGTTTTTTTAGAAGATTTTTTTTCTTTTCTAAGAGTCCCCCCTCTCCTAAGGTGAGGACCCCTATTTATACAAAAAAACTTGCTCTTGCTTCTCTTCATTGCTCCACTTCAACCACTCTTGGATAGTGATGATGATCTTTTTTGATATGATGGAGGTTTGGGGGTAGTTGTTGAAGGGGAAAAAATAAAAAAAAGAGACATGTGAGATGAGGGGAGAGGAGGGCCGTAGGTTTTGAGAGAGGAGAGGAAGGTTGAGTGTTGTGTGTGAGGGAGGAGAAGAGAGGATGAAGTGAAGGTTGAGTGTGGTGTTGTTTTAGGGTTGAGTGTGAGAGAGAGAGAGTGGAAGAGGAGTGAAGTGTGTGAAGTGATTGAAGTGGAAGAGGTTTGGTGAAGGGGAAAAAAAGAAAAATAAATTTGTGAGAGGAGGGGGAGAGGAGAGAGCCGTAGGTTTTGAGAGAGAGAAAGAGGGGTTTGTGTGTGAGAGTGTGATGTGAGGGAAGTGTGGGAAAATTGTATGGGGAAGGAAAAAAAATGGGGAAGTGGGATTGTGGGGAAGTGGGATTGTAAGTTCCAAGAAAGGGAGAGAGAGGGGGTAGGTCGAATATGGGGGGGAAAAATGGGGAGTGAATTTGGTCACAATTTAGGGCTAGGGGGGAATGGTTAAAAAAAAAGAAAAAAAATATTTATATTTTTTTTTAAAAAAAATAGAAGGGGTGGCCGAATTTTGAATGAGAGAGGGGGGGAAAAATTAGGGTTTTGGTGGGAATTGGGTTATGGGTTGTGGGTTGTGGGTTAGGAGGAGTTGGGTTATGGGTTGGATAGGAATTGGATTGGGCTAGGCGAATTGGGCTAGCTATTTTTGCTGGGTTGGGCTTCCATGACAACACCTTATTATTTTTAAAAGACCCCCACTTCCCCTTTGCTTATTTTTGTCTCTTCACTTCTAATAAAAATATTTGTGGTGATTAAAACCCATAGCAATAAAAACAAGAAAATAATACATGACATAAAAAAGATTATTATTTTTTTCAAAAATTAAAACTTGTAGCAAACTAAAAATAAAATAAAACATGGCATGAAAAGAAGAATATTATTTTTCTCAAAAAATAAATAAAATTTCTTTTTTTTTGGATAGGACAAAATTAGGGTATTACAGCTGCCCCTCTTTATTTATATTTTGCTAGGAAATAGGAGGGGTTTCCAATTTCTCGAGGAAAATAGAAATAAAGATAACAAAACGCTAATTTTGTCCAGACTGAGAATTTGTGTTGCTTCTTCTCTTTTGGTTTGAAAATTATGAAAACTGGGTTGCTTTAGACAGAAAGTAAATAGGGAGCACCGGGGCTCTGGGGGATCGCTGGGGATCTGAAGGATCGCTGGGGATCTGAAGGAGCACTGGGGCTCTGAAGAAGCACTGGGGCTCTGAAGGTCTAGTTCAGAATCAATGCTTAGCGCATCGACTCGAATTCGACTGAGGGACCGTCGGGGTCTGAGGGGCATGCCTAAGCCTGAAGGACCAATGGGTCTGAAGGAGCGCTTCTAGCTATGGTACTAGAGATACGGTCTGGGGTGGCCTTTTTCGAGCGGCCATTAGGGTTAATCAGGTCCGGAACTGATATAACCACGAAGGACGTGCACTGTGTTTTTTAGGCGGACACAGCTAGTCTGAAGGGCCTGGGGGCGGATGATCCGTCGGTTGCTCGATTAACGCGACGTGCGATCTGGATTGAAGGACCATTGTTGGTCTGAAGGAGCGCCTGGGCTCTGAAGGACCGCTGGGGGTCTGAAGGATCTGCTCGCAGCTCGAATACGAGGTGAACTCTGCTTTTGAAGGGACGCTTGGGTCCTGAAGGGATTCACGAATCCTGTTGATTGATTGATTGAAATGGCTTATGCTGCTGCACTGGATTGAGGTACCTGCATATGTCGGCTGATGCGAGGAATGGTGCATGGAGTGTGGATGCATGTTACGCGGGGGCATGTTATGCAAGGGCGTGCTATGCAAATGCATGCAATGCTATGATTCTGGTGTAATGATGACATGGAATGCTCCATGCAAAGGAAAACTTTCTCTTCTTTGCTCTTCCTCTTTTTCTCTCTATGAGGAGGAGCAGATTCTGGGCGAGCATACAAGCTCTATAAGTATAGGACGAGCATATAAGCTCTATAAGTATAGGACGAGCATATAAGCTCTATAAGTATAGGGCGAGCATATAAGCTCTATAAGCTGGGGACCAACAGGTCCAAAGCAAATGGTTCTGAAAATTCTTTGGAAAGTTGAATTCTGGGGACCAGTGGGTCCAAACTTTCTGATAAAATTTTTTCTTTTTTTCGAACTTTTGGGTAGCAAGCATGAGGACCAACATTTGGTGCTTATCTGCATTCACTTAACAATGCATTTGAATGGTGCAGGTCATGCAAGTGATTTATGCAATGGTGGATTGTCTTGGTATGCAAATGTACGTAGTGATTTATTGAATGGAATGCCCTTGTTCTACTTTTTGTTCATTTCTTAACTTGAATGGAATGATGAATGAAATGGGAAACTTTTGTTTTTTATCCCTTTTCTGAAATATGATGCAAATGCAATGACGTGAAAGGATTTTTGCTTTTCCTTTATTGCTTCTACTATGAGATGCAAGTGCGAATGCGATGCTTTGTTGTTACGGGAAAAATGAGATACCTAGATGCATGAGGTAAAAATAACATTTTTGTGAACATTTTTGTGATGATAAGATGCGAGACTTTGGATGCAAAAAGTGAGGTGAATCTTGATCATTCTTTCGAAACATTTGAGTTAAATTCAAAACCCGGTGTTATCAAGCTTTTTATTTATCAACCAGCTCATTTATTCTTTCTCTTCCTTTCCATGATGACTGAATTTTAGATTTCACCTAATCAACTTGTGTTCCCTCTCTTTGAAGCATTGTCTAGTAAGTATACAAAAGAGTGCAAATGTCAGACAGGTGTTTGAGACATGGCAGGTGAAGGGGTGAAAGGCAATGGCTTTTGCCGGACTGCCCCAATCTAGGCTTGGTGACTATGAATGAAAGGCTTGCCCCTGTTTGGTGATATTGATAATTGGAGTGAACATGGGATGGACACTGAACAGGCCTTCCCAAGACCAGGGTGGATGAGTGGTGAAGAGAATGCCCCAACTTTTAGATCCGAGTGGTGTTCTCAGTGCAAATCTTTGGTTCTCTACTAATGTCTTGACCTTTGGTGTGAAAGAAGCCTCACTTGGTGATCACTAAACCTTGTTTCAATGCAGCTTGAATGCGTTTGAAGTGCAAGTCTTTCTTTTTCCGTCAGCTTTTTTTCCTGACTGTTTGTTTTTGCTCCCTCATTTCTTTTTCCCGAGGGTTTGTTTTTTCTTGATCAACTTTCTTTTTTCTGATCGTTTGTTTTTTCTTTTTGAGCAAACACATTGTAGACAGATAAATTTAGTTGTCCTAAGATTTAAAATTTGAGAAAACGAAAGCAACCGGTCATGGACTTTTCAGGATTATGGTGTTTTGTTGTGAATGGATGATTGGGTTTATCGAAGTGTTTGGGGCTAGTGGTGGGATGATTTTTGTTCGGCATTGGCTGACAATCGATGATTTATGATGGTTAATTGGCTTGATGAGGTGTTTGGAAGTTTTATTCCTGGCTAAGGGTCTGTGGAAGGCGGGATGCCAAGGTCAAAGGGAAGTGTTTGCGGTTTATGGAAGGAGGGGTGTATGAGAATGATGAAGTGTTTGATGGTTTATTGAGACAAAGGTCTCTTGTGTTTGGTAGCAATATGTACCAGCTCACCACTTACATTTCTTTTGTATTTTCTTTTGTTTTGGGATTTTCATTTTTGAATCCCTTTTTTGATTTTCTTTCTTTTCTTTTTTTTTTTTCTTTGACTCGAGTGAGCTGGTAAAAAGTGATGCACTGCTTTTTTGATATTTGAGGTGATCCTTGTCTAGGGTGATTTTTGTATTTTGGTTTTTCTTGGCTTAAGGTGGGTAGGAAAGGGACCTTCTGGGATTTTGGTATTTTTGAGGAGATGGCCAGACTTTATTTCAGATCCCGATTGCTTATTTATTTATTTTTTTTTTTTGTAAAACATGACAACAGTTCACCTATCTATATGTGTTTGCTCTTTTCTTTGCATTTTTTTTTTATTATGCCCTGATTTTTGCCTGGACCGCTCTTTGCGAGTTTTCAATCCACCGGGCGCTTTTTTTTTTTTTTTGCCTAGGCCGCCCTTTGCGGGTTTTCAACCTAGCGAGCTTATTTTCTTGTTTATTTTTATCTTTTGAAAGACTTGCACTCAAGGAATATGATATTGACGAGGAAACTTAGTGATCACAGAACTGCCCCAGCATGGAGGACTCAAAGGTTTTAGTGAGGAAAGTAACTTTTTATTGATGACAATATTGAAAAGGAACATGTGCCCTTATTGAAATATCCTAAGGCCTTGGGCAGAGCCAGAGGATTGCATCACAGATAAATGCTTTGAACTGAAAAACTACACAAAAAAAAAAAAATCAACAGTCACTCATACATACTATGAACAGCACGGGAAAGATGATGCTGCCTTCAACATTTTGATCATCTTCAACTGTTGTCATTTTGACCTGATAGCTCTGAACTCAGAGGGTTAAATCCTTCACCACCCTCTTCAAAGGTTAATCGCCTTGAATCAATAAGACCCTGAACCAAATGTTTCAAAAGATAACAATTTTCGGCAGAGTGACCGATTGCCCCAGCATGGAATTCACAAGTGGCCTGTGGGTTGTATCCTTTTGGGAATGGAGGTTGTACTGGCTTCATCTCACGAGGGGAGATCAAATTGTGGCTGATTAGGCATCTGCATAGGTTGGTATACGACATAGGGATAGGGTCGTATCGAGGCGACTTTTTTTGGCCTGTTATTGGATTAGCTTCTTCATTCTTCTTTGCATGAAACCCGGAAGATGGGTTTTTGTGCACACTTGTGTTACCTGGGGAACTCTGGGCGATCTTGCCACTTCTTAGTCCGTTTTCTATCCTCTCCCCAACAATCACCACATCTGAAAAATTGGAGGATGCACTGCTGATCAGACGATCATAGTATAGTGGTGGCAAAGTCTCCAAAAACATAGAGACCAATTCCTTGTCCAAAAGAGGAGGTGTACATTGTGCAGCCAAAGCTCTCCATCGCTGGGCATACTCCTTGAACGATTCATTGTCCCTCTTGCTCATGCCCTGCAGCTGCGTTCTGTCTGGTGCCATGTCTGTATTGTACTGATACTGCTTGAGGAATGCATCGGCTAAATCCTTCCAACAGCGAACCTGAGATGGTTCTAACTTCATATACCAATTGAGAGATGCCCCTGCAAGGCTCTCTTGGAAGCAATGGATTAGCAGTCTGTCATCATGAGAGTAAGTAGACATCTTTCTACAATACATCGTCAAGTGACTTTTTGGACAAGTCGCGCCCCTGTATTTGTCGAAGTCGGGGACTTTGAACTTCGGAGGCAGCACCACATCAGGAATAAGGCACAAGTCTCTGGCCTCTCTTGCTCTGGAACCGAAGCCTTCAACCCTTCTTAATCTTTCCTCTAGTATCTGAAACTGATCTTTGGTCTGCTGATGCTCAGCGGAATAAACCTGAGGGAAGCTGCTTACATTATGAGGGAGCTGGAGCATTGGAGCCATAGTTGGAGTTGAGTGATGAATCTGAGGGTATGCAGGGTTTCCAGTCGTGAAGTCCTGAGCCTGTGGAATGGCAGCTAGCTGAGGAGTGAAGCTCTGAAGAGTAGCCTGGGGTATAACAGTAGGATGCGGGATCTGAGCCCGAGGTTCACCAATCATTCCTTCAGATCCGATAGATGCCGGTTGTACATTCTCGATAATGGCTACAGGACCAGCTCCCTGATTAGCTTTTGGGTTAGAAGGGAGAGTGTAACCTAGAGGAATTAGAACCCTCACCATTTCTGACATCTGCGTCCTTAACCCATTCACATCTGCTTTTAACTCATTCACCTCTGCTTTTAACTCATTCACTTCTGCTCTTAGTTCTTCATTTGTTGCCATGTTCCTAGCTAGAGAACAAGTCCAATTTTTCCTTTCTCTGTCAACAGGACACACACTATAAGCCCAAGAACGATTGACTGGACAAATGCATGCAACATTTTAGACTTGAATCAAAGGGAAGCAATTTTAACAAGGTAATTATGTGATTACAAAATTGCCCCCTTGCCCAGAGGATTTAACCCAAAAGTCAATTATGTACCAACACGGGGAGAGTATACACTTTGGGCGAATGGGGCGGGACTAGACTTGGAGGGTGATGAGGGCAAGGAAGAAAACTGACTGACTCGAACAAGAGAAACTGCACCTAGTATGCACGCTCACTAGAAGAATGCTTCACAGAGAGTTACCATTTTTTTTGAGTTGCTTCAGTCTTTTGTCATGGAATGGATGGGAATGCAGTGCTTTTGAAAGAAATGCCAATGAGCTATTGATTTGAAAAAAACTGAGTGCTTTGGAACACCCGGAGTTAGCAACCAAGTAAGGATAAACCTTTTCAAAAAGGATGGTTGTTTTGCATGAGTCTCGCTTCTCATCACAACTTTTATTTTATGCAATGAATGAATGAACAAATTATGATATGCAAGTATGATGCAAATGCGTGGAGAATGACCACTCGAAAAGTGTGGCTTATTCTAAATAATTTTGTTGCTTTTTAATGCAAGACAAAATATGGAATGCCAATGCGAATGATGCAAGGATGATGTCCCCCTTTTTTTCAAAATGATTTTTTTTTTTATCTGATTTGATTTTTAATTTTTATTTTTTTAGAGGCGAGACAAGATACGAAATGCTAATGCCCCTTTTTTGAATGATGAGAGATGCAAGAATGGTGATATGAGGCAAATGATTGTCGTTGCCCTGAGTAACTTGCATGAAACATTGAGCGGATCCTGACTCAATACTTCACACAATATACTGAAACGTTTCGACAATTAGTTGACTCAATTTGACTTCCTGCTTGAAAATAAAACACGTGTGACTGGGTCAAGGTCCCCTGACATCGTAGAGTAACATCTCAAATTTGTAGTCGACAAACAAATTTGAGATATTACCCTTCGCCGTTCAAAGGTGCAATTCTATCCATTAAGCCATCACATGAGAAATTTTTCTTTTTTTTTCGAAAGGATGCATGCAGGGAGAAATGATGTATTCGAACAAAGTGATGTGGTTAATGAAATGATGCATGAATGCCACATTGATGCGATGTCCGCATTGTTTGATAAGGATTTTTTTGTACATGCACCCGGATGAATGTGATTGTTTGATTCCAATGACATCTAAGATGCTCAGAGGAATCGTTATTTTAGATGATTTTGGTTTTTAAGAGACAATGCAGCGTGTAACTGGCGTCGCAAATTCTCATTGATGCTCAACGATGCATGGAAAGAGTGATGACATGTTTTTTTTTTTTTTTATATATAGAAAATAATGCATGCATGGAGGAATGATGCATTTGAATGCATTATTATTGGGTACAGTGACATGACTAAAAAACAATTTTGATTGTAAGGGAAAAGACAATACTAAATAAAACAAAGAAGATGCTCCATTGTGTCCTAAATGGGCCATGTCTAAATTGGTATTTTCAACATGATCTAGGGTTACTTTAGTGATCATCCTTTCGGGTGGCTCTATTCACTTCCTCACAAAGGTCTCCACAACGATAGCGAGCTACCTGGTGTGGGATACCACAAAAGAGCGTACTCTGGCTGAGACTTTCATGAGAGTCAGACAGATAAAATCCAGAATGACTGACACTAATCGTCTCCACTCGTCCTAGGTTTTTTTCAGACCCGGGTATAAGGCCCCACTCAGAAGTGTGTGAACAAACAAGTGTAAGTGATGTGTGTGATATAGGCATAATACCTAGACTACCCAAGCTGCAAAAGAAATACAGATAATAGTACAAAGGTTTTCTACCCTAAGGTTCAATAAAGCAAATAAATAGATAAGTAAAATAGACATGCAAATAGAAGGGCAAAGGGTAAATAAAGTACTTAAATTAATAATAATCTACACATTTGACTAAATTAGGCTTGACCCTCTTAAATAGTCCCCAGCAGAGTCGCCAGCTGTAGCGACCGAAAAATCCGGAGGAGGGATTCTTCGTTGCTTCTGAACAATGGAGCCGCCATCAATATTTATTTTTAGGAAAACATTGAAAAAACCTTTGTTTTTGGGTTCGGGGGTCGATTAAGTGCGGGGAAGGTACTAGCACCCCGCAACATCCTAAAAAGGTTACCTTTTAATTTAATGTGTAGAAAAATTAGTTTAAAGAAAACATTTTAATTTACCCTTTTTATTATTTGCAAAAAAAAATCGGAAAGGAAGACTTAATAACAACTTAGTTTTTTGCGCTCGACGGGAGTGGGCCCCCGCTCCTACGTATCTCCGGGTGCGATGGAGAAATCAAAGCTACGTAGTTCTTGGGTAGAAAATATTAGTGTGTTGATATTTTTTATTTTTTGAAAAAAAGTTTGGGAAAACTAGAGGCCGTTCATGGTGACCAAACAGATAAATCCAGAGTGGTCGTCATTAATGGCTTATTCGGAAAAGGAGGTATTTATAGCGTTCAAACAAGCGAGGCCCAGAGTGACCGCTATAGACAACCTATTTTTTTTTTGCGCGAATTCGATTTTTCGAAAGAAAGAAAAAAGAACGGTTCGGAAGCATCACGTTGTGAAAAAAGCGGAGTAAGTGATAAAAGGGGGGTGCAAATAATAAAGAAGTTGCATTAAAAAGGGAGGTGTGAATAGCATTTTGACGCTAGAAAAAAAAGTGTCACCGGGGGTGCAAATAGCGTTTTGACGCTAAAAGAAAATGGTTGCGGGGGGGCGCAAATAGCGTTTTGACGCTAAAAAAAAACGATTGACGGGTCTATTACCTTTTTTACTATTCTACCCTAGAGCACGTGATTCTTGAAACGCTTTTCCTAAAAAAAAACCTAGACTAAATAAGTGGTATTTTGAAAGCGGATTATGGAGAAAAAATCTTTTGTTGTTTTTTTTGTTGTCATAGTTATTATCTAAATAAAAGGGGGCCTTTTTACTTTTTTTTGAAAAAGATTTTTGTTATTATGTTATTATTTTTTTTAGAAAAGAGTAGGGACACTAGTAACCATTTATTTTAGAAAATATTTTTAGTATTTTGAAAAAAACTTTATTTAAATCCGAAAATAAAAAAAGGAACACATTTTTTATCACCTTTTTTTTTTCGAAAAATAGTAATTGTTAAAAAAAAAACAACATATCTTTTTTTTAACATTTTTTAAAATCCGAAAATTAGAATAATTTATTTAAAAAAAGCACAACATTTTTTTTTATTTATTTTTTTTTTAGACCGAAAATATTAGTACCTAAATAAAAAGGAACACACATTTTTTTTTGGTTTATTTTAAATCCGAAAATAGTAACCATTTTTTTTTAAAACAACATATTTTTTTTAGCACTTTTTTAGTCCGAAAATTAGTAACCATTTTTTAAAAAAACAACATATTTTTTTTTAGCACTTTTTAGTCCGAAAATTAGTAACCATTTTTTAAAAAAACAACATATTTTTTTTAGCACTTTTTAGTCCGAAAATTGCAACATAAAAAACATCAATAACAACATATATATATCTATAAAAACAGCAACTAAACTAAAAAAAAGCAATAATATGTTCAAGGAAGAAAAAAAACAACCAATATTTATAAAAACAGTAACTAATATTTATAAGAAAGTCAATAACTAATATTTATAAAAAAAAAAACAGCAACTAATATAAACATGACAACAACAAAAATAAAAACAGTAACTAGTATTATTTTTTTTTTTAAAAAACGAAAAAACGTGATCAACACTAATTAAAAAACAATGGCAATGATAATATGAACAAAATTACAATAACTAAAAATTACAAAAAAAGGCAACAATACTACAAATTATTACATTTTTGTACCTTGAACAAATCCAGAAATGTTGAAGAAATTTCCTTCTTCGAATTTCTTCAATACAAGTGAACTTTTTAAACTAATAAAAAAAAAATCTAGGAAGGAGGAAGAGAAGAGAAGCCCTAGTTTTTTTAGAAGATTTTTTTTCTTTTCTAAGAGTCCCCCCTCTCCTAAGGTGAGGACCCCTATTTATACAAAAAAACTTGCTCTTGCTTCTCTTCATTGCTCCACTTCAACCACTCTTGGATAGTGATGATGATCTTTTTTGATATGATGGAGGTTTGGGGGTAGTTGTTGAAGGGGAAAAAATAAAAAAAAGAGACATGTGAGATGAGGGGAGAGGAGGGCCGTAGGTTTTGAGAGAGGAGAGGAAGGTTGAGTGTTGTGTGTGAGGGAGGAGAAGAGAGGATGAAGTGAAGGTTGAGTGTGGTGTTGTTTTAGGGTTGAGTGTGAGAGAGAGAGAGTGGAAGAGGAGTGAAGTGTGTGAAGTGATTGAAGTGGAAGAGGTTTGGTGAAGGGGAAAAAAAGAAAAATAAATTTGTGAGAGGAGGGGGAGAGGAGAGAGCCGTAGGTTTTGAGAGAGAGAAAGAGGGGTTTGTGTGTGAGAGTGTGATGTGAGGGAAGTGTGGGAAAATTGTATGGGGAAGGAAAAAAAATGGGGAAGTGGGATTGTGGGGAAGTGGGATTGTAAGTTCCAAGAAAGGGAGAGAGAGGGGGTAGGTCGAATATGGGGGGAAAAAAATGGGGAGTGAATTTGGTCACAATTTAGGGCTAGGGGGGAATGGTTAAAAAAAAAGAAAAAAAATATTTATATTTTTTTTTAAAAAAAATAGAAGGGGTGGCCGAATTTTGAATGAGAGAGGGGGGAAAAATTAGGGTTTTGGTGGGAATTGGGTTATGGGTTGTGGGTTGTGGGTTAGGAGGAGTTGGGTTATGGGTTGGATAGGAATTGGATTGGGCTAGGCGAATTGGGCTAGCTATTTTTGCTGGGTTGGGCTTCCATGACAACACCTTATTATTTTTAAAAGACCCCCACTTCCCCTTTGCTTATTTTTGTCTCTTCACTTCTAATAAAAATATTTGTGGTGATTAAAACCCATAGCAATAAAAACAAGAAAATAATACATGACATAAAAAAGATTATTATTTTTTTCAAAAATTAAAACTTGTAGCAAACTAAAAATAAAATAAAACATGGCATGAAAAGAAGAATATTATTTTTCTCAAAAAATAAATAAAATTTCTTTTTTTTTGGATAGGACAAAATTAGGGTATTACAATAAGGCAATAATTAATTAATTAATCAAGTCAATATAAAAGATAATACACCAAATTAATTATTTCGTAGAATCGAATAACTTACCAAAAATGATCTTAACATCTTCTTATTTGCATCCTTATCTTTTCTAACTTCCGTCCAGTTCTTCCAACTCTTGGTAAAATTCTCCTTGATTGTTTTTGTGATGGCGGTAGCTGAAGCCTTCGAAGGAATAAAACTGCATTAAAAAAAGATGAATTTTGTTACACCAAATATAAGTTATATATATATATATATATATATATAAATGGCAACAAAAATAAATTAATAAATAATAATATAGATATATATATATATATATATATATATATATATATATATATATATATATATATATATATATATATATATATATATATATAGACTTACGAATCGCCAACAATCTGCAATATGATACGCCCATCAGGTGTAACCCTAATCACCTCAGTCCCATCAATGAATGTGCGTACCCCATCCGCATCAACATGTGTCGGGGATAAGCCCTCAGTACCAACAGGAATCGATGGGCCCCCTGCAGTACTAGTACTAGCACCATCCTCAGACACAGGTGGTGGCAAATATCCGCCAGTAGTAACAACAACACGCGCAGGCTGAGTACGGCGCCCTAGGCGAGTAGATGTCTTCCGCCTGCTAGTGCTGGCGGCATCGGGAGGTGGAGGAGGAACATATGCGCCGTCATGATCGGATCCCGAGTCATCATGAGATGCCATATCTGTATAGATCTAGCTAAACATATATACATTTAAACAAAACAAACATATACTACACAAGGTTAACATATATAAACATATATATACAAAACTCATGCATTAAAATAAATAATTTGAATCCCATTCATTCTCAAACAAATAACATCCTTCATTAAAAATAGAATTGTTGAAACATAAATTACATTCATTCTAATTTGAATCCCATTCATTCTCAAAATCATCATCATCGGAGAAGTGAATTCTTGATACACCAATGTGGTCTGTTGCATCATCACCATCAGCATCTTCGTCATCAACAACTTCATCGCCGGTGTTTGGCTCATCACATAAACGAACAATGGGTTCAACTTGAATCACTTCATTTACATTAGACATCTCTTCCATTTGATATGGCATAATATCTTCCACCGTGTCATCATTTGTCTGATCAATGCGACCTCTTGGTTTTGTTTTAATTGCGACACACCAACCACGCCTATCAGTTCGCATTGATGGATAAGGGACATAATAGACTTGTCTCACATTTTGTGCAATGACGAACGGATCATACGGTCGATATCTACCATTCATTTTAATGTCCACTGTATTTGACTTTGGATTCACCTTTGTTCCTCGAGCAGACGGATCAAACCAATTACAATAAAAAACCACTACCTTTGGACTAAAATCTAGATGGGGGTACTGAAGTTCATATATGTGTTGAACCACACCATAAAAATCATCTTCACCTCCTCCAGTGACCCCCTTCATGCACACTCCACTATTGACTGTCTCTCTGCCCTGTGTCCATTCATTGGTGTGAAATTTGTATCCATTGACAAAGTATGTGTGCCATTCTTTAACACATCTTCGAGGACCGTCTGATATGTTCCTCAAGTGTTGGTTGGTAGGATTTGGCGGGAGGGAATACACATATTGACTAAACCACATTGGAAAATGCGCATGAATATGAGCAGAAGATTGGTCTTCACGTACTGCCTCTGATGACAAGAACTCCCTAAAAAGAAATAATTTAATTGTTACACTTGTCTACTATATTAACTAATTAAGATCGATTGTTATGTTGAGGAACATACTCAATAAATGGTTGCACCTCAGTACAGTTTATCAACACATGAACATGTGCTGAACTTAACTCTTCATCTGTTAGCCAGTGAGTTGACTCCTTCCCAGATGGACGACCGGGTAGACAAAAGACAGACAAAGCCAAAGGATGTCGCCATTCAGTATCCACTTCATTTCGACTGCTTTCAGGAGAAAACTGATTCTTGAAATAATGAGAACAAAAATGTGTTGTTTCACGGTGTAGGTAAGAAGAACATATCGATCCTTCAACTCTAGCTTTGTTTTTCACCGATCTTTTTGAATCACCCATGAACCTAGACAAAGCCAAAGGATGTCTCCATTGAAGTAAACATCCTCTGTAGCCTTGGAATAAGAGGCAGATAGAACATTGATTTTCGTGGAACCGGTTTGCCTCTGCTCATCCCTGATCTACTGACACGATAGCGTGGTTGTCCACACAACTTGCATTCCGACAACTCTCCATCATTTATGCCAAACTCATTGTTATAATAGAGCATGCAACCAGACACACAACAATCAATCCTTTTAGATTTTAAGCCAAGCTTCGATACCACTCTTTTAGCTTCATAATAACTTTGCGGTAAACTCCCTCTAATGGGGGTTGCATCCAACATCATTTTGGTCATATATTCCATGCACAACTCAGCAACATTAAATTGAGACTTAAGACCCAACAACCGAACACACATTGATAATTTTGAGTCTGTAGATCCTTCAAATATGGGTTTATTTGTCTCACTCAAATACATGTAAAACCTTTGAGCTTCCTCATTTGGAACTTCGTCAGCATCTGGTTCTTCAAAATCCAAATTTACTCCAACAGCGTCAGATATCATTCCCTGATAAACATCTAACGGTTGTATTCCCCATCCTTCAGATGTCGTAGTCACTGGATAACTACTTGATGTGTGATCTACTACTTCAACCGGAACATTAACCGCAGGAACTGCAGCTACCCCTGGCGCTCCTTCCCCGTGACGACTCCATGTCCAATAATTTGGCCTAAACCCATTATTGTACAAATGAAGTCTAACTTCATGTTCATTTTTTATAGCTCGAAATGAACATTTCAAGCACGGACATCTAATACCGCCTGGTCGCCCAAATTCTTCATGATCAATGTACTTAGCACAAAAAATAAACTCTTCTACTCCTTCTACAAAACGTCGTTTTACACCAGTTCTTCCAGGATACAATCGATCATACATCCAACTACGATCCATTTTCAAGAACTATACGTATACTACACTACAATATAAATAAAATAAACTATCAATTACTTCATATTTTGATATATATATTTATATATTACTCATTTTATTTTGATATTTCAATAAACTACCAATTAATTACAAGCAACAGAATTAATTTTTTAATAATGTTTTATACAAATAATTTAAACATTATAAATAATAATTCCAAATTTAATTTTAAATTTCAATTTTTATAAGACAATATATGTTAATAAAATTTATAAGTGAACTTAATAAATAAGTTTTTTCAATATAAATTAATTTGTATTATTATTGCAAACAAAATACTAAACAAAATTTTACTAAAAATAGTGAAGTAAGTAATATTTTATTAATTACTTTAACAACTAACCGTAGTGAAGAGAAGGCTCTGGCTTGAAGCTTATCCTGAACTCAAGCAGAGAGGAAAAAGGAGGAACCCAAACAATACCTAAACAAAAAAAACAACACAATATTATTATAAAATAATTTAAAAACGAATATTAAAAAAAAAATTAAAAACTAAAACTATTAACTAATATCAAAAACATACCTTGAAGAAATTTCCCAATAAGAGCAGAAGACAATTCGTAGGGAGGAAGCGCTACACTTCAAAAACAGATTTAGTAGAAAAGGAGAGAATTTGGGAGAGAGTAAAAGAGAAATTTTAAGAAGAGAATGGGAGGATTGTTAGAAGTGTGAAGAATGAGAAGTGGGAATGGATATATATAGGAAAAAGCAGCCCAACGGTCAAAAGGGATTTGCGGCGGATTCTGGAGGTTTGCGGCGGATTTTAAAATTCAATATACGTGGGTTTTTTTTTTCGGTACTTTGCGGCGGATTCTGGAGGTTTGCGGCGGATTTTGAAATTTAAAATCCGCGGGTTTTTTAATTACGGAGATTTGCGGCGGATTCGTGGTATTTTGCGGCGGATATTCAAATCAAAATACCGCGCCTTTTTTTTAAAAACACCAAATAATCCGCCGCAAAAGCTATAATCCGCCGCAAATGCTCAACATCCGCCGCAAATAACACAAATCCGCCGCAAAGTACCATTTTTTTTAAAAAAAAAATTATTATTTTTTTTTTTAAAAAATTAATTTTATTTTTTTAAAAAAATCGTTTTAATTAAAAATATATATTATTTTATTAATTTTTTTAATTATTGATAAAAAAATAAAATCCAATAACTAATTAATTTTTAATTTAAAAAAATAAAAATTGGGAAAAGCAGTAAAATATTATCACCAAAAAAATATACATACAATTAATAAAATATTTTAAACAAAAAAATAAAATAATCTAAAGCAATAAAAATTGGGAAAAACAGTAAAATATATATTTAATGTCTGCTACCCCTAAACGGAGACCTACGCCATTATCTTGATATGACACTCTCTTGAGCATTGTCGGCAGCAACTCCATTACAGTGGCGTATGTCTCCATTTCTTTGTAAAGAAATTTCCACATTGTCGTGAACACCCCTTCATCTTTTTCGTTAAAAGTAACCCATTTATCAGCAAAAAGCTCCTCCTCATTATTTCACCACAAGTGACATATACGTTAATCAAACGCTCGGTATCATCCTTCAACTTAACAGCCCGTCCTTGCAGTTCCTCAAACTTTCTATTTAGAGATTCAACCATATTTTCAAAATAGAAAGTTTCACAAGAAACCATCTTTTGAAAAGATGATTGAATCTCTAAATAGAAAGTTTGAGGAACTGCAAGGACGGGTTGTTAAGTTGGAGGATGATACCGAGCGTTTGATGAGCGTATATGTCTCTTGTGGTGAAAATAATGAGGATGAACTTCATGCTGATAAAGGGGTTACTTTTAACGAAAAAGATGAAGGGGTCTTCATGACAATGTGGAAATTTTTTTACAAAAAAATGGAGACGTACGCCACTCTATTGGAACCCCGCTGCCGACAATGCTCAAGAGAGTGCCGTATTAAGAGATCGAGTGCCGTATCAAGAGAATGAGAGTATTGGTAGGTAGAGGTGTGAAAAAAGAAGAAGGGGAGAAGGGGTTTATATAGGAGAAACGAAGTCAAACGGTCAAAAGGCCAGATCCGCCGGAAACGGAAGTTACCGGCGGATTTAAGGGATTTGCGGCGGACGGAGGTGCATTTGCGGCGATTAATTAAAATCTCGTAAAAAAAAAAAATTTGTGAACCCAAATCCGCAGCAAGAACCGTTAAATTCGCCGCAAAAGCCAAGACGAATTTTAATCCGCCGCAAATGTCAATTTTTTTGCCGGTAACTTTGAGGCGGATAAATTCCGCCGGAAATTCGTAGATTCCGCCGGTAACTTTGCGGCGGATCTATATCCGCCGGAAACTCCTGGCCGGAAAAACCAATAATTCTTGTAGTGTCAATTTTTGCCAATTGGCAAAATTTAAGATCTAAATTGGAGATTTTGCTAGCAATTGATTTTATTATATTGATATTATTATATTGATATTATATTGATGATGATAGGAAGTAGAACCCATAAATCATGACATGAGTGTAGAAATGAGGGTGTGTACAGTGGCAGACCTACACTATACTTAGGGGGTTCAGTTGAACCTCCTAGAAACAAAATGTTAGTACTAGTACCCCTTTATAAAATTATTTTGAACCCCCCGAAATATTGAATTTACACTAGTATCCTTAAATTTGCACCCAATTTGCACTCAATTTTTAATAATCTATCTTATTAATCTCTGTAAGAGACTATTTATAAAACTTTAGGAAGTAATTTTACTGATATCACATATTTTTCCAGACTACTTCTTATTTTCACATACTTTAGGACTTAAATAGAAAATGGCGGGTAAACTTAGAGACTAAATTGGTGATTTTCTCTTAAATATATGTGAAGTTAGATAACTTGATTCCTTAATTTTAGTAACTAAGTGAGGACATTCGTAAAAAAAATTAACAATCCGAAGAACCATGCATAATGAATTTTTTTTCACGCCCCGACCTAGGGTCCTGGGCCCGCAACTGGGTGTGTAGGTCCCACAAATCGATAAATATATAAAGTGCAATGCTAAATCAGTTGTTTCGGGGTATTTTAGAGTTCGAAAACAAATTTAACAGTTCAAATACGCGAAGTTCGTTTCTCAATAACCGGTTTGGTGGAAAAAAATTATTTCGTGACAAAATACATAAAATGTGACACTAAGCACTATGTTTTAGAGTATTTTAGAGTTAAGAAAAAAAAATTAATGTTCAAATACGCAAAGTTCATTCCTCAATAACTGGTCTGGTGAAAAAATTAATTTCGTGACAAAATACGTAAAGTGCAACGGTAAGCGATATGATTTTGCGTACTTTAGAGTTTGGAAAAAATTTAACTATTTAAAATGATTTTTTTAATAGTTTTTTTAAGGATGCTTTTTTGATTGTTTCATATTTAGATAAAATAATTAACCAACAGAGTTGTATTAAACTAAATTATTATTTTCTGATCAAAACTAAATTATTAATTTAAATTACATAATAAATTATGTATAATACTACTCCGGACTCGTATATAAGCAACAAACAACTTTTTAGATTCATTGAAAAAGTGATGTATCTGGACTATAACAAGGGTCAGTCAGTTTATACGAATTCACAGCGTTTTAAAGCAGACGTCAAAACAGTGTGTTCAATCAATCAATAATTATCAAACCTTGAACAAATCTTTATTTTAGAACCGATAAGAAATCCAAGAAACGCACCTGAAACCAATGGATTGATTGTCTATCTTTAATTATTTTTCTTCATTAAACATCAAACTCTTCAAAACCCCCTTTTTTATTGTTTATTTTGGTTCCTGATTTTGGTAATTTCTGTATTTAGAGGTCCTCGAGAGACGATCAAGGTCTCTTACCTTGATACTATATTTACTCTTTTTAATTATTTTGACCAGCGTACGACCGCTGATCAAATTGGGTCCAGATACATCACTTTTTCAATGAATCTAAAAAGTTGTTTGTTGCTTATATACGAGTCCGGATGGAGTACTATATATATATATATATATATATATATATATATATATATATATATATATATAATCATAACTTCGTGCATCGCATGGGGAGGAAGTTCTAGTATTGCCTCATTTCCCCATTAGTTAAGATCTCTCTCTTTCGGATTGAAATCCTCTACAGTCAGATTTCCTATATTTTTCTGCATTTTCACTCTGTTTGGCAAAGCTGATTCGCTAGCTTATAGTGGATAGCTTATAGCGGATGAGCCTTGTGTAAGTGTGAAGCTCAACGCGAAAAAACCCAAACTTCACCTATGCTTATCCAACATATTGGGGATAAAGACCTCTACATATTGAACTTGTTGAAATTCTTTCTAGAGATCGGCATTCCTCCTCGTTCTCAAAAAAGCTAGACGCAAAGTATGGCAAAAACTATTACCTGGGTCCAATCTATTGGAACAATGGGGTTATGGATAATTGTGGTAAACTTGAGGACGTCTAGAATTAAGGAATTACGTGGAATATATATATATATATATATATATATATATATATATATATATATATATATATATATATATATATATATATATATATATATATACTAAAAGCCTTACATTTAGGAGCAAGTCGTTGTAGATATGATCAAACAAAGCAAAGAGTTGTTGGAGTTAATATTTCGCAGCATTATGAGCATAACCACCTTGTGTACCTAAACTTTCGGACATGGTTAGTGGATTTTGCCTCATTGCTCGATTAGTCTTTAGCTGACAATGTACACTTTAGCTGACAATGAGGGAAAACCCATTAACCATAAAAGTTTAGGTGCAGAAGGTGGTTATGCTCATATATATTGTCACAAGCCGACAATGTACACTTGTTAGCCATTAGGTAATGATGATGACATTTTTTTGATCATTGTAATGATGATGACATCGGTTGATGAGAACATGACAAATAGGGGTATTGTCAATTTTTTATCAATAAATATATAATTGTACGGTCCATATTTTGCCACTTTATCTTTATTGGCTTAGTGGAGACACTGAACTGGTTGACGGACTTAGGCTTGGAAGCAATTATTATTGAGATGGACTGTCTCTCGGTGGTTAATGTGGTAGCTCAAGTAACTCCCGGCAACACGGATTTTAATGTTTTAATTTCTCATTGTATTGTTTTACTTTCACGATGTTTAAACTATAAGGTTAGCTATGTTAGGAGGCAAGCGAATTTTGTTGCTCTTGGTCTTGTACGAGCATCAGGACTTTATGCTAGCTCTCATGTTCATTATTTTTGTCCAACCTGTATTGAAAACACTATTGCTATTGAAATGAATTAAGTTTGTGGACTGGGCCAGAGAGTTAGAGTTCGACCCAATGCAAGATCAACCGAACTCAAGCATACAAGACCTCGGCATGGCCCACAAAGAGAAGTTACCAAGGACAGGTGTCGCAGTGAGGGAACACGTGGAACTCATTTGGCTGGAACCGAGCTAACCGCTGGTAACCGACCTCCCAAGGTAACTGCCGGGAAGCTTTGGAGAACTAGATATATAGGACTCTAGGCCAGAGGAGAGGAGGCATTCATTCAAGAGACTAACTCCATTTTCTGTACTGGAGAAGACCTCCATACCTGTAACAACCGAGTTGATTATTCTTATTCAAGAACATTTGGTGCCCACCGTGGGGCCCGGTAAATTTAATCCCGGCCACACCTTACATTTTCACCACCCATGGTAACCACCCGTCGCGGACGCCGGCGTCAACCGCCGCCATCACCCCCTCGCAGAACACAAGCCTCGCAAGCCGGACCACATACACAGGATCCTGCCACACCGGAAACAATTCAAATACCGATTGCTCAGCCAGCCAACGCTGCGACCACCCAAACAGTTACTGAAGAACAACAACCGATTCCTCAATCAAACCAGGCTGCGATGCCTGAACATCCGTTCATGGTTGGCGTCAATGCAGTCATCGACGAACTGCGAAAGTAGAACCAGTCCCTGCAACAACAAGTTGATGACATGAAGCAAGAAAGGGACCCTAACTCGCTTGATAGAGTCCAAGTGGAAAAACCCCAACCATTCACAGATGCCATCATGAATGACTTAGTTCCCCAAAATTTCAAACCGCCACCCTTGGAACCATATAATGGTCGCCGAGATCCTCAGGAACACCTAACTGCATTTGACACGCAGATGGCCATCATTGGTGCGCATGAAACGCTCAAGTGTAAACTTTTCTCCGGCACCATGAAAGACGCGGCGTTACGATGGTTCATGAGCCTTCCTCGGCAATCCGTTATTTCTTATGCCGACTTCACCAAGAAGTTCCTCAGACATTTTTCAGACAGAAGACACAAAAAAACCTCCACTGCTACATTGTTTAACACCCGACAGCGCCCAACTGAAACTCTCCGTGAATACCTGAGACGATTTAGTGACATCACCGTCGACGTGGAACACCCTGACCAGAGGCAATTTGCAGACGCGTTCACAAACGGGTTGCGTGGAGGACAGTTCAACGAGTCACTAGCAAACAGGCCTGCAACCAATATGCAAGAGATCTTAGCCCGAGCAGAAGCATACATGAAAGGAGAAGAAAGTAATGCCGAGAAGCGGCACCGAGATGAACGCGAAAGGCAACCTGACAGAGGATACGAGCGCCGCGGCAGATATGACGACTATAGCCGAAGTGTTTCTCAACGACGCGATCCTCCACCACCTCCTCGGCGAAGCAGCCCTGTCAGAGGAACTTTAACACCTTTGAATCAGAGGCGTGCGACAATTTTGAAAGAGGTCCTACACACAAGGTTAATTCCTGAATTAAACCCAGCAAGAAGAGTCCTAGGCAGAGACAGCAATAGTTGGTGCGAATACCACCGAGGTCGAGGACATGATACCGAGAACTGCTATGCCTTAAAGAATGAAATCGAGAAGCTAATCCGACGTGGTTTATTGAAACAATATGTGAAAGATGACCCAGGACACTCACGTGCCAGAACCCCGGAACGGCCGAAGCCTAAGTTGCAGTCTCAAGTGGTAACATTGGCAGAACATGCAGATGAAGTTCCACCAGTGCAACATACTCTCAACACCATTTCAGGAGGATTCACGGGAGGGGGAGAAACAAGCTCTGCTCGCCGCAGATATGCACGCCAAGTCATGCATATCAGCAGTTCATTCGATAGTTCCATGATACCCAACATTCCTGATCTCACTTTTTCTCCCAAGGACTTCGCAGGAATCTCCCCACATGAAGATGATCCTCTGGTCATAGTAGTTCAAGTCCTCAACTACAATGTCAGACGTGTACTGATTGACCCCGGCTCCTCAGCAGACATCATCTATTGGGAAGCTTTCAAAGGTATGAACTTATCTAATGACCACTTGCAGCCTTACCATGGTACACTAGTTGGTTTTTCAGGAGAACAGGTGCAGATAAAGGGATACATTACCCTCAACACCACATTTGGCATGGGTCACAATGCCAAAACAATCAAGGTCAGATACTTGGTGATTGATGCTGAATCGTCTTATAACATCATAATGGGAAGGCCAGCACTCAATATCCTCGGCGCCTCCTTGTCAACCCGATATCTCACAATGAAGTATCCCCTTGACGACGGACGAGTTGGAGTCCTTAAAGCAGATCAGGAGGCAGCAAGAAAATGTTACTTAGAAAGCCTGAAAACGAAGAAGAAAAACGCCGTAGACTCGATGGTAAAGGCCACATCTTTCAACATTAATTTTGCTGACTTAGACCCCAGGGAAGATTTCAGTGATCACCAATTGAAGCCAACAGAAGATCTCAAGCAAATTCAGATCGAATCAAGTCCTGAACAGACGACAAACATTGGAGGTGCCCTCCCAATGGACGAAGAAGTAGCAATAGTTGAGTTACTAAGAAAGAATATTGATCTATTCGCTTGGACCCCAGCGGATATGCCAGGGATTGATCCATCGTTCATTTGTCACAAACTGTCATTAGTTCCAGCTGCAAAACCGATCTCACAAAGAAAGAGGAAGCTCGGACCTGAACGCAGGGTAGCAGTCGCAGAGGAAACCCAGAAGTTGCTTGAAGCCGGTTTCGTTAAGGAAATTCAATACCCGACTTGGCTTTCTAATGTGGTGTTGGTAAAAAAGTCTAATGGAAAGTGGCGTATGTGCGTGGATGTCACGGACTTGAACGCTGCCTACCCAAAAGATCCCTACCCTCTGCCCAGCATTGATGCGCTGATAGATGGGGCCTCTGGATATCGCATTCTAAGCTTCATGGACGCATATTCCGGTTACAACCAGATCAAAATGGACCCAGATGATGCAGACAAAACAGCATTCGTGACTGATACCTGCAATTATCACTACACTGTCATGCCTTTTGGCCTCAAAAACGCAGGTGCAACATATCAACGTCTAATGGATAGCCTGTTCCAAGGCCAAGTTGGAAGAAATCTTGAGGTGTATGTCGACGACGTGGTGGTCAAAACCGAGGAGAACCATAATCATGTTACAGACTTAGAAGAAACCTTCAATTCCCTCAGAAAGCATGAAATGCAGCTCAACCCAGCAAAGTGCTCCTTTGGAGTACAAGCTGGAAAATTCTTGGGATTCATGTTGACCAATAGAGGTATAGAGGCGAATCCTGACAAGTGCAGAGCAATACTTGAGATGCCAAGCCCATCAAATCCCAAGGAAGTTCAGCAACTAACGGGACGCCTGGCAGCTTTATCACGCTTCCTATCTTGTGCAGGTGAAAACATCTTTATAAATGTTTCACTCCCTCAGCCAAACCCCATTGACAACGCAAATTCGCAACATAACTCACTACTATTTTCTCATACTGTTTCCATTTTTTGTAACTAACTATGTGCAGGTGACAAAGCTTTCCATTTCTTTTCTTCTTTGAAGAAAAATGGCTGCTTCGAGTGGACAGCTGAATGTCAAGAAGCTTTTCAAGCGATTAAAACTTTCCTATCCTCTCCTCCCATCTTGGTGAAACCAAAAGTAGGAGCGCCGTTGTTGCTTTACTTGGCAGTTTCAGAAAGAGCCATGAGTTCGGTCTTAGTGTCTGAAGAAGGGAAGCAACAAAGACCGATATATTTCTGCAGCAAAAGTATTCAAAGGAGCCGAGGTCCGATACCAAAAAATAGAGAAGTTAGCTCTGGCTTTAATCACTTCGGCACGTCGACTTCGACCTTACTTCCAAAGTCACCGGATAATTATGAAGACGGATCATCCTATCAAGCAGGTTTTACGTAAGCCGGATCTCGCAGGTAGAATGGTTGCCTGGTCAATTGAGCTTTCTGAATACGATGTTGTCTTTCACCCAAGAGATGGCATAAAAGCTCAAGTTCTAGCAGATTTTGCTGTGGAATTGACACCACCCTCATTAGAACCAGACGTTTCTTCCTGGACCCTCTCGGTAGATGGAGCATCAAACTTAAAAGGAAGTGGCGCAGGCATCACACTTGAAAGTCCTGAGGGCCTCCTCATTGAACAATCATTAAGGTTCGACTTCAAAGCTAGTAACAATCAAGCGGAATATGAAGCTCTAATCGCAGGAATGAAGCTTGCAAAGGAGGTCGGAGTCCAACATCTCAGAGTGCAGAGCGACTCCCAACTCGTAACTTCCCAGGTTTCTGGCCAATTTCAAACCAGGGATCCACAACTCGGCAAGTACCTCAAGAAAGTTAAACTACTCTCCACTGGTTTCCCCTCTTTTGAATTGTAGTACGTCCCCAGAGAGCAGAACATCCGAGCTGATATCCTATCCAAATTGGCAAGCACAAAGAAACCTGGCAACAATCACACTGTGATTCAAGAGACACTCCCACTGCCAAGTATTGAAACAAAAGAGATCCACTCAGTAGAACTGTCAACCAACTGGACTACTCCAATCATAGCCTTTCTGCAACATGATATCCTGCCTCACGAAGAAACCGAAGCCAAAAACATGCGGCGTCACGCAGCGAAGTATGTTATCGTCGCAGGCAAGCTCTATAGAAGGGGTTTTGCAGCACCACTCCTACGCTGTCTGACACCCACTGAAACGGAATACGTGATGAAAGAGATCCATGAGGGCATATGTGGCAGCCACATCGGAGGACGTTCTTTGTCAAACAAAGTCATAAGAGCAGGATATTATTGGCCCCAACTGGACAAGGATTGCGTGGACTTTGTGAAGAAATGCGATAAATGCCAACGGCATGCCGACCTTCACCATGCTCCTGCAACCACGCTGCAATCCATTACAACTCCTTGGCCTTTCTACAAATGGGGGGATGACATCTTGGGCCCATTCCCAGTTGGACCTGGTCAGGTGAAATTCTTACTTGTTGCCGTCGAATACTTCTCCAAATGGATAGAACCAGAACCTGTAGCAACCATCACAGCAGCTCGGGTCAAGAAATCCTATTGGAAGAATATTATCTGCAGATTTGGTAAGCCAGCAGAAATAGTGTCAGATAATGGTACACAATTTGCCAGCTCCCTTGTTACAGATTTTTGCACCGGACTTGGAATCAAGAACAAGTTCACGTCGGTAGAACATCCTCAGGCAAATGGCCAAGCTGAGTCAGCAAATAAAGTCATATTATCTGGTCTAAAAAAGAAGCTTGATGAACACAAAGGTGCCTGGGCAGATCAGTTATGTCAAGTGCTTTGGTCATATCACACGATCCCACATTCTTCAACTGGTGAAACCCCTTTTAAGCTTACATATGGGGCGGATGCTATGATACCAGTAGAATTGGGTGAGCCTAGTTTCAGGCGAGAGAACACAAGGGAGGATATGAACTCAATCAACATGGCAGTGAACCTAAATCTCTTGGAGGAAATTAGAGAGGCTGCTCATCTACGAGAGTACGCAGTGAAGCAGCGCGTAGCTCGGAAATATGATTCTAAGGTCATCCCTCGTGAGATGAAGCAAGGCGACCTCGTTTTAAGGAAGGTTTTAGGGCCAGATACAAAGGGAAAGCTTTCACCTAACTGGGAAGGTCCATACAAAATCCTTGAGAAGTTGACTGTCGGAGCTTACAAGTTAGAAACGCTAGCAAGACACCCAATACCGAGGAGTTGGAACTCGGTAAATCTCCGCTTCTACTTCAGTTAAGCTTTTTCCAGTCATTTCAGTAGCAATAAGGGTGCACTCTTTTCTTCCACTGGGAGTTTTTAATGAGGCACCCCCCCTGTTTTTATCTCTTCTATACTTTCATTTCATGTTTTTACATTAGACAACTTCCCCATGAAAAGGGTTGATTATGTATGTACTCATAATGATGCACAGACATTATAACGCCAACGAATAAAACCTGGCAAATACTCTTTTCTCCCACTGGGAGTTTTTAACGAGACTTGCCAGTTGAAAAAGTGGTGTCAACGTTTTTTTACAATTTTTTACTGCTAAGTCTTTGCTGAGAACAAATCGATACAACTCAGTTAAAACAAAACGAAACAATTTACAACTCACCTCTGCAAAACTTCTAACCGAAGTCATTTCGAAACACTTCGGCAAAGATCAAGACAAGTGATTTGTTCAAAATCCCATACAACAATGGTTGGAGATCCACGACCTAACAAATATAAAGGTCAAACCAATCTGGGATGATGTCGGGTTAAAACTCTTAAGAGAAAGAGATACTCCCTCTTGCCGAAATAAGGTAAGAAAAAAGCAACTATTGGAATGAACAAGTGGATCAGGTTCTACTCCATAGTTACTCCTCGTAGTCCTCGTAAACTCGAGGTTCACCCATGGAAGTCTTTATAAACTAAAATGACTCACCCAAACTACTATCTACTGGCAAATTCAGAAACTCGGCGAAGTCTTTATAAACTTTATAAGTATGCCAAAGTCTTCATACACCCAAATGATTTTTCGAAATTAAAACAGAACTGAAAGAAATTGCACAAAGATAAATTTCATTCATAAGTTGACGGTACAAAGGTAACACACAACAAAACAACAAGGAAAACCGAAAGGAGAAAAGTAAATCAAAAAGATTCATTGAGTTCCTTCATCTCGACATCCTCTTCCTCGGGCGATGGCAACAACACCAATTTGCCATCCACAACCTCCTTCAATGGATCAAGTCCACTCACATCTAAAGTGGGGTAGAGCGCCAAGGCTTGGCTCTTAGCTTTCTCAAAACCCTTCAAGAGAGCTACATCATTCTCAATGTGCAATTCCTCAATCTCGGCCTCCTTGGCAACACGCAAATCCGATAGTTGAGATTTCACCTCAGCCAAAGACGCCTTAAGTCTAGTATTTTCAACTCTCAATCCAGCAATGGTAGATTCATGAGAAGAAACCTTGCCTTCTTGCTCCTTCAAAGTAGTTCGGACTTCCTCTATCTTGGCCTCCCACTGAGTCTCCGTTTCTTCAAGTTGCTTACGCACGAACTTTTCCTTTTCCTCAAACAGCTTTACCTGCTCAGCTAACTTGGACTTCAACGCTTCATTATCCTTTACCAACTCGGCATGAGCAGCAATGGCTTTCTCAGCAGCTTCAACATCTTTTCGCCCTTGGCGTTCTCGACTCCTAAGCCTGCCGAACTCGTCACAAACCACATGACTAAGGGCAGCAGATTTCAACGCATAAGACTGCATCGCCAAGAAAGCTTGTTCCACCCCCAAGCTCCGGATGCAGTCACCATCATCAGCAGTAGTAAGGTGTTCCCTCACAAAGTGTTTTAGAGGGAAACGCTTGTCCCACAAGGACGCGATTTCCCCTTGACCCTCAAAATCCTGCAGAAATTCCATCCAAGAAATCTCGCCTTCAGAACTCTTAAATTTCTTCTTAGAGGAAGAACCTTCCTGCGTAACAGGTCGCTTGGCAGGAGTTGGAATCGCAGCAACAGTTTCTTCAACCTCTTTCACAACGGCACCCCCTTTATCCTCCTTCAACACCTCAGAAGAATCTCTGGGAACGGCTTTCAAAGGAACAGCCGCGATGGGAGTAGAGCTGAGATGCATTCCAACAATAGTAGTTCGCCCAGTATTTTTGGCAATCTTCACCAAGCCTTTATCCGAGCTCTCCGTTGCAGAAGTCCCACCTTGATTTTGAGCATTCAGTTTCTCCTTCGCTAACCTCTCTTGAGCCTTCTTGATGTAGTTTTTGATGTCATTCTCCTTCAAACCCATCCTAACTGCACGATGAGATAAAAGGAAACATTAGAAGCGGTTACAAAATACTAAAAAGAAGGCGGGAAGAAAAACTTACTCAATAAATTTTGAAGACCTTTGTTATCCCCCTCCAGACTAATCACCTCCTTACAAGTCATGGTATGCAACCTTTGCAGCATTGCTGCGTCCTCAAGGAGCTCGGGACTTAAGTCATCCGAGATGACTCCAGTCACACCAAAAACCTCACTCTGCCAATACAAAGGGAAGTGGGCGCTCCTGTCTTGTTTATGAGGAGTTCGGGAAAAGAAGGAGGAGCTCGAACTCGGAAGAACTTCGCCTTAAAATTCTTGTATGAGGTGGTGAATAGACTAAAAAGGGGGCGAGGAGAATGGCTATGGAAAGATATCCATTTTCCCAAACCTTCACCCTTAGTCCGGAAAAACTGGAAGAACACCCCTACATTTGGAGTCATACCCAAAGCTCCACAGATTATCTCATAGGCGCGTATAAATCCCCAGTTATTCGGGTGAAGTTGCGTTGGAGCAACGTTGAGAAGCTGCATCACGTGGTGTTCAAAGCGGGTGAAGGGCATTTTCACCTTCAAGTCTTCAAAAAGACAAGCGTACATATAAGTACTCTCTTCCACCACTCCCTTAGGTCGCATCATACATACAGGCTCGTTATGCTTGCAACACTCCAGAATCACATCTTCTTCATTTCTAGTGGAGGACACGGTGTTCTTTCGCCGAAAAGCTATTAAATCTTCTGGCTTTGTAAACATGGTGAATAAATCCCATGCATCAAAGTTAGGAACGGACTCAACGCTCTGTTTCGATGCCATCAACACCTTGATCCCACGCGCAGAAGCAGAAGGAAGAGCCAAGGGCCCCACCTCTTCTCGTCTAAAATCTGGAAAGGCCACAGTGTTTTTGAAATGAATCTTGGTCCTGGGAAAAGAGGAGAAGCAAAGTCAGCATCCTCACCATCCGAAGAATCAGAATCTGAAGAGCTAAAATCAGGAAGACTTGAGAGGGTCTCGGAAATGGATGATTCGAGGCGCCTCCACTTCTCCTTTATTTTTTCCCAACGAGGCCGAGATTCATCCAAAATCACTCGATACGCTGAAGGTACCTCACTCACCTCATTTCCACTTTCATCAACTTCCCAAATTTCTACCATTTTAACTAAGGTACAAGAGAAAAATGAAGAAGAAGGATAGAAAGGTATACCTCAATACAAGCAAGCGAAACGCTGAAGGAAGGCGAAACTTCACAGCAAGCAAATCTCGGCAGAAGAGCGAGCAGAAATCAAAAGAACAAGCGAAAATAACAAAGTTCTCACATCCCCTGCGCGTTTTTTAAACCATACCAAAAGCCTACCTTCAACGCACGCGCCCATTCAAGCGTGAGGTAGGTGAAACGTTCCACTGGCGCGTCACCTCAGTCAGCTGACACGCTTTCCCAAGTCAACGATCACTTCAACCGTCAAAACAAATCAATGTAAGTTCAAACCTCTTCGCCGAGCTCACTCAGCTCGAGCTTGGGGGGCTGTGGACTGGGCCAGAGAGTTAGAGTTCGACCCAATGCAAGATCAACCGAACTCAAGCATACAAGACCTCGGCATGGCCCACAAAGAGAAGTTACCAAGGACAAGTATCGCAGTGAGGGAACACGTGGAACTCATTTGGCTGGAATCGAGCTAACTGCTGGTAACCGACCTCCCAAGGTAACTGCCGAGAAGCTTTGGAGAACTAGATATATAGGACTCTAGGCCAGAGGAGAGGAGGCATTCATTCAAGAGACTAACTCCATTTTCTGTACTGGAGAAGACCTCCATACCTGTAACAACCGAGTCGATTATTCTTATTCAAGAACAGGTTGTTTGTGTAAAAAAGAGAAATCCATGATTAAGAAACAATATTTTTCTCAACATAATTGGTAAATTCTTGAGTTCATTATTGATCACTAGTTGATATTTTTCCACCCTCATGTTCTCGGGGAAAGAGGCTCAAGTGTTTACATAAAAAAAATAGTTGGTCAGATTCACTTGATTCAAAGGGAAAATAGTTGGTGATCAGCTGAGTTTATATCGGTTGAACTAAGATCAAGTGAAGACGTGTCGGTTGACTCCTCGTCAGTTGTGAAATCAACTTCAATATAATAAAAACAAGTGCTAGGAAAATGTCCAAATTAGATATTTTAGTATTTTGCCATTTGTCCAATTATTAGGGTATTTTTGTCAATTCACCACATAATAACAAAAAAACTTCAGCTTTTTCAGAAAGCTGAAAAAACCACTAACGCGTAAAAAAAAGCTATTGCCAGAACAAAAAGCTACTGCCAGATTTTTAATAAAATAATAATAGCACAAACTGAAAAGTAACAACAAGAAAAAAAAACCTGCAAAAAAAAGTAACTGCTGCAAAAAAAAGTAACCGCTGCAAAAAAAATAACCTGCAAAAAAAGGTGAGAAGTAACAGCAGAATATTATTTTTAATAAAATAATAATAATTTTTTATTTTTTTAAAAAACAGTAACTTTTTTTAAATTCCTTTCTTTCAAAAAAAAAGGGTAATTAATTTTTTTTATATTAGACAATTCTTTAAAAATTCTTTTTTTAAAATCAATAATTTTTTTTTAAAATCAGTTTTTTTCTAAAAAATAGTAATTTTTTTCTTCAATTTTTTTTAATTTACTATAATCTACTCAAACTAATAAAACCAATTAATTTAACCACTACCAATTATAAACAAAAGGCTAAAGTGCTCCCGGGGTCCCTTATCTTTATTTAAAGTAACAAATTAGTCCTTTATGTTTTTTTTTGTCCCAAATAAGTCCTTTATCTTTCAAATTTTTGACACATAAATCCTTTTCCGTTAACAGTGCTGATTTATGTGTCAAAAAAAGGATTTATGTGTTAAAAATTTGAAACATAAAGGACTGATTTGGGACAGAAAAGGATTTATGTGTCAAAAATTTAAAACATAAAGGACTGATTTGGGACAAAAAAAAGATAAAGGACCAAACCGTTACTTTAAATAAAGATAAGGGACCCCGGGAGCACTTTAGCCTAAACAAAACCGATACTGCTATAAAAATTTCAAAATAATTTTTTCTAAAATTATCAAAAATTAAATCTCATTTGCTTTTTCCGTGAGCCGCACGGGAGCGGCAACGAGGGTGTCGGGAGCGCCAACATGAGCGTCAATGGGAGTGCCAACGTGAGCGCCAACGGTAGCGCCAACGAGAGCGCCAACAGGATCGCCAACAAGAGCGCCAACGGGACTTCCAACGAGGGCGCCAACGGGAGCGCCAACGAGAGCGCCAACCGGAGCGCCAACGAGAGCAGCAACGAGAGCGCCAATGGGAGCGCCAACGAGAGCGCCAACGGGAGCGCCAATGGGAGCGCCAACGGGGGCGCCAATGGGAGATCCAACGGATGTGCCAACGGGAGCGCAAACGGTTGGACATTTTGGAATCATACATTTTGAATTTCAAATCATACATTTTGGACATTGTTCACAACTTAAAATTATCTTCCAAATTACTATTATGACTTCATGGAAATACACTGACCATACAGTATCACCTGTGCGTATGCACGGGTAAAATACTAGTTCAATGTTAAATAAATTACAATGATTAACATTCTCTAGGAGGGTTGCTTTTATTTTTACTATTATACCCTTTAATTAATTAATTAATTAATTAATTAAGAATTTAAAATTTATTAACAAGACATAACCAAGCTCATCTACTATATTTGTCATAAAAAACTCATCTACTACTATAACTCTAATAAAATAAACAATAACTCTAATGAAATAAATCACATGGTAAAATAATAAGTTACCAATTTCTAAAAAATTTACTCATAATCAATTTTAAGGGTAACTTAGCCATGATAATTTCATCTTTCCTCCATCTTTCTAAATTTGAATTTTAAATCTTAAAAATTTCCCCACATTCACTTTCACTTTGAATTTTATCTTCATCTCTTCTCTCACACACTTTCATTTCCACATTCACTTTCTCTCTTTTTATATTTTTTTCACTTTACATGCTTGTCTTTTTTTTCTTCCATTCCTCCTTCTTCTTCCTCCTTCTTCCTCCTCCTTTTTCACTCTCATCAAAGAACAAACTTAAATAATATATCTTTCATCTCTATTTTCTTCATCCTTTCTAAATCTATGTTTTCTTTGTTCTTTTCCATGGATTTTGAGTTCTCTCAAATGTCATCTTTCACACTCATTTTCCTATATTTTATGATTCAACAGGTGGATGAAAGAGTGAAGACCTATTTTAGTCGTTGAAAAAATTTAAACTCAATCTGATCCATAAAAGAAATGACTCTTGATCTCTAAAAAAGGGAAAGATTTAATCACTATTCAAACTACAGATAAATCTACTCTAATATCTATTTATACAAACAAACTTCCTACAAAATTACCAATTTGGATCTCTTATTAATAAGACATCTATTTATCTATTTATACAAACAAACTTGTAACATCCCCAATTTCGCTAATTTAAATTATTTAAATTAGCAAGAGGTCAAGATGATTAATTTGCTTAGTTGATTAAGTGATCAGTTGTGTTATGCTTGGGTGCTAAATTATATTAGTACTTGAATTGTCGATTAAATGGTGACCTAATTGAGATTTTAAGAGAGAATACTATGATAGGGGTATTTTCGTCTTTTCCACACATTAATGAGTTTCGGCTAAACCATCCTCCACAGAACATAACTATATGCAATATGTGATTATTGTATAAGTATTGTTTGATTAAAATTGACTTAAGAAGAAACTAAGGAAGTTTAAGCCAAAATTGGACATAAGGGCAACATGGTAATTGCACCTCATTAAGTGACCCTCAGCTGGACAAAAACATAACCTTACCTCTTCTTCATCAATTGCTGAAATTCAGAAACAAGAGGTTAGAGAGAGAGGAGAGAAACACGAAGAGAGAGGGAGAGAAGGAGAAGGTGAAATTATGAAATCTTGATGCATGTAGGTAGAAATTACACCATTCTTCTCCATTTTCGATTTCCTTTCTCATGATACCAATATCATTACCTGAATCATCCCCTTTTCCAAATTGCCATTTCTGAAACCTTGATGCATACCAAAGTGAAGCTTTGAGAAGTTAAGTCATTGCATGTCACCATTGAAGCTCCATTAGCAACCCTTGAAGTTCAACAACCATATTAGAGCGCATACACTAGCTACATTGAGAATTGGATCAGTTTAGAGAGGATTTCAGTTTCTGGATTGAGTACTCGCGAGGTCGTCAAATCGGTGAGTTCTTACTCGCTTAGGGATGTTTAATGTTGAGTCGTTATGTTTTCTGAAACGATATCCCTTTAAAAATCCGCTTTGTGAAAATTAGACGAAACCGTTTTTATCGAAAAACCGTTAATTGTGAATTGTTCGAGTTGATTGAATTATTGATTGATGATATGATGTTATGTGTTGTTTGACTGGTTATCTGGACTGGACTGTTGTTAATATGTTAGGATATCGATCGGAACGAAATTGGAACCGAAACGGAACGGAAAAAGTTACACGAAACTGGAAATTTTACTACTGTCATGGACGCACGGTTCGTGCCTCACAAGGGCACGGGTCGTGCACCTTGTTCGCAGTAGCCAAGAAAAATGGATTTTTGACACAGCACGGGTCGTGCGCCCCTGGGCACGGACCGTGCGTGACCTACGCAAATCAGGTTTTTACAATTTTAGAACACGCCCGGATCGTGCACCTTGGTGGCACGGATCGTGCGCCCTGTAACATTTTCAAACTGAGTTTTCATTGATACGCACGGGTCGTGAGCCTCTGGAGCACGGAACGTGCGGATCATTCTGTTACCCTAATTCAAAACCCTTTTTAATCTGTTCCAAACGATTCCGATTCCTTTCCGATTGATTTCCCAATGTTTCCCAAGAATGGAAACACATTTATGTCATGAAATGAAGGAAGTTTATGGTAAATCTCACAAGTTATAAATGTTAAGGAAAACCGTACATTAGTAAGACGCGAGTGTACACCCGTTAATTCATACAAGACAAGGTAAGAAATGTTAATTCACGGCAAGATACCTTCCCTTGTGGAAGGGTAGACGGTACATAAATGAATTCTAGACGGCCCAATGCGGGTACATGCATATATATATATATATATATATATATATATATATATAATATACAAGAGGTTAAGGGTGACGACCCTTAGAGGATTAGCATACTAGTGGAGGGGAAGTCATGATCTCCAAAACCTAGACTCAAAAGGTTTCGCCCACTAGTAATAGCGGGATGGGTTCACCGAGAGCCAAAGAAGTGCCTAAAAATAGGTAGGCTTGAGGTGTTATGCTAAGATAATGAAATGAAAGGAAAGGTAATGCGTAGTCGCTTAGTAGGGCTACAAATTACAAGAGGTAAAAGACATGTCCACATGGTTGCTTAGTAGGACCATGAGTTCTCACGTAAAGAATAATGAACCGCTAGAGTTAGTAAGGGGTCTCGATAGGACTCACTGAGATAATATTTATCTCACCCTTCATATTTGTGGTTTTTACAGAGAAACAGGGGAAAGCAAAGACGACGAAGCACGGTTAGCCGGTGCGACTCTTGGAGTCATTGAAGATTGAGTTTCATGTTTAGACCTTGGTCCCATTTACTGTTTCTATGTTATCGATTGTATAACGATCATGTATCAGTTGTAAATCGTTTCCGCTACTTTATGTTTTGAGTATTGAACACCAGGATTAAGTATAAGTCTTAAGTTATGAAACTTAAGCATTTTGATGAAGTTAAGTACGGTTCGGAGAACCATTTGATATGTATTATCGAAATTTTAGTTTGTGTTCAATATTCATTAACAGGAAGTTACTCTGATGTATGCCATTAAGTGCATTTCGGTAATTCTACATGTTAGAATTTATCGGGGTGTTACATTATGGTATCAGAGCAGTTCGACCTAGTCGGGCTTAGTTTAGTTTAGGGTCGAGTCGATTCCTTGTTAGTCTTTGTTGTAATTACACTTGTGATGCTAAGAGACATTGAGCCTGATCAACTCAATACTTGGTGTATCATAAGCGGAATTATGGAAGGATGACCAAGATGTAGTCCTCGACCAAGACCGAAGTTCCTTAAAACCCGTTTCATCTTAGGGAATATTGGAAAGAAGAAGGTAGTTAATCCGAATGCAAAGTTAAAAGGTAACCTATCAAGGGAAAGAAAGTGCAGTTGTATGATTCCTCAAGATTCTCCAAGTGTTTTGCTAGTAGGAAGCCCAAGAGGTGAATGTCATCCTAGTGCGACTCAGTGGTAATATTTTAAGAAAAAGGGGTCACTCAATCCAGAGTGCCCAAAAAGAGGAAAAGAAAGAGTCAGATAAGCCTACTTCAGCTCGAGAAAGGGTCTACACTGCAGATGCTCAAAAAGTCAAGGCTACAGACACTCCTCCGAGAATGTGGATATTGTCCTAGGTATGAGTTGGATGACTGCCAACCATGTGACTATTGATTGTTTTCATCGGACTAATCGGTTTCGCCTCCGAATCAGTGGAGCTACACCCGACCAATTCTGAAGCTGTTATCTCATTCACTTCAGCCAGTGACTGTCTGTTTCAAGGCGCAGAAGCTTATGTCAAGATGTTGTCTGCATCCACTGAGACAGGTCTAGATTTATCTTCTGTGCAAGTTGTTAATGAATTTCTTGATGTGTTTCCTGATGAAGTTCCTTCGTTACCTCTGGATTGTGAGGTGGAGTTTTCTATAGAGTTGGTTCCGGGCACTGGACCAATTTCTATAGCCCCCTATAGAATGTCGCCGTTAGAGTTGAGAGAATTGAAAGTCCAATTGGAAGAGCTAATTTCCAAACAATTTATCCGGCTGAGTGCCTCACCATGGGGTGCTCCAGTGTTGCTTGTCAAGAAGAATGACAGAAGTATGAGATTGTGCATTGATTACCGTCAGCTGAATAAGGTGACTATCAAGAACAAGTACCCTCTACCGAGAATTGATGATTTGCTAGACCAACTAAGGGGAGCTGCAGTATTTTAGAAGATCGATTTGAGGTCCGGCTATCACCAAATCAGGGTTCGAGCTTTGGACATCCCGAAGACCGCTTTCCGTACGAGGTATGGACATTACGAATTTGTAGTGATGCCCTTCGGTTTGACCAATGCTCCAGCCATATTTATGGACTATATGAATCAGATTTTTAATCCCTATCTGGATCAGTTTGTAGTAGTGTTCATTGATGATATCTTGGTGTACTCTAAGACAATTGAGGAGCATGTGCAACATCTCCGAATTGTCCTGAACGTACTCCGGGAGAAGAAGTTGTACGCTAAGCCATCCAAATGTGATTTTTGGATGCCCGAAGTTAAGTTTCTGGGCCAGGTGATATCTCAGACCGGTGTTGCAGTGGATCCCAGTAAGATTGAAGCTGTGGTAGACTGGAAACAACCGTCTACGGTTACTGAGGTGAGAAGTTTCTTGGGATTAGCTGGGTATTATCAGAGATTCATTCAAGGATTTTCCCAGCTGGTTCTTCCACTCACTCGGGTAACTCGCAAGGGTCAGTCGTTTGTTTGGGACTCAGATTGTGATGATTGTTTTGCGGAATTGAAGAATCGTTTGACTTCTGCACCTGTCCTGATTCTTCCAGATCCGTCCATAGGATTCCAAATCTATTGTGACGCCTCTGGTAAGGGCTTGGGATGTGTCCTAATGCAGAATCAACAAGTAGTTGCTTATGCCTCCAGACAGTTGAAGCCGCATGAAGAGAATTACCCAACTCATGATTTAGAGTTGGCGACGATTGTGCTTGCCCTAAAGATTTGGAGACATTACCTGTATGGGTCTTGTTTCGAAGTCTTTAGTGACCACAAAAGCCTTAAGTATTTGTTTGACCAGAAGGAGCTGAATAATAGGCAGAGAAGGTGGGTGGAGTTTCTGAAAGATTATGAGTTTGAATTGAAGTACCATCCGGGGAAGGCTAATGTTGTGGCCGATGCCTTGAGCAGAAAGTCTATCCACATTGCTGAGTTGATGATTTATGAGATGGCGCTGTTGGAATCGTTTAGAGACCTTAATTTGAGAGTGAAGCCAAGAAGGAACAGGTTGGTGTTGAGTCGCATTCAGATTTCGAGTCCTTTGAGAAATCTGATTCGTTCAGCCCAAGAGGTTGATTTAGAGCTGCAAGCGCAGAAGAGGTTGCCGAGTTACACCGAAAACGGTGATGGCGTAATTTGTTTTGATGGTAGAATCTGTGTACCGAAGGATGAGAATGTGAAGAGGCAAGTTTTAGAAGAGGCTCATAAGAGTCAGTTCTCAATACATCCTGGGTCTACCAAGATGTATCGAGATTTGAAGCAGTTGTATTGGTGGCCGGGTATGAAAGTGGATATTGCAGAGTTTGTGTCTCGATGCTTGACCTGTCAAAGGGTCATGATAGAGCACCAGAAGCCAGGCGGCCAGTTACAGCCGTTGAATGTGCCAGAGTGGAAATGAGAAAGCATTTCTATGGATTTTGTCATGGGGTTACCACGGTCCCAAGCCGGAAATGATTCAATTTGGGTAGTGGTGGATTGCTTGACCAAATCCTCCCATTTTATTTCGGTGCGTTCGAACCACAAAGTTGCTAAGCTAGCAGATGAGTATCTCAAGAATATTGTGAAGTTGCATGGAATCCCTACAAGTATCATCTGTGATCGAGATCCCAAGTTCACATCTCAATTTTGGAGAGCATTGAATATGGCGTTGGGGACAACGGTGTGTGCTAGCGCCGCTTACCATCCACAGACAGACGGGCAAACAGAGAGGATGATTCAGACATTGGAAGATATGTTGAGAGCTTGTGTACTTGACAGTGGAGGCCGATGGGAGAATCATCTTCCATTGGTGGAATTTTCGTACAATAACAGTTACCATTCTAGTATCGGAATGGCTCCATATGAAGCATTATAAGGAAGGAAGTGTAGGACACCATTGTGTTGGTGGGATGTAGGTGAGCAGAGATTGTTGGGACCGGATTTAGTCCGTGAGACTACGGAGAAGATCCGACAGATCAGAGAAAGGATGAAGACCGCCCAGAGTCGGCAAAAGAGTTACGCCGATAAAAGAAGAAAGCATTTAGAGTTTGACGCAGGAGATCATGTGTTTTTGAGGCTATGTCCAACCATTGGTACCGGTATTACATTGCGAGCGAAGAAGCTCAGTCCTCGATATGTTGGGCCTTTCCAAATTATCGAGCGAGTTGGGCCAGTAGCATATCGCATTGCATTGCCTCCAGCATTGTCCAGATTGCATGATGTGTTTCATGTATCGCAACTGAGGAAGTATATCCCCGATCCGAGTCAGCCGTTGAGTTATGAGACGATTGACATCAGACCGGATTTATCTTATCAGCCAACTCCAGTCAGGATCATCGAACGTGGCGAGAAAGCGCTCCGAATGAGATCGATTCCCATTGTCAAAGAGCTTTGGGATGGTGCCTCACCTGACGAAGCGGCATGGGAAGTAGAGGAACACATGCGGGTGAAATATCCCCATCTTTTCGGTTGAGGTATGTTTTGTTCAATTTTGAGGACAAAATTTTTAAAAGTTGGGGTGATTGTAACATCCCCAATTTCGCTAATTTAAATTATTTAAATTAGCAAGAGGTCAAGATGATTAATTAGCTTAGTTGATTAAGTGAGTTGTGTTATGCTTGGGTGCTAAATTATATTAGTACTTGAATTGTCGAATAAATGGTGAGCTAATTGGGATTTTAAGAGAGAATACTATGATAGGGGTATTTTCGTCTTTTCCACACATTAATGAGTTTCGGCTAAACCATCCTCCACAGAACATAACTATATGCAATATGTGATTATTGTATAAGTATTATTTGATTAAAATTGACTTAAGAAGAAACTAAGGAAGTTTAAGCCAAAATTGGACATAAGGGCAACATGGCAATTGCACCTCATTAAGTGACCCTCAGCTGGACAAAAACATAACCTTACCTCTTCTTCATCAATTGCTGAAATTCAGAAACAAGTGGTTAGAGAGAGAGAGAGGAGAGAAACACGAAGAGAGAGGGAGAGAAGGAGAAGGTGAAATTATGAAATCTTGATGCATGTAGGTAGAAATTACACCATTCTTCTCCATTTTCGATTTCCTTTCTCATGATACCAATATCATTACATGAATCATCCCCTTTTCCAAATTGCCATTTCTGAAACCTTGATGCATACCAAAGTGAAGCTTTGAGAAGTTAAGTCATTGCATGTCACCATTGAAGCTCCATTAGCAACCCTTGAAGTTCAACAACCATATTAGAGCGCATACACTAGCTACATTGAGAATTGGATCAGTTTAGAGAGGATTTCAGTTTCTGGATTGAGTTCTAGGCCATTGGGTAGCTTGAGTTCGTGATACTTGGTGGTTGGGATTGAAGATACCAACTCAAGGGAGATGCTGCTGGAAACCCGTTTGAACCACCTTCAGTGTTTAACCGATATCTCTCTGTACACGGCTCAGATGAATGTGATTCTTGATGATTGAGAAACTAGACAAGAAATGCTTCGAAATAGGCACAAGAATGAACCGATTTCATTGAGTATGGTGGAAGAAAAAGGAATTACAAGTTTCAGTTTTTGTCATAGAGTCACTTTTAACCCAGCCCCTTGTTTTCGTGATAGCTATCTAAGTACTGGGTACATGCGTTTGAAACCGGAACCATATGAAACTAGATAAAATTATCTATACAATGGGCACTGGTTTGAAGGGTTTTGGCCACGATTTGACCAAGATACACGTGTTACAAAACTGCTCACTGATGCTGGAAAACGGATGTGGAACTGGAAATGTTGGTTCCTCAAATTTCGGATCGAATCGCCAAAGTTCGAGAGACGCCAATTCAGTAGCTGGGATTTGTGTTTGGTTGCTGTTCCGAAGTTCAGTTTCGAGTATCAGACGAGTTCGGTGCGAGTACGTGATTACGAGGATCGTTCGAGAGGTTACGAGTCGGTCGTTTCGTGTGAGGACGTGATTTCTCGCGAGGTCGTCAAATCGGTGAGTTCTATACTCGCTTAGGGATGTTTAATGTTGAGTCGTTATGTTTTCTGAAACGATATCCCTTTAAAAATCCGCTTTGTGAAAATTAGACAAAACCGTTTTTATCAAAAAACCGTTAATTGTGAATTGTTCGAGTTGATTGAATTATTGATTGATGATATGATGTTATGTGTTGTTTGACTTGTTATCTGGACTGGACTGTTGTTAATATGTTAGGATATCGATCGGAACGAAATTGGAACCGAAACGGAACGGAAAAAGTTACACGAAACTGGAAATTTTACTACTGTCATGGACGCACGGATCGTGCCTCACAAGGGCACGGGTCGTGCACCTTGTTCGCAGTAGCCAAGAAAAATGGATTTTTGACACAGCACGGGTTGTGCGCCCCTGGGCACGGACCGTGCGTGACCTACGCAAATCAGGTTTTTACAATTTTAGAACACGCCCGGATCGTGCACCTTGGTGGCACGGATCGTGCGCCCTGTAACATTTTCAAACTGAGTTTTCATTGATACGCACGGGTCGTGCGCCTCTGGAGCACAGAACGTGCGGATCATTCTGTTACCCTAAATCAAAACCCTTTTTAATCCGTTCCAAACGATTCCGATTCCTTTCCGATTGATTCCCCAATGTTTCCCAAGAATGGAAACACATTTATGTCATGAAATGAAGGAAGTTTATGGTAAATCTCACAAGTTATAAATGTTAAGGAAAACCGTACATTAGTAAGACGCGAGTGTACACATGTTAATTCATACAAGTCAAGGTAAGAAATGTTAATTCACGGCAAGATATCTTCCCTTGTGGAAGGGTAGACGGTACATAAATGAATTCTAGACGGCCCAATGCGGGTACATGCATATATATATATATATATATATATATATATATATATATATATATATATATATATATATATATATAATATACAAGAGGTCACTTCACTTTAGTTTTTTTTAACTAAATTTCTAAATTTATACAAACACTACTCTACTAAAATTATCTTCTCTTTTCTCTCCGAAATTTGTGTACACTCTTATTGATAATCTACTATCACCTCTTATTGATAATTTACTATCTATATTTTACTATCTACAATAATTTACTAATCAACTAAAATAATCAATTGAAACTACTACAATGATATAAAAAAAACACATGATTAATATTTGTCATTGATAATTAAATTTTTTGAAAACTACTATAAACCTACTATCTAAAAAACAAGAAGATTTAATGACTATTTAAACTAATGATTAATATTTAAAACAAATATTTCTTATTGATAATCTACTATCTAACTTTTACTATCTACTATAATATACTAATCAACTAAAATATATATTTATACAAACAAACTTCCTACAAAATTACTAATTTGGATCTCTTATTAACAAGACACATATCTAATTTAAGGGTAAAAATGTCATTACCCTCTCTTTCTTTTTCTTTTTACAGTCTTTTTCTTCCTTTTTTTTTCTCTTTCTTCTTACAGTCTCTTTCCTCCTTTTCACTTTTCTCTTACACTCTCTTTCTTCCTTTTTTCTTTTCACTTTACTTTTAATTTTCCCATAAACAATTCTTCTCTCCCTCTTAACACTTCACTTTAGTTTTTTTAACTAAATTTCTAAATTTATACAAACACTACTCTACTAAAATTATCTTCTCTTTTCTCTCCGAAATTTGTTTACACTCTTATTGATAATCTACTATCACCTCTTATTGATAATTTACTATCTATATTTTACTATCTACTATAATCTACTAATCAACTAAAATAATCAATTGAAACTACTACAATGATATAAAAAAAAACATAGGATTAATATTTGTCATTGATAATTAAAAATTGTGAAGACTACTATAAACCTACTATCTAAAAAAGAAGAAGATTTAATGACTATTTAAACTAATGATTAATATTTAAAACAAATATTTCTTATTGATAATCTACTATCTAACTTTTACTATCTACTATAATATACTAATCAACTAAAATATCTATTTTATACTATTTATACAAACAAACTTCCTACAAAATTACCAATTTGGATCTCTTATTAACAAGACACATATCTAATTTAGGGGTAAAAATGTCATTACCCTCTCTTTCATTTTCTTCTTACACTCTCTTTCATTTTCTTCTTACACTCTCTTTCTTCCTTTTTTCTCCCCTTCTTCTTACACTCTCTTTCCTCCTTTTCACTTTTCTCTTACACTCTCTTTCTTCCTTTTTTTCTTTTTACTTTACTTTTAATTTTCCCATAAAAAATTCTTCTCTTTCTCTTATCACTTCACTTTAGTTTTTTTAACTAAATTTCTAAATTTATACAAACACTACTCTACTAAAATTATCTTCTCTTTTCTCTCCAAAATTTGTTTACAGTTTTACTGATAATCTACTATCACCTCTTATTGATAATTTACTATCTATATTTTACTATCTACTATAAATTACTAATCAACTAAAATATTCAATTGAAACTACTACGATGATATAAAAAAAACACAGGATTAATATTTTTCATTGATAATTAAATTTTTTGAAGATTACTATAAACCTACTATCTAAAAAACGAGAAGATTTAATGACTATTTAAACTAATGATTAATATTTAAAACAAATATTTCTTATGGATATATAATCTGCTATCTAACTTTTACTATCTACTATAATATACTAATCAACTAAAATATCTATTTATACAAACAAACTTCCTAATAAATTACCAATTTGGATCTCTTATTAACAAGACACATATCTAATTTAAGGGTAAAAATGTCATGACCCTCTCTTTCTTTTTCTTCTTACACTCTCTTTCTTCCTTTTTTTCTCTTGCTTCTTACGCTCTCTTTCCTCCTTTTCACATTTCTCTTACACTCTCTTTCTTCCTTTTTTTATTTTTACTTTACTTTTAATTTTCTCATAAACAAATCTTCTCTCTCTTATCACTCCACTTTAGTTTTTTTAACTAAATTTATACAAACACTACTCTACTAAAATTATCTTCTCTTTTCTCTCCGAAATTTGTTTACACTCTTATTTATAATCTACTATCACCTCTTATTGATAATCTACTATCTGTATTTTACTATCTACTATAATATACTAATCTACTAAAACAATCAATTGAAACTACTTCAATGATATATAAAAAAACACATGATTAATATTTGTCATTGATAATTAAAAATTTTGAACACTACTATAAGCCTACTATCTAAAAAACAAGAAGATTTAAATACTATTTAAACTATTGATTAATATATAAAACAAATATTTCTTATTGATAATCCACTATCTCTCTTTTACTATCTACTATAATATACTAATCAACTAAAATATCTATTTATCTATTTATACAAACAAACTTCCTACAAAATTACCAATTTGGATCTCTTATTAACAAGACACATATCTAATTTAAGGGTAAAAATGTCATTACTCTCTCTTTCATTTTCTTCTTACACTCTCTTTCTTCCTTTTTTTCTCTTTCTTCTTACACTCTCTTTCCTCCTTTTCACTTTTCTCTTACATTCTCTTTCTTCCTTTTTTTCTTTTTACTTCACTTTTAATTTTCTCATAAACAATTCTTCTCTCTATCTTATCACTTCACTTTAGTTTTTTTAACTAAATTTCTAAATTTATACAAATACTACTCTACTAAAATTATCTTGTCTTTTCTCTCCGAAATTTGTTTACACTCTTATTTATAATCTACTATCATCTCTTATTGATAATCTACTATCTGTATTTTACTATCTACTATAATCTACTAATCTACTAAAACAATCAATTGAACCTACTTCAATGATATATAAAAAAACACATGATTAATATTTGTCATTGATCTATTTATACAAACAAACTTCCTACAAAATTACCAATTTGGATCTCTTATTAACAAGACACATATCTAATTTAAGGGTAAAAATGTCATTACTCTCTCTTTCATTTTCTTCTTACACTCTCTTTCTTCCTTTTTTTCTCTTTCTTCTTACACTCTCTTTCCTCATTTTCACTTTTCTCTTACATTCTCTTTCTTCCTTTTTTTTCTTTTTACTTTACTTTTAATTTTCTCATAAACAATTCTTCTCTCTATCTTATCACTTCACTTTAGTTTTTTTAACTAAATTTCTAAATTTATACAAATACTACTCTACTAAAATTATCTTGTCTTTTCTCTCCGAAATTTGTTTACACTCTTATTTATAATCTACTATCATCTCTTATTGATAATCTACTATCTGTATTTTACTATCTACTATAATCTACTAATCTACTAAAACAATCAATTGAACCTACTTCAATGATATATAAAAAAACACATGATTAATATTTGTCATTGATAATTAAAAAATTTGAACACTACTATAAACCTACTATCTAAAAAACAAGAAGATTTAAATACTATTTATGATTAATATTTAAAACAAATATTTCTTATTGATAATCCACTATCTCTCTTTTACTATCTACTATAATATACTAATCAACTAAAATAATCAATTGAAACTACGATATAAGTGCACTGATATATAAAAAACACGAGATAACTGCACTGATAAATAAAAAAACACGAGATTAATATTTATCATTGATAATTAATTTTTTTGAAAACTACTACTACAAACCTACTGTCTAAAAAACAAGAAAATCTAATGACTATTTAAACTACTAATTAATATTTAAAACCAATATTTCTTATTGATAACTTACTATCTAACTTTTACTATCTACTATAATCTACTAATCAACTAAAATAATCAATTGAAACTACGAAATAACTACACTGATATATAAAAAAACACGGGATAACTGCAGTGATATAGACAAAAAAAACAGAATTAATATTTGCCATTGATAATTATAATTTTTGAAGACTGCTATAAACCTATTATCTAAAAAAAAATAAGGTTTAATGAATATTTAAACTGATTAATATTTAAAACACAGGTGACAAATTTGTCACTAATTCCTAAAAAAGGACAACTAATTGTCACTGATATATAAAAAACACGGGATAAATATTTCTTATTGATAATCTACTATCTATCTTTTACTATCCACTATAATCTACAAATTGTAACACCCCAATAATTTCTAACATGTAGAATTATCGAAATGCACTAAATGGCACACATCAGAGTAACTTCCTGTTATTGAATATTGAACACGGACTAAAAATTTCGATGTTAATATCAAATGGTTCTCAGAACCTTCATAACTTCCTGAAAATGCTTAAGTTTCATATCTTAAGACTTATACAATCCTAGTGTTCAATACGCAAAACATAAAGTAGCAGAAACGATTTTTACAACTTATACAGTGATAGTCATACAATCGGTAAAATAACTAGAAAAGCACAAAGGCCTAAACAGGAAATCAAGTGTCCATTGACTCCATGAGTCGCACCGGCTAACCGTGCTTCGTCGCCTTTGCTTTCCCTTGCTTCTCTGTAAAAACCACAATATATAAAGGGTGAGATAAACATTATCTCAGTGAGTCCTATCGAGACCTCTTACTAACTCTTGCGGTTCATTAACTTTAACTTGAACTCATGGCCCTAATAAGCGACCATGTGGATATATATGTTCTATTTCTTGATGCAGCCCTAATAAGCGACCACAATTCATGTCTTATCTTTTCTTTAACTTAGCACAACAACTCAAGCCTACCTTAGCATGGTTATTTGGTGAACCTATCCCGCTAATCACTAGTGGGTAAAACAGCTGGGTCTAGGATTTGGGGCTCATGACTTCCCCTCCCCTAGTATGCTAATCCTTGAGGATCGTCACCCTCGGTATACTCGTATTATTACAAGTACACCATCTACCCTTCCCCGAGGCGAAAGTATCTTGATTTGTTTTTACTTGGATTGAGAGTTTATACAGCTTATATAGATTTACAATCATTAACATAACATGGCATAATGGGACTCAAGGTCCGTTATTTTAACTCGACTCGTGTACGCTCGCGTTTACCTAAAGTACGGTTTTACCAACAATCTTGACTTTCAAAACAGGGTATTATACATTTTTAAGTACACATATGATTATCCCTTTCAACAAGTTTTCTAACACACTTGAGAACACCTCAATCGGATTCCCGGATTAAAAGTTATCACGAAAACAAAATTGGTAGGGTTTGCTGAAAATTACACTGCGTCGCGACGCGAACAGGCTCCGTCGCGACGCGAAGAGTTACAGAAAGTTTTGCGCCACAAAAATTTGAAGGGGCCGCGACGCGACAGGCACGGGCCGCGACGCGACGGTTGACAGAAGTGCAGGAAGCAGGTTTTCTAAAATTCGATTTTGTTCCGTTTCGCTTTCAATCCGGTGCCAAGACATTTTGTAACTTCCGAGACTTAAAAACAGATATAACACCAGCAATTCCAGTCCAGATAACAATCACATAATCACACATAATCACAAAATTCACAGTCAATCAATCATCTCGAACGATTTACAAAATAGCGAACTTTCAAGAAAGCGGTTTTCGCGACAGTTTCATAAAAGAGGAATTCAGTGTTTTTCTCGGTTCATAAAAACGGTAATACTCAGTTTCAAAAACATCCCTAACGAGTTATAGAACTCACCTTTGTGACGAAAATCACAAAAACAACGAATCCACGGTTTGCAACGACAACGTAACCTCACGAACGGTCCCCGTGTCGTTTTTCCATGCTATCAAGACAGCTTCAAAACTGCCCCAAACGAACTAGGTTCTGGTTCCAGGAGCTACAACTCCTTAAATGTGCTTCAATCTATAATCTTGATGTTCAATCCTCCTAATGCTTCTCTATTTTCGACATGCAAGGTTTAAAACTCAGAATTTTCTCAAGTTGATCTTGAGTGCTCTTCAATGGTGATTTGGCTTGGAGGAGGGTGATGATGATGTTGTTGGTATCAGTATGAAGAGAATGAAAAGGTGATTTCAATGGTGTTTAAGATTGAGACATGCATTCAGCTTTGTTTCTTCTCCCTCCCTTTTCCTTCCCTCACGAGTTCCCTCCCTCTCTCAAGCTTCCTCCTTTCTTTTCTGTTTTCTTTTTCTGAAATTGTGAAGTGTGGCTGAGTTGTGGGGTTTGGCTCAGCTGGGGTTGTCACTTAAAGGGGTTGGAATGACTAAAATACCCTTTAGCACCTACTCCTCTCATAATGCTCACCTAAACCACTCCTAATTCCATAGTTATTCCTTAACTCCCTAACTTAACATAATATTTCAATTATGCATAAAATAAATCATAACTCACAATAAACCTCTTGTGCTAAAGTATTAGATTTAGCCGATAAATTATCTTAACCTCTTTGCTAATTTAAATAAATTAAGTTAGCTAATTAGGGGATGTTACACAAATCAACTAAAATAATCAATTGAAACTATGAGATAAGTGCACTGATACATAAAAAAATACGGGATATATGCACTGATATATAAAAAAATACGAGGATAACTGCAATGATATATATAAAAACATGGGATAGCTGCACTGATATATAAAAAAAATGGGATAACAACACTGATATATAAAAAACACAGCACTCATATATAAAAAAACACGAAATAAATGCACAATTATTTTTAAATGATACTTTTACATTTTTATATTTTAATATTTACCTATTTTTTATTTGAAACTCCTTTTTTATCTACTTTAAATTTGTCTTTATTTTCACGGGGTAATGTTCAGACTATTTAAATACTGGATATTGTTAACGTCTTATGAAAATAGCTTACAAATTATTAACTATCTATCTTTATGTACACTAATAACATGCCAAAATACCATTTAAATGTATAAATTACTAAACTTATTATAATTTCAATACTATTATGACTTCATAACCATATATAAACAATACAGTGTCATCCGTGCACGTGTCACCCTTGCGGATGCACGGGTAAACTACTAGTTAATATAAAAAACAGATGACAAACATTTGTCACTGATATACATGATAAATATTTGTCATTGATAAATATAAAAAGTGGTTTCGCACAGGTAAAATACTAGTTAATATAAAAAACAGATGACAAACATTTGTCACTGATATACATGATAAATATTTGTCATTTATAAATATAAAAAAGCGGGAGAAGCAATTGTTACCGACGCATAAGAAAGACACATGATAAACGTTTATTATTGATAATTATAATTTATTGTACAAATTATGAATGAGCCAAACTTTCGTATGTTACTTATGGACAAGATAAATTTTTGTATACTACTCATGGACGAAACAAATGTTTGTCACCGATACATAAAAAAATACGGGATAAATATTTGTCACTCATGAATATAAAAAACGTCGGACAAATAAATTGTCATTGATAATTATAATTCGTTGTACACATTATAAACGGGACAAAAATGACTCAAAGAATCTGTTACTCTTTTGCTTTTGAGTCGCGAGAAATAATATAATGATTTTCACTGAGTTAGTCGATATAGTATCACAATTTTCGATGGGAAAGCATGCATGTATTGAAGGGTTAGAGATTCTTTTGTCAAAAGAATGAACTAAAGGTTGGCAATTTAATTAATGAAGTTTACTTTTTTTTGATAAGCAATGTTAGTGGGGGTGGGGGAATGTTAGTTTCCGTGAGTTGAACCCGGGACCTCCTTCTTCACTACAAAAAAACGCCTTATTAGCGACGGAAAATTAGCAAGGGAACCAAAATCCGTCGCTAATGTTTAAGTAGCGAGGGAACCAAAATCCGTCGCTAATAATGACGAAGGCGCTTTTTTTAACAAAAAATTTAAATTTCGTCGCTAAATTTAAAATCCGTCGCAAAAAATCCGTCGCTAATGTTGACGTGACCGTTGTGCAGACCTTGGAATGCGTAAAATTCTGAATCCGTCGCTAAATTGAATTTTCGTCGCAAAAAACCCGTCGCTAATTCTTGGAAATTGCACCATTTTAAAATCCGTCACTAATTTGAATTTCAGTCGCTAAATTTCCGTCGCTAATTCTAATTTTTTTTATTAAACCGAATCCTCCTCACTTCTTTTCTTTTCTCACACTTCACTCTCTTTCTCCCTTACTCTCCTCTCTCTACCCAAACCCACCCCACACCTCCTCTCATCCTCACACCTCTCTCTCTCTCTCTCTCTCTCTCTCTCTCTCTCTCTCTACACACACAAACCCTTCCCATATTTCACCTCCACCACCACCACCACTACCACCACCACAAAATTAACTTCCACCCTCACTCCTCTCTCTAACCATACCCCTCTCTCTCTCTCTCTCTCTCTCTCTCTCTCTATACACAAAATCCTTCCCATATTTCACCACCACCACCACTACCACCACAAATTAACTTCCACCCTCACTCCTCTCTCTAACCATACCCCGCTCTCTCTCTGTCTCTCTCTCTCTCTCTCTCTCTCTCTCTCTCTCTCTCTCTCTCTCTCTCTCTCTCTCTCTCTCTCTAACCGTCACTCTCTACACAAACTCCTTCCCATATTTCACCACCACCACCACCACCACCATATTTCACAATAATTTTATAACAATATTATAACAATATTATAATTTAATAATATTATAACAATAATTTTATAATATACCGAATATTAATAATATTATAATATTATAATAATTTATTATAACAATAATTTTATAATATACAATTTAATGACGAATGCACGCTTTTTTTAACAAAAAGACACGTATTACGAGGTGATTAGCGACGGAATTTATGGAATTTCCCTCGCTAAATTCTGTCGCTAACTTCTGTCGCTAACCATTAGCGAGGCCATTTTTAGCGAGAGATTTGTTCCGTCGCTAATTCCCCTCGCTAAGGCACATTAGCGAAGTATTTTTGGTCATTAGCGACGGAAAAATCCCTCGCCTATACTGCTTTTTTTTGTAGTGCTTGCACTCATTTGATACACTCCTTCGGTATTTCTTAGCTCGCCAACTGAGCTACCTACTTGGAATATTAATGAAGTTTACTAACGTGATTAGAAACAAATTTCGTACTTTCACAACAATAAAATTTGGAAGCACCGAGTCTACCCTTGTATTTTAATATAGCTTATATGAGTGGGCCAACTATGTCTACCCTACAAAAAAGAGCTGGCCATTGGGTAACCAAGAAGTCGCTTAAACCGCCCAAACTCATATCGATGATAAAATAGCAAATAATGGTCTATGTCGTCTATACATTTATAATGAAATGCATTAAACTAATTACTCTATAAACTTTGCGAGCAGTAATTCTCATTTAGATTAGAGGCCTTAAATTACATAATTAGGTGATGAACAAACAAAAAAATTGTCAAGAAAAACAAACAAAAAATAAGTTAACAATGAGAGGCAATGAAATATCTACTAGAAAAAAAATACAGCCGTCCTCCCTCACGCCGCGAAATGGTTCCTAGCCACACGAATATTAAATCTATCTGATTTCTCAATGCAGACATTATTTTATTTATTATCTTTATAAAAACTGTACTATTCTTATCTTTTGTAACAAAAAAAGCTGTACTATTCTATTGTAGACTTATTTGACTGCATTATTTTATTTTATTATAGATGATAATACTAATTAATTGCCCTGTTTTTTGTTAATACTATTATTTATTAATTTATTAATTTATATCTCAACAACTTTATATTATTCTTTAGTCTTTTATGTAGCTCTTTTTTTTGATCAAGTCTTATATGTAGCTCTTACTAAACTATGTATTTATATAATACTATTTTCTCTTAGAATCATGATTGTAGTAATTCATTCTTGTGAAAAAAATGATTGTAGTAATTAATAATGAGTTAATTATCGGTATTTTTTTGACAAAAAAAGAGTTACTAATTACCGGCTTGATTATTCAAATTACTGAAAAGTTTACTTTAGTCATCTTACATCGATAATATGACTAATTACTAATCTTTAACATTTTCAAACATTATTCAGTTTAGTCTCTTAGATTCTCAATGTCTGTTTCGACTCCGATTTTTACAACTTAATATCAATTAAATTCTTAACTTTTATAACTTAATATCAAAATTTATTGAGAAATTTTAATATAAATGTACAATCTAGCATTTAGCGCTTACAAATAACTAATGAAATTATTAAAATTAATTACTATTTAAATAAATTAAATTATTATTTACAATTAATATCTATTTAATGTACATTTTGTTTTTCTATATTTAAGATATTGATAAGTATTAAATATTAGGTTCATATCTACGAGTGAATTTCTGAAATGTATCATATCTCTTGTTCACTTTTTTTTTGGTAAATTAATGTATCCTACACACGAAGACCATGAAAATTAATTTTTGAGGTATATTTTGTGTCTATCGCTCTTATCTTATCTCATTTTCTTCCTCTTATATTTTTCTTTTAAAAGAACCTAAGGTCATCAAAAATATGTTTCAAATCGTTGAATCCAAATCCATTTATAACAAAAGCCACCAATAGCCCCACCATATATGTTTGTCAAAAAAAATGGCCCCACCATATAGCACTAGACTAGAAACCATTGTGCTCCACAATATTTAATTACTAGTATAGTACGTGTATACTACAAGACAATAGGGTCCTATCCTATATATTCCTATTCCTATATATTGGAGGAGAGTAGAAGGAGAAAGATATATATTTCATATATGCGGAGCCTCCAACTTGTATAGAAAAATATTGTTGGGATTTTAATCAAGTTGATCAATCAAGCAATGACAAAAGTATACCCAAACGCAGCCACCGTGTGCGAGAGGCAAAAGGCATCGAAAGATGACGGTAGTGCGGTGGTGCTAACGGTGTGGAGCAAGTCTCTATTGCCAAACTGCAATGGATTCACGGTTTTTGACAGCCAGGGAAATCTGGTATTTAGAGTAGATAACTACATCGCAGGAAATAAGGACGAAATAGTTCTTATGGACGATGCCGGTACACCTCTTCTCACCATCCGCCACACCGGCCATAAGGTATGTTGATATTTTTATGTTCTCAATTATTCTCTATGCACTTTATAGATTTATTGAATAACTGATATATGCTATACTAGATGTTAAGATTCGGAGGATCGGAGAAGTGGATCGTATTTGAAGGAGGGGAGTCAGAGGTGAAACCTCTTTTTACGGCAAGAAAGCACGGGAAGAGCAAGTGTTTGGTACACTACTACGGTTGTGAGTCGTCGAGGAAGAAGAAGGAAGTAGCAGTAGCATATGAGATGGAGGGATCATACCCACAGCGTTGCTGCACTATTTACGATAACAACCGGAAGAAGGTAGCCGAGATTAAGAGGAAAGAGGCTGTTGCTGGATCAGGGATAGCCTTTGGTGCAGATGTCTTCCGTCTCATAGTTCAGCCTCACATGGACACCACTCTCGCCATGGCCTTTCTTCTCATCCTTCATCACATCCACCACAACTAGCAATAGAAATTAATATCCTCACTTCATCGACCTTGGTTTTTTCATTTTATATAAAATTCCAAGCTCCAACTGAGGATGGATGTATACTCTTTCTCGATCTTCCAATGAAAATACAAGAATAAAAAAATTATGGATATCTATTTCTTTCTTTTTTATATGCTCAATTTAATTAGTAGTTTTGGAGACTGGAGTATAAATATTAATTTGCTTTAGAAATTTAAAGAACCAAGCTATGGGACAGGGATACACACACATCCTACAGGATTTATCGAGTGAGAGATGAGAGGATTGAATAATAACTGTTCGATCAAGAAAACTCTAGATGCGTTTTCAATTTTTTTCATTACACCTGATTTGTTTACCGCAAACACGTATAACGGGAGGTAGACCGGTGCTCCCGAGTTCAATTCCCTCTATGGATAAACTCGGTGTTGATTAGTGCGACATTTGATCTCAACCACGGGCAGAGAGCCAGAGAGTAGTCTTACCATAATTTTAGAGTACAACAACATTCTCTCTCCAGGAAGCCATTGACAGCGAAACCCCACCAGTTCTCTACTCGTGGAACGACTATTCATGGTTGGGTGTCATCTGTGACCCCAAAGCACCCCGTCAATATGTCTTCACTCTCAAATGGAAAAGAGTTGCTAGAAAGGCTGAAATATAATTTTTGTTTCATTTCTTTGTTTTTGTTTTTTGCCAGCTATTCCTCAAATAAAGGTGCATTTTATTTTCATTGTGATGTGTGTGCTCTTGGTACAAAGTTTACAAAGGATGTGTGTTGGTTCAATAAAGTAGCAAAGTTGCGGCTTGGGAGAGGAAATAGAGTGAGGTTCTGGGTTGATGCTTGGTGTAGAGGAATCCCTTTTTACGCTTTATATATCCAGACTTGTTTCAGCTAACGGTGGACAAAAGTGTGACGGTTGAAGGCATCAGAAGTTGGAGAAATGAGGATTGGGGATGGGACTGGATTAATCGGAGCCGTGAGCTTAGGGGTGTTGGGACTCAAATTAAGAATCCAGCAGGTGCAAATAGTAACAGTTAGGCCCACTTGACCCAATCCGAATACCAAAAACACCATAGGCCCTTAGCGGAACCCACAACCTGTTTCACCGAGTTAACGCGCGGATCTTCAGCAACCCGCTTTAGAATCCGATTCAGTTAACAAAACAGAACCCTAGTTTTGAAACCACGCCTCTTTTCTCTCTCTTTTCTTGTTCTTTCTTCTTTCACTCTCAGTTTCCACTTGAAGCTCTGCTAGGTTTTCAACTTGTTGTTTGATTTGCAGTGATTGAAGACTGGAAGTACTTCAATATTGCTTGAATGGTAGCTGTGAACAGGTATTGACGAAAAGCCCTTTGTTTTCGTTACTGATTTTGTTGTTTCAGAAACCCTACGAAGTGCGAATCTGATTTTCAATTTCTTTTCTTTGTATGTGTGAAGCGATGGTGAATACTAGAACGAACACTTGAACGAAACCACAATCGCAGGTATGAAATCACTCTATTTCCTCTTGATTTAAACCAAAACTGTGTAATCCCTAACTGGTTGTTCTGGATTTCTGTTGCATGTACTTAGAACTAACTGTTTGATATGGTGATTGCTCCACAACCTTGAAGAACACCATATACACGCACAATAGAAGGTAATACTCTCTTTTTCTCACTGTTTGTACTTTTTCCCTTTACTATCACTGTTCTCTTCTTTCTTTCACTCTTATTCCTCACCTGAGAATAACACACTCTATTTTTTCTCTTCTTCTGACGTACAACACTTCTTGATTTGAGATGGAAGAAATACTCAGAAAAACACACAATGAAAGAGCAAGGCAAAACTGAAACAGAATCAGAGAGCTTGAAAAACTAACACTGTAAAATGTAATATTTTTTATTCACTGTGTTGATTGATTCTGTACAAGGCATTATATACAAGTTTCTCTGAGACTAGTTAGTTTGTTACAACAGTTTGTAAAAAACCCTTTAACTGTAATAACTGTGCTAACTAAAAATTTGTTAGCCAACAACTATAATTTTGTTTAAACTAGCAGTTGCTAAACAGAAAATAACCAACCAGGTTTTTAATTACTAAACTTAACACCATCCCTTAATTAAAAACCTTAGAACTTAGGTTGAGCCCTTAGGAGAGATAATCTTGAAACTGGCTAGGACAAGCCCCTGACTTTTAGCCTTTAAACCATAGATGATCGAGAACAAGCCTCTGGATAGTAACTTTAGAAGTTGCATTAATCTTAGGTTAGAATGCAACCAAACCTAATTCTCTCCTAAGTTTAGTAAAAGACTCACCTTTTAGTGCCTTAGTAAACGCATCAGCAAGCTGTTCTTTGGTTGAACAGTAGTCTACAACCAAATTACCTTTAGTAACCTGATCTCCAAGGTAATGATACCTTAGGCTTGGTCCTTCCATGCCCCATTGGTGTAACTTTCCAATGAGTTGCTTTATGTCTTTGTAACTTAGTGTATTGGGTTGGAGTACCCCTCTTTTAGTGTGGTAAAGAAGGTGAAGCAGGGCTGAATTTTGCAGGTCATCAACAAGGTGTTTTCAACTTGTGTTGTGGGGGCCTGTTGTGCTGAAGCATAAGTGGTTGGTTGTTGCTGGTTTTGACCTGAGTCTGGGGATAGTGGTGATATCAGCGTCTATAGCTGTGGATTGGGAATAGTGGTTTGTGAAATATAGAGCAAGTGGATGGCTTTTTGTAGGTGTCTATCTTTTAAGGTTTAGTGGTGGTGCTTAATATCTCTGTTGTTGGTGCTAGCTGTGCATTAAGATTTTGGAAGCTGCCACGTTCCTTGGGCAGTTAATGTGCAGGAGGTGTTGCTGATTTGGAGTTAGTATTGCAGGTTTGATGAATGATCAAATGGTTTGAACCTGTGTGTCAAGGTGAAAAATCCACTTTTGAGGCCATGACAGTACATATGAACAACCAAACTATAGTATAGTGGCAATAACTAAAATTTTCAAGAATTCTGATATGTTGCAGCATATTAGCATAGGAAGATGAGGATCCTCAGTCCAGAAATCCAAAATCAGTAACCTTCATACAATATTGCACGACCTAAAAAAAATCCAAATTTGCACAAGGATTCGCAACATTCGATCATCCCAAGTATCCTTCATTGTGGATCCAAAACTTACTTAAAATACCAACTACAAAACATAAACAAATTTCAGAAGTGTATACATCAGACACAAATTGAAACCAAACTTACATTTTGGAGGGAGGTTTCTTACCAAAATTAGGAAGATGATTTTTGTGGCCAATTTTGACTATCATGATTTGCATATTGACCGCATGTTTTACAAAGTCTTCTTTTTTTTATCAACAACATTTTCGTTTCCACCTTTGGTTCGTTCGTTTTCCACTACCTTTTGTCTTTGAAGTTTGTGGCGGAATACTTCCTCAAAAAGAGTGGACCCGATAAAATTCTATAAAGTATCTGTCTTGATGTTTAGAACTACCGTTATACTAAACCATTTGTTTTTCAATGCTAACAATTCCATTAAACACAAGAAGCAAATTTTCATTATCAAACGCGATCCCACACATGAGAAATGAGCTGGCTCTCGTTTTCTAGTTTAGAACACCTTTTCTGAACAATGCCCCCCACAGTATCAAAAATTGGTTTTCTATTTACAAACTTAGTCCACCTATTCAAATGTACTTACCTGGTATTTCATTCAAGCTTTTCCCTTTTAGAACACAAAGTATGAGGCTACAAGGTATTCCTTGAGACTGAAACATTTTGCATGAACAACTTGCATTGTGATCAGAAGAATCATAAGAAACTTCTCTTATTTTACTATTGGCCTTACTATTATCAACTATATATAAGCAATATTTTCACATGCTTCAAATATCAAACATATGTGACAGTGACTCATTCTTTACTAACTGAAACCTACTTATTGATTTTCATGTTGCTTCAAGATCAGAAGAAACATCATGATGTGCCAAATGTTGGTGTATAAACTGAATTCTGGTGGTGTAGATAGCAAAAACAAGGCCCAGTAGTTAAAACAATACTGACCCAATCTGTTTCTCTGTTCCAGGTACTGTGCACTTAATGGTTTTGGGCTTTCGACCCTACCCAGTACAAGGCAACAAAGGGTTCCAGTGATACCCTAATTTCTTTCTTTCCCAGAAACGTCGCTCTTCACCCTCACTACTCTTTTGTTCTTCTTCTGCTTTCTTCTTCAATTCTCTGATTTCAAACCTAATCTTCTTTCTCTTAATTGCAGGTTTCACAAGCTTCAACAAGCAAGGAAACTCAACGTTCAGAGTCAAGGAAGATTGAAGGTGCTGGTGATCGTACGGGAACCAGACTTTGCGCAGAGATGAAGAGAAGCGGTGCTGAGTTTTGCTCGCGAAGACGAAGGAGAGAAAACGCAGAAAACGTTTGTTGCAAAGGGGATAGTAACAGAGAGCTTCAAAAAAAATGAAATGTAAAACTTTCGCATTGTTTATTGATTGTATGAACTTGTTTATATATGATATTTACAAACTGATTGGAGTTTGTTATCAACAAACTCTAACTAACTAATTGCTTTCTGTCCACACAAGTTTGTGACTAATATTGTTTAACCCTTTTCCTTTAAACCGTTTAGGGTTTCAGTTAATTTGTTACAAAGAAACCTTTACATGTACTAGACTATAGAAACAGAATTAATAAAACAACATCCCTTCTTAATTCTGGTTCTCCTCGAAGCTGACAACTCCCATGTCTCTTCTCAACTTGATAAACTGTTCTCCCTTCACTGCTTTAGTGATGATGTCTGCTTGTTGTTCTTTGGTGGAACAATATTCTAGTTGGATCTTCTGTTTGGTCACTTGGTCCCTTAGGAAGTGAAACCGAGTCTCTATATGCTTGCTTTTCCCATGAGCAATGAGATTTTTAGCTAAGTTGATTGCTGACTTGTTGTCAAGCAACAACTTTATAGGTTGATTTCCTTTTAGAAATATCTCTTCTAGTAAGGATTCAAGCCAGTTTGCTTGGCAGGCAGTTGCTGAGCCTGCAACATACTCAGCCTCATAGCTAGACAAAGCCACAATGCTTTGTTTTTTGAGCTCCAAGAAATTGGAGCATCATTGAAATTGAATAGGTATCCACTGGTACTTCTTCTGTCAGTTTTATCACTACACCAGTCTGAATCAGAGTATCCTGTTAGTTTTGATCCCTTAGAGCTTTCTCCTCTAGGAAACAAAACCCCATAGTGTAGTGTACCCTTTATGTACCTTAGCACTCTCTTTGCAGGAAGCAAATGAGGTTTCAAAGGCTTGTTCATATGCCTACTTACCAATCCAGTAGCAAAACATATGTCAGGCCTCGTGTGACACAAGTACCTTAGTGAGATAATAGTGCTTCTATACATTGTAGGATCCACTGCCTCATGTTCTTCTTCAATTACTTGCACACTGCCATCTGTAGGTGTATTTGCTGGATTGCATTCCAGCATGTTGAACCTCCTTAGGATATCTGTAGCATACTTAGCTTGATGCAAAATTAAGCCCTGTTATGTATAGTGCAGTTCCAGCCCTAGGAAGTAAGATAACCTTCCCAAGTCTGTCATTTCGAATTCTGTCTGCTTTTGCAGTTTGAATTCTGCTATTTCTGCTTTGTTACTTCCTGTAACCAGTAGATCATCCACATATAGGCAAACTATTAGTATATCAGAAGCTTGCTTCTGCTTCACATACAAACCATATTCAACTGTGCATCTCTTGAGGCCTAGATCTGAGAAGAACTGATCTATCCTCTTGTTCCAAGCCCCTGCGGCTTGCTTTAGACCATATAGTGCATTGTGCAAACGAAATACTCTGTCTTCCTTGCCCTTGTATTCAAAACCAGGTGGTTGATCTACATAGTCAGTCTCCTCAAGTGGAGCATTTAGGAAAGCAGACTTCACATCTAGATGGGATAGTGGCCATTCCCTGCTGCATGCAAGAGCAATAACTATTCTTATGGTCTCATGTCTTGAAACTGGTGAGAGTACTTCTGTAAAGTCAAAGCCTTCTCTCTGTTGAAAGCCCTTTGCCACTAACCTGGCCTTGTGCTTCACTATCTTTCCTTCTGGGTTTAACTTCAACTTGAAGACCCACTTCACAGCTATAGATTTCATTCCTTTAGGCAGTTTAGTTAACTCCCAAGTCCCATTCTTTTCAATGAACTTGAGTTCCTCCTCCATGTATGGTACGGGGCCCTTGGCTCCATGCATGGGCCAGTCTATGACCGGGAGCAGCAGAAGACGCAGTCGACCAGCTTCTACTGCTGCGGAGACAGAGCATATTAGGCAGCTGGAGCAGGAGCTGCAGTCTACTCGACATGAGCTGCACGATACTCGACAGGAGGTCAGGACCTCTACTGAGGCTATGAAAAAGATGCAGGAAGACTTTGCGAAGGTGACCCGTAGGCAGGAGCTGATGTTTAGGTATTTTAAGAATATGCAGCAAGATGAGCAGCAAGATGAGGAGCAAGCTGAGGAGTCTGGGGAGTCTGGAGAGGCTGGGGAGGCCGAGGAGTATGATGGCGACAGCTTCTAGGATTTGTTGTATGAGTTTGACATTTCAATATTTTGTTATAACATTTCAGATTAAGTGTTGTTGATTCGAATTTTATGTTATTGAAGAATTTTATTCTCGGAATTTTTATTTTAAACTGTTTTATGTATTTTAGATTTTATTATTTATTATTAAAATAAACAGGTATAAAAGCAGGTCTATCAAAAAAATTCAATCAGTTGGGCATTAGCGAGGGAATTAGCGAGGGAAATTGGACGCGTGGCTGTCAAAACTTAACCACGTGGCTGTCTTTAGTAGCGAGGGAATTAGCGAGGGAAAATTCCCTCGCTAATTAGCGAGGGATTCAAATTCCCTCGCTAATCCCATTAGCGAGGAGGGAATTAGCGAGGGAACCAGTCCGTCGCTAATTCCCTCACAAATGACAAATAGCGACGAATTTAGGTCATTTTGCGAGGGAAATTTCCCTCGCTAATGACCAGTTTTTTTGTAGTGTAATTACAATACCACGTGCGATTGTTTTATTTTTAATTAAAGATCACAAAAGATTTTGTACTTAATGATGTAATCTGAGCGGTTAATTTTGATTTTTAAAAGTTCACACTTCTCATCTCATATATAATAACCAAGTGTTCACCCAAGTTGTCATATATATATATATATATATATATATATATATATATATATATATATATATATATATATATATATATTGTTTTTTCCTATTCTACAACATGACGAGTTATATCTTAGTACCGAGAGTGATTTATGATACTAAATATATGTTTAGTATTTGTTACTAAAAGGGTAAAATGATCATTTACCTAAAAGTTACAAAAACACAGCATTTTCTAGGCCTTTTTTTTCCACACCAAAAAAAAACTTTGTTCATTAATCACAGATTTGAACCACAATGGTAAATGTCACTAACCACAAAGGTGCATAGCAATGGTTAGATGCCACTAACCACAGATATGCATAATTGTGGTTAGCTGTCAATGGTTAGATGCAACTAACCACAGATATGCATAACTGTGGTTAGACACTACAAAAAAACGCAGGATAAGCGACAGAAATTAGCGAGGGAAATCAAATCTGTCGCTAATAATTATGTAGCGGGGGAAATTAGCGAGGGAAATCAAATCCGTCGCTAAACATGATGTAGGCGCGCTTTTTTTAATAAAAAAATTTCAGATCCGTCGTTAAGTCTCAAATCCGTCGCTAACGGTCCGTCGCTAATGCTTACGTGACCGTTGCGCCCAATCCGTCACTAATTTAAAATTCTATCGCTACTGTCTGTCGCTAACGCTGACGTGACAGTTGTGCAGATCTTGGAAATCGCGAAATGAACAGATCCGTCGCTAATTTAAAATTCCCTCGCAACGGATCCTGCGATAATACCTGGAAATTGTGTCATTAGAATATTCGTCGCTAACGTCTTAGTCCGTCGCAATTAACCCGTCGCTAAGTTCTATTTTTTTCACTTACAACCGAAAACCTCCTCACTTCTCTCTTATCTCTTCTCTCACTCATTTTTCTTTTCTCTTCTCTCCTTCAACCTCCGACAACTTGGTTTACAAAGAAGAAGCAACAACCATCTCATAATCAAAGCAGGTATTCAAACCATCATCTCTCCCATTTCGTTTCTATTTTCGTTTTCTATTTTAAGCATTTCGTTTTCTATTTTGAATGCTTGCTTAAAATCCATGATTTCGTTTTCTTTTTATTTTCGTTTTCTCTTTTGAATGCTTAAAATCCATGATTTCGTTTTTTGTTTGGTGCTTCATAGGGCTATTCATAGTGTTGTTTTTCTGTTTGAATGCTCATAGTGTTGTTTTTCTGTTTTGAATGTTGTGAATAATTAATTAACCCTGATTGATTGTGTGCTAATATTCATTGTGTGACACTTACAGGTGTTAGATATAGTTGAAGATGCTTGTGAATAATTGTTGGAAAAGAGGCGGCTTGAGAGAAAGAGAGAAGTGGGGTCTGAGAGAGACAAAGAGAGAAGTGAGGTCTGAGAGAAAGAGAGCAGTTTTTTAAAAAACAAATCTAAATTAGCGATGGATTTTCCGTTACTAAATACCCTCGCTAATTAGTGACGGAATTTCCCTCACTAATTTCCTTCGCTAATTAGCGACGGAATTTCCCTCGCTAAATCCCTCACTAATATCCGTCGCTAAATGTGACAAAATCCGTCGCTAAATATTAGCGAGGCCCTTTTTAGCGAGGAATTTTTTCTGTCGCTAATTCCCTCTCTAAGGCACGTTAGCGACGGATTTTTGGCCATTAGCGACGGAAAAATCCGTCGCCTATATTGCTTTTTTTTGTAGTGAGATGCCACTAACTACAGATTTGCATAACAATGGTTAGAGTGCACCAAAACCAGCCAGGAAACGAGTACGAAGAAGAAGGCAAGGTCAGAAGGAACACAACAATGTTGTAACCACTCGAGGAAGCGCAATGCTATAACAACTCGGTGGAAGCGATATGTCATAGTGCTCGAAGGAAGCAACAACAAAAAAACACACAATCATCAAAGACAAAAACACATCTCTATGAAGCATTTCAGCAAACAACTTGAATGCAATTGGAAAAGAAAAGTCAACAGTTTTAGCCAAGAGTGGATGCTAGTCATTTCTCAAGGGTGGATTTGTTCTCAATTCGCCTTACGATTTCGATTTCATTTCTTCCCCTTCAATTTTCAGTTTCGGTTCTTCATTTGTAACTTTTCCGTTTCGCGTTCCTCTGTTTCAGTTTCGTCTCCTTCTTCTTTGATTTCATTTCACTTCTTGATTGATTTCGTTTCAGTTCTTTGATTTCGTCTTGGTGATGATAAAATGAGTTATCGTTCCCAATCCTTGATGTTTGCGGTGGAACACTACAAGAAAATCGACGATTTCCGACGACAAAATCCGTCAGAAACGCACTGATTTTCGTCGCAAATTAACGTTTCCGACGGACTTTCCGACGGACAAATTTTCGTCGCAAAATCGCTCGTCACAAATCATTTCCGACGGATTTTGTCGTCCCAAATGTCTCCGTCGCAAAGTCGTCGAAAATCCGTCGCAAATATCCGTGGCAAAGTCGTCGCAAACTCTAACACATTTTCGTCGGAAATCCGTCAGAAATTTAAAAAAAAATTAAAAAAAAATTAAATTATACATTTTTATGCAGCTTAATTGTAAGGAACATTTTTTCCATAAAATCATTCTAGTACATTGCAGAATACTTTTATTGATCTCAATAATGTATGGACATCAAATTTTTAATTGATCTCAATAATGTATGGACATCAAATTTTAAGAAACTAAGGTTCCTGCAGGTTTGAGCAGAGACTATCAACGTTTGCAGAAAAATTAAAAGCTAAGCTAATGGTCATGCTTTTTGGAGCATTACAGTTTTTCAAGATGTTGCAAGCTATCCAAATTCTGGATTTGACCAGCAAGAGATGTGTTGTGCAAATCCCTGATAAATAATAAGACCGGTTATCAACATAAGGCAGAATATGAACAATACATATATATATATATATATATATATATATATATATATATATATATATATATAGATTATGTCCAACTAATAGAAAGAAAATTACAGTGTTTTAAGGTCCAATAAATCGCCAAATGTAGGACTAATTGATCTCAGATTTATGTCTGAGAGATCCCTGAAAAAATTTCAATACTGATAGATCATGAGTGTGATAAAGAACCACTGTATGCATAAATAATAGAACATAACTCTACTTTCTCCTTTAAAGGTAAGGATGTCTCCACAGTCCACATTAGTCCTTTAAGTAATGTCACCAAATTAGATCCTCAGAGATACAGAATAGTCACCAAGTTTTTCTTTTTGTTCCAACTTTAGTTCTCTATAAGAACAAATATAATGGCGCTTTATATCTTTGAGGGATTAATTTAGTGACAAAATCTTCTGAGAACTGATATGATAATATGCTATTTTGTTGAGGGACTAATTTGGCAACCAGAATTTTGCACAAATAATGTGATGACATCTTAATCTCTGGAGGACTACATAGAGGGGTTTACTCATAAAAAAAATGCAATGAATTTACATACAATGATGTAACTATGTTTCCTTCACAATCAATATGATCGCAGGGGAAAGGGGAGCATGGATCATCTTGCCATCCTAGATCCAAAAAAGAAACAAAAAACCATAGGCAAATAACCAATATAATATATAACTAGGAATGAATCATAATATATACAGTGCAGCAAAAAACAGAGAACTTATCGATAATTATTCTCATTGCAGCCAAATTCAACCTGCTTGATTTGAATATCAGAAATATCTTTCCCTGTCACACAAAAGGCATATAAGATAAATTTGTTACAGCCAACAAAAGCTGCTTCAGAAAACATCAATGTTAGAAGAACATAAATTTCTACCTTCAATTTTTGCTTCTGTTTGTAGCTCAAATTTTGCTTCTGTTTGTAGCTCAGTTTCCCAGCTCAACCTATAAGTCAAGAAAACAATCTGATTGAGCACTGCATAAAAAAGTAAAAACAACTTCCAAATGCATTAATCTTCAGACAAAAATCACAAAACAACTGTTAATTGACCCATTGTGTGCTTCTTGGGAAATAAGACAGGAACCAATGGCCAAACGATGTAAGCTTTCATAAATAATCCTCCATGGGCGGCACTGCTGTTTTCTGGTGTCTACATCAAATAATCCTCCATGGGCGACACCGCTGTTTTCTGGTGTCTACATCAAATAATCTTCCGTTATCCATTTTAAATTACAAGATTTCACAGAAAAGCCCACTTTTACCAAAAGTTACACAATTACACATTGAAATCAATACATAATGAAGTTACCATGTAATAACTGACAAATGATCCCCCCTTTTGGTATAAATCTTGCAACTGAAAATGCCAATTCTTCAGCAGGTCAGTGAGATACTGGACCTCCAAACTCCGTAAACCTGCAAACATAACAAAGGAATAGAAACAATGTATCATCAGGAATTCAGGATTATATCAAGTTTGTAAATATCTTATTGTTGACTCCCAATCATATGATGTAAGTTAGGCATTTTTAGGACCAATTGTGCAGGGTTTTTATTGTATAACAGTCATTATCTGGGATTTAGTTCAGTTTTAGATCATTGTAGTAGGAAGTTCAATTGTAAGTTATTCTTTCACTTTTGGAGCTAAATGGGACTTGAAGACCTTTTAAGTGGTTGTGGCATCTTTCGGCGAACCAGACACTTGCCCGGAAATGCAGCAATCTGGAGGAATTTGCATAGCCAGAACTTTCTGTTGATTTTCGCGTCGCGACCAGGAGGGTTCGCGACGCGATCCGGAGGAATTTTACAAACCAGAACTTTCTGTCATTTTTCGCGTCGCGACCAGGAGGGTTCGCGACGCGACCTGGAGCAGTTTTGCGAGGCCTGAAGTTTCTGTCATTTGCCGCGACGCGACGGACACGGGTCGCGTCGCGATGGTGCGTGAAAATTAGGGTTTTTAAAGCAGTTTCAGGAGATTTTTGAAGGACTTCGTTTTTTGGGATTTTGGAGCCACGTTTTGGAGCAGCTGGAGGTGCGATTTTGGAGCCTTCTCATCACTTGGGAACAAGGGATTGAAGGTTCTAATGTCTTCCTTTATGATTGTTTTCTATTTTATGTTGGTTTCCACTCTTAGGATGATTTGTAACTAATTCTCTTAGATTAGGGAGAGATGAATCTCCCAAACCTATCATGTGAACCATTGCTCTAGTTAATTCAGTTGTTATTCAATTTACTTGTCTAATTACCTATGTTCTTAACGCTTTTCAATTACATATGATAATTGCGATGACCTAAGGGATTAGGGTAACTCTTAGGGTAATAGGGGTCTTGAGACAAGGAATTGCCCTTGACCTAAATTAGTGAATTGAATCTAGAAATTGAATAATTAACTTGAATTGGCTGAGGTTCATGTGATAGGCGAGGTGAGAGGATTCGATCCCTAGTCGTTTTTTTTTCGCATTATTAATTCACGTTCGTGTTCTGTTACCGGTTACTCAATTTATCAAATATCTACAATCTACGAATTTACAATTTTGCTATTGTTGTCAACGCGCAATCCCTGTGGATCGACCGGTTCTTACCGATAAATTTTATTACTTGCGACAATTGGTACACTTGCCAAATTGTTAACACTTATTCTAATGGAAACCTCAAAAATAAGACACAGAATCAATGCCAGCCAGTCCACATCTTCGGAGACATAAAGGAAAATATCAAATATGTCCCAATCAAATATGAGACACTTCAGCTTAACTTACAACAAGGTCAGGAGCATCATCTTACTTGCAACAGAGCATGCTTAAAATGTTCTTTCCATTTCATAGTTTTAAAGCAGTAAACAATGACTCGACAATATGAATGGCTTGTATTTGCAAATACCAACAAGTCAACTAATAGTATAAACAAATATTCCTCAGAAGCTACCAAATTGAAGCTTACAATCCCATCTATTTCCCCTCTTCCCAGAAGCTTAACATCAGCTCCAATACCATAACATCAGGCTTCCTTTCTTCACTTCTGTCAGATCCATAATCAGCTCCAATACCATTGCTATGCCGCTCTCCATTTTCCTTTACGAACTTGTCCTCATTCTCTGGCATACCCACTTCTTCCTTTTCATGATGCACAATAGATACATCTTTCTCCACAACTGAGGGAGATATTAATTCAGCTGGAAGCAAAATCAGAGATAAAAACACATTATACAAATTACCCAAATACTGAAAAGAGAAAGAAAAATAACTTCATATTGCCTCATTTCGTTTTATGGAAGATAACAAAGAGTCATGGATTTATTTGGAAAAACAATTAAATTACTTCAAAAACTACCTTTTTTCTGCAGACGATCTTTAATTAAAGAGTAAAAATTAATACTAAATACACTATGCTCTAGCATTTAATATATTCAGTATGTGACATGGTAATATTAAGTATCAACCTCATCATGTGCTGCCTCAAAAAAAGGTATCGGCCTCAAATTCAAAACAAAAAGCAATTGAACAGAGCAACAAGAAAGATTAAGAAAATTTACAGTCTCACTCTCACCTTGTTATCAAAGAAGATACCATGACTTTGGTAAGCACTATGCTCTGCTTTACAACGTTCAATCAGCTGAGGGCTGCAGTACTTCTTCAGAGTTTCAATATCTGCCTGCATGTATATTTAAAAACTAATTCATAAATAATAGATCCATCTGCTGGACAAAGCGAGGATTTATATCTTGTTCAAAAAGGAACAATTATACAATTATAAAGACAACATTTCCAGCATGCTGGCTTAAGTTCAGAAATAACCTTGACGTAAGCATTAAGCACTGGTTTTATTGCCTCCTGCACTTCCACCACAAATTCTGGTAACGAAAACTGACTGCCTCATGTGATCAAAATAAAAAAAAAAGATGTTAGCAAGTAAAATAATAATAAAATGTTAAGATTAAGACAAAAAAACAAAAGGAATAGAACTCCTACGGATCCCGTTGACGTATTTCCTTGTATGAAATTGCAGAATCTGTTTCTTGAAACATAGTATCATTGATACTGTAAAAGAAGTGTCGTTAATTAGTGCTTTAATTTGCATCATATATTATAAATATTTAGACTACAACCACCAGACAAATATTACATGATACGTATTTACAATAACCAGCCACTTGGTAGTTCTAAGAATAGGAGAAACTAAGAGACATACTCTTGTATTTTGTGAATAATGGGGCTGTCACTTGTCCCATATGTTTCCCGCAAGTCTTCTACTATCTGTCAATTTTGTTATTAGACATGTAAAATGTAAAATACCGCATTTAGAGAAATTGTAAAATACCGCATAGAAAAAAGTATTATTTGAAATGAGCCAAGGAATTCACACCTTCATTATATTCACCACAATTAATAATTTTAACAATTACAGTTGGATGTCCATCATCATCACCTACATCTTCAATTCTCTTCGGTACATGATGCCCTTGCACAAGCTTCCCAAAGACTACATGCTTCCTGCAAAGTATCCCAAAACAGGACAATCGGGCAATTTATCTCATTTCACCCTCGAACAAAATATAAAATCCGAGCAAGTAAAATATCACAAAGAATAAATCAGATTCACAAACCTATCAAGATGATGATCAGCTTTCAAAGTGATAATAAAATGAGAACCAAGTGTGTCACGGTCAGCAATCGCCATCGACAAAAGACCAGGGGCGTCATGCTTAAGCCTAGGTGACTCGTCTAAAGTAAACGAAATATACAAACATTAATTTTGATATACAACATAGCACAAGTCACATTATAGTATCTCGGCTAAGCTCCGGAGCAGTACTAGGCATTCTTACCTGGGAACTTTCAACCATATATACTTTCTCCACCAGTCCCTGAAAACATAGTGCACAGATCAGAGGAAAATCGACGAGAATGGACCGAAACGACAAAACGAACATATCAAGGAAATTAACAAAAGATGCATTTGAACCTAGAAAACTAATGGTCGAACATAGCAACTTAGGAGCCCCTTTTCAGAAGCTGGAATAAAGGTTGATCCATTTTTTAGTGTTATGTTCATCATAAAATCTGAACTTAGGTCTTAAAGAAAAAAAGCATGTAAGAGGCTCAGTAATAGAAAAATTAGGGTTCAGAGAAAACGAAATTAGTAGCTATAGCTTTGATTAGGTTCAGTGATAAAAAAAATTAGGGTTTAAGGATGAAAAAATCAGAAGTGGCAAAAAAAACAGAAATCAAGTCAGAGAAATAGGGGAAAAGAAGAGTACAGAACCGTAAAAACAAAAAAGAGGAATAGAACTCACTGTTTAGAAGTCGATCACCGTAGACGGTGGTCGTTGACCCGTTCACGCCGTAGCCTCGTCGTGCGCCACCATCAAGCACCATACTCCTCTCTCACAGCCTCGCCCTCGTAGTCGCAAACCGAACCCATCTCAGCCACCGCAAACCGCCATACTCCACCATCAACAAAACCGTCAACCATCATTAACCTTCCCCAAGCGCCCTCGTTCTTCTCCCTCTTCGATTTCCACCTTCTCACCATCGCTATCGCTATAGCCATCGCCACCACGAAAATCGTCTTCGTTTTCGCTCTCCCTCTTCGTCGCAAAAGACATTTTCCCCCCCTGTTTTTGAAGCTTGCGGCGGTGAGGCGAGGAAGGTTTGAGATTAGGTTTACTTTTGGTTGTAAGGAGAGGGAGGGACCAGTTCTGTGAGGAGGAGATGAGAGATTAGGGAGGAAGAGAACGAAGGGAGGAAGAGAACGAAGGGAGGATCTGTGGCCGTGAAAAACCCTACCTTCAATTTCTAATTCAATGTGCGATAGTGAGAGTGAGGAGAGTACTGAGGGAGAAAACGTGAGTGAGTTTAACTTTTATTTTTGGATTGTTGGTTTGCGACGAAATTTAATGCGTTTGTGACCAACAATTCCGTCGGAAATTTGCGACGACTCTGATTCCGTCGGAAACTTCAACGTGAAGTTATCCGCCTTTTTATTTTAACAGTTCCGACGGTGATTTTGGTCGCAAATCCGTCGCAATTTGCGACGGAATATTTTTCGTCGGAAATGTTCGCAGGAAACAAGCCTTATTCTTGTAGTGGAACGATGAAGCAGAAAACGGGATCGGTGAGGAAGATGATGCAGAAAACGGGATCCAGTGGCTGAAAAGGGATGTAAAATGACAACAACGCCCTTACTAAACAATAGCCGTTAGATTGAATTTCATTGAAACATTAGCAATCCAGCGGCTGCTAGTGCTTTAGTAACAAAAACTAAGCAAATTGCTTAGTACCGTAAACCTTTGCCCTTAGTACCTACCAATAAAACAAAAGATGTAGATGAACCTGATTCCTAGCTCCTTGCTAATTTTAGTGATGCCTCCGAGTCTTCTCCGAATTTCCATCCAATTCGTTCCCCACCTTCTCAACCATAGAAAAAAGTCAAATCTCGATAAAACAAAAATCAAGTTCCGTATGCCCCAAATATATCCTAAAATTTGCGATATTTTTGGTTGAGTAAAATACCATCCCATCCACCCTTGTTGGTTAGGCAAGAGAAATATTTGAGGTTGGTTTTATTGAGAAGTAATTAAGAGTTAAATCAGCAGAGGGAATGGAAGGATTGGATTTGGATGGATTGATAGAGAGGCTTTTGGAAGTAAGGAAGAACAAGGGGAAGCGAATCCAACTGGTTGAGTCAGAAATTCGCAACCTTTGCATTCGAGCAAAAGAAGTGTTCCTTAGCCAGCCAAACCTACTTGAATTAGAGGCTCCCATCAATGTTTGCGGTATTGTATTATTCATTCATTCATTCATTCATGTTGTTGTTTTTTTTGGCGTTTTCATTTTCTAGGATTGAAATGGTTGATGATCTGTATGTTTATGCATATACAGGTGATATACACGGGCAATATCCTGACTTGTTGCGAGTATTTGAGTACGGGGGGTATCCGCCGGATTCAAATTACCTATTCCTTGGGGACTACGTGGACAGAGGAAAACAAAGTATTGAAACAATATGCCTCCTTCTAGCTTATAAGATCAAATACCCAGAGAACTTTTTCCTTCTTCGAGGAAATCATGAATGTGCCTCTATTAACAGAATCTATGGCTTTTATGACGAGTGCAAGCGAAGATTTTGTGTTCGTCTGTGGAAGATATTTACAGATTGCTTCAACTGTTTGCCGGTGACTGCAGTGGTTGATGACAAAATCTTGTGCATGCACGGTGGCCTTTCTCCCGAGTTGGATAGTTTAAACCAGATTAAGGTTATTGAAAGGCCGGTGGACGTGCCAGATCAGGGTCTCTTGTGCGACCTCCTTTGGGCTGATCCAGACCCACAGATAAGAGGGTGGGGTGACAACGATAGGGGTGTTTCCTACACTTTTGGACCAGACAAGGTTACTGAGTTCTTGAACAAACATGATCTCGATCTTATATGTAGGGCTCACCAGGTTGTTGAAGATGGCTACCAATTCTTCGCCGATAGACAACTAGTTACCATATTTTCAGCGCCAAATTATTGCGGAGAGTTCAACAATGCTGGTGCACTCATGTGCGTCGATCAAACTTTACTATGTTCCTTTCAGATTATCAAACCCTTGAGAGGGTAAACCACATAATCATTAAGAGACAAGACAACGTTTCTTTTCCTGTATATATATATTCCTACAAATTAATTATTAGGCACCATTAATTTCTTCTCAATTAATCTTCATCTTCTTCTCTACTTTGAATCGTATATTATCACCCGGCCTCCTCTACAAACTAAACTTGGGAAAAACTAGTGCTTTTAGCAAAAGAATTACATTTACCCAACTTATTGGACGTGCTTTGCTCATTTTTCAAAATGTCTAACAAGCGAGGTTGATGAATATAAAATAGAGTAATGTTATTCGGCCATGGTTTTCCAGCCAAAAATAACCAAAAACCACGTTACAATATCAATTAACCAAGTTTTTTAAGCCACTAACCAACCTATTTTTTCACAATTTTCTAGGCCATTGACTAAAAACTGTGAAAAAGTAGGTTGGTTAGTGGCTTAAAAAACTTGGTTAATTGGTGTTGTAATGTGGTTTTTGTCTATTTTTTGCTAGAAAACTTTGGCCGAATAATATTACTCTATAAAATAATGGTTGATGTCAAATGTGTAATACCTTTTTGTCTTTGCTAGAGAGAGAAGATCATGTGCTGTAACAATCCCATGCTTACAACTCTAAGTCATAAAAGAAGAAAGTTATGATTGGTGAGTCGGGTTAGACATAGACATAAAAAATAGACCTACACTACAACAGAAATCTTAAAAAAGATTGCACTCATTAGTAGCGCTTTTGTTGAAAGCGCCCCTTATGAACTGACGCAGTGAACCAAAAGTAGCACTTTTAACATAAGCGCTCCTTATTGAGAACACAAAACGACCATTAGGAGCGCCTCACATACGAGCGCTCCCTATTGCTAACTCGGAACGACCATTAGGAGCGCCTAGGCTACGAGCGCTCCCTTTTGCCTGACACGGAACGACCATAGGGAGTGCTTAGGGGACGAGCACTCCTTATACTACAAGAAAATCGACGATTTCCGACGGCAATTTTCGTCGCAAATGCAGAGATTTTCGTCGGAAATTGACGTTTCCGACGAACTTTCCGACGGACAAAAAGTCGTCGCAAAATTGCTCGTCGGAAATCATTTCCGACGGATTTTTTCGTCGCAAATGTCTCCGTCGCAAAGTCGTCGGAAATATCCGTGGAAAGTCGTCGCAAACGCTGACACATTTTCGTCGCAAATCCGTCGGAAATCCGTCGGAAATTTTTAAAAAAAATTAAAAAAAAAATTAAATCCAACAGTCGTCCTTATACCCTCACTAAACCAAACTTCTATTGCAATTCCTTCTCTTATACAAAATACTGTCATTTACAAATAAATGGACCAACTAACCAGTGGAAGAAAGGCACTGTCAAAGCAACATATACATCAGAATAAGAATCAAAAACTCTAGCAGTGTTCTTATGAAATTGTATCACACTAGACTAGCAACTTATAATCACACTGGAAGTTCAAATAATCATATAATCACACTAGAAGTTCAAAGGGTACTGAATCAAATAACACAAAACTACGTACAAATCTGTCATAAAAGCATACTGCACTACAACAGAAGAGGGAGTATTACACGGCCAGAACTACACTAAAACAGATGAGGCAAAAACCAAATAAAAAATATCTCTTTAAAATGTTGGATATCCATTCCATCAGGTATGGATGAATATGGTTTCAATCGTGCTTTTCTAATCGCTTCTCGTAACTTGGCATTTTCTTTCCTTGAATTGCCACCTAGCTCTAAATTGACATCTTTCTGTCTGATCATGGAAATTATATATCGATTCGTGTCCAGATTTACTTTGAGTGACTTCAAGTTATACCAAGAAGGGGGCTTGACCTTCAATAAATCAGGAATTAAAGAGAGAACCTAAGAAATGAGTAACGAATTAGGACCAATTTAATGTAACTCAAGTCATATAAATTTAACAAGAAAAGAAGTTAAAGTTGGAACCCAAAGAGTAGCTACAGATACTGTAAGCGATTTGATATCGACAAGTTCTATTAGCCAATTGAGTAGAATCAAAAGAGTGTCAGCATGATTCGGAAACAGATGAATCTTATAAGTATTTAATGCCAAGTATTTAATGCCAAAATCTCACTGTTCTCAATAGTGCAAAACAATCAGAACAATAAATCCTAACATATCAATGTAAATACTGAAACTCTAGTTATAATAATGATCCAAGTGAAGGGAACAAACCAGAAGAACAGAACTTCTTAGAGGAAGAAGATTACCAAAATAAAATTAGAAGCAGCAATCAAAATCAAATCAAAACCAAAACCAAAATGAAAATAAGAAGATGAAGAATATTAGAGGAAGCAAATATGCACGGTACCTAGGTTTCTGCAGAATCAGAAAAATAAATTAAAACAAAGTTGGGAGATTGCTTAATTCATGTACATCTGTTACAGAGAGCTTTAAAGAGCAACAATAGCATAGTGGCTTACTTTTAGAGGAAACCGCAAAACTTGTGAACACCAAAACAAAAGAAAAATTAGCTGAAGAATAGTTGTAGTGCAAACCTATTTAAGAAGTAGAACAGAGCAAGAGTCATAAAACGAAATGGTATAAGAAATTCTATGAGAGTTTTGTACATATCTGCTTTTTGTAGTGAATGGTCTTCATTACTCCCATTGGAATTGGATGCTTGCTTTGTTGGTGTAGGCTGCACTTGCTCCTTCACAACGCCATTCTCAGATGTAGTCTCTGGATTATTTACAGAAATTATGGCATATGAATAACAGCACAAAAATGTGGGATTGGTACATATTTTGAGTATTTCTTCCCTTACCTTTAATCAATATAGACATAAAATTGCAAAGTTTTAGGTCATTCCTAATAAGGCTCAGATAATGTATCATGTTGAATTATAAGAATGCAATATTAGGGTGAAGATGATAATTTTTTTATGATGTTATATGAATTAATTAGCAAGCATAACCATTTCAACGTGGTCCCTTATTTCCTAAATTGCTGTTTTTTGTTAACATATCTACACCAAACAATTGAGTACTATTTTGTCAAAGATATGAAAGTAAAACATTTTCACCAACCTGCCAGCTGCCAAGTAAATCTGTACTCCTATCATCAAAAGGTAAGCAGTACGAGACAGGCCAAATAATTTAGTACGCCAATCAAGGTCAAATTTTGGCATTTTGACGTATTTGGAATATGCCTCTTGATGCCTTAAGAGCTTCAACAACGCTTCATTTTGTAAAGCATACACCTGAAGAAGCACAAACAACACAACCATTTTTTGATCAGCATAAGACATACCATGAATCATACAACTTCAAAAGAAAACATTTGAGCAATCCAACTAACCTGTGGAGCTGAATCCACACCCAAGGATATTGCAGACTCAGTTTCTTTCAGTATAGGTTTCCAATCATTTACATTCCTTGCTTCATTGTATTTATCAAGATGATATTGCAGATTCTCCATTGCTGATATGATTTGTCGTTCCGTATATTTTAGACTACGATCACTTAGACCTGACTGACCAAAAGGCCCTGAACCAGGTAAGTTATCAAATGCAGATTTTGCATTATATGGAACAGAATGTTGTTGCTGGCGCGAATCGAGATTTGAGGGTAATACTTTAGCCTCCACAACTCTAGTCAGGTTATGCGTTTGGGGTGCCACCTGGCGATTATTTAATTCTCCCCTCGAAGGACATGGTGTTTGAACAATAGACACAGGCACACCAGCAGTAGAAGGTCCAGCAAGACTTTCATTTGAAAGTTTAGCTGAATAGTCTTCGGATAGAAGTGCACCAGGAATACATCCCAATTGCAAGAACAAGCTCTGCACATCCTTTACAAACCCCATATTCTCCATTATCTGTACAATTATTATTGCTGTATTAGTTGAGGAATATTGCGGTAACATTCACAAGATCTACAAAAGAAAAAAGACTTACCGGCAAGAAAGAACCAAGCTGAACAACTCCGTGAGGAAGCACGGGAATAACTGCTACTGTCTGCAAAACCAATACAAAACTGTTCGATGAAACCGCGATAAAAAGTCTAACAAAACGTGGAGAAAAATGAAAACCACAAACCTGCATTCCAGCTGAAAATTGGTGATGCACTTCAGCATATACCTAAAATGAACAAACTGATATAAGAAATTGAAACGAAGCTCGGAAATCTCATAGCACCACTAAAATTAAGTAATAAACTTCATACCTCGGGTGGATATGCATCTTTAGTGAAGTTGTTCAAAAGAACCCACTGATGACTTCCTGTGAATGCCGACCGACCAATTATCCTGATTAACAGCAAAAAGCAGCACATGATGAGTAACATGGAAACAAAAAAGAGATAAAAATAGGTTAAAATAGAAAGTACCTACCCTTCACCTGCAAGAATGACTAAATTATCTACTGCTATTTTGTTAATCAAAGTACAAACTCTGTCCTCTTCTTGAATTCCTAGCTGAGAGAATGGAGATGTCAAGGGTTCGTAATAGCATTCTTCCCAGATTAATAACCTGACAAGAAAAAAAGACAAACCATATTCAATGACTAAATCAAAAACCATTTTGGATGCTGAGATTAGTTGATTGAAAAGCAACAAAAATGCTTAGACATATTTAGTCAGAAAAATAAAAGATTGAGAAGAACAAAAAAAGGAAAGTCGAATTTTATATCAATTTCTATCTATAAGCAGTGACACATCACAATTCAGAAGTGTCTACCATTATAACGATGGATCAGCAAATAAATAAGGCCAATTGGAATAAAAAACGAGAAAGACAAAATCTGAATTAGAAGCAGATTCATTTACAGAATCACAGACAATCAATTCAATAGGTAGTGCACCTGAAAAAACCATCAACAAATATACCTCTTGAATAAATAAATATAAGATTCTTGAAGACAAAACAGAAGCATCCAAAGCACAAATATCCAAAGTAAGAATGAAAATTTAGTACAGTACAAATACGAATACGAATACAAATCAAATACAACTAAGCAGTGACCACTGACCAATCAAAAACACCACAACATGTAAATCATATCTTGTAACTAAATCAAAACCAGAAATAGAATCTAACATGAATATGGATATCTCATATCTCACAAAACTAAAAAGCAAGGCTTGAGAGAAGATCCACAGCAACTTGAGTGTGTGTTCATCAAGAACACACTCAGGGAATGCAAACACAAGTGAATTAGATTAGGGTTTGCACAATAACAAAGGAAACGAAGTAAAACACAAGGTTGTGGTGTTTTACTTTCGTTTTGCGTTCATAATTCCATTACAGAACGGTAATCCAAACTTGAGTGATGAATGCACAAATACATGAACGGTAATGTATTTGTGCACAAATACATGATAGTAGATCGGAGCCAAACTTGAGTGATGAATGCTGTCCCAATTGTTGATTCCTGCACAAATACATGAACGGTAATCCACTGAGAATAGATGTTAATGCGAAGAGGTTTAAAGAAAATCAAAATATTAAAGGGAAAAACATTCAACTAGAAGGAGCCAAACTTGTCTTTCATGTTCCCATGTCCCCCAGAAGCACCTGCAAAGTCGTAGATAATTTTTGCTAAAAAAAATAAGTTAAAAAAGAGTAATTTCTTAGCCTTGGAACAACCAAGTGGATCCTATCGCCCTAATCAGATAAAGTAGGCAAGATTAGGTGATAACAATTTTACAATATAGTCCCTGAACTTGATGAGTAAATGAATGTACACAAATCTTTTTTTATTCAGATAGTATAACAAAATGCTCCCAAATCCAAATGAATCTTAAGTCCTTGCTTATAAAATTTTGAAAAACCTTTTTTAAGTCCCTGTACAAAGATAATTAAAAAGTAGCTATAATCCAAACTAAAAATTTAGAGAATGGGATGCAATTTCAATTCATTATTATAGGAAATTATTACAAACCTTTTTTGCCAACTCTCCAAAATATTGTCCCCACCAAAAGAGCTGCAGCTAGGGTGAAGAAGTATCTTACAAGATTATAATCTGGGATCCTCCAGTAAGTAAGCCATTGTTTCCATATGCATGATTTAAATTGTCCCCCAGTTGATTGAGAATATTGAGTGGGGTAGTACAGATCTTTTGCTCCTGGGGGAGGTACAGTTAACTCTCTTACAAGCGCTTTGTTTCGCCTACTCATAACCATGTATGTCAGTTAAAACTAACAAAAAAATGAAAAACCAATTGACAATAATAGTATATATCATAGTTGTTTGAAGAATTACTGATTCAATGTCGATGATTTGTAGTATTCAGCAAAGTCCATTCAAAGTCGAACTTCAGCAGCTATAGAGCTTACTTCTAACATCCATGTCGATAATTATCCTTAATTTTTGGAACCCTTGGAATTGCCTATCACCAAGAAGTGAACATGGAATGAGATGTTATTATGTTAAACCTCTTTCTACACGACTTAATCAAAAAAGAATATAGTCAATTTATTGTATATTTGTAATACCTCAAAATATTCTATAATCTTGTGTGAGTTTCTTCCTAATGGACCTGAGTAGATCACTTGCCCTCCTCTCTTCATCAACAGCAGCTAGTTCGCACAAAAAAAGAAAAAATCACTACCAAATAATCATGAAGATAAAAAAAAAGTAAATGATACACACATAGAAAGAAACTTCAATGGAACCTCATCAAAAGCTTCAAAGATATCGATACTAGGTTGGTGAATTGTGCACACAACTGTTCTTCCAGTGTCAACTGTGTTTCTCACAGTCCTCATAGTCATAACAATAGCTGCTGCTCTTGCATCAAGCCTGAAGTAGGTTCATCCATGAAAATGATTGAAGCTTTGGCCACAAGCTCAACAGCTATTAATTGTTAGCCTTTTTCTTTGTTCAGTTGACAATTCTGTAACACCTGGAAGCCCTACTATAGCAACCCTTAGATTATCCAACTCCACCAAATCCATCACCTCATCTACAAATTTCTACAAAGATAAAATAAATGAAATGTGAGTTTAACTATTTCATGCATCCTAATTATGGCTTCAGCTATTACTCTAAAGTAGGGATGGCAAAACGGGTTTGGCCCGCCGGGCCGGCCCGCTGACCCGCCAAAAAAAGGCGGGTTGGGCTGGGGTATTGGGACCGCTGACCCGCCGAACCCGCCCCGCCAAAAAAAAAAACCGCGGGCTAAAGCAAAAACGGGGCGGGTCAGCCCGCCGGCCCGTTTTTTTAAAAAAAAAAAAAAATTTAAACAGAATCACTTTATGTTTTCAACTTTCCCCTTCTTTCACTTCTCACTGTACAAACAATAACCAAACACGCTCTTCTCCCTTCAACGGCGTCTCATCTCCTTTCAACGGTGTTCCTGAACTCTTCTTCTCTGCAAGATCGAACATCTGAATCGCGTTTTTGCTTTCTGGATTGCTGAATCATCCAACGCGATTTATCTCTAGAGCGTCTTGTGCAGCATCACGTTTTTCTGCTGAATTATCTCCTGAATCACGGTTTGTTCTCTGGATCATTTTTTTGTTCTCTGGACTGTTTTGTTCTGATTCACGTTTCCCTGATCGAATTATGGATTTGGACCTTTTGGTTGATGGTTCTAGCCTTTTAGGTGACATTTCTTAATGGTTAATCCTAGTAATTCCAATGTTATTTTTGTTTTATACTTTTAGCTGCTATATAGTTAATCCTAGTAATTCCAATGCTATTATTGTTTTATACTTTTATTTTGAATATGTCAAGAGTTTTTAAAGTAAAAATTTGTTAAAAATGCTTTATAAAAAATCTATTTTAAAAAGCAGGTGAAAAATCTTATTGAAATTGAAATGTTAAAAACATGTAAGTTTTTTGTTCAAAAATATTGAAAAAAAAAATTCAGACGGGCCGGACCGCCAACCCGCCAGCCCATCACTTAGCGGGCCGGGCCAGTCTTTTGAACTCGCCATTTTTGGCGGGCCGACTCGCCCCGCCCCGTTTTTAGCGGGCCGAAGGCAAAACGGGCCGGGCCGGGCCGGGCCGGACCGTTTTGCCATCCCTACTCTAAAGTAGTACTCACTACATTCATGATAAGGATTGCTGGCATTCTGCAATCCGGATGCACTGCTCGTTCCTCAGACATATTGTGCAACAACCGGGATGTACTGCATAGCAAACAAGTTATTAGATTTTATGCCTACAACAAAATTTTCGGTAACCAAAAAGGAAATGCACCAAAACCCTAATTTATCAAGCTCTAGTGGACAATTATTTCGGTTTATTTTACATTTCTGAAAACTGAAAGGAAACACGACCTAGGAAAATTGAAATTGAAAGAACAGAGATTACAGCTGAAATAAAAGTGTTTTAGGGCAGGGAAACATTCACAGAGGAGAGAAACCAACCTAGAAAGCGTAATTAGATAATTTAGGTTAGAGAAGAGAAAAGGGGGGGAAATAGGAACCTGCAGTAGCTTTAACTTCTTCTCTCACTCTCAGAAAGACAAACACATCCCTAAACCCCTTTCAACTCATCGCCTTCGTTAAAACCGTTAAGAAGTTCACTTCTCCCAATAAATTCAAAATCAAAACTTTAAAACATATTCAGATCGAGTAGAAGAAACAGAAATGAAAAGCTTACCTGGGTATTCGAGATTGGGAAGGGGAAACAGTGGAAGCATGGTTGTCAGCTCCTTCGATGGTACCGAAGCAAACAAATTTGGCGGAGAATCGTTCAAATCGATGAATGGCAGAGAGAGGCTCCAATAGAACTGGATTTTGCCCTAGGATTTCAATAGAAAGGGGAAATAGGGTTAGAGGGCGGAGGAGGGTGGTGGAGGGCTGAGAAGGGCGGGGGAGAATGAGGGAGAGAACGAGGGAGAGAATGAGGTTTTGCTTTTTTTGAAGGAGAGGAGGGTTTGCTTTTTTTTGATAAGCATGAGGTTTGCTGAGTGAGAGGGCTGAATGAGAGGGTTCGAGGGAAGGAGTACTCTTTTAATTGGGTATTTTCGTTTCCGACGGATTTTAAGCGTTTTCCGACGAAAATATCCGTCGGAAATTTGCGACGGAAAAAAACTTCGTCGCAAACGTAAGCGGGAATTTTAGCGCCTCTTTTGCTGAATGTTTGCGACGACTTTTTCGTCGGAAATCCGTCGGAAATTGCGACGGACTAGAGTTCGTCGGAAAAAATGGCAGGAAACGGCACTTATTCTTGTAGTGTTATTGCTAAAAAAACTTGGTTTCTAACGCGGGAAACAACACACAGAACCAAACGTCTATCATTCTCTCTCGCGGGTAACTTCTTTCTTCTAACGTTCACAAACCCTCTCACGCCTCCACGCCTCCACGCCATCTTCTTCCACCCTCTCTGTCCTCACACCTCCACGCCTCCGTCCTCACGCCTTCCAGAAATCTCTGCCCTCTCTTTCTCGCGAGTAACCCTTCCCGAAATCTCTCCACCGTGACCGTTGTTCGTTCTCGTCCTCAAGCTTCAGGTTTCCTCTCCGTTCTCACGCATCCACGCGCTCTGCGAACCAGAAACCTCCGCCCTCACACACTCCTCTGCTTCCATCGTGACCATTGTTCTCGTTCTCGTCCTCAAGCTTCAGGTTTCCTCTACTTTATACAGTTATTATTATTATTATTATTATTGTTATTACCTTCATAAAATGTTTCACATTAAAAAAGCGTGTCACTGTAAAGAGCTGGGATAACTGATAACATCACTTTAACTTGAATTTTTGAACTAAGGTGTTACCTGAAAGGATTGTTGTTGCTTCAAGCTTGAACTGATGGTGGGGGATCCTTAAACTAATAAATTGAAAGTGTAAATTTTGTTTGTAAACTGTTCACTTTGTTGTTTTGTATGTAGTGGTTTTATTTCATTTGTGAAACTCTGTCTTTGGGTTTTGTTGCTGATAATGATAAATGGATATGGGATTTGTAATGCTTGAGGGATTTAAACAACCCCATCCCCAAGTCTGGTTATGCTTTGAAGTTGTATCATACAATTTTCATTTGAGCTTTGAAGTTACAAATGAAAATGCTATGTCTACATATCTAGTCACTTGAATTTTTTTTTTTCAATTTTTAATCATTCATGTCATTTTCAGGTTAGGGTTCAGCTGACGGTTGTTCTCGTTGAGTTAGGCTTCACCAGAAAGACATTGGCACGTTACGAGTAAATATTCAAATTTAGGGCCCAAATTTATCATTGACATTTTCAAATAGGGACACGTTAGTCCCTCTGCCTTATAAGCTTCAAAACGTCAATTAACGATGCTAACTTGGCACGTTAAATGAGACGTGTACTTTTTTGGGGTCATTTTAATCCTGACTTAAACCTTTCTCTAGATCTTAAAATGGGAACAGTTAGTCCCCGTATTTTTTGGGACAATTTTGGTCCATGCGTTCTTCGTCCATTAAGCATGATCCAGGGCAGAAATTGCGCGCAGGAATAAGAAAACATGGAACAAAGATTTTATTTGATCTTCAGAGTGTGGGTAGTGTCAATGTTGATTTGTCTTACAAGTTGCAACAAATACCAAACTGGTTTGAGCCTTGCACAAATTTAGTAAGGACCTTGTCTCTTCAAATTGCATCGTGATCATTTGCTCAATTGTTCACAAGGATTATTAGAAAGTTAGTTTACACTACAAAAAACAGTCAAATTTTGGGAGTTTGATAGTGGAGGTTTTAAAAAAATCCCACAAAATTAATTTTAAAAGTGACGGAGCATCGGTTGTACATGGATTTTTTACTTTATTTGAAGGGGTTTTAAAACCCCCTCTAATTGAACATTCGGTTTCCCTCTTTTCTTTTCAAAATAGCGCTCCCTGACTCTAAAACCCTTGCAAAAAATTTCAGTATCCGCCTCTTCGCATTTTCAGTTTCTGCCTCTTTACATTTTTAGTGTCCACCTCTTCGCATTTTCAGTGCAGCTCTCCTCCTCCTCCTCGCATGCGCTGCTCTCTCCCTCAGCAACAACCACGCTCTCTCCCATACCATCATATCTGAACTGGACCCTTCTAGGGGCGATTAGTTCCTTTGATTAGATGAGTATGTCACTTTGCTTATGTTGGCTCTTTGACTCAGGTGTTTGAGGCGTTGTGAGCGGCCTTGAGCGGTGATTGGTCGCATTCGGAGCTTCCGCGGGGTGTACTTGCAATGGCACTCCAATGCCCAAGTCAGTGGGTGAATTTCGAGCAGAGTAACGATATGTTTTCGTGCGTACCTTTTAGCTGAGGTCAAACCCTTATATATATAGCGTCAGAGGCTTTGCGGGCGACCGTAGGATCGCATATGGCTTAATCTCCGCCGTTGATCTGTGAATCTAGGTTGTGTAGCACTGCTTCACTATTGGGCCGCTTGAGGCCGACCCAGTTACTTCTGTGGGCTGCGGCCCAGTCCAGAACAATTACCCCCAGGTCGAAGCCGGCCATATGAACGGGTTCAGGCCTGAGAGCGGTTGCCCCCCAGAGGGGCGATTTGCGCTCATCTGATCGCCTATGCTGAGGCGACTTGAGCTTATACCTGTTCGGCGGGATCCTTCGTATCCTTGGACGACCTGGTGATTTGCCTTTATCTGACCGCCTTCACTGAGGCGACTTGAGCTGGTACCCACTCGGTGGGATCCTTCGTGTCTTTGAATGACATGGCAATCAGAATCTGATTGATATGACGTTACGTCTTTCGAGGACAATGATGACGTTTAATGATGCGATGGTTCATTTACCGAGGCGTGCTTTTGCAGGGGGAGGCGACGGGTCGCGTCCCTTCAACTTCTTTCCTGTTCCTGTTATATATATATGAGGTCTTCCTTTCCTCATTCCCACTTTTGAAGTTTTAGTGAATTGCTCGGAGGGCGACCTTCATTTTTCCGGCGAACGGTTATCATTGTTCCGGCAAGCGATCTAGTTTCAACCCGTCCTTGCTTTGTATTTCTGGGCGGTCTCTCCAAATCACTTTCAGGTATTTACCTTACTTCCCCTTTTCATTCCAATTCTTCTTTAACCGAGGAGGGGGTGTCGGGCTCGGGGTCGACCTTGTCGCCCCTTCCGTTAATCGTCTTCCAGGGGATCTGACTTTTATGCCCCCTCCTCGCAGGGTAATTTAATACTGGTGCGGACAAAGCAAACCGCTCGTATTTCAGGTGAGCCTCCTGTTCATTTGGCCGAGCAGGTAACTCACCCGGCCACATGTGAAGTGATGAGTGATTTCTCATCCGAAGACAGTTCTTACCCTTCTCCCATGAATATGTCGAGATCGTCGGGGGACCCTCCCTCTGTGGACATGACCGATCAAAGCTCTTTGCCAGCAGATTCTCCTCCTTCTCCTTCCACTGGTCAGTCGGTCTCCCCAGCATCCGGGAACGGCGTCACTCTGACTAACGACATCACCGCTCAAGATCAGGGCGTTGACCAAGCGAACGAGATACTGGTCGATACCGTTGTCGTAGCTGCCCAAGTTGATCGAGAAGAACCGGACTGGAAAAACACCGTAGGTAAAGACCGATCTTGGGTTTCTCTGGGCGTCGTTGAAATGGTGCCCTCAATAATCAAGCCAGGGGACGAGTTACTCTGTTATTACAAGAGGATGGTGGGCGATCCCGGGCAACAGTGGAGGGTTGAAGGTGCCGCTGAGACAGAACACGCGGCCGTCGTCCCTTCGACACTTAAATTTACCATGTATACGAATGTCCTTTGTGATGTGGGAATTCGCCCACCTTTCACTGTTTTTCAGCGTCACGTCTTGCGCTACCTGGGGGTCGCCCCGTCTCAGCTGCACCCTAATACTTTGGCGTTTGTCAAGGTGTTTGAGCAGTTATTGAGGGTAATTGGGCGTGAGTGTTCTCCCTACCTTTTCTTCAAGATTTTCAAACTGAGTAGACGGCCTGAAGCCAACAGTAACAGAATTAGGTGGTAGCATTTGAGTGTTAAAGGTCATCAGGACTTCAAGCTCTTCACACCTTATTCTGACTCGTTGAAACCATGGAAGCATTGTTTCCTATGGGTCATCCCAGTGTGTGACGAGGCCTGCCAGGCGGTTGCTTCTTTGGATAACCGGGGAAGGGTGGCCGGTTTCAAATTTCCCATGGGGTGGACCTATACTCATTACCACCGTAGTCCGGCTACGTACAGAACTCGAGCCCGTCTTCCCGAGAGCGACTTGGGAACTTTAGAGCTACTCGAAAATATGGCATCTTGGATGAAGGAGGGGCAGTTCAAGTGTTACCAGTTGGCCCGTGTTCGGAGCGATAATGAGTTTAAAGTCGTTCTTGGTGCAAGTGGCTCTTGAGTTCTAGTCTTTTTATTCCCTTACTCGTTCATCGTTCTAATCGATTTCTCATTATGTCTTTTGTAGGTAGCATGTCTGGTATTGGTTTTGAGGAGCTGATGAGGAGGTTGTCGTTCTTCGGAAGAATGTTGAGGTTGTGGAGAAAGAGCGAGATGACGTTCAGGGGGCATATGATCAACTGATTGACTCTACGGTGACTTTGTGTCAGGAGCGGTTTGACGAGGTCTTGGCACAAGTTAGATATGTCCATCCGGAACTTGAGATCAACCCCAACATTGTTAGTAGTGTTCACTCCCTCCGAGGTGGTCGTATCGTTCTACCCGTTGAGAGGGACGAGGATGGTAATGTGGTCCAACTTGAGGTCGTGGTTTATGAACGACCTGCCTGACCAAATTTGAAATCCGTCTGATTGCCCTGTTGTGGGTTTGTACTTTTATCTGGGGCGGCTTACGATGTCAGTAATATGTACTTTATGACTTTTTTAATGCACTTGTTTTGTATGCTTATTAATCGTGCTTGTTTGACTTTTGACGTAAGATGTTTTAATGCCCGTCCATGAGCAGCTTACCGGACCTCTGTCTAGATTGAACTCACTTCATGGTGGTGCGATCATTAGATCGCTTCGTTGGTGACTTGGTTCGTCCAAGCACATTATACCCTACGAGGCGGTTTACCAGACTCGGTTCGGTTTTAACACGTCGCGTAGGTAGTTGACCCTACGAGGCCCTAAACCAGTCGGGTCGTTTCGTGCGGTTTGCGAACCTGGAGCGGAGCAAAATATAATGAAAGAAAGCATTTACATGATGCGATATCAATAAAATAATGCCTCGTCTTATTCATGACGAACGGGCGGGCCTCAATCAAAAACCCTTTGGGAAAAAGAGTGTTCCGCCCGGTTTACATAATCATTGTTTATAATTTAAATAAAATATCTTCTCAAGTTCATGGCATTCCAAGTTCGTGGGATGAGTCCTCCATTCAATGTTTCCAGCTGGTAAGCTCCCTTCCCCGTCTTCGAGATGACCCTATAAGGACCCTCCCAATTGGGGGCGAGCTTGCCTTGAGCAGCATTCTTCTGCCCGATACTGGCTCGTCGGAGGACGAGCTGGCCTAGAGCAAAATCTCTCGGGACAACCTTGGCATTGTGCCTCGTGGCCATAACTTGCTTGATCAGTGTTTCTCTTAGGGCGGCTTGAGAGCGGGTTCTTCAATTAAATGTAGTTCCTCTCTGATTATCTCTTCATTTTCTGGAGGCGGCTTGGGATTAGTTGTTCTCCAGCTCAATTCTCCGATTTCGACCGGGATAACCGCGTCTGTTCCATAAACTAGTTTGAAGGATGATTCGCCCGTGGTAGAGTGGGGAGTTGTCCTGTACGCCCATAATACATACAGGAGTTCTTCAGCCCATTTTCCCTTTGCTTCATCCAACCGCCTTCTCAGCCCGCGCAAGATTACCCTGTTCGCGGCCTCAGTCTGACCGTTGGTCTTGGGGTGTTCAACTGAGGTGAAGCACTATTTCACCCCTAGCTCGGTCAGGTACTCCTGAAAGTTTTTATCAGTGAACTGGGTGCCGTTATCTGAGACCAGCACTGAGACTCCGAACCGGACCATTATGTTCTTTTTGAAGATTTTCAAACAGCTTCTGGAGGTGATGGTTGCTAGAGGTTCGACTTCAACCCACTTGGTAAAGTAATCTACCGCCACGACCAAATATTTCAGTTGTCCCGGAGCGACTGCAAATGGACCCAAGAGGTCGATTCCCCACCATGCAAACGGCCATAGTGCGGTCATGGAGTTCAACTCAACCGGAGGGGCGACGTGAACGTCCGCGTGCCTGTGGCACTTGTCACATTTCTTAACTAGCTTACTTGCATCGCCATCCATTGTGGGCCAATAATATCCTGCCCTGAGTGCCTTTTTTGCTAGAGCTCGTGCTCCTAGATGATTCCCGCATATACCTTCATGGATCTCTCTCAACACGTAGTCGGCCTCATCCGGTGTTAGACACTTCAGTAATGGCATCGAGAACCCCCTACGGAACAGTTTCCCTTCAATTACTGAGTAGGACGACGCTCGTCTTCGTGTAAGGGCCGCCTTCTTTGGGTCATATGGTTCCTCCCCGTCCCTAATATACTTTAGGATGGGGTTAATCCAAGTATCGCTTTGATCGGTAATGTTGACATCTGTGTTTGGAGTCGCTTCTAGGCGGACACTGACATCTGTATTTGGAGTCGCTTCTAGGCGAACACTGGGCTGAGGGAGGATCTTTTGAATCACACTCCTATGATTCCCTGGAGCCTTGGTACTTGCCAGTTTTGAAAGCACATCGGCCCTTGCATTCTCTGACCTGGGGATATGTTGGACTTCCGCATGGTCGAACTGCTCGAGCAGCTCTCTTACCTTCGCAAGGTACCTTTGTAAGACTTCATCTTTGGCATCAAATGTTTCTTTGATCTGAGACACTACCAGTAGGGAGTCTGAGTGGAGCTCGACTCTTTGCACTTTAAATTCACGGGCGAGCATGAGACCAGCAATACATGCTTCATATTCCGCCTGATTGTTAGAGGTGGAAAAAGAGAAGGTTAAAGAGACTTCAACCGTCATTCCTTCTGGACTTTCTAAAATCAAACCCGCCCTGCTACCTTTGCTGTTAGAGGAGCCGTCCACGTGCAACCTCCAGGTTGGTCCAAAGACTTCGCCCTGGATCGGGGTCATCTCCGCAATGAAATCGACTAAGATCTGTGCCTTGGTAGTCGTCCTGGTTTCATATTTGATCCCGAATTCCGAGAGTTCCACCACCCATTTGATCATTCTTCCTACTAGATCTGGCCGATGTAAGATCTGCCTAATGGGTTGGTTGGTTCTAAGGACGATCTGGTGAGCCACGAAATATGGTCGCAGTCTCCGGGAAGCCACAATCAGGGCTAGGGATAACTTCTCAATTCTTTGATACCGGAGCTCCGGTCCCTGAAGTGTTTTGCTGACAAAGTATACCGGGTTCTGCTTCAACTCGTTCTCCCGTACTAGCACGGCTGCCAAAGCTTCATCGCTAATGGACAGGTAAAGATATAAGGTTTCCCCGGGCTCGGGTGTAGTCAAGATAGGCGGCTGTAGCAAAGCCTCCTTCAAACTGTGTAGAGCGAGGTCGCACTCTGGCGTCCATTCAAACTGTCCATCTTTCTTCATTACCTTGAAGAGCAGGAGGGATTTGCTAGCGGCTTTCGAAATGAACCGGGAGAGCGCGGCTACCATTCCATTCAATTTTTGGACCTCCTTTTTGCTTGTTGGAGACTTCGTCTCTGTTACAGCTCTGCATTTGTCAGGGTTCGCTTCAATTCCCCGTTCTGTCAAATAAAACCTAAGGAACTTGCCTGCTCGGACTCCGAACGTGCACTTTTCGGGGTTGAGCTTAAGTGAATTTCTCCGGGCCTCCGCGAACACTTCTCTTAGGTCGTCCACATGGCTGGTCTCTTGCTTGCTCTTAATGATCATGTCGTCCAGATACACTTCGTCGACTATCTTGCCGATTTGAGCTTTAAAGACTCTGTTCATCATTCGCTGATATGTGGCCCCAGCATTCTTCAACCCAAAGGGTGTGACCAAGTAACAGTAGTTTCCTCTTGCGGTCATAAACGCAGTCTTTTCGCGATCTGGTGGGTGCATTGCGATCTGATTGTACCCCGAGTATGCGTCCAAAAATGAGAGCAATCGGTAACCACTCGCGCTGTCGACTAACCGGTCCACCCAGGGCACTGGGAAGGCGTCTTTGGGACATGCTCGGTTAAGGTCAGTGTAGTCGACGCACATGCGCCAGTTCCCATTTGCCTTCTTTACTAGGACTACATTTGACAACCATGTTGTGTACTTAATCTCCTCGATGAACCCAGCTTCTATTAGATCGTCGACCGCTTTGCTGGCCGCTTGTGCTTTCTCTTCGTTTTGGACCCATCTTCGTTGGGCGACCCATTTAGCTGCGGGGTTGACTGTCAAGTGGTGGCGTGCTACCTCGTGGGGAATGCTGATAACTCATATTTATATGAGTTATTTATACTTATTCAAAGATAAATCATGCAAGTTCTCTGGCAATAGTAGGTTGTTTCTATTAAGTTTCTGTTAGTTGATTGCTTTTTAGTTAGAAAGGGGCTAAATTAAAAGTTCTAGGCATTTTGGTGCCAATTGGCGCCTTTGTGAGCGTTTTGATGCTTCTTGTGTTTGTGCAGTAATCTGAACGTGGCAACGTCTCTCATCACGTCTGAAGAAGGGCAGCAGAGCAAGAAAATAATATCTCATTTTGGCGCTCATGTAATGATGGTCAAAGATCTGGAAATGAAGAAGATCTTCTCTCTCCTCAGCGCTGACGCGGCTGACGCGGCTGACGCACTGTAGCAGTGCGGTGTCACTTCAGGGCAGAGTCAACTCGCAAGCAAGCTTGGAAGGTGGGGAATGACATCAGCAAGCATGTGACCCTCTTTTGACCATGGCTATTCTCTCTCTACAAAAAGGCAAGGGTGCACCATGCGGATTACACACGACTCCATTCATCATCCACCTTCCTCCATTTTTCAGAGATAGTTTTTCTAAAAGAAGTTCTGGACACAGACTTCTTCATTTTTAAATTTTCTCAAACCCCAATTTCCATCTTCATCCGCAACCATTACTGTAAGGCTCAGACGTTGTAACGTCTTTACAGCGTGCATGAAGGAAGGCCACTTAGGCGTATCTTTTGCGTTTAGTCTCCTTTTCTCTATGTACGGTATTTGGATTTTAACTCCTCTTATTTCTGTAAGGATGCTCAGCATGAGCTAAACATTGGTAGTTGGGTTGTTGTTTTGCATGTAATGAACCTCTAGTTTAATGTTATGAAGTATTGATGTTTATGCGTTTTTAATCTTTGCATGTTAATATTTCCAAACTTGTTTTGAACTGGCCACTTAAAATAAGTAGATTCATAGGTACAGACATGGTCTATGAAAAGAACTCAAAGATTTATATGAATGAAAAGGTGCACTAAAGACATTTAGGCATTTTTATCTAAGTCTAGACATAGAATGGATAATAGTTCATAGGACATTGCTGTGGGTACTTAAAATACAGGAGTAGGCCTACTTAGAACCTAGACATAGGAATTCTAGTACTTGAAGCTCTGACGTTTTGTGACTGAAAAGCACAGCTCTTTTGCAACAGCGTTCAAACGTTATAACGTCTATACAACATAGCAGTTGTACGTGTTAACGTGTAAACGTTATAACGTCTGACTAGAGGAGATTTACTTGCATACAGCAATCCAACTCATACTCTTCCATATTCACAACCACTTCTTGTTTACTTGCTTGATTTATGTTACTAGTCTTAATACCAACTTTTAGTGCCGATTTATTACTTGTTTCACTTGTGTTTTAAAGACTTGAACCTTGAAAGTAAATCAATCCTCGTGGGAACGATCTCTTACTTTTTATCCACTTTATTACTTGTACGACGTGTATACTTGCACTGACATTGCGACTAGAACACACACGAGCGCAAACAAGTTTTTGGCGCCGTTGCCGGGGATTGTATTTAACTTTTATTGCTCAACAAGAATTAAAACACTAGGTGAAAGAATTCTGCTGTGTTGTTTGTTGTTTTTGTGAGTGAACAGGTAAACGCTACAGCGTATGCTTAGTTCCAGTTCAAGCTCTAGTTCAACAGAACCAGGGAGTGGATCTGAGCCTGAATTCTATCCAGAACCTGAAAGAACCTTCAGGCGACTAAGGAGACAACAAAGGTTAAGAAGGCAGCAACAACACCAGCAATTTCAGCCACCCACCATGTCTGAACATGGTACTGGTGGTAGAAGCTCTAGAGGTGGACGCACTCCAAGAGGAGGAAGGCACTCTGATGCTGGAGGTAGAGAACGTGGTCGTGGACCACAAACTCATACAGAAACCTATGTTGATGATGAACACTGGCAGAGACAGCAACTCATCAATGCAGGGCCACAAGACATGGTCAATGACAGAGACAGGCCTATGCGTGATTATGCCGTGCTCAACCCTGCCCATTTACAAACAGGCATTGCAAGACCACCTATTCATACTGGTCATTTTGAATTCAAGCCAATGATGTTCCAAATGCTGCAGACTGCAGGGCAATTTGGGGGTTTTCCTCAAGAAGATCCCTATGCACATCTAAGGCAATTTTTGGATGTGTGTAGCAACTTTGTCATCCCTGGAGTCTCAGAAGATGCCTTCCGATTAAAGCTATTTCCATATTCTCTTAAGGATAAGGCCAAGAATTGGTTGAACTCTTTAGAGCCAAATTCAATTCACACTTGGGATGAGCTAGCTGAGAAATTTCTTGGAAAATACTTCCCTCCCAACAAAAATGCCAAGTTAAGAAATGACATAACTTCCTTCAAACAAAGGGAAGGGGAATCATTATTTGAGGCTTGGGAGAGATGGAAGGAATTACTAAGAATGTGCCCACACCATGGTATACCCGTGGTTATTCAAATGGAGACTTTCTATAATGGTTTAGATCAGCCTACCAGGCTTATACTTGATGCTTCATCCGGTGGTGTCATATTGAACATGTCTTTCTCTGAGGCATGCAGGCTTATTGAAGACATAGCTACTCATAATGCCCATTGGCCTTCTGATAGATTCACTCCCGGAAAGAAGGCTGGTGTCCATGAGATAAGTGAAGTAACTGCCCTTTCTGCTCAGGTTGCTTCTTTGACCAACATGATTAAAAACTTGAGTACCCCAAACGTGGCAACGTCTGAAACACAGACTGCTGCAGCTGTTGAACCAACACCATCTGGGGGAGTAGTGTGTGTCTATTGTGAAGGAGGGCATGTCTACGAAGAGTGTCCCCATAACCCTCAGTCTGTAAACTTTGTATCACATAACAAAGGTAACAGTCTCTTCTCCAACTTTTACAATTCAAATTGGAGAAATCACCCAAATTTTAGTTGGAAGAACAAAAATTCTTTGAATGCTAGCGATGCTGCTCCTGCAATACCCCCAGGATTTCCCCCTCAACAACAAAAGCAGTATACGCAGAATAACAACAACAGCAATTTGGAAGCCTTGATGAAAAATTTCATAAGTGATTGTAGGGCAACCTTACAGACCCATGAGTCTTCAATCAAAACTTTGGAGAACCAAATTGGACAGATAGCCTCAGCTCTTACTCAAAGACAGAATGGATCTCTTCCATCCACAACTGAAACACCATCTTCATCAAAGTCAAATGGTAAAGATGTGGTGAATGCACAGGTAAATGCTATCTCATTAAGAAGTGGCACTGAGTATCCAGAACCATCTATGCCTAAGGAATCTGAGGTGCCAGACAAGGAAAAAGAGAAAAACAAAGGTGGAGAAAAAGAGAAGAATATTCCAGATATTGTGATGTCTAAGCCAGACGTTACAACGTCTAGTTCTGAACCAGGAATCAAGACTGTTCCTAAGCTTGTACCTGAATATCCTCCTCCACCCTACCCTCAAAGACTACAGAAAGCTCATGAAGACAAGCAATTCAGCAAGTTCATGGAGATGCTAAAACAGCTACACATAAACCTTCCCTTAGTTGAAGCTCTACAGCAGATGCCAAACTATGCCAAGTTCCTAAAGGATATCATCACCAAAAGAAGAAGGCTAGGGGAGTTTGAAACTATTGCTTTAACTGAAGAATGTAGCTCAATCATGCAGAATAAACTCCCTAGAAAACTGAAAGATCCTGGCAGTTTTACTATACCATGCTCCATTGGAGATTTTTACCTTGGCAAAGCTTTATGCGACTTGGGGGCAAGTATTAACTTGATGCCCAAGTCCATTTATGACAAACTTGGTATAGGAACTGCCAGACCTACTTCTTTAAGTCTTACCTTAGCTGATAAAAGTAGAGTTTATCCTGAGGGCATATTAGAAGATGTTTTGATTAAAGTTGACAAATTTGTTTTTCCAGTGGACTTTGTTATTTTAGATTTTGATGCAGATAAGGAAGTTCCTATCATCTTGGGGCGACCATTTCTGGCCACTGGAAGGACACTCATTGATGTGCAGAAAGGAGAACTAATCATGAGGGTCAATGACCAAGAAGTCAAGTTCAACGTCCTCAACGCACTCAAGTATCCAGAACCTAACACAGAGGAATGTTCCTTTGTGGTTGCCCTTGACCATGTGATTCAAAAACAATTCAATAAAGATAATGACCACTTGGAAAAGATTCTGGGCAAAGATGAGATTCAAGAGTTGTTATCAGAAGAAGCTGATTCGTTAAACGTTACAACGTCAACCACAGACGTTGTCACGTCTGACTCCCATGTACCCAGAGTGTGGACAAAGAAGTATGAATCTTTGGGGCAAGAAGACTCCAATCTCAAGAAGATAGTACCCTCCATTGAAGAACCACCCACTCTGGAACTGAAGGTGCTACCTGACCACCTGAAGTATGCCTTTTTAGGGGAAAATGATTCTTTACCTGTGATCATTTCTTCTAATCTCTCACAAGAGCAGGAAAGTGATCTCATTAGTACCTTGAAAAGACACAAGAAAGCCATTGGTTGGCAAATGGCAGATATCAAGGGTATCAGTCCCACAATCTGTATGCACAGAATTGTCTTAGAAGAGAATGCAAAGAACAGCATTGAAGGACAAAGGCGATTGAACCCGATAATGAAAGAGGTGGTCAAGAAGGAAATCATCAAATGGTTGGACGCAGGAATCATCTACCCAATCAGTGACAGCTCATGGGTGAGCCCAGTTCAATGTGTACCAAAGAAGGGTGGAGTTACTGTGGTGACCAATGACAAAAATGAATTGATTCCAACAAGAACAGTGACTGGATGGAGGATATGTATGGACTACAGGAAGCTGAACAAAGCAACCAAGAAGGACCATTTTCCTCTGCCATTTATTGACCAGATGTTGGATAGACTTGCAGGCAAAGAATTCTATTGTTTCCTTGATGGTTACTCAGGATATAACCAGATAGCTATTGTGCCTGAGGACCAAGAGAAGACCACATTCACTTGTCCCTATGGTACCTTTGCCTTCAGAAGGATGCCATTCGGGCTGTGTAATGCACCTGCAACATTCCAGAGATGTATGATGGCTTTATTCTCAGATTTTATTGAAAAATCCATGGAAGTTTTCATGGATGACTTTTCAGTCTATGGAGACTCATACAAGGCATGCTTGGATAACTTAGAAGGAGTTTTAATAAGATGTGAAGAAACCAACCTAGTACTCAACTGGGAGAAATGCCACTTTATGGTTCAAGAGGGAATTGTTTTGGGGCATAAAATTTCAAAGAAAGGGTTGGAGGTGGATAAAGCAAAAATTGATGTTATTGACAAATTACCTCCACCTACCACTGTCAAAGGTATTAGAAGTTTCTTAGGGCATGCTGGTTTTTACAGAAGGTTTATCAAGGATTTCTCAAAAATTTCCAAACCTTTGTGTCTGCTGCTGCAACGTGATAACGTCTTCAACTTTGATGAGCATTGTCATGAAGCCTTCCAGAAATTGAAGACTGCCCTAGTAACAGCTCCTGTGATAGTCACTCCTGACTGGTCCAAACCATTTGAATTAATGTGTGATGCGAGTGACTACGCTGTAGGGGCTGTATTGGGTCAAAGGTATGGCAAAATTTTTCACTCTATATATTATGCTAGTAAAACCTTAGATGATGCCCAATTAAATTATACTGTAACTGAGAAAGAGTTACTGGCTGTTGTATTTGCTTTTGACAAATTTCGATCATACTTGGTGGGTGCAAAAGTTATCGTTTTTACTGATCACTCAGCCATCAAGTATTTGATTTCTAAAAAAGATGCAAAGCCACGACTCATCAGATGGGTTCTCCTCCTCCAAGAATTTGACTTGGAAATTCATGATAAAAAGGGGGTGGAGAACCAAGTTGCTGATCATCTTTCTAGGCTTGAGAATGTTGATGCAGGTACAGGCGCAGAAGAGATAAAAGAAAATTTCCCTGATGAAAAACTGCTGACAGTAGCCACATTAGCTGAAGACGTTACCACGTCTATGGCAATTTCTTCCAACGTTATAACGTCTGATGTTACTGCACCCTGGTATGCTGATATAGTCAACTTCCTAGTTGGCAAGATTGTTCCTGTGGATTTCAACCATCAGCAAAGAAAAAAGTTCTTCCACACAGTGAAGCACTATTTTTGGGATGAGCCCTATCTGTATAAGATGTGTCAAGATCAGTTGCTTAGGAGATGTCTTGCTGAAAAAGAACAACTTCATGTGTTACAACAATGTCATGCATCACCTTATGGAGGACATTTTGGAGGAACCAGAACTGCAGCAAAGGTGCTACAGTCAGGATACTATTGGCCAACACTCTTCAAAGATGCTCATGAATTATTGAAAAGCTGTGATAAATGCCAAAGAACTGAAAACATCTCTAACAAGCAAGAAATGCCATTAACAAATATCCTTGAAGTGGAGTTGTTTGATGTTTGGGGAATGGACTTCATGGGGCCATTTCCTATGTCTCATGGAAACTTATACATTTTGGTAGCTGTGGATTATGTGTCAAAATGGGTGGAAGCCATTGCATTGCCCAATAATGAAGCCAAATCAGTCAGCAAATTCCTTAAGCAAAACATCTTCACAAGATTTGGTACTCCAAGAGCTATAATCAGTGATGAAGGCTCTCACTTCTGTAACAAACTGATTGAGGACCTATTGGCTAAGTACGGAGTGAAGCACAAGATTGCTACAGCTTATCACCCACAGACAAGTGGTCAAGCAGAAATTTCCAACAGAGAAATTAAAAGAATACTTGAGAAGATGGTTGGTCCAAACAGGAAGGATTGGTCCCTGCACCTTGATGATGCATTGTGGGCGTACAGGACAGCATTTAAGACACCACTGGGCATGTCACCATACAAGCTAGTCTTCGGAAAAGCTTGTCACCTGCCCATTGAACTCCAACACAAAGCTCACTGGGCACTGAAGCAACTGAACTTAGATCATTCAAAGGCTGGAGAAGCAAGGCTCCTTCAACTAAATGAGCTAGATGAATTCAGGCACACTGCCTATGAGAATTCAGCAATGTATAAGGAGAAAACCAAGAAGTGGCACGATCAGAAAATTCAAAGAAGGGAGCTAGTAGAAGGACAATCAGTTTTGCTGTTTAATTCAAGGTTAAAGTTGTTCCCTGGGAAGTTAAAATCAAGATGGTCAGGACCTTTCAAGCTAGTAAAAGTCTATCCTCATGGTGCTGTGGACCTGTTTGATGAGAAAACTAATTCCATTTTCAAAGTCAATGGCCAAAGAGTGAAGCATTACTATGGAGAACATGTGGTTAGGGACAAGACCACAGTGGCTCTCAACAACCCCTGAATTCAAAAAGGGAATAGTCTGGCTGAAGACTCTTAAAGCAAGCGCTCTTGGGAGGCAACCCAATGGTTTTAACTAACCAGCAATTTTTGTCTTTAAATTTTTTATTTTGTGCAGGAATGGGAGCTGAAGTATTGTAAACGTTATAACGTCTCTGCATGTCTAGGATGTTGTCACGTTTGCTGCCTGGGTAAAGTTTTAAATGAAAAAGAAAAGAAAATGAGTCAAGCAGTTTTCAAATGAAAACAAAATTTTTAAAATGAAAATGATTTTTTTTAAGACGTGACTGCCAAAGTGATCATGACGTCACTTCCAACGGTTACCCCTTTTTCCCAAACCCACGCCACCACCTACTTCTCAACTTCCCATAAAACCTCCCCAATAAACACTCACCAGTTACAATCACCAAAACCACCTTCAGACACTTTCAAAAACCGCAATCTTATCCCTTCCCCCAAATCTCAAATCTCAAATCCCCCACTCTCCAGAAAACTCATTCAATCACCATGACAAAAACCAAACAAGCTGCAGTAAAATCATCTGGTAAAGGACAGAATGTCAACCCAAGTTCTTCCTCTGTTCCAATTCCAGAAATCCCCATTCCTTCAAAGAAGAAAGCCTTGCTGCCAGAAAGGGGATTCAGCTTGGAAAACCCAAATCCTGACTTTCTCGCAACAGTGACAGCATTGGGATGGCAGAAATTTGTAGTTCACAGAAAGGAATACATTGCAACTCTGGTGCATGACTTTTACAAAGGAATCGTTGAAAGAACCGATGGAGAACTTTCAAGCACCTCCATCGTTCGAGGAGAAGAAGTCAAATTTGGTGTAAGAGTCATAAATGACTACTTTGGGCTAGGTTACTATGGCAAGGCAGTTGAGGTGAAGCAAAAGACTTACGGAATAGCAGAGATGACTGAAATCAAAGAAAGGATATGTGTTGAAGGAGTTGTTTGGGAGCGAAGAGGCGACCATGGAAATGAATTCAAAATTTTGAAGAGATACCTGTGTGATGAGGCCAGTGCTTGGTTTCATTTCATTAGGCATTGCTTGATACCCACTTCTCACACTCTCTGGGTTGATAAAGAGAGGCTGATTGCTATTGATGCCATTATGTCAAGAGATAAGATTGAGGTGGGTAAGCTCATCAACAGGGAGATTAACAAATGGCAGAACAGGAAGGATGGATACCTATACTTCCCTTGTTTAATCACTGATCTCTGCATGGAGGCTGGAGTGGAGATTGAAGCATCTGAACTAAGAGAGGAACCCCAGGGGGCATTCTCTACAAAGTTCAAAGCTAGGCAGAGAGCTGCAGATGCTACCACGTCAGTTGATGCACAGACGTTACAACGTCTGGTGGACCAGCAAAACAGCCTAGCCAAGTTTGTCAAGGAACAATTTGAGTGGCAAAAGAAGGTGAATGCACAGACAACAAAAGGCAAGATGGTGATTGAAGAACCAGTACTTCCAGATTGGATGCAAGAGGAAGATGAAGACAACATACCCTTATCAACAATGAACCTCAGGAAAGTGAAGAAGGAAAAAGTCAAGAAAACAAGAAAACCAGCCACAAAAAGAAAGAGCCCAGCAAAGAAAAAGCAGAAGAAGGTAAGTAGTGAGGAAGAAGAGCTTAAATCAGCTGATATGGATAGCATCAGTGAGAGTGATGCAGAGGAATCAAAGAAGGTGAGTAGGAAAATCCTAAGTGATGATGAGGAAGAAACACATTCAGAAGAGAAAGAAAGCTCCAGTGATAAGACTGATATTGAGGCTGACTCTCCACCAACCCAAACACTCAAAGAACCAGCCCAACCCACACCTCCATCACCAAAAGCCAAACAACCCCATCCCTCAGCTAAAAAACAACCCACCCATGACCAAAACATCCCCAAAACACCACAATCTGAACCTGAAGATCAACCCATTTCAAAACCAACCCCCACTCAACCTGAACCAACTAAAGAGCCATCACAACCATCCATTCCAGAAGTAACCAGTGCAGACGTGACTACGTCTAAGCCAACTGCTGTTGAAACCAACCCAGACCCACAACTCATTCCCCCACCCAAAAGGCAAAGATTCAAGACTGTACCCACCCAAAGTCCATTTGGGAAGAAGAAAAGGCGTGAATTAGCCGCTGCAAGTGAAGAAGCAAGACATGGTGAAGAAGAAGAACAACTAGTTGATGCTCCTGCAACCAAAAGGCAAAAGTTGCAAGTAAGAAAGAAATCTGAAGCTGCTAAAGACAAGCCAGCAACAGCCACCAGTGCAGCATTTGTTGCTGCAAGTGGTTCAGAGAATGCTCCTGCTGTTGCTGCTGAAGAGAAAGCTGCAGACGTTACAACGTCTCATGAGCCAGAGGTTGAAAAAGCCCAGGGGGAACCCAAAGAGCAGCAGCAGATTCATCCTGCAGAGCTGGAAAAGCAGAAAGCATGGGAGGAAGCAAAGAAAAGAGTTGCTGAGAGCAGTGCAAAGATGCCCCAAGAAACTGAAGTCTCAGTAGATGCTGGTGATGGTGAAGGAGAAAAGAAGAAGAAGGAAAAGAAAAAGAAGACTGTGCAAGCAAGCATCCCTGCCAGACAAAGTGGAAGGCTCAGGTCTGGTGCTCTGAACAAGTAAGTTAGCCCACTTTTTAGCAGTAGTATAGTTATAGTTTGCAATTTCAGTACAAATAAATAGCTGTCCAGACGTTACAACGTCTAGAGAGTTAGTAGTCAGTAGTTGTTTTGTTTCTGTTTTGTGTGAATGTTCCTCTCTCATTTTTCAAATTCAGTGAGCAGTGGGGACACTGCTCATCTTTCTGTTTGGGGGGGGGGGAGGATCATTTTTATGTTTTGTGTATGCATAAAATCAAATGCAAAATCAGTTGCTTCCCTACTCGAGTAATCATCAAAAATGTTTCTCTTTGGGCTAAATCTAAGAATGACTTTGTGTGAATGTGTGTGAGTAGCTGATGCATGCTTAAATGAATAGAATTGATTACTGCTTCCACACAAACTCTGTTTTGAGGAAAACCTAGTTAGCTAAGGACTATTTGATGCAAAACTAGTTTTGGTTGACTATGGTGATGGCAGAACTTGATTAAAAACTCAGAGTAGCAGTAGAAGCTAAGTTTGGGGGTATATCAGGTTGTACTAAGGCTGGGTGCAAAGACTGTAGGATGATCAGTGCTTGTGTAGTGTGAGTGCAGCGTTGTAACGTCTACCCGTAACGTTATAACGTATGCCGTGTGTGTTTGTGTGTTGTGTTCTGTGTTATCAAACGTTATAACGTCTACTCCAAAAAGACCAAAAAGTGTGTGTTGTTTCAAATAAGTGGAAAAATCCACATGTCCTCTGTGTTGGCTGCAATTTCCCGAAACAAATACTGGGTACCCCAAATATCTCAATCCCAAATTGTCAAATCCAAGGGATCAAAAAGGAGAAAATCACAAAAACTCCAAACCAAAAGTGAAGTGAATCAAATGAAAGTTGCTCAGTAATGAGGGGTTGCAGCCATGTGTGTTTTGCGTTGTGTGAGTCAGAAAAGTAGTTTGCACTAATCTAGTCCTAGCGCCCAAATTAAGACCCTTTGTCGTGCTTAAAATAACCCTCATGTCTTATTTGGAAATGTTAGCCTACTCTATGTTTTGAAAGATGTTATACTCTCACCATATGGAAACCACTCTTTCATAGGCTAAGGTAGCTTCTGAACCTAGCTAGGAATAGAATTGATACAGAGATCACACACTCACTTTGGGCAGTAATGAATCTAAAATTTAATTGTGCATTGGTGCGTGAGTGTGTAGTGAAAGTCTGAAGGAATTAGCCCCTTGAGGAAAGTTTTTGATCAAAAATAGATGAGCAGGGTGTAAACTGTTGGTGTATTTAATTTCTTGCATCTTTTCACATGTTGTATTTCAATTGCTTGAGGACAAGCAATGATTTAAGTTTGAGGGTGTGATAACTCATATTTATATGAGTTATTTATACTTATTCAAAGATAAATCATGCAAGTTCTCTGGCAATAGTAGGTTGTTTCTATTAAGTTTCTGTTAGTTGATTGCTTTTTAGTTAGAAAGGGGCTAAATTAAAAGTTCTAGGCATTTTGGTGCCAATTGGCGCCTTTGTGAGCGTTTTGATGCTTCTTGTGTTTGTGCAGTAATCTGAACGTGGCAACGTCTCTCATCACGTCTGAAGAAGGGCAGCAGAGCAAGAAAATAATATCTCATTTTGGCGCGCATGTAATGATGGTCAAAGATCTGGAAATGAAGAAGATCTTCTCTCTCCTCAGCGCTGACGCGGCTGACGCACTGTAGTAGTGCGGTGTCACTTCAGGGCAGAGTCAACTCGCAAGCAAGCTTGGAAGGTGGGGAATGACATCAGCAAGCATGTGACCCTCTTTTGACCATGGCTATTCTCTCTCTACAAAAAGGCAAGGGTGCACCATGCGGATTACACACGACTCCATTCATCATCCACCTTCCTCCATTTTTCAGAGATAGTTTTTCTAAAAGAAGTTCTGGACACAGACTTCTTCATTTTTAAATTTTCTCAAACCCCAATTTCCATCTTCATTCGCAACCATTACTGTAAGGCTCAGACGTTGTAACGTCTTTAAATGCCCAGCATATCGGTCGCACTCCAGGCAAATACATCGGTGTGCTCCCTTAAACACTAGATTAACGAGTCTTTCACTTGTGGGGGAAGGTCGCTTCCTACTTCCACCATTTTCTCTGGGTCGCTCCCCAACTGTATCTGGACGAACTCTCCGTCCGGCTCTGGTCTCTTGATTCTGTTTTTGAGTTCCCTGGTTAGGTTATCATCCCCTTCTTCCACGTCGCTGTCTGGGTCATAGCGGGCGTCTAGGTCGGCCACGTTGACTTGGTTCCCGCCCTTATTTACAGTGTCCGCCTTTCTCGCCTCGTACTCTCCCTGTTCTTTTATGCTCATGAAATGACATCGTCGAGCGGCTTGTAAGTCGACCGGGACGATAACCACCTCATTATTGTCGGAGTAAAACTTCATCTTCAAGTGGACTGTGGAGGTCACTGCCCCTTGTTTCCCCAATGTGGGTCGCCCCAATAATGCACTGGTATACTGATTTGCATGGCAACACAAGGAAATTGGTTTTCACAGTCCTACACTTTGGCTTCTTCCCGCTATCATCCCCAAACGTTACCATGAGTTCCACCGTTCCAAGGGGTGTGGTCGACGATCCGTTGAAGCCTGTTAAATCGGAGCCACGATAGGCCTTTAACTCGCTTTTTGAAATTCTCAGGACATCTATAAGGTCCTCGAAGATGATGTCAGCTGAGCTTCCCTGGTCGATAAGGATTCTCCTGACTTCGACGTTTGCCATTACTGCAGTGACAATCAAAGGGACATACTTGTTTGGCTTCCCATCAATCATGTCATCATCGTTGAACGGCAAGGGTGGTCGGTTTGACGGAGCACTGACAGTGGAGGTTGACGCGACGCTCATTATCTCTTTCCATCTCCTCTTCATGGATTTGTTTGTTTCCCCCTCTTTCCATGGGGCATCCTCCAGTGATCACCATTGCGACAGGGCGTCCTATTGACCTCCTTTGGTCGTGCTCGACCTCATCATCCTCCTCGTCGTCTTCTTTTCTGCTTTTGCTGACTTCATTCAGGACGGCGTTCCCCTTTCGAGGGGACCGGGCTCCATTCTTCTCCTCTTGTCTACCTGTTTGCCCCATTTTGACATATTGGGTTAGCTTACCTTTTCTGATTAGCTCCTCTATGTCGTCCTTGAGGGCTATGCAATTCTTGGTGTCATGCCCGCTAGGGATGTCAAAATGGGCTTGGCCCGCCGGGCCGGCCCGTTGGCCCACCAAAAAAAGGCAGGCAGGGCTAAGGTATTGTTGCCCATCAGCCCGCGTTGCCCGGCCCGCTTCGCCCGCGGGCTAAACCCTGTGGCGGGCCAAACCGCCCGTTAGCGCTTTTTTTTTAAAAATTCAGTGTAAATTGACGGGCCAGCCCGCCAGCCCGCTGGCCCACCTGCCCATCATTTCGCGGGCAGGGCATGAATATTGCGCCCGCGTCCGTTAACGGGCCGGGCCGGGCCGCCCCATTTTTAGCGGGCTGAAGGCGTTAACGAGCTGGGCCGGGCCGCCCGTTTTGACATCCCTAATGCCCGCTGCTTCTATGATATCGAAAGTATTTTCTAGACGGGCGCTGCCCTTCTTTGAGGACAAGAGGATCAGGTCTCTTGAAATCTCTGAATTCCTGTGTTCGTGTACTCAGATAGGATTTGGGCATATGAGGCGTTAAGCTTTGTTCGATCGGGGAACTTCCTTTGCTTGAATTCCCTTGATGGTCCTTCCTGATCCCTCCTAGATCCTTGACCCCGGTTCACTTGGGGTTCTCTAGCCGTGCCTGCGACGGCTTGGGTGGCCTTCGCCCTTTCTTCATAATTCATAAACCTCTGAGATCGTCGAAGGAAAGTTTCAAGATTTGGTGGCTCGTTCACCCCAACTTCTATATCGAATAGGCTACCAGTGCGGAGACCGTCTCGAAGAAACCACAAACGCATGTCGTCCTCCAGTCCTCGCACGTTGGCGGCTTCCTTGTTGAATCGTTCAACGTAATCATGGAGGGTCTCATCCGGGCCTTGTCTAATTGCCTTTAGGATGACATGTGATTTGGGCTTTACCCTGGATGCTGTAAAGCGGGCACTGAAAACTCGGGCTAGCTGTTCCCAGGATGAGATACTGTTGGACCTTAACTTGGTGAACCACTCCAAGGCAGGTCCCTCTAGGGTTAATGGGAAGATTTTGCATTTGACCGGCCCATACGCCCCCCTGTACTTCATTACCAAATCGAAATACCTCAAGTGGGCGTCCGGGTCCTTCACCCCTGCTTTACATCCCGAGGTTTGAGGGAGGCCTCTCTAGTGCTCGCGGGATGGGATACTCCTCTACGTCGCGAGTGAAGGGTCCCATGTCGTCGCCGCTCATCCTCCTACGAGGTGGTCGGTCCTCGGGGCGGCGCGCCCGATGACCACATCGTTCAGAGTGGAATCATGGAAACGAGGTCGTGCTGGCGGAGGTTCTTTGTAGTATGGACGGGGGTATCTGTCTAGCGATCAGCTCCTTGACCGAGCTAATGAATCAGTGGAGTTGTACGAAGTTTCCTTCTTGGGGGTGATCGATGCCAGATGACCTCCTCGGGGGCGATCGATGCCTCCGGGACGGGTTACCTCGGCGCACAGGGGATTCGCCTCCGCCGTTGATCTGTGAATCTAGGTTGTGTAGCGCTGCTTCACTATTGGGCCGCTCGAGGCCGGACTAGTTACTTCTGTGGGTTGCGGCCCAGTCCAAAACAATATCCATACCCATCATTGATCAAAAGAGAGAAAGATTTCTCTCTCTCTCTATTGCTGCCTATAGCCATGGATCTCACAGTTGATGTCGTCACCAAGAACAAAGTCTGTTCATCGCACCATCGTCACCTACCAACCTCCCATCTCTGAACGCTCTCACTGGAAAACTGATAACTTTCTCATCTTTGAAATTTCTTAACCATAGTTGTATGTTTTTGTTCTAATGAATTTGTTCAAGAGGTTTTATTAATTAATGAAACCCTAATTCTGCAATTCAATTCAAACTGGGATGGTCAACTTCAACTCGATTTATTGTTGTGGTGTTCAACTCTAACCCTAGGTTTCAAATTCTGCAAGCCTGATTCCAGCTTCATCTGGTACACGATGAGAAAACTCATAGGTGCTACTAATGGATTGTATGAAGAAAATGTGATTGGTGAAGGTGGCCATGGAATCGTGTATTGTGGAGTGCTCCTTGAAGGAACCAAAATGTTGTTAAGAACCTTTTGACAAACAAGTATGTTACTTGAAACTTTTTTTTTTGGACTAAATTGGTGCGCAACAAAATTAAATTGGTACTCTTACTATTATTGCAATATGTAATCCTTTCATAGAATAGTTGCATCAACAAGACATCAATGAGTATGTACTCTATGTAGCGTCAAACCAAGATTCCACTTATCTGAGCAAGAATAGTGGATTTAGTGGGCCAAGGTTTCTATGTTGAAGTTGAATCATTATACATAGCTATGAGCCTGTCACTGTAAACAATCTCATTGTCTTTTAATGCATTGGGTTTATTTGTATTTGTCTTTCTCTTAGAAGTGGGCAGTTTATGTTTAATTCATTTTCAGAGGCCAAGCTGAGAGAGAATTTAAAGTTTGTTGGTTGTGTGCGGCACAAGAATTTGACGTCGAGGTAACTCTAAATATACTAGTATTACTAGATTATGTTGTTGGTTATATGTCATTCGACCTAACTTAATACATTCTTCTGTTTCAGCTTCGGGTGAAGGCAATGCCTCTGTTGGGACTTGAGACTGATGTTCCCTTCCCCACTAATTACTATGAGTTTCTGGAACAAGAAAGTTTTCATGATATTTCCTTTGCTTCAATTATTTGGTTAACTGTAACATTCAGCTTTGATATTGTTGGACGATTGTAGTGGAGATTAAGTTATTATGTCAAAATTGTGTAGTAATAATGAGTTAAAATGAAATGTCCGAACCATTTACCGAACCACCTAACATTGTGCACAAATATTGTGGCTGATTAGGTTGCTGCTTTTGTGCCTTGTGTAGATTAGGAAACTAATATTCATTGTTGTATATTGTGGCACTAGCTAGTACTAGCAATTGTGATTCTTGTGAATTTAGGTGAAGTAGTTTACTTATAAAATAGGGAAGTCAATAGTCTGGTTCTCTAGTGATTATGTGATAATTTGGCATCATTGAGAGCTTGTAAATATTTTCATTTTTAAGTTAAAGCTTTGTAAATGATTCAGCAATAAACTTTCCATAGTCTATTTATACTCCATTTCTGTAATGACAGTGATATGAGCTTCTATTACTAAGTATGTATTGGAAAATATTTGTATTAAAAAAGGTCTTTTCCCCATTATTACCAAGTAAGTACATAACCTTTTCTGCTTCTTATAATGTACACAACTTCCTTTATTCTAACAAGTGCATTTTGGTTTTGTTTCTTGAAGCAGCAAACAATCCCATAATTTTAAACGCCTTTAAGGTGGCATTTTTTCTTTCTATCATTTGCCTCTTATGTTTAAGTGCCTTTATCAAGTACTTAATCACCATGTGAACAGCGGAAAGTTTTAGTTGTTAACTCTGCATTCAACTCTAGAGTTTAAGGCATTGACATTTATATCCTAGGATTTTAATGCCCTCTTTTTTAAGTTCTATAGTTATTGACACTACCAACATTTTGATTTACAAGATTTTATGGTCAATTAATTGGTAGATATTAACTTAAACTTTGTTGAAATGATTATTTGGTAGATATTAACTTCAATTTAGTTCTTTTTTGCTTTAATCTTCAATATTTAGACCGAGTATATTTTTCTTTTGTTATTTCAGGCAAGTGAAAGAGTAAGGGAGCCTAATTCGCCGGTGGATACAAGAGGATAATTCATTAATGCTAGCAACATTTGATGCTTTTTAGGATTCTTTAGTAAGGATTTCTTTTAAGCTGTTATAACTTTTGAGTTGTGTGACATTAGAAATTTTAGCTACAATGTTTCTTTTGATAGTTTAACCATAGATGTTTGAAATGCATATATGTTATCAAAATTATATTTTTATTGAATTTTTGTGTTTTGATTAAGTTTGATAAATCTTTTGTAAGATATATGATGCATACAAGTAAAAATGTGATAACAAGATAAGATAAGAAAAATTTCTCAATTTGCAAAGGAAATATTAAGATGCTATAACGGTTAGAGGAGTTTAATATTAAGACTTTATAAGGTAATAAATATTTCTCAATTTATAACGGTTAGAGGAGGTTAACATCTCCACTTAAAAGTACCACAAACTATGGCAATTACGAGCAGAAAAATTCTTGCAAACTCACTCAAGATTTTAGGAGATTTATAACCCCCTCAAAAGGTTAGAGGCAAAGCAACATGCGAGTACCCACCGGCTTCATTCTCCTCCTTCTCTAGCCGCTAGCACTGTTCTCGCTCATTTTTCACTTTCTAATATTTTCTAATAAGGAGATCTTTTTGTTAGTGCTTACTTTTGCAAGATTCAATCTCTGTGGAAGGAATTTCAAGAATCTCAACTTGCTTCCACCTGTGTTTGTGATGGTTGTCAGTGCAAAGACAATATGAAAAAGGATCAAGTTTTGTTGTTCTTTATTGGCCTCGGCGAACACTTTAGTAACATTAGAGAGGTCAGATTCTCCTCATGACATCTCTTCCTAATATAAATCAAGTTTATGCTATGATTTTCCAAGAAGCGAAGCAACAAGATATTGGCACAAAGACTCTGGCTCTGGACTCGTAACTGGCATGTGTTGTTCGCACTTCGCACTGATTCGGCCAAGGCAAAATCGTCTAAAAGAGATCACCCCCTCTGTGCACACTGTGGTAACCTAGGGCACACAAAGGTTAAGTGTTTTAACCTCCCAGTAGTGATACAGATATCGAGACTAATTTGACTACACCCCAATATTAAGAAAATAATTGCCTTCATGCAAGCTCAAATGGCTCGCACATCTGTTGATGAATCTGATCAAACTAATCATTCTAGAGCTTGCATAGTAGACTCCGGGGCTACCGGTCATATTACTAGTTCTTTTTATTTCTTTAAATCTTCTTGAACAGTAGACTCTGAGGCTACCGGTCATCTTTAAACCTTAAGGCTAAATTGAATGTAAGTGATTTAGGAAGTAGGTTTTAGGAGGGAAATGATAGGAAGTAGGGCCCACAAATCATGGTATGTGTAGAAATGAGGGTGTGTAGGTCCCACAAATCATGGTATGAGTGTAGAAATGAGGGTGTGTAGGTCCCACAAATTAAGAAATATATAAAGTCCAACACTAATCACTGTGTTTAGGCGTATTTTAGAGTTGGGAAAAAATTTTAACAGTTCAAATATGCGAAGTTCGTTCCTCAATAACTGGTTTGGTGAAAAAAAATTAATTTCGTGACAAAATACTTAAAATGCGACCTAAGCACTCTTTTAGAGTATTTTAGAGTTAAGAAAAAAATTAAATGTTCAAATATGCAAAGTTCATTCATCAATAACTGGACTGGTGAAAAAATTAATTATGTGACAAAATACGTAAAGTGCAACGATAAGCTGTATATTTTGGGGTACTTTAGTGTTCAGAAAAAATTTAACTATTCAAAATGATTTTTTTAATAGTTTTTTTAAGGATTTTTTTTTGTTGTTTCATATTTAGATTAAATAATTAACCAACAGAATTGTATTGAACTAAATTATTAGTTTAAATAATTTAATAAATTATTTATAATACTATATATATATTTTTAATAATCATAACTTTGTGCATCGCACAGGAGGAAGTTCTAGTATTACTTGTTCTTTTTATTTCTTTTCTGAATATAAGTCTCTTTTAAACAAATTTCTTTTTCATCAAAATCATACTAGTTGTTCATGCCATTTGAATCGGTTCATGCCATTTGAATTGTTTTCTTTAAACCTTCTTTAATCCTACACAATGTCCTTTATATTCCATATTTCAATATTAATACCGTTATGGATTGGGCCTCAATGGCCAATCCACCAAAAAGGCCCAATATCAAAGGACCAAATTCATCCAACGGTGGAGATTGCAGACCTAGATCCGACAGCCCTCCTCCACTCCAGATACCTATAAATAAGCATTGATTGCTCACATTAATGGTACTCATCTCTCACATACTCTCACTTGTAATTGACTCACTCACTGACTTGAGCGTCGGAGTGTCATTGCAGGTACCACCCCACCTCGGACCGGAGCACCAACTCGGACGACCAAGGACATACGTACCAACTATCTCGGACCGGATTATTTATCCAAGACCGGATACATAGCTGGAGATACGGTACCGAACATTGGCGACCACAGTGGGAGAGCCTTATACTCTAGTCTTTCCCCCAACCTCATTGATCAGCAATGACTCCGGAATTACGACGCAGAAACGTATCCAGCGTCGTGGTCAGACCCGACCAACAACAGGAAACCCCGGAGGGGGTAGCGGTTACTCTCCCTCGCAGCTCGGCCCACGGCCGGAATTCATCCAGGGCGATGATCCCTATAAGCTCCGCTAGAAACCAGTTTCCACCTCCAGCCCCGACTGTCCCGGTACCGATCGATGCTGTCCAACAGCTCATCCAACTGCTGACAAGGCAGGCCGAGGCTGATCAAAGGAGTCAGCGTTACTCGCAGCTGGAGGCCGAGATGGCCGAAGTTCGGGCCCGAGATATCCCGGATCGGTCTTCCCCTCAAACCTACTCTCCTAGCAGAAGAACCTCCAGTAAAAGACGTCACCGATCCCCTGCTTGGAGGAGGCACCACCATCGCTCGCCACCACGCCGAAGAGGGAGGCAAGAATCTGGAACTCCCCCAAACGAGACTTATGACGAGACTTATTACCCCGGGGACTCAACTCACCAAAGCTCATCACTAGCATCTTCATCCCCAAGCCGGGGAAGTCCCCCGAGGCATGAACGTCGGCGCCCTCGGTCTCCCGGATCCCCTGTCCGACGCCCTATCAGGAGGCCTCCTCCGAGGGAAAGGGCCACGTCGCGGAAGGGACCCTTTACAGCGGAAATCGACTATTTCCCGGTACCCAAGCACTTAGAGAAGCCCCCGGAGGGTTTAAAGATGCATGACGGGATGGGCGATCCCGACCGACACCTAAATTACTTTGACACGATGATGCAATACCGGAATGTCCCGGAGGAGATCAAATGCCGAATCTTCCCTCTTACCCTTGAGAAATTGGCATTGGACTGGTTCAGAGCCCTCAAGCCAAACTCTATTTCATCTTGGGACCAGCTTGCAAAGCTGTTCTCGGCCCAGTTCGCCCACTCCAAAATGAAACCAAAGTCTCGCAAAGTCTTACAAGCCATCCGGCAAGGAGAGAACGAGTCTCTCCGAGACTACATCGAAAGATTCAACAAAGAAGCGGCTCAGGTCCGGAACTTGGACGATTCATTTCGACTGTTCTTCATGGAAGCCGGTCTTCGGGAGGGAAGTCTATTTCAGATCGATGTCGGTATCAACCAAACTGAATCGCTTGCCGAGTTCCTCCAGCGATCTCAGAAATACATTGATCATGAAGAAGGCGCTGTTGCAAGAAAGTCAGACGCCGATCCCGGAACGAGCAAGCCTCGGTATGAAAAAGAGGCTCCGGTGCGTCAGGCAGGAGAGGCCCGGTATGAAAGGGAGGCCCGGAACGACAATAGGCTCCGACCCCGGAACCGACACCAGCAATATTCCGACCTGAATGAAACAAGGGCCAAGAATCTGGCGGAATGTACGAATGCCGAGTTCAAAGAAGTAAAGTTCCCCGATCCACTCCCACACAGGCCGGGGCAGAGATCCAACAAGTACTGCCGGTATCACCGGAGCAAAGGGCACGACACCAATCGATGCAATGCTTTGAAGGATGACATTGAGGATCTGATTAAGAAAGGAAAATTGAGCCAGTACGTGGCTAAAACACCTAGGCACGAGGCCGAGGTTAAGGAAGAGGAAGCCGATCCAAAACGGAAGGGTAAAGCCCCACAAAAACGGGAGGAGAGCTCAGAGGACGAGCGCGACTTTCGAAAATCAAAGGGCCGGCCTGTAATGATGATGATATCTGGGGGCTACCCCGACGAGGCGTCGGGCAAAACGATGAAAAGGAAATGGAAGGAAGTCATGTGTGCCGCTTCCACCTCTGCGATTAGCTCGGGCCCGGAACGCCAACCCCTGTCATTCAGCGACCGAGACTTATTGGATGGCAAGCCAAATAAGCACATACCCCTCATAATCAGGGCGGTCATGGCAAACCATGAAATAAGAAGGATTCTGGTCGACCAAGGGAGCTCCGCTGATATCATCTTCATCGACCTGGTGAGAAAACTACAGATCTCAGAGGAAGACTTCACCCCTTACCGAGGATCGGATCTTTCGGGCTTCAATGGGTCCCGGACCAAACCTCTCGGTTATCTGGAAATGATGGTCACCTATGGAGAGGAGCCATTAGAAAGGACGGTCAAGACCAAATTCTTGGTACTGCCATGCCCCTCGGTCTACAACTGTATCATCGGGAGGCCCACCCTTGGAAGGCTCGGAGCCGTCACTTCAATGGTTCACCTTAAGATGAAGTTCTATTCATTAAGTGACCAAATCATCACCCTTGATGCCGACTTAGAGTCCGCCCAGAGATGTTTTTATCTTCACGTCAAGGCAGATAGGCAGGCCTCAGAGGAGGGGGTTCCCCCCATAGAAGCAAGGACTCAGAAAAGCCCAAAGAAGAAAAGAACCGGTCCAGCGGCCGAGGTCAACGTCACAGACCTCGATGCAAGGTACGACCCGGACAGCTCCGAGGAAGAAAGCGACAATGAGTTAGCACGGGAGCTGAAAAAGAAGATTAGGCGACCTCAACCTGATGGACAGTTCGTGCAGATCCAGCTGGGAGAGGACCCGACCCAAACTGTCCAGATCGGATCCGATCTCCCCGACGAAGTTAAAGCAAAGCTCACCCTCTGCCTAAAATCTCACGCCGATCTTTTCGCATGGTCAGCAAAAGACATGCCCGGGATTCCCCCTGAGGTCGCCTGCCACCAGCTAGTGGTGAATCCCGGGGCAAAATGGGTCGCCCAGCGCAAGAGAGCTCAGAGCCAGGAAAAAGCAGCTGCTACGGCCAAGGTCGTAGAAGATTTAACTAAAGCTGATTTTGTAAAAGAGGTCAAGTACACAACTTGGCTCTCAAACCCTATACTTGTTGACTATACCGATCTTAATAAGGCCTGTCCTAAGGACGCTTTCCCTGTTCCTAACATTGATCGGCTCGTCAATAATGCTTCAGGTTTTCGTTTACTATCGTTCATGGATGCTTATTCCGGATATAATCGAATTCCGATGTTCCCCCCGACCAAGAGAAGACGGCCTTTATGACTGACCGCGGTAATTTCTGCTACCGGGTCATGCCATTCGGTTTAAAAAATGCGGGGGCCACTTATCAAAGGATGATGAACAAGGTATTCCGAAATCAGATCGGCCGAAACGTGGAAGTATACCTCGACGACATGATTGCGAAAAGCGAAAGGGAAGACCTCCACATATCCGACCTGGAAGAGATTTTTACTGAAATCTGAAGAAATAATATGAGGCTAAACCCGGAAAAATGCACTTTCGGGGTCCGGGCTGGAAAATTCCTGGGCTTCTATCTTACGAAAGGGGCATTGAAGCCAACCCGGATAAATGCCGAGCGGTAACAGAAATGCGAACCCCGTCCACTAAGAAAGAGCTCCAAAAGCTCAACGGTATGGTAGCTACACTATCCCGTTTCATTTCCAACGCCGCCTTCAAATCGCTCCCATTGTTCAAACTGCTTAAGAAAGAAGCAACTTTCGAATGGACCCCAGAGCGGGACGAGGCACTCTCCCGGCTCAAAAAGGTCCTATCCGAACCGCCCATACTAAGTCGGCCAAGCCCAGGGGAGGATCTATTTTTGTATCTGGCCGTCTCGGATGAGGCCATCGGAGCCGTGCTTATCAGGGAGACCGCAACTGGTCAAAGCCCGGTATACTTCGTAAGCAAAGCTTTGCATGGATCAGAAGTGAGATATCAGAAAATAGAGAAAATCGCCTTTGCTCTACTCATCTCGGCACGCCGTCTCCGACCTTACTTCGTCGCCCATCAAATTGTGGTACGGACTAATTATCCAATTCGGCAGATCCTACACCGACCTGATTTAGCAGGACGAATGATCAAATGGGCAGTAGAACTCTCCGAATTCGGAATCAAATACGAAACAAGACCGGCCATGAAAGCTCAGATACTTGCCGACTTTGTTACGGAGATGGCACCCGCCGACCCAGAGGACGGGTTGTGGACGCTCCACGTGGACGGGTCCTCAAATCCAAAAGGAAGTGGTGCAGGGTTAATGCTCGAAAGCCCGATGGGCGTTGTAATCGAAGTATCACTCACGTTCGGTTTCCCTATCTCAAACAACCAGGCAGAATATGAAGCGTGCATAGCTGGACTCCGGCTTGCGATCGATCTCAGGGTCTCCCGGCTTTCCCTAAATACCGACTCATTATTGGTGGTGTCCCAAATCGGGAAACAGTACGAAGCTAAAGATCCGACCTTGCAAAGGTACCTAACCCGAGTGCAGGAGCTGCTCTCCCTTTTTACATTCACGGAAGTGAAGCACGTTCCAAGATCGGAAAATATCAGGGCAGACATACTTTCCAAGCTTGCCAGCACCAAAATTCTGGGGAACCACCGGTCGATAATCCAGGAAACACTGAGTAAGCCGAGCGTAATCCTGAACCCGGAAGCAAATATTTCTGTTAATGTAGTGGAAGAAAGCCAAGGCTGGATCGCGCTGTTAATAGACTATATCAGAACGGGGAACGAGCCTCCGGACCCGAGCGAAGCCAAGATCCTCCGGAGGAAGGCCTCCTCTTTTTCCATAATCAATGGAAGCCTCTACAGAAGAAGCTTGTCTGCACCGCTGTTGAAATGCATTGAAGGAGGAGAGGCGGACTACGTCTTGGCCGAGATCCATGAGGGAATCTGCAGGCAACACCTTGGAGGTCGATCCCTGGCTCGAAAGGCATTAAGGGCGGGATATTTCTGGCCAACCATGGAGACCGATGCAAGAAATTATGTAAAGAAGTGCAGTAAGTGTCAGATCCACGCCAAGGTCCACATAGCGCCCCCTACGGAGCTCACCAGCTTAAGCTCGCCATGGCCATTTGCGTGGTGGGGAATAGATCTCTTGGGACCATTCCCGACCGCCCCTGGCCAGATCAAATACCTCATAGTGGCGGTGGATTACTCCACCAAATGGATCGAAGCGGAGCCGTTGGCCATCATCAACGCCAAGAATTGCATCAAATTCTTCAAAAAGAATATAATGACTAGATTCGGGATCCCCGAGGTTGTAGTCACTGACAACGGAACGCAGTTCGCCGACAAAGGCTTCAGAAAACTCATGTCTGACCTCAAGATCAAACACCGGTTTACCTCGGTAGAGCACCCTCAGACGAACGGACAGGCCGTGGCCGCCAACAAAGTGCTCCTCAATGGGCTGAGGAAGCGACTCGATGAAGCAAAAGGGAACTGGGTTGAAGAGCTACCTTACGTAGTGTGGGCCTACAGAACCACCCCACAAAGCTCCACGGGGGAGACCCCCTTCCGTCTTTCGTACGGGACGGAGGCAGTAATCCCGGTAGAAATCGGGGAGCTAAGCTGGAGGACGCTCCACCCGAAACCTCCGGAGGACAATAACCAGGCGTTAAAAGAAAACCTCGACCTCGTCGATGAGGTCCGAGGCCAGGCTTCCCTTAAAGAAGCAATAATAAAACAGAGGGTAGCAGATCGATATAACTCGAAAGTGATCCCTAGGGACCTTGAGGTCGGTGATTTAGTGTTACGAAGAGCCGATGTCGGGATGAAGAACGCCGCACAGGGCAAGCTCGCCCCCAACTGGGAAGGACCTTACCGAGTTGTATCTAAAACCGGCAGAGGTGCCTATGAATTGGAGACCTTGGCCGGGAAGGCGATCCCAAGGACTTGGAACGCCACTAAATTAAAGAAGTACTACAGTTGATTGTTATTTTATCCAAAGAACGGTGTATACCGATGTTATCAATTACTTTATCCAAAGAACGGTGTATACCGATGTTATCAATTACTTTATCCAAAGAACGGTGTATACCGATGTTATATATTACTCTATCCAAAGAATGGTGTTATATATTACGCCACCAAACTGAGAAAGTACTACAGCTGACTCTCATCTTACCTGAAGAACGGTGTATACCGACGTTATTCTTATTTTATCTGAAGAACGGTGTATACCGACGTTATTCTTTTTTTATCTGAAGAACGGTGTATACCGAGGTTATTCTCATTTTAGCTGAAGAACGGTGTATACCGACGTTATTCTCATTTAATCTGAAGAGCGGTGTATACCGACGTTATTTTTATTGTCATCAATTATGTTTGCGGTGTATACCGATGCTATCTTCCTTTGGCTGACCGAGGCTGTCGCCACCCTAAGGGGCGAGTTCGATCTGGGCCGAGTCCCGGTAAACTGCCCCGAAGGCGATCATCGTTACGTAAAACAACTAGTTGGCCGAGGTTGCCACAACCCTAAGGGACGAGTTCTATCTGGGCCGAGTCCCGGTAAACTGCCCCTAAGGCGACGCTTACCACTTGAGCGAATCAAACGCAAGTGCACGAATGTAAAACAACAGTATAAAGACTAAACCGAGGTAAATGAAACCGGAGACATTAAAATACATTTCTATTACAAGTTACCCCGGATACGGCCGGGCCCTCTAGTTCAAAAAAAAAAGGTGGTGACATATTACAAATTCCGGTTCCGCCCGGAACCCGGGGCTTTTCTCCCCCACCGGTTCCACCCGGAACCCAAAAAACAGCTAATCTAGAGCTTCCCCATCAGCAACAGTCACGGCAAGGAAGGGGGAGGGTAAACAACGTCAAACGCTTCAGAGTGAGGGTAGGGCCTGACAACACGCTCGCTTTCTACGGTATGCTGCAAGCGAAGAATCCTCCGATCCAAAGGCAGAGAGGGATGAATAACAGCGAGTTGAGCAAGAGCTTTTTCGAAACTCTCCTCAGCCACTTCCACAGCAATCTTGGCCACCTCCACCATCTCGTTCTCCACGGCCTCGGCTTTGGCAAGCGCCTCCTGAAGCTCTTTTTCCAGTTCAGCAATCTGAGGCGAGGAATCGACGCTAGTCCCGACCTGGGCTTGCTTCGCTTTCACAAGATCGGCTTCGAGTTCATAAATCTGGGCCCTCAGGGAAGAAATCACCTCTTCAGACCGCCTATCTTGACTCTCAAGGTCTGAGATTCGGACCTCATGTTCCATGCACAGATTAAGGGCAGAGTCCCTCTCCTTTTCAAGTTTGTCCGCAACCGCCTTGAGCTCGGATTGGTCCCTCTCCAGCATCTCATATTTCTTCTGCAGCTCTTCCCGGGCTTTCCTTTCACTGTCCCTCTCCGCCAGAGCCCCTGTGACAGGAGAAACAAGGAAGTCAACAACAGAAATAACCAAAAAGAAAACTCAAAGTGTGCACCTCGGAATTTGGGGTCACCTTTTGCCTGACTCTCAGCCTCGACCTTCTGAAGCTTGGTCACGTCGGCCAGATGCCGAAATAACCTGAGAGACGCCTCAACCGGATCGACCCGGGAATCCTCCAAGTACTTCTGCAGGAAGTCGGCGTCAATCGAAATACCGGAAGACCTAGAAGTTCGATGCTTCCCATGACGACCCTTTTTTGATGCCCGGGCAGCCGGAGCATCTGAAGTAGAAGCAGGGTTTGCTTGCGGCAGGGGGCGCTCCCTTTTCCGGTGCAAAAGATCCGCAGCCCGATCCTCTACACCAGCCGAGCTGGCCTCCAGGATTGTATTGATCGGAACGGCAGCAACAGGCTTCTCCTTTTGAACCCCGGCTTTCCTTTCCGCAAGAGCCGCCAGGCGGGAGAACTTGTCAGGCCCCATGCTATCTGCAAAATAAGGAAAATAAACAATGTTAAAAGAAACGGCAGCCAAAGAATTATTGGCGGAATTATCTATCAAAAACCTACCAAGAACGGCGGCTACTTGAGATTTCGACCCGGCCCCAACTAATCGGGCTACGTCAATCCCAAATTTTTTGGGATCCCGGTAGACAATCAGGTCGGCAAAGTTCGTCAAGATCGCCAGCGAGTCCTGATCAACCTGGTACAGCCGCCCTAAGCTGACGGTGTAAGAATGAGGCCGCCGGTTGAAATGAGAGAGTGACCACCCCAGTTGAAACTTTGTGAACTCCAGTGATTTCCCGTCCGCAGAATATTGGCCGACGTGCCTCACTGCCTCCTCGTTCACGGGCTCCACAAAGAAGTACTTATTTTTCCAGTTCTTCAGAGAGTCGGAGTAGGGCATGAAGATCTTTACTCCCCTCTTAGCCCGGAAGCTCACGTGCTCCCACCGATCCTTGGTGCCATCCTCATGCCTCCGGTTGACCTCAAAAAGGTGGAAGAAGAGGTCACAGGAGATTGGCCTCTCCAGATGAATGCACATCAACTCAAAAGCCCGGAGGAACGCCCATGAGTTGGGATGTAGTTGGGAAGGAGCGAGGTTCAAGATCTCCAAAGCCTCTTGCTGAAAGGCGGTGAAAGGGGGGCTAACGTGCATATCAAGGATCGTCACCCCGTACGTAACAAATTTCAGAGCTTTCGGCCAGACGGCCACGTGGTGGTCTTCAGCCATTCCCTCCACATTCCAGATCTGATCCTTCCGGGAAAGGCGGTTGACAAAGAAACTCATGTCATCCCCGGCCCTATAGAGAGACGGAATCCCCCTCAACGCCTCCGACACCCATGAATACTCCCGGGGAACGGTGAGAGGTTGGGACAAGGGAACATCGACCGGCCCTACACCGGCTCGGGGGTATTGGTCGGAATCACCCTCTTCATACGCGGGCTCCCCGCAATGCCCAAGACCGTCTTCATTGTTGCGGCTCTCAGCCACCTCCGCCTCACTCTCATCCGAGCTCCAGCTAGTACTACCCTGTTCTTCACGGTCGGGCTCGGCGTCAGAATCATCCGAATCAAGGACCACTACCTCTGTGTTATCTTCATCCACCGGCTCGTTGCTGGGAACCCCGGGAGACCGGTCTTCTGCGTGAGTAGGAACAGAGCCCAAGTCGTCTTGAACCTCGGGAACAACCGACCCGGGGGAACTGGCACGAATTTCCATCGACTCTCCAACACCGGAAGCCATCCTTTTTGCGAGATTAGGGCGATCTGTGTTAGCAACCCGACGGGTTTGTTTCGTCCTCGCCAGATCGATCCTGCAGAAATGGGGGCTTGACGAGTCAGGTTGATACGTAAACAGTGGGTCCACAACCAAGTCGGAACCCGACCTGACGACCCCCACTCTGTATCTATAAATACGGGTTCGGAGAGAACCCGGTCGTGATCTAAAGCCGGAAGCAATAAAGAAAAAGAGGAAAACTAACCTTGTGAAAAACGAAACTCGTCGAACATGAAGCAGGTCGCAAACAGCAAAGGCCTCACCGAGACTCAGCACAACTCTGAGAGGCGAAATAAGCTCCGGAACGACTTTAAGATCGGAAGCAGAGCAATTCGCAGAAGAACAGTCCAAAATAAAGGGGATCCCCCTTTCTATTTATAGGGAGGATGAAGGCCACAGATGGGCCTGGGCAGGCGCGTCGTTCCAAGCGCCTAGGCGCGTCGTTCCAAAGCTAGCCCCTAGGCAGGCGCGTCGTTCCATGCGCCATCATTACCCTAATCATCCTCGAACAACGCGTCCCATCAATGACGTTGCTAGCTGGCGCAGGAATCAAGGCACAGCTAGGCCGGATCGCTTCGTTTCCCTCGGCTCGCCCCGGTCTCTTGACCCCGCCGTGACTGGAATCTCTCAAAAACGGACAGCCTCGAGTCGCTCGACGTGACCTGAGTCCCTCAGATCGTCCCGATATACCGCGAGTCTCTCACCCCGGAGTATTGGGCCCGGCGCGATCTCTAAACGACAAGTCTAGCTCGCCTTAAGGCGACCCGACTTGGGGGGCTACTGTTATGGATTGGGCCTCAATGGCCAATCCACCAAAAAGGCCCAATATCAAAGGACCAAATTCATCCAACGGTGGAGATTGCAGACCTAGATCCGACCACCCTCCTCCACTCCAGATACCTATAAATAAGCATTGATTGCTCACATTAATGGTACTCATCTCTCACATACTCTCACTTGTAATTGACTCACTCACTGACTTGAGCGTCGGAGTGTCATTGCAGGTACCACCCCACCTCGGACCGGAGCACCAACTCGGACGACCAAGGACATACGTACCAACTATCTCGGACCGGATTATTTATCCAAGACCGGATACATAGCTGGAGATACGGTACCGAACAAATACCTTTTCAGTTAGTGCCATTCAAGAACGTTTTAACATTTCTTTCTTTTTTTCCAATCATTCTGTTTTAATTTATACAGGACCAGCCACAAAAGTGGGAGATTGGTATAGAGCACATCTTTCTCACGGCCTCTTTAATCCTACACAATGTCCTTTTCTCTACTATAGTGAGAAATTAGAGAACTTAATATATATATATATATATATATATATATATATATATATATATATATATATATATATATATATATATATACACACACACACACACTAAAAATCATAATTTTTGGATTTTTTAGATATGGTGTGTAATTTTAGTAAATTAAGCTTTACAAATAAGAAATTTATAGGTTGAGAGTTTGAGAGTTTTTTAATCGAGACTGGATCAATAGTCATGTGGCCCAACTACTGAAGCTTCAGCCAGACTCTTCCAGTGACTTGGTACGTTCACCGAAACCCCCGTGATTTGTTATTTAGGCCATGAATTTAGTCAAGTTATGTAATAAATGAAAAAAAAAAGAGTATTTAGTATTTTTATGCCACTCATCTTTCATTTACGCTTCATTTTTATCCTTTTTTGTGTTTTTCGTCCATTAATTTTAACGGGGCCACGCTGGCAGTTAACTACTGACATGGCGTCCTAAGTGGCAAGAATGACTTGGAAATAATTAAACCACGTGGCAAATCCATTTTACTTCTTCCCATTCAAACCCAATCTTCTTCTTCTTCTTCTTCAAATTGATTCAAACCCATTTTTCTTCTTCCCATAAAGTTCCAATATTTACATCAGATTCAACAAAATATTCTGGGCATTGTGGGTGGGATGTTTACGGTCGGTCAGGTGGAGAAAGAGAGAGAGAGAGAGAGAGAGAGAGAGAGAGAGAGGGGGGGGGAGAGAGAGATCGGGACAAGGTTTACAGTTAGCTATTGGGTGGGGTGTTTGTTGTGAAGATGAACAGAGATGAGGGGGAGAAGATGATATAGTGGGGACCAAAATGAAACTAGAAACAGACATAGGAGACCAAATTGAAACTAAAAGAAAACATAGGGGACCAAATTGAAGCAAATGATGTTTCAACAGAAAACCTAGATCTGCATCAATGGCGAAAACCCAGAAAACATGTTTTTCGAAATTGAGTTAGGGCTTCTTCAGATCCCTTTCTTGCGATCAAAACACATCCAAGATCAAACAAAACGGTTACCTGAATCAGTAGATTCAGTCAGACTCCATTGCAGGTTTTAATAACCTGTTTTTCTCAAATCTGGAAATTCTATCAAATGGGGGTGAGTTTGTGGGGAAGATGAAGATGACAGTTTCAGTTTTATGTTTTTAGTTTTTGTTAATTTAAATTTTTTGTTTTGTGTTTTTATGATTTAAAAATTGAAATGGGGCGAGTTAGTGGGAAAGATGAAGATGGTGAGTTAGTGGGAAAGATGAAGATTACAGTTTCAGTTTTATGTTTTTAGTTTTTGTTAATTTAAATTTTCTGTTTTTGGTTTTTATGACTTGAAAATTGAAATGTAATTTCTTTTTTGATTTAAAGAAAAAGAGAATTGCCACGTCATTTAATGAAGGTTTAAATATGTTTTTAGTCCCTGCAAATATACCAATTTTTCAAATAAGTCCCTACAAAATTATTTTTTTAAATAAGTCCCAGCAAATACCAACTTTTTCATTTTGGTCCTTCTGTTAACTATTCCGTCAAAAAAATGCTGATGTGTCAAATTGTGTCTTATTTGGCTTTTCTACTTCATTATTTTTCATTTTTTTATTTTAAAAGCTGATGTTGGATTGCCACATCAGTGTTGTCTTCTACCTCCATCCCTCCTCCTCAAATCTTCACCTACTCAAACCTAAAAATACCCATTCAAAATTCGACCCTTAAACCCAGAAAATGATTCCTAGCACCAAATCTCAAACCAAAAATTGTTTATCTAAATCCCAAACCCAGAAATAGGTTCATAGTGGTGACAGAGAGACATACAATGGCGACAGAGAGAGGAGATGGAGAGAAATCGTGGGAAAAGGGAGGGAGGAGATAACCGAAAGGAAACCATTTTCTGCAAGCATCCTTGTTACTGTTTCCAGAAGAATACCCATGTGACATAGCACCAATCTTCAAAACCTATCTCAGACCAGATCTTCTCAAGCCATGGTTGAATCAACTTGGTGGAATATAAAATTTGAGACTTGAAGCACTCTAAATCACAAGCTAAAGACAATAAACGCTCCCTCTCCTTCTCAAGGTGGTACCCCAAATTCATTTCTCTCCCTATCCATTCCCCTTGTGGAGGTCGTGATGAATTGTTTGGATGTTCATGGAAAGCAACGACCTTTGATGAGAGATGTGGTGAAGAGTTAGAGTTTGGATATTGAATCTGCAACAAGGTGAGCACATTTCCAGCAGAAGAATGAGCCTTCCCTTGATAGCGTTGAAGAGGAAGAAGAGGAAAAATCCCCAACTTAATTTGGGGATTGTTTTTTTTACAAGTCAGCATATTAAATTAAAGGATGTTTATGAAAAAATATTTTGTAGGGACTATTTTAAAAAAAAAATTGCAGGGACTTATCTAAAAAACCGCTATATTTGCAGGGACTAAAAACATATTTAAACCTTTAATGAAACACACCTCAGATATGACACTTAAGACGTCACGTCAGTAGTTAACTGCCGGTGTAGCGTTTGTTAACTTCAATGGACGGAAAACACAAAAAACCCTTAACTGAACCGTAAATGAAAGATGAATGACCAAAATAGGAGAAAAAAAAGATAAAGGACCAAAGTGAAACTTTGGTCGAAGATAAAAGACCAAAAGTGCTATTTAGTCTTTTTTTATTAAGCGATATATAGGGATGGCAAAAAAACCAGCACCCGCGGGTATTATCCACAACGAACACAGGGTGGGTAGCTTAACGGGTATCTGCGGGTTAAATAAACGAGTAATTAGACTACTCATTAATAAATGCGGTGGGGGCAGATATCGAGGCACCCGTGCCCGTGAGTTGGGAAATATCTTATTATTATTATTATTAATTCTAGTGTTTTTTATCTTCTTTTTTTAACTACTATAAGCTAACGAATAAATGATGAAATAAATAATAATGAAATACTTAATCTTTTTATTTGAATGAACGAAAAAATGGTGTTGAAAAAATTTACTTTGTATCGTATTTCAAATTTTATTTTATAAAAAATATTTTAATTAATATTAATAGTATTTATGCCCACAGGTACCGGAGAAGACAATACACATGAAAAACCCATTACGCTAGTACCCATACAAGTACTGGTAGTATTTATATCCAACGGAGTGGGTAGCGGGTAACTACTACTCGTGGCGTGCCTGCCCCGTCGACATAAGTCGGTTATAGCGGACACGTCATTAGCGGGGTTTCACGAGCTATCCTTAGCTTCAGATAGCATTGCCCTTTAGTTAATTTGTCATTTGCACGTGCATAAGTCAGTTATAGCGGAGTCGCTGAAGTAAACCCATACCCATCCCACAATTTATTGAACGGAAAGCATAACTGATAGCTCCACTCTGTTCTTCATAAAGTTTCATCGCCTCTCATCGATTTTTGTGACGGGGAAAGCATTTGATAACGGAGACTGCCTTTGAAGGTGCGTTTAGGATTTCTAAAATATTTGTCTTAGTTAGAATGCTTTGATTTTAGTCTTGATCTTGATTTGAATTAGGTAGGACTGTATTTAGAGGGATTTCATCTCCGATCAGCAGATGTCATAAATATCATTTTCGCCTACAATTTTCTTGGGCAATTTATCAAACACAACATGAACATGCTTCTGTTTCCCTTTTAATTCACCTCCTTTCTCTAATGTATGATTAGCTTTATCTCTTTCTTGTCATAAATATCGGCTGTTGCTGGGACTAAGCGCTGTGCAAAATTGGGGAAATTATTAGAGAATAGTACCTAAAATGGTAGAGGTTGTGGCACTAGACATTCATGTCCGTATTAGTATTTTCTTGAACTTTGTAAACAATGATGGTGCTCTGTGTTTTCCCCTCCATAAAATTATTGGGCAGGGGATTTAGCTCCTCCGGGTCACCATGTACTTCGATTAGGAATAACACTGTGTAAGTATTAGTTCAGTACAGTTGTTGTTGAGTTTACAAATGCCAAGAGAGGAAATAATCTGAACAGTAATTTCATTGATTGTAAACTAACTATTACAATGTACAAGTATTGTTTATATACAATTGGATGGCTTAACTAACTAACTATTAATTTAGCTAACAAATTCAGTTACAACCATGATTAGCTAAATGTAACTAGAGTTAAATAATAGATTAGCTATTTTCTATTTACATTATGTAATAGGCCCCCACAAGCTGGAATGTGGATGTCCAATAGGCCAAGCTTGGACACTAATGAACTGAAGGAGGGAGCAGGCAGTGGCTTGGTGAACACATCTGCCAACTGTGCAGAAGAAGAGACTGGCATAAGGTGAATCAGACCAGTTTGAATTTTCTCACGGATCACATGACAGTCAATTTCGATGTGTTTTGTTCTTTCATGGAAGATGGGGTTATGAGCAAGGTAGATGGCACTCTTGTTGTCACAGTATACTGAAGTTGGTTGCTTAATGGAAATGTGAAGATCCTGGAACAAGTATTGCAACCATTGCAATTCACAAGACAGACTAGCCAAAGCCCTGTATTCGGCCTCTGAACTGGACCTTGAGACTGTGGACTGTTTTTTTGATTTCCATGACAGTAGGGATGAACCAAGGAATACACAGTAACCAATGACAGATCTACGAGTAGCAGGGCAACTTGCCCAGTCTGAGTCTGCAAAACCAGAGAGTTTGAGGGATGATGAGGAAGAGTAGAATAAGCCCTTGGCAGGGGCACCTTTGAGGTATTTAAGAACTTTGATGGCAGCTGAATCGGTGCACTTCCATAGGCCTGGATATGAACTGGCTGAGCTGCTGAACAATGAAGGCAATATCAGGTCTTGTTGTAGTTAGATACAGCAGTCTCCCAACAAGCCTCCTATAAGCTGTTTCATCTTTCAACAGAGGAGAATCACTGTCATGAAGCTTTAAGGAAGTGTCAAAGGGAGTAGTACTGGGCTTAGTGGCCAAGAGGCCACTGTCCTCAAGTAGTTCTAAAGTGTACTTTCTTTGATTAAGAAATATACCCTGAGTAGATCTTGCTACTTCCAAACCAAGGAAATATTTAAGCTGACCAAGATCCTTGATCTTAAACTGAGAATCAAGGAATTGTTTGACTGATTGAATCTCCTGCAAATCATCACCAGCTAAAACAATGTCGTCAACATAGACTAGAAGAGCAGTGAAGTGAGAATTGTGCAATTTGGTGAAGAGGGAATGGTCTGCAGATGAGGGAGAGTATCCAAGGGAGATGAGAGCAGTAGATAGCTTGGAATACCACTGTCTGCTAGCCTGTTTGAGTCCATATAAGGACTTATTTAACTTGCACACCTTAGTAGAGGGACTGTCAGTAGAGGGACTGTCGGGAGGTAAAAAGCCCAGGAGGCAGATCCATATACACTTCCTCATGTAAATCACCATGAAGGAAGGCATTATTGACATCTAATTGTTCCAAGTTCCATCCCTTTACAGCTGCCACAGAGAGTAGGGTACGTATAGTTGTGAGTTTAGCCACTGGTGAGAAGGTATCAAAATAGTCCACACCCTCGAGTTGAGTGTACCCCTTTGCTACCAAACGAGCTTTATATCTTTCGATGGATCCATCAGCATGATGCTTGATCTTATAAACCCATTTGCAACCAATAGGTTGCTTACCTGCAGGTAGATCGACAACAGACCAAGTATGTGTAGATGCAAGAGCATCTAACTCAGTTTTCATAGCAACTAGCCAACAATCAAACTTGCAGGCCTGTTTGTAAGTTTTGGGTTCTGTAAGTGAACTGATTGCCAAACAAAACTGTGTATGTGGCTGACTACAATGATCATATGACAATACAGAAGAGAGGGGGTAATTAGAAGTACCTGAATCAGATGCTGGCAGCTTGGAGGATAGCAAATTGCAATGGTACTCAGTCAGATATGCAGGAGGTTTAGTTATTCTGGTTGATTTTCTGGTTGGTACAGGAGTAGGGGGAGGAGGGGATGCAGGTGGGGAAAGAGGTGGTAGTTGAGAGGCAGGAGGAGAGGGTGGTTCAGGTGGTTTCAGGTGAGGTTGAGGGGAGATCTGTGGGAAGCTCTGGTGTGTCTAGAGTGACAGCATCAGAATTATTTTCACTGATTGACTTACTGGTAGGTGGAGAGGAGGCAAAGGGAAAGACATTTTCATTAAATACAACATTCCTTGAGACAAAGAATTCGTGAGTGATAGGATCATAGAGAAGGTAGCCTTTGGTGCCTTCTCTATAACCAAGGAAGATGGATTTTCTTGCCCTTGGCTCAAATTTGGTTCTATGGTTGTGTAAGGTTGAAGAATAGGTAAGGCAACCAAAGACTCTTAAGTGAGTAAGGCTAGGAGGAGTAGAATGAAGCATTTGGTAAGGTGTGAGGTTGTTTAACAAAGGTGTGGGAAGCCTATTGATTATATGAATGGCTTGTTGTATAGAGAGGTGCCAAAGGTTATGAGGTAAATGGGATTGAAATGAAAGAGCACGTGCCACGTTTAAAATGTGTTGGTGCTTTCTTTCCACTATTCCATTTTGTTGAGGTGTCTCAACACATGACCTATGATGTATTATGCCTTTTGAAAGATAGAAACTAGACATGAGAAACTCAGGACCATTGTCACTACGAATGCATTTCAATTTCTTATTAAACTGAGTTTCAATGAATGCAATGAAGTTTACAAGATGTTTTCTGGTTTCACCTTTATTTTTCATGAAAATTAAGTGAATCTACTATAATCATCAACTAATGTCAAGAAATACTTATGACCACATATAGAAGGGGTGGAAAGGGGTCTCCAGATATCAGCATGAACTAAGTCAAAAATGGCAGCAGATTTAGAATTACTGTGAGCAAAGGGTAAATTTTTTTGTTTAGCCAAATGGAAGTATTACAAGGTTTATGATTGTCATTGAAGGTTACAAAAGGAAATTGAGAGGAAATACATTTGTGCATGTGAGGACTTAAATGTCCTAATCTAAAATGCCAAATAGTAGCAGGATCACTCTTATTAGAATCTAAATGAGTAGAGATAAAGGCATTGACAGAACCAGGTGTGGAGGTTGAAGCCAGAGGCGAGTTGGTGTTAAGCACATACAATTTGCCAATCCTCCTAGCTGTAAATCCAGTCATCTTGGGATGGAATAGCTGCACAATTTCACAACAATTAGGATAAAGTTTGACATCATATAAAGTGGAATCAAATAAGGTAGTGACTGAAATGATATTCACATGGAATGAAGGAAAGTAGTAGACATTATGAAGAACTAGGGAACCAAATAGTAAGACAGAACCAGCTATTGTTGTAGTGACAGTGTCACCATTAGGCATGGTCATGGATTTGGGTGCAGTATGGTATGTGGAGAAGAAATTGGTAAAAGTGTGGGTTATGTGGTCAGTAGCACCAGTGTCTACGATCCACCAATGATTGTTTTTATCACAGTACAATTTATAAGAGTTCTTACCAGATGAGGAAGAGGAAGAGGAAGAGGTGTGGGAAACAGAATTGGTAGCAAAGACAGAGTTGACTGAGGAAGGTGAAGTTGATTGCAAGTTTGATTGTTGGAGTAGCTGTAAAATCTGAGTATACTGCTCTTGAATCGTAGACAAAGATGCACTTGATGCAATTGTTGATGTTGAAGCAGGTGCAGAGGAATCAGATTGAGTGGAACCGGAGTCTTGCACGGAGTTTATCATAGAAGCATTCGCAGCAAAGGCATTTGTTGATGAATTTGGTTTACGATGTTGAAAGCCAGGTGGATAACCGTGTTTGATGAAGCAAGTCTCGATAGTGTGATTGGTGCGGCCACAATGAGTGCATAGCCGATAACTACGGCCACCGGAGGAATTTCCACGGCCACGACCACGACTGGAGTTGTTGAGCGAGCGAGAAGGTGTTTGAGAAAGGTGATTCACCGATGATTGATTCTCAATTGAAGAATCAGTGGTGAATTGAAGGTTAAACTGTCGCTCTTGTTGAGTCACCATATTGAACGCGTTGTCAAGATTCGGAAGTGGCGACATCAACATGATTTGTGAACGAACGTGAGAGTATTGATCACCAAGACCTTTCAGGAACTTAATTACCTTATCTTGATCCTTGAATTTGCGTAGATCTGTAGCAGCACCACAAGAACACGGTATCGCACAAGTGCAATCTCGAATTGGCCGGAAGTTCTCAATTTCTTCCCAGAGCGTCATCAATTTGGTGAAGTAAGATGAAATGTCAAGGGTTCCTTGTTGAAGGCGAGCTAACTCGTCTTGAATATCAGCAATTTGGAAGATATCCCCCTGTGAAAAGTGATTCTCCAAGCTTTTCCAAACAGTGGAAGCACGATCGCACCAGAGGAGCGATTTGGCGACATCAACATGATTTGTGAACGAACGTGAGAGTATTGATCACCAAGACCTTTCAGGAACTTAATTACCTTATCTTGATCCTTGAATTTGCGTAGATCTGTAGCAGCACCACAAGAACACGGTATCGCACAAGTGCAATCTCGAATTGGCCGGAAGTTCTCAATTTCTTCCCAGAGCGTCATCAATTTGGTGAAGTAAGATGAAATGTCAAGGGTTCCTTGTTGAAGGCGAGCTAACTCGTCTTGAATATCAGCAATTTGGAAGATATCCCCCTGTGAAAAGCGATTCTCCAAGCTTTTCCAAACAGTGGAAGCACGATCGCACCAGAGGAGCGATTTGGCAATGTCTTCGGAAATTGAGCGCTGAAGCCATGAGAGAACAAGGCTGTTGCATCGATTCCACGGTTCATAGAGAGGATCAGAGCTAGAAGGTGGTGAGAGGGTGCCGTCGACGAATTTTACTTTGTTTTTGGAGATGAGCGCCACCTTCATCGAGCGGCACCAGATCTGGTAGTTCTTGTTGTCGAGGGCAGGTTGAACGAGGACAAGAGATGGATTCTCATTGGGATGCATATAGTATGGGTTTGAAGGGTTTGTGGCAAAATCAGAATAGGAAACCGCCATTGTTGCGGTGATGGAGAAGGAGAAAGGTGACGCGTAGAGACGATGAGAAAACGGTGACGCGTGAAGAGAGTTGTTCAATCTCTCCACTCTATTTTCTTTGATACCATGTTGAGTTTACAAATGCCAAGAGAGGACATAATCTGAACAGTAATTTCATTGATTGTAAACTAACTATTACAATGTACAAGTATTGTTTATATACAATTGGATGGCTTAACTAACTAACTATTAATTTAGCTAACAAATTCAGTTACAACCATGATTAGCTAAATGTAACTAGAGTTAAATAATAGATTAGCTATTTTCTATTTACATTATGTAATAGTTGTCAGTGTAAGTATTAGAATCGTGTTTGTAGAAACAGTTGGGAAGAGATCTATATTATTTTCTATATCAGCTACTCCCCTATGTAGCACTGACACTTCCAGTTGAAGACGTGTCTGGTTTCAGATTAAAACCAGTGTTTGTGTCGTGTCCAGTATCCGTGTATGTGTCGGTGCTTCATAGCTACTCCCTTATTGGCTGATTTGAACGGGTCCTTCTTCAATGCCTTCTAGTTCTAGGTAGCATTCTTGCAATCCATACAGTTGACTGTAGCATGACTGCCACTTACAACATCTTTAGTTCTTTTGCTATCAGTCTCCTTTCCTTTTGAGGATCGCAATGTTGGACCCAATTTCCCCCTCTCTCTATATATTTAGCCTCCATTGTGTTGGTTGGCTAGTTTGGGCCACCGGTTTTTTCCAGAATTAGTTTGGTAAGCCCTATAGTTGATGTAGCGGCTGCCGAAGCAGAATGTCCAATGCTTACAGAAACTCAGGTGTGCTGTCATCATGGCCATAGTTGATGTAGCTCTAGGTTGAGGATTAGCAGTTCTAGTGATTGGTTGATTTAATTTGACTAATGTCCAAATCAAATGATTTCCCTTGTCAGGCAGTTGCTTCGACTCTGTTCCTCAACATGGGTTTCTACTTCCTAGGATACCCCAAAAAGCTCCTAGAGTTAATGGTTGAAAAATTGCTTACTATGCTACAACTATTTCTTATCAAAAAGTGGTAATGGATGTTAGATCTAGGATCGAGTTAGCATTCTGAAGTTGTCCGATTTGGGCAAGCTCACGGCTTTTGCTATTGGACCTCAAATTGGATTGATCCATGCCACTCATAATATCCCTGACTAATTCAAGTATTTTTTTCCCAGTCACCTAATTAACTCTTTCTCACAAATCAATGTGTCTGGATTTCACCGTCTTTGTGAGTTTGTGTGTGACTTCCATACTTTATAGGTAATTTCTCAGCATTTTTGTCATTGCGACGTGCTTATAGAATATTGCCTGTAGTGGATTTTCTGATATATTTAGTCGTTGGCTGTTAGATGATACACAGATGTTCCTCATATATCTGGTGGTTAGCTGTTAGTTTACCGAGTTTTAGTTTCATAGTTAATGATTTATATCTCCTTCAAAGGTTGATAGGAACCAACTAGTAGATTGAACGAAAAGGATGATTACAATGTATCCCTAGAGTATTCGAGAGACTCTAGAACTCTCCATAGTGCCATAAGGCCCAATTCTTTACAATTGATTACATGCTTTCCTCCCTACTCCCTCTTTTCTATATATAGGCTATATGCCTTAATGGTATTCACTAACTAACCATTCAACCAATTAACTAACTAACTCAACCTAATAAACAAATTGTAACTAACTAGCTAATTAAGTCCTAAGCCCCATAACAACCATACGACTTAGTCCTATCAATACTCCCCCCCCCCCCCCCCCCGGACATTCGCCTTGTCCTCAAGGTGACTAAGAAAGAGAAAAAATATACAACAAGAACAACAATTCTAAAACAAAATTCTGGTTGATATGCTGCTTGAATTGCTCCTCCTCATTCATGCTTTACTTGCAATTGAAGAACTCTAGGAATCAAAGACAGACAGTTTGCTTCCTTGGGCAGCTTTTGCTTCAAAACATGAGGAACCAACACTATATATTGTCCTTCAGCCACAGTGCAATGAGTTCTTCGTGAATTCTGAAATTCAGTTCCATATCATTGGGTCCCGAGAAAACTATCAAGCCTACATCAGAGAGTATCCACACACTTAAGCCAACACCCCTCATTTCCACCTTTTCATATCTTGCCTTTACAGCAGCATCAACAAGGAAAAGATTGATGGTAGTTGACGATTTGTTCCTTAGCATTTGTACGGTGCATCTCTTCATAAACGGAAGCCACAACAATTCGGACCAGTACCTGATCGTAAGGGCAGTACCGTTGACTTCTACAATGGCACCAGAGATGGTAACGCTCCCAGCCACATTCTGCCACACCAGCAAACAGCACGTACGTGGCAGATTTGACAGCGGCAGACTTGGTAGAGAGAACAGATGTGGTGGTGACCTGCCGCGAACCACTGGTACTCTTCCTTTCTTTTCCACCGGCAACCTTGTGATAGAAGCATCATCGAGGTGCATAGGATTTAATACGGTATGAAGTTGCTGCCAAACACCATAAGCATCAACAATTTGTCCTTTCCAAACAAACTCTAACTCCATGGCAATCCCAGCAAGATCGTTCTCGGTATACCCCCTTACCACAATGTCCTTATCAGTGAAATTTCTGCCCAGCATTTTATCAAACAGTTGCCGTGCAGCCTCCAAGTCCAGAGGGATCTCTTTCAAACATTCATTTAATTGTCTACCTCTTTCCCAAGGAACATCAAGCGAATCTCGGCTTGCAATTTCAGCCAAGTCTCCTTTTAGTAATAGGATATCGGTGTTGTGTTGCAAAACTCTTATTGCTAACCACTGATCACTCCCAACATTGCACCATGATAGTGATTTGCCAGGAATAGAAACAATAGTTGGATCACCACCTTTTGACCAAAAAACACAGGTTATGAGAAAGTTAGTCATGCCTTCATTATCCCATAGCAATCTTAAAAGACCCACAGTTTGGAAATTCAATTCCTTCAATTTGTGGACAAGCTTTTGTTGTTCTTTAACCATGACAACTACCTCGGTCAAATTAGCAAAAGCATAGTTCACCAATCTATGAAGATTGCGCCTGGCGCCTAGGTTTTCAACGATAACAACATGATACCCCTTTTCACAGAATCTGTAAACGAAATGAAGGTAAATCTGGACCCGGACCCGGACCCATTCAGACAAAAGCCATTTTTCCGCTGCATTTATCTTTCCCCGAATAGCCTTATTTCTAGAAAGATTAGTGCAACGTTGAAAGCTTATACTCACCCATGGTGGTTTCGTTAATAACCACCCCTTAACCAGCGTGAGAGAACCAGTGAACGACAAAAACGATGATAACCGCTTCGGCGGCTCCACCAAGGGAGAGGATGCGCGCACCAAGAACGATGATGTTGGAGCATTTCTTCCTTGCGCGTTCGGGTCGGGTTCTTGCAGGGTCGAGCTCGCAATTGGCGCATCTGGACTTCTCATTTTTTCCTTACCCAAGGTAATTTGGGCCTGGCCCATTAGGATCGGAAAAAGGCCCAACTCGTAATTGAGCGTGAGACCCAACTCGTACGGTGATCGCAACGGCGTCCTTGCGCCCTTCCTCTCGTCTTCACGTCTATCATTTCGCGTTCGCTTCTGCACCAGCAGCAACTGTTGAGGGCGTGGCCACTCCCCGGTGGTCGTGGTGGTGTCTGGCGGCCTGGACGTGGACGGCGGCGCCCAAGACCCTTTAACCTTCCATCTTTTCTTCTGGTCCGCATCTCCGTTCCCTTCTCCGGCCACACTCTGGTCTGGTGGTTCTGGTGGCGGCGGTGGCTCGTTCCCCACTCCTTGCCTTCTTTCTCTATGCTTCGTTCTTGATCTTGAGCGAGCAGTTTCGCTCACACGAGCACTGGTCACCGGCAACGCACCAAGAGGTACTGGTGGTGACGGTTCAGCCTTGGTTCGTTCTGGTATGATAAGCTGTTTCGGCTTCGATAGTGCCAACAATGGTCCAAGAGCCGTTGAAACAATCATGGACTCCGAACTAGCCATCTAGTCACTGCGATTCCGCATTCCCTTCTGGTGTGTCGTTTTCTTGGAAGCGATTCTTGAACCTTTGGTTACTCGACTTTTTCTCCACCTTGCTGTGATGCCTCTCATCTTAAGTGCCAAACTAACATTCTGCTTGGACCATATTTGGACCTTGCAGTATTCAGTTTCCACCTTTGATTCCTTGCTTCCCGTTGAAGATGTAGTTGCGCCTTGTTTCTTGGAATCCTGACTTAAAGACTTTTCTTTTTCAAGAACAGTTTCTTCAATTCTGTCCTCCACAAGATTGGACTGATCAGGAGCCTGTTTTGAGTCAATGAAATGCTCCATGTTGGGGACTCCACTGCTGTTGTTGGGGAACACCACTAACTCAATCGCAGCGATGAGTTGCTCAATGCGAGCGGCGTGCTCATTGAGGCGATCGGAGCGACACTGATTGCGAACCTCTAATTCTTGAAACCGTCGTTCCAATTCGTCGAAACGTGAATCCATCGTGGTTGAATTGTTCTTCTTGCGCACCATGAATTTTCCGCGGGATCGTACGTGCTTTGATACCAGTTGATAGGAACCAACTAGTAGATTGAACGAAAAGGATGATTACAATGTATCCCTAGAGTATTCGAGAGACTCCAGAACTTTCCATAGTGCCATAAGGCCCAATTCTTTACAAAATGATTACATGCTTTCCTCCCTACTCCCTCTTCTCTATATATAGGCTATATGCCTTAATGGTATTCACTAACTAACCATTCAACCAATTAACTAACTAACTCAACCTAATTAACAAATTGTAACTAACTAGCTAATTAAGTCCTAAGCCCCATAACAACCATACAGCTTAGTCCTATCAAAGGTTCTTATCTTTGTTGATTTTGTATTTGGGACCAATCTTTTGATTTCCAAGCAAGGTTTATTCAATAACCGTTTGTGTTGTGAATATGCTAATTCAGGCACACCAGAAATTGTGAAAGAAGTAGAACAAATAGAAGTTTATTTTTATTTTACAAACGAAAGAAAAAGGTTGAAACGTTTTAAGTGTTACTTTTTTTTTCATGGTGTAAAATACTGGATCAAATCACCATGCCACTGGTTTTTTCTGCTTACAGAAAGTAAAAAGAGGAAAGTTTACCAAAAATAAAGAGGAGGGGGGGGGGGGGAGTATAGCTAATTAATTATAATATTCTCAACTTAATGATTATCCTTATGGGATAAAAGTTTTTGTACATGAAATGTCTTGTGCCTATATAGTTTGGAGCAGGGCAAGTGATGTGCAAATAGAATTACTCTTGCATTAAAGGAGTGTGCTTGACGCCTTGACCAAACTAAGAGATCATGGTGCAGTAGCTCATAGATATGTTAGCCTCCAAACTTGAAACCTTATAGTGGTTTTAGAGCCTTTTTTGAAAGAGATTTTGGGAGAAAAGCTTTTGTTTTTGGGTGGGATTTTGGGAGAAAAGGGAAGTTATGAACGTCGTTTTTTGAAGAAGCCAAAATTAAAAGGTTTTATTTATATGCATGATGGGATATCAACACTAGGCATATTATGAATATACCAGATCACAGAGTGTTGTTTTTAACTGTTTGCTTGACTTGACAGACAATATAGGAAGGATTGATAAGAAGCAAAAAGCAGTATGAAATCAGGATCTGGTAAAGGGAGAAAAGTGTGCATTATAGTGACCGGTGTTATAATCGCAATTGTATTGGTAATAGTGATTCTGGCTTTGACAGTGTTCAAAGCTAAGCATCCTGTTACCACAATGGACTCATTGAAGTTAGAGGACTTTGATGTGAGCTTGGATATAGCAAAACTAAGGGTAAATTTGAACGTGACCCTGGATGTGGATGTCTCAGTATATAACCCCAACAAGGTGGGGTTTAAGTACTCAAACAGCACTGCACATCTCATTTACAGACGGCAGCTGGTAGGTGAAGTCCCTCTCCCTGCTGGGGAGATATCTTCCGGCGAGACCAAGGAATTAAACCTCACCCTCACCCTTATGGCCGATCGTCTGCTCTCCAATTCCCAGCTTTACTCTGATATCACATCTGGTACATTGCCCCTCAACACTTTCGTCAGAATTTCTGGCAAAGTTGCCATCTTAGGCTTTATCAAAGTCCATGTGATTTCCTCCACATCCTGTGATTTTGTGGTTAATACTTCCACTAGAGCAGTTGGGAACCAAGTGTGCCAATACAAAACAAAACTTTGATTATTCATTTTCAGTTTAGGGATGAGCCTAGACTCTAGATTAGCAGAATATATAAGTTTTATTTTTTTAATTGATATGTTCATATTTTACTTGCTTCATTTGTAATTGCAATTTGTGTCCCACTCTCTCCTCCCCCTCTTAGCAGCTTCTGGGAATTTATTTGTTATTACTACGTCTCTATTTTTATTTATTAACCATAATGCTTATTTCTTTAATTAAACCTGCATTTCTTTCTACTGTGTTTTGGGCTTGACTGTAAGAAATAAATTAGTACTATACCCTATGCATGGAACGTATCGTGTTGCTTGCTGCGAATAGTTTTCAAAGTGATATTGATTATAATTCTCAATCCGAATTTGAGTAGTAATTAGCACTATTTTGATACCAAATTAAATAGTGACAAAACCGATAGAAATTTTTGAGTTTGGATCCCCACTAGTACTTGTGGGACAATTTATGAGAGAGAGTGAAACAAACAAAAAGATAATAGTATTTATTGCATTTATTATTATATTGTATGTATCATTCTCTCTCATAAATTGTCCCATAAGTACTTGTGAGGATCCAAACTCGAAATTTTTAACTTACAATTAAGCACCATCAGTAATTCAAGTTTAATGACTACTTAGTATGAAAATAAACTTAAATATGCCTATTTGCAAAAGGTGTAAATAAGACAAAATGGAGTAGCTTCATAAGCATTTTTGTCCATCAATGAAAAATATTCTTTCATAGTCCATTTCTGTCCATTTTTCCCTTCTCTCTTCTCTCTGCAGCTCTCCCTCAACATTAACCAAATCATTCCAACATCGATCTAACTGCAAAGACAGTAATGTATCAACCTCTAAGTTTTATTATCAACCAGTTTATTACAATTTATAGTTTCATCCCCTAAATATATTTATATTTATAGATTGTCCCCAGTTGAATGTTTTTCCATTTTTCTTCACAATGAAATACCCTAAATATATTTATATTTATAGATTCATCCCCTAAATATATTTATATTTATAGATTTTTCTTCGCTCAGTAATTTCAGATCCTCAGACTCTTCATACTTTATCTCTCGATTGTTTTAGTGTACAGAGTAGTAACAATGGCAGCACGTTGAAGTTAAATGACGTTTGGGAGAGTAACGATGACGACTCCGAGAAACTTGGTCGTGGAGATGACGGGAAGGTCGATGAGAGACGGGGAGAATACACGACGGTGGAGGATCTGAAATTACTGAGTGAAGAAAAATCTATGTTGATAATTTTAAGTCACAAGATTGATAATTTCCTCTTTTGAGAGAAGAAAGAACAATAATCATTCATTCATTCCATCCCGGGTTCAAATACTAGCTCAGTTTTATTTTGTTTGCTGTTTTAACAAAATAAATTTATCCCAAATTAACTTTGTTTTACATTTTTATTGAAGCATTTAACACTTTTTTCTATTCATGCCCTTATTTATTGTAAGAATTTTTAACATTCATTGAATGATTCATATTTACTTATGCGAAGAGATAAAAGATTAAAAGTAAATTATATAACATTTTTTATATAATTTAAACAATTAATCATTTTTCTTAAGAGATGTATTAAAACCTTAAACTGCATACAGCATGGGATGGAGGTAATACCATTTAGAGTGCAATATTAAAGTTTTTGTAATATCTCTCAAATTGTGATCTAGAGCGAAACATAAAAAAGACGGGATGTTTTTTCTGTAACCCCCCCCCCCCCCCCCACATTAAACCCCATACCCCCATATTTGATTTTAACCCAAAAATACCCCTTTCATTTTTACCAAAATCTGACCAGGCCCCACAAAATTGTAAGATTCTCGGAAATATCTAAAAAAAAGTATTTCCGGAAATATTATCAGTTCAAATTTCTGAAAATAAGGTATTTCCGGAATACAAGTTATGCTTCCGGAAATACCCACTGTTAGGTATTTCCGGAAATTCAAATCTTTAACCTTCCGAAAATACCTTTTTTTGACGTATTTCTGGAAAGTTTAATTTTTGTAAACTTCCGAAAATACCGTTGTTTAACGTATTTCCGGAAATACCCTTATTTTCGGTATTTCTGGAAATTGAATTTTTAGCTTTTTTACCAATATGGCTACGACAGATGGCAGAGGCCCATTTATGGATTTATCGGATGCGTTTACCACATCACAGGTTTTTCCTACTCGGGATATTGTTACCCGTTGAGCTAGAGATATCGGGAAAGCCAACGGGGTAATTGTCATTATTATTCGATCCGAGTCGAGTGAGAATGGTAAAGGGAAGAAAAATAAGATTGTTTTTTGTTGTGATAGGCATGGGAGATATAGTGGAGTAGATGTTGGGTGTTCTAGTAGACACAAGACCTCAAAAAGGTGTGATTGTCCATTTCGATTGAAAGCTAAACCACTCGATCCTCCTAGTCTTGATTGGAAGGTCAAAGTTATGTGTGAAATTCACAACCATGAGCCTCTTAAGACTATCCTTGGAGCAGCAATATTTGGTAAGTTCAACAAGGAGGAGCGGTTAGCAGTTGAGGAGCATATGTGGTTGGGAGTGAAAGCAACAAAAAGTTTAGAGTCAATAAAGAGGAAATTTACCAACAATTTGAGTAACATTTCACAACTGTATAGAACCCGCAATAGTCTCCGGAAGGGAAAGAGAGGAAGTAGGACTGAGATGTAGGAGCTTCTGACACTAATTCAGTCTCATCATTATATTTGTTAGACCAGACGACTTGAAGGAACTGATATTGTTGAGGAGATCATGTGGTCACACCCTAATAGTATCAAGTTATTGAGGATGTTTCCTAATGTCTTGATTATGGACTGCACCTTCAAGACCAACAAATATGCATTCCCTCTACTTGAGATTGTTGGTGTCACTTCTACTGAGTTGACATTTTTTGTTGCATTTGCTTACTTGTCTCACGAGAGATATGATGACTACACATGGTTTTGCAGAGCCTAAAAGATTTGATGGTATTAGATATCTCACTTCCTCAGATTATCCTCACGGACTGTGAGGAGGGATTGATGAATGCTATCAAGGTTGTGTTTCTCGAAGCAGTTAATTTGCTTTGTCGGGATCACATTAACAACAATGTGAATGCTAAAATTAAGAAGGCTGTCAAGGAAGATAAGGTGAAGTCAGTGATGAGTCTTTGGCATGCAATAGTTGACTCTGTATTTGAGGATGAATTTTATGAGAATTTGCATGATTTTGAACAATCATGTGCTGATATACCCCAGCTTATCAAATATGTGAACAAGTATTGACTGTATCCTCACAGGGAAAGATTTTGTGGACCGTGGACGGATAAAGTGAAACACTATGGAAACACCACGACTAATAGGTACGTTAATATTTTGCTTATGTGTTTAAAATTTAATCTTACGAATTTTTTTGTTGGTTTTGGGTTATAATATTTTGCTTATGTGTTTTACATATAGGGTTGAGTCAGCCCATTGGGCATTGAAGAGGTCACAGGTTTCAAGTGGAGGTGACTTATGCAGAAGTTGGGAATCCATGCATGGGATGATCAATGCACAAATTGATAAAATTGTCAGGTTCTTTTCAAAAGAGCATCAACCGTGTAGATGCCCGGCACAACACTCCATTCTACAAGAATCTACACGGTTTGGTGTCTCATGAGGCATTGAATCATATAGCTCATGAGTTTGAAGGCATGTTGGATGGAGTAGGGACCGATAAGACCCGTTGTGCTGGTTGTGTGATTAAAGTTACTCATGGATTACCTTGTTCTTGTGAGCTTGGGAATTTGCACCTACATGGCTGTCGAATCCCAATAGAGATGATTGACCCTCATTGGATGAGGCTGAGTATTGAGAGTATGGATGAGGAGCGGGTGAAACAAGCGTCACTTGAATGTGACATAAGCTATACAATAGAGGAGGTTTGGAGGCAATGGGCTGAGATGTCTCTTGAGGAGAGATGTGTCTGGAAGAGAGGTCTTGATGATTATGTCTTCAAAAGCACTACAACCATGGTTCCACCTAAGCACAAAGTCAAGACTAGGGGTGCACCAAAGAAGAAGAAGAAAGAGTATGATGTGAAGAGAGATCATTCTTATTGGGAGCACGTGGATGCGTCTTTGAGCTCAGTTAAGAAACCCACCCAGATTTCATCACAGAGACTTCTCCAGCGGTCCTCACAGCAAGTCTCCCAGTTACCATCACAGAGGTCAGCAGCTGAGCGAGCACAACATGACATCCATTTGGTAAGTCAGTTTCCTGAGCATATGCATAAGTACATTGATGACATTATCAATGTGATTGGGGATGGAAATTGTGGCTTCAGATGCATTTCTGCCTCATTTGATTACTCGGAGCATAGCTAGCAAATAGTTCGCAATGATTTGATTGAGGAGATGGACTCAAATTGGTTTCAATACTCAGAGGTGATGGGTAACAACATTCAGACAGTTAGGGAATCATTAGTTGCTCTCCCACAAGACTTTCAACCTCGTGAGAAGTGGATGTCGATGTCTGACATGGGACATGTTATAGCGACTAGATATCAGATATCCCTTGTTATGTTGTCACTTCATGATGGTGGGTCATGGACATTCTTCCCTTTGAGAGGAGCCTATGTTCCTAGTCAGAGCCGCTTGTTCTGTGTTGGGTTTGTCCATGAGAATCATTGGGTTCGGGTTATGTTGAACGCTACTAGTCCAGTACCTCCTATTCATCCTACTTGGGGTGCATATGCTTCAGCTGAAGCTAGATCGTGGTTATATCCGTAGCTTGGACGTGTACAATTATGGTGTTCTTTTATCCCAGATCATGTTGCACCGACCTTCCCAGCTGATGTTGATTACATTTTCATTAAATGATTATATTATATTATATTATATTCCACGAGTATGTATTATATTAAATTTTATTCCACGAATTTTTTACTTGACGGTCTAGATTTTGCCGACACTGTTTAACGGTCTAGATTTTGCCGACACTTTAAACGGTCTAGATTTTGCCGACCACTTTTCATCCAACGGTGAAAATTCACTTTAGGGTTTCAGATTTTCTCTATAAATAGACCCATTGGGTTTCACTTCTTTCATACACACAACAGAAAATGATGATGGCTATGGTAAACAAAGAGTCTTCCATCACTATCATTTTTACTAATCAGGGCCTCATTGATCATCAGAGCATCATCATCAACGAAGATGATGATGTCTGTTTCGAGGGACGAGACACGTTCCAGTGTAGGTTAAAACACAGCATAACATTCGCTGCCCTGAAAGAGAGACTACTGCGTAAGGTGGAACCGGAGGGCGACGAGCATGAAATAATTAGTATAATTTATCGGAAACCAGCGTGGGTTAATGGACGTGTGCACTGGTCTGCAATGGATGTCAACAACGACGATGACGTCCAAGCCATGATGACCATCCATGTTATCTTTAAATGGAAGGGTTATCTGCATTTATACGTCGAAACCAGAAGGACCATCGCTGAGATCCTTCGTCGTTTCACTCCACCATCTCAGTGGTTTCTATTATATTTTCGTTTTGTTTGTTGTTGTAATCTGTTATTTTAAATCAATGTAGAAGGCGTTTTGATTAATCAAATAAATTTTTCATTTTTTAATTTTGCACTCCGGAAACACCATATTATATGATAAATTCGGAAGACAATTTTAAGGGATATTTCCGGAAATACATCAAATTGGGATAAATTCGGAAGATGTTTTTTTGATTTTCCGAAAATATCGCATTTTACGGTATTTTCGGAATGTAAAATGTGTTCCGGAAATACCGTAAAATGCGATATTGCCGGAAAATAAAAAAATACTTCTGGATTTATCTAGATTTGAGGTATTTCTGAAAATTTTGTGAATTTAAGGGGTAGTTTCGTCCGTTTGGTCATTTAGGGGGGTATATGGTATAAGAGGGGGGGGGGTGTTTAAAAAAAAAACAGCCAAAAAGACGTGATCAAAAGTTGAAGCGTAGTGCGCAAGCAAAGAAATTATTTTATTTGACACCAACGAGTAATAATAATAATAATCCATTGCAAAACAAACTAACTCATAAATAATGTGTTGTGCTATGCTATACAACATTGCTGCTACATCTACGTATCTATGAGCTTGGTCAGATGCCTTATAAAAGTATATTTGCTAAGCTACAAATTAGATAAGTAGAAGGAACATAAAAATTAGCATAGCAGGAGAAACTGCAATTATGAATTTTGAAACTCAGAAATCAAGCTTCTTGCATAAGTCGAGTTGAATGATCCCAGCCTTAGTAGGAGGTTTGAGTTTGAGAGGTGCACCAGGGCAAGTATCAGCAACTGAGAATCGCATGAACGGGGAAGAAGGCGTTCTACAATCATCGTCATCACCGAATTGAGCCTCCTCAGCTTGCTTTGAAACAATAAGTTGCACAAGATTCTCGTGCATGGTTGCAAGAATATCTTCGTCAGAGACTTCTTGAGGAGGAGGATGATGATGATGAAAATTGAGTCGGCGAACAACAGTGTTCTTGAATTCATTGGTATACTTGCTGCTATGGGGTACACCACGAGGCATCTTATCATCAGGACCAGGAGCAAAGGGGTCGAAAACACCATCCTTGGGTGTTCTAGGGCTGCTCTCACAATCAATGCTCATCTGACTCAGTTGTTTCCTAACCACGGTGAGCGTCAGTTGGGATTGAATATCAGCTTCAGCCTTCTGATAAACATCAATGTCATTCATTCCTACTTCCTGTTTTTCAGATCCATTCAAAACTACTCAATACAACAAATCATAAATTGCAAATTTCTCCCACAGCTTCTCAATATTAGTTACACCCATTTTTCCTTATATCAGAGAACATAAGCAAAAATTGGTAAACAAAAATTGATGTATGATTTATATTTTGGATTAGCATCAATTTTTGTTGACCCATTTTTACTTATATATTGTGCAACAGAGGAATAATAAATTATAATAAATAAAACCCTAATGTACCTCCCCCACAACACAACTCGACACAACACAAATAACGATGAATGCTAAAAGACAAAAATTGAGATCTGATTCGATTCGATCGGAGCCAAAAGTTGAAGCGTATTAATTAATCAATTAATTGCATCATAAATATTTTAGCCTTTAGGTTTCGATTTGCGAAAAGAAAGGAATACGGGGGGTTCAAATCATCTCTATTTATTGGATAGTTCCAGTAGGAGAAAGAAAGATACAATAAATAAAATAATAATAAAAGGAGTGGAGTACCTGACTGGATGAATTTGAGAGCAAGTTGAACAAAAACAAATGGAAGCAACTGTCACTGTCGCCGCAAACTAGATTGATTCCAATGCTACGGCCGCTGTTGTCCTTCGCGAGAGTGAGTAACAACTAGCGCCAAAAACCCTTATCTCTTTTTATATGCTTTTCTCATCACACGTGTCCCCCTTCTATTCGTCGCTTTTCATTTTCACTCACCGCCAAAACATTTCAATATTCGCGGTTTTTTTCTTTCCTTTTAACGAAATATTGGGATATTATTATATCCATTCTTAAATATTACCAATATTTCAGATTTCTTGTGTTGAATTTAGAAGGAAATATTCTCGTTGCTAAATTTATATTCTAAATATTCTAAGGAAGTATCCATAATCCATTGCTATAAAGATGTTGGGGTCATCATGTGCACGTTGATTTACTCTTTGTCCCACAGACAGAGTATATGAAAAAAAAAACTAAGAATATAATCATTTTAAAGATAAGTAATATTTTTAATATTATAGCCAACAAAAATAATATCTACTTCATAAAACATCTCTAAGGATTAAACATATTTTCATATAACTTTAATTAAACTTGTTCTGAAAAATACACGAACCAACGAATTATACATTAAAGAGAATAAAGAAACCCACAAAGATTTCTATGGTTCGACATCTCTTGCCTTCATCTATGAAAACACCTCAAGTATAATTTGGGTATCTTAAATAAGATTACAACAATTTGTAGTTCAACTCAATATGTATCATTCTACAAACTCCCTTACTCTAGAATTACAATGAATGATAACACTCACATCTCACATAACAAGCTATCACTCACACCTTCTCTCTCTAGGACATAGTTGGGGATGCCTCATTTCTTCACACACACAACACACACACATATGATCACACAAGAATTAGGATGTTTCACCTCTTGACAAGTCTCTCTATATATTTACATGAGAAAACATGACTTCCATTCATGTATGTAACTTAACAGATATTAATTGTCTCATCTCTCCAAGTAGAACCTCTTTATAATAGTAGAGTTCTCTAAGATTATAGAAGCAATCATCCACCTCTTATATTGTATCTCTTAAATTTCCTAAATTTGCATTATTATTTGAAAATGATGATTGATTTCTCAACAAAACCCAATTTTTTAAAAGTTTAAAAAATGAACTATATTTATTACTCCTTTTTCTTATGAAGAAAAATTTAAGGGGGGGTGTCACTCGGTATAAAATAGGAAAAACTTTTAGATATAATAAACACTATGAAAGAAATAAACTATATTTTCTTCATCTCAAGTAGACAGGTGTGTATTTATTATATTGGCTTAATTACAGTTTTGGTCCCCCTATTTCCCCCAATTCACGATTTTGGTCCCTCAAGTTTTAATTTGACGATTTTGGTCCCCCTATTTTCCCAATTTGTAAAATCAAGGTCCCCCTCTTAATTGGTCAAAATTGAAAGTCAATTTTGACTGACTTATCCAACGTGGCAGTCCACGTAGACTGCCACGTAGGCGCACTGTTCACTGTCTCTCTCACAACCCTCTCCTCTCTCTCTCTCACTGTTCATCTCTCTCTCTCTCTCTCTCTCACATCCCTCTCCTCTCTCTCACAGCCCCCACCGTGAACCCCTCCTCCACCGTGAACACCTCCCCCCACCGTGACCCCCTCCCCCACCGTGAACCCCTCCCCCCACCGATCCTCCTCCCCCTCTCTGGTTCGCATCCCCCCTCTCTCGTCGTTCTCTCTCTCGTCGCTCTCCTTCCTCTCTCTGGTTCGATCCTCCTCTTTCTGGTTCGCAACCCCCTCTCTGGTTCGATCCTCCTCTCTCTGGTTCGCAACCCCTCCTCTCTCAAACGCCGTCGCAACCCCCTCCTCCTTCATACATCACCATTGCAGATCTGGGAAAGGGGGAGAATCGAAGGGGGAGAAACGAAAGAGGGGAGGGGTTCACGGCGGGGGAGAAACGAAGGGGGGGAGGAAAGAAGGGGGGAGAGATGCGAAGGGGAATGGGGAAACGAGGGGGAGAGATGCAAAGGGGGAGGGGGTCACGGTGGGGGAGGGGTTCACGGTGGGGGCTGTGAGAGAGAGGAGAGGGATGTGAGAGAGAGAGATGAATAGTGAGAGAGAGGAGAGGGCTGTGAGAGAGACAGTGAACAGTGCGCCTACGTGGCAGTCTACGTGGACTGCCACGTAGGATAAGTTAGTCAAAATTGACTTTCAATTTTGACCAATTAAGAGGGGGACCTTGATTTTACAAATTTGGAAAATAGGGGGACCAAAATCGTCAAATTAAAACTTGAGGGACCAAAATCGTGAATTGGAGAAAATAGCGGGACCAAAACTGTAATTAAGCCTATTATATTTTAATAGTGATTACGCTTTAGCATCAAAATAAACTCAATCACTTTTTTACTACCGTGTTATTGGTGCACAATTTCCACCGTGTGGTTCTCCCCTCCCAATAGAGAGAGAGAGAGAGAGAGAGAGAGAGAGAGAAGAGAGAAAATAGAGAGAGAGAGAGAGAGAGAAATGATAACCCAAAATAGGCAAAAGACATAGTACATTTCCCGCCCTAAGGGCACTTAATCCCTCTCCTTAGGTCAAAACTTTTCTTGTACAAACTATGTTACGACCCATGAGATTGAGGAGGAGCCCAACTATATGAAGAGGAAGAGTACCCAATACCACAAGGGTCCCATTTTTTGTACCCCCACCCTTAAACATCCACTACAAGAATATCGCGTATTACCGGCGGATATTTCCGCCGGTAAGTTTTCGGCGGATATTTTGCATTTCCGGTGGATTTTTTCCGTCGGTAACTTTCCGGCGGAAAAAATGGTATTTCCGGCGATTTTTTTGAATTTCCGACGGATTTTTGAAAAAAAAATTTCTTTTTTAAAAATCCACCGGAAATTCAAAAAAATCCGCCGGAAATTTTTCGGCAGATTTTTCTGAATTTCCGACGGATTTTCCAAAAAAAATATTCCAAAAATCCGCTGGAAATTCAAAAAATCCCCCGGAAATGTAGCCGAAAATTTTTCGTCGGATATTTAACATTTCCGGCGGATTTTGTGTAAACATAATATTAAAAAATTTCAAAAAATCCGCCGGAAATGTTAAAAATCCGTCGGAATATTTTGAAATTCCTATAAATAAAACTTTCTCCTACACTCTTCTCATTCTCTCATTTCACTCTTTATTTCCTTCTCACTTTCTCCTACACTCTTCTACATTTCTTTTCTTCTTCCTTCTCATTCATTCTCACTTATTCATTCTTATTTCTTCTTTCTCATATACTCTTGAAACTTAATTAAATTTATCTACATATCTCTTTTCTATATTTCCCATTTCTTCTTCCTTCTCACTTCTTCTTATTTCTTCATTCACATACTCTTATTTATTCTTATTCCTTATCACTTATTCGTTCTTATTCTCTCCTACTTTATTTTTCCATACACTCTTTCATATATTCTTATTTTTTTGACACAACTCTCTTTCATTCTAATTTCTCTATTACTTTTGATTCTATTTTATATAATTTTTTCTCACATTCCGCTTCATTTTTTATTACTTCTTATTTAATTAAAATACAAAAATTCGAAAAAAATGTAAAAAAAAAAAATTTAAAAATTAATTTTTTTTTTAAAATCCGCCGGTAATTCCCAAAATCCGCCGGTAAATTTCCAGCGACATTTCCGGCGGAATTTTTGAATTACCGGCGGATTTTTTAAAAAAAAAAATTGGATTCTCCGGCTGATTTTTTGAATTTCCGGCTGATTTTTTTTAAAAAAAAAATATTTTTTTATAAATCCGCCGGAAATTCCAAAAAACCGCCGGTAAATTTCCGGCGACATTTCCGGCGGATTTTTCGGCGCCACAAAATCCGCTGGAAATTTCCGGCGGATAATCCGCCGGAAAGCGTTTGCCACGAACTTTCTACCGGCGCCAAAAATCCACTGGAAAGTCCAAAAAATCTGTCGGAAAGTCCAAAAAATCCGCCGGAAAGTCCACATTTTCGGCGGATTTTTGGTTTTTCCGGCAGATTTTGTCCGCCAAAAAGTCCAATTTTTCTTGTAGTGATCATACCCCCACAACCCCTGTAAAAAACCAAAAATACCCTCCAAAGTTAACAAAAACATAAATCCGTTTTTCATTCTTCATTTACTTTCATTTTGGCAAAGAGTAAGTTCGAAAAGTTTTCCCTCACGAAAGTACCTAAATCCGTTGCCAAGGAAGTATGTAAATCCGCAGGCCATTTTTTTAATAACGGATTTACATAATTTCGTATAAACCCACCATTATTAGAAACGAAAGTATGTAAATCCGCAGTTGTTATTTTAATTGGCTAAACGGATTTACGTAAAATCGCAATTGACATTTTTAAACAAGATTGGTAACAGATTTAAGGTAAATCCGTAGTGTATTGTTTTCTAAAAAATAACTAACGGATTTAGGTTACTTTCGTAGTTTATTTTTATGAAAAAAATTGGTAACGGATATACCATAAATCCGTAGTGAATTACTTTTTTTAAATTTTCTTTTATTTTTTATTTACAGTGATGCTTAGCAGAGGTAGAGACAACAGAATTATAGACTCGATGAGGGATTTCGTGATGCGGGGTAGATCGTCACAGGCTGGTGGTATGGGTGAACCGGAAGAAACTCCGATTAGTACACGCACACGGATCAGGATAGTCGGTCATGCTTCTCGCCAAGATAGACGTACCCGGGAGCGAGATAGACAGCGGGCTTCTCAGCATGACATGGAGGAGGAGAAGGAGGCTGCTGGTCAGGACTACTATCATCATGACTACCAGCCGCCGTATCATCAGGACTACCCTCCTCATGATGAGGAGGAGCAGCAGCAGTCTGGTCAGGCGGACCAGCAGTATCTTGGACCTATGGATGGTTCACTTCTTATCGGACTTGTTGCTCATGTAGCATCTAATATTTTCAGAGGACAAGTAAAAACTATACAAATAGTTGAATATATTTAGGCTTGTTATATAAGTTTAGTATAATAATTGTTTATTTTTTAATTTATTCAGTTGTTGGAAAAATTGAAAATAGCTGCACATGGCAACAAAATCCATAAACTGTTGTTCCTCTATGCTTGGCTTGTGGCTTCTATCCTATCGTTGAGAGGTCAGGTTTAGCGCCCCTCGTCCATTCAGCTCTCACCACTGTGGATCATGAGCTTATTTCTGCATTTGTCGAGAGATGACACCTAGAGACATCATCATTTCACCTACCATTTGGTGAAATGACGATCACTTTGGATAATGTGTCATGTCTGCTTCATCTACCTTTGACAGGTAGGTTATACAAATCCCCCCCAGTTCTGTTACTATTGACGATGCCATTCAGCTGGCTGTGGATATGTTGGGGTTTACTTTTGTTGAGACTATTGAGGAGACTATCGCCAGCAGGGGCAATATTTCTGCTTTGAGTGGCTAGTGGCGGTCTGCAGACGTCACATTACTCAGCACCAGCATATTCTTGCTGTCAGGGCATTCATATTACTTTTACTAGGGATATCTAAATTTACAAGCCAGACCGGAACTAGAGTTGAGGCTAAGTGGTTGCATGTATTGGAGGACGTCAACACACTTGGTCAATGGGCGTGGGGTGCAGCTTGTTTGGCATATATGTATGAGAAGCTGAACTATGCATGTTTAAAGGATAGCTGTCAGTTAGGGGGTTATGCGACGCTGATCATGGTACGATTGTTTATTTGTTCATTTAACGAGTTTGTTTTTTTAGTATTTTATATTTTATTTGTTCATTTCAGACATGGATATTTGAGTACTTCCCCAACATGTGTGTGCGGGGTACCACTGAGGAGTAGGAGGGACCACGTTGTGGATTTTGGAAGAGGAGGAAGACTGATGTTGTGAAGCTGGAGGAGTATTGTAGGAGGCTGGATGCATGGACCCCTACTGATGTCATCTAGAGACCTTTTGAGAACCATAGACATCTGAGGCCGGAGGACCAGTTCTCATTATACAGGGGCTTTCTTACCTGGGAGGACATCATTGTTCCCTACATGTCGGATGGGTCCAGACCATCCCTCGTCCTCCGCTTGAGGGTCGTCCCTCTTATACAGATGTGGTGATGCGAGTTACCAGATGGGCCGAAAGCGTGCAAAAAGTTCTTAGCACGACTACTGCAGCCAGAGAGATCGGTGAGCTTCATCCACCTTACTTGCCCTGGTACTTTAGGGTTTCAGTTCCCCGGCTTCTTCCAGCACCAACACCCGCACCAACACCAGGAGTTATAAGACCTGAGGAGAGACTGATGCATATTAGTCAGCGGTTACGCAGTTTGCTACAGTCCCGAGACATTCCTTGACGCTCTCCAGCGTCTGCCACACTCTGGGGGTTGATTGACTATGCAGGGGGAGGCGACCCCGATCCTGGCTCCGATTCTTGAGTTTTTTTTTGTATTATTGTTCCATTTGAACTATTGTGGATTTATCTATTTGCATGTAGTATTATTCTGTTAGTATTATACTCGTTAAATTAAAATTTTATTTTCATTGATGCAAAAGCAGATTACAGTGTTACAACAACACAAGCAAACATAAAAACTAAAACATGATAGAACATAAAAACTCAAACATAACAGCAACAAATACAGTTCTTAAAATCCTGGTCCTCCAGCATAACAACGGCGTATAATCTCATTGACGCTCCGTTGAGTCTCCACGTACAGCTCCAACGGAGTACGAGTCTGAAACATGTCATGTATGTTCATTATGCTTCGTACATGGACGACCAGTAAATGCAGCCATCATCTCCAAAAGTGGGTTTGCGATAAGTGATTTTAGTAACCTCTCGTTCATCACCCCTCACTTGAACCTTAAGCTCTATTTTATCTTTCAAACCTTCGAAGGTGATGTTGTCATGGAGCCTGCATAAGGCAGGTTTTGGACATGAGAAGAAGACACCATCTTCTCTTGTGGTGATTTGGCCACCATGATGAATAGCGGTTAGTGTGCTGTCTCTTGAGTACTGAGTGGATTCAGTGTTCATTTTGGTGTGGGGGTGTGAAAGAAGAAAAACAGAGTGAAATGTTGGTGTGAAAAAAATGAGGGTGAGTGTGGGTATTTATAGCAACCATCAATGATTATGTGTCGTTGATATTGTCGAGGCGATCTACACCATTAAAAATCTATCTGTTGGGGCACATTAACCAAGACGAACGAATGTGAGTCGTTGATCAAAAGTGTCGGTGGAGTCCTGACCGTTTATTTTTTAAAAATTTTGTAACAACGGATTTATCTATTTGTTAGATAAATCCGTTTTGAAAAAGAGCAAAACGGATTTATCTAATAATTAGATACATCCGTTGTCAAAGATTAACATAACAGATTTATCTACTTATTAGATAAATCCGTTTTGGTTTTTTTCGAAACGGATTTATCTAATAAATAGATAAATCTGTTACAGTAAATTAACAAAACAGATTTAAGTTTGTCTGATGTAAATCCGTCGTTTTAAATTTACTTAACGGATTTATGTTTTTTTTAATTTAGATCCGTTAATTTTTTAAAAACGGATTTATCTGATTAAAGATAAATTCGTTTTGGTTTTTTCCCCAAAACGGATTTACCATTCGGGTAGGTAAATTCGTTGGTTAAAAATTATCAGGGGCAATCTGTGAATAAAAAATAACGTGGGTGTATGATGATTAAGGGTGGGGTATAAAAATGGAACCCATACCACAATTGAGGGTCAAACGTAATAGAACTAAGCCCAAGTGGACTAGAAGACTATGAGTTGTCTATTTAGAGGCCCAAAGTGTTTTAAGAACATTCTAGAACTATGTTCCCATCTTTTATTTTTTGTCTTTATGGAATGACTCAACTATCATTGGATGTTGAGGATAAGAATCACGGTTGTCCTATAGCTGCTATATAATTACTAATGAATCAAGGGAATAGTCATGAGAATAGTATTGTTCTCTGTTGTTTGCATAACGTGTTTGTCTTGATATTTTGTACTCTGAATTGTGATTTTTACCTTGTTCTTTCCCCTACCTCATCGAATAAACCCTAAATCCCTCTTTCCCAAAAGACCCACATAACAAACTACATGGCATATTTGGGGCCCTTTGTGTCGTTTTGAATAAAACATTGGTTTCTACCCCCTTTCCATCCGATATAGCACGGAGGAAAAATGTCCTATCCAATGAGAAAATTCCATTTGGAGAGAAAAATATCGAATACAGTAATATTATTTGTGAAATAATAATATTATGAAGTTATATTCGCCCCCTAAGTTATAGATATTTCCTTTAAGTAAGGGAAGGTGTATGTAATCTAGGGAACTCTATCTTTTATAAAATAGGAGCAACATATATGTTATTTTACCAGAACCGAAAGGTGAGTGTAAATTTCCCTAATATTATATTCATCAAGTCTATCTCAAGATCCACTACCTCAACTTAATCTTTCTCGTTAATGAAGAGGATACACTACCTCAACTTAATTTTTCTCATTAATGGAGAGGATCCACTACCTAGCGTGGAATGCATTTAAGTGAGAGTCACATCATTAACTTTCTTCCTCTTGTATCAAAGACTGGAAAGTCTTTCTTTCCCCTTCTTTGTTTCCTTTGTCTTTCAGTTAAACCAAACAGTGTAAAGACAAGTGACTAAAAGTATAATTTAGTCAAAAGTTTAACCAGAATATCTTTTATCGTTAATTAAAGACACTCTGAGTGTGTCATCAGACTAATCTGTGGCAGAAATACATCAAAATCCATCCCGAACCAAAAACAACATAAATAAATGGGACAGAAATGCGCAGGCGCAATCCATGTACAGAACCAAGTAGTATTGTATTACTCCGAACAAACAAAATTTATCCCCCAACCAAGAAAAATAATGAACAAAATTCATATTTTCCAATCACTTGGGCAGTTGCTTACTTTCTTTTACCTCCCTTTTCGGTTTATATCAGAATTTTGATAGAAAAGCCTTTTTGCTAAAGCCTCAAAACGTCTACTTGGCTTTTCTTTTGTTTCCTTTTCTGCCCGACTTTTTACCCTTTGGCGACTTGCTCTTCATATAAGAAATTTTGTTGGCTTTATTCTGTCTCTCCTTTCGAATTTGATCCATATCTTTGATTTCTGAACGCACATGAGCATTGGGCATTGAATGCTGCTTCTTGCCGCCTCTAAAATTCCTACCACCTCCTTGGTAAGATCCTGCATCACATGAAATTCAGGTTCAGCGTTAATTCCTGGAAAGTGGAGAACTATGACAGAAAATGTAGCATTTTTAAAATACTGAGATTAGGGAGTTTGTTGTAAACAGAAACAGAACTAGAATCAAGTAAAGAAGATCACTGAGTACTGTAGTTAAAAGATCATGCAATACTAATGCGACAAAAAGGTATCCAAATTTCAGATGTTATTTAGGGAAACATAAGAGAATCTATGCAGTTTCCTATAATGCTTTTTATTGGACAATGAGTTCTAGTTGGGAGTCAACAGGTATACATGCAAAAATTAAAGGAAGTATCAAATATAGTACCTCTAAAACTTGTTGATTCCTGAGCATCACCATCAGTACTTGTCCCTTTAAGAGATATCCTAGTGTGTGAGCGTTCCTTCCACTTCTTATATATACCAGTCTTGGTGGCCTTCGTTTTTGCACCACTCTCTGTCTTTATCTGTGCTCAAGTAGAAATGGAAATGATATGATCTAAATCTTACAGGTAGGTTAATAAAAGAATTTCATCTTGCACGGTAAGCCATATTTTAAAACTCGACTCGGACTGTACGATCAGGTCAGACTATGACAGGTCCAAGCACCTTATTCAAATGGCTGTGATACTAACTCGGTGTAGACCATCAAACTCGGCCGATTTTTTGCAAAACCTGATGAACCAGTGGCCACACTAACAGTGACTCTAATGGCTCTGCAGCACCATAAAGATGATGCAGAGAATCCATATACAAAAATAGCTAGGAGATGGAGATAAAGGACTATGGCGATAGCAAACCCTCATTTTCCGAAGATAGAGACAATGACAAAGAAGAAAACAGGTAAGAGAAAGTTTATCAAGATGCACAGAAAACGTAGATGTGCAAAAAGTTGGAGATTTGCAGAAAACGTAAATTAATGAATGTTTTCAGCATTTTAAAAAAAAATTGAATACAAAAAGCAAAACAGATGAGTGAGTGGATGTGATAGACATGATTTTATGTGGCAGTAAGCAAATTGGAATCAAAGAAAAGATGTGGGATGTATGTTAGGCACAGGCTAGTGGGTTAGGGGACACATTGCACGACCTGTTGTACCTTCACCGAGCCGGTCTCGGTCACACGTCTGAGTTATAAAACACCGATAGCAAGTACCAACAAAAAAAATGGAGCCTTATGAATACTATACCTTTCCATTTGCAGCAACACGGTCACCGTTGTTTAACTTGATGTATTTTTTACCCCTCTGGCATCAAAAAGTTTATGAGAAAAATGGAAAAATATTGCAAAATTTAAAAAAAAAAACTGTTTTCTTTACAATGCAATTTGTTCAACTGTTTGTCGTTACCTTGTCCCAGTGATACACCGATCTCTGTTTCTTCATGCCAGCACCATCATCTGCAACTAGATCTAGGACAGCTGCTTCCAATCTGAAAATATTACATATCATTAGGACCAAAACCAAACAAACAAAAGCTAAAAAAAAACATAGAAAGAAAAGGTAGGAGGGTGTACGTAAAACTGAATCATCCAGGTTGAATTCACACTATAATATACAAGCAAACACCTTACACACAATCAGCCAAAAGTTTGACTGTTCCAGCATTTTTGTTTCTCTGCATTAACAAATTAGAGTATGGGCAACAGGGGGGATTCTGATTCTCCCGATGATCTCCCTGCCACCCCACTCCCCCACCCCAGACTAAAAGTAGCAGATAACAAGGACTGAGTAATTAATCCAGTATTTACCTATTTGAAGAAAAGCCTTCATTAGCTTTTACCGAAAGGCCTGCCTCCATGTGCTGAGAATGATGGAAAGATCCAAGTTAAACGCATAGTTGACGTTTTAGTTTTAAAAGCATAACAATCACATGACATAGTATATGTCTGTGAATCCAGATAAATGTGAAGAACAGTAATACAGATGGTGACTTACCTGATTTTTAGGTATGGAACTTATATAGTAATCCTCATCCTTGAAGGTTTGTGGCTTTCTCTTAGAACCACGTTTTGCTGAAACCAAAAGAAATTAGTGGTTACTTTTTCCTTCCAATTCTAGTCTTCTTTACTCAAATCTTAATAGCACGCACAAAAAAAAAACTTAAAATTTTATATTTTATATTTTAACCTACAAATACAAAATTCTCACAATGCCCAAATCTTAACTGCTATGAAATAGCGGTAATGGGGTTGAGGAGCTAGATAGGCACTTGATAAAATAGGAAAAGAAAAAAGAAAACCAGAGGAGGCTGTTAAGTAAACAGGAACGAGTAGCTGCTATTGGTCTATCCTATAACTTAAATGAAGGCCAAATGTGATAAACAAAGATAATTCAACCCACAGCCTTATAGATAGATAGGCAGCACTGACATTCATGCCCAAAAAAAAACTGCTCATATAACATTCCTGGAATAATAAGCATCACAGTCCTCTTCACTATAGGTACCAAATTTTACAAAGGCCAAGGCCCTAATCATTTGAAAGATGAAGAGCTGCGATCCCAATTTTCTTTGGGCAGAAGAAGAAATTTATCAAGATAAAGAAAAGAAAATCAGTGTTATCAGTATCACACGATTCATTAAACTCGTATCTCAATTCGAAACATTTTATCCCTTCCCTTAATGTTTCCCTTTCACTAAAACCTATATGACAAGTTTTCTCAAAGTTGATGTTCAGCAAAATCACCTTAACCAAATTTTTATACCTTAGGTTAGCATAATAAACAATTTACAATCAAATCGAATAAAAAGGCACCAAAATGAGGACAATCCACTTTACAGACCAAACTAATACAACAATCATACTTAAAGAAAGTCTAGTGATAATATAAATGGGGTCCAAAACCTTTTCTCCCTTTCTCCATCGAAGAAGTAATTTGCGATTCATCTTCCTCCTGCAAGGTGCAAACAAATATATATCCTCAGGAAATGAATACATGGAAAAGAAAATTCTGAAATAAAACTAATTGGATAGATTTCAATCAATGGGCTAACAAAAAATCGTAGACGACTTGTCCAAATCTGAGTTACTGTTGTAGCTACATACCTTTTCCGTATTGCTCTTAGAATGTTGTTGTTCATGAACCAAATTTATAATATTTTCATGAATGGCTCTTTTCCTTTTCATCACATCAACCCATTTGCCAGAAGGACCCTGCAATCATTGAGCATGCATCATTTTTAATGTAAAGGTAATGTCGGTATGCACATCAACGGAGATATTTCAATAGGTTTAGGCAGCAGCAGTGTAAGATAGGAAATTTGACATAAAAGCAGCGTTGATGTAATAACATCATAACATCTAATGCCTCGCACATAATAAGATGCCCGTGCAATAAACAAAATGAAATATGATTGTGATATCCAAATGATAAAAGTATCTCTGATAAATGCTTTTGTGAAATCAAGATTCCCGAGAATGTACCTATTGTAGGATGTAGAAACATCAAACACACGCATCTATATCCAACTCGTGTCAGATAAATTAGTTGAAACCGCCAAAAATCAACGACGCAAAATCATTTGTAAACAATCCATTGTGGGTTGCTATGCTGTTGGCAACCACAATGGGTTTCATTCACACAAAAAATGGAGCAGGGGACAATGCAAATCTGAGTGTGTGTCTGTGTGTGTGTGTGTGTGTGTGTGTGTGTGTGAGAGAGAGAGAGAGAGAGAGAGAGAGAGAGAGTAAACGAAGGGATGGCAGGGTCAAGGGTAAATTCTATCTACATTTCTGCCAACTTGGAATTATACACCTTCAAATGAAGAGCTGGCAAACAAACTAAATATGACATAATGTAGAAGTTAAATTGTCAACCAAATCCTAGAGCCATATTCTTGTGCTCAACAGGACTAAATATCAACAGAAGTTACATCTTCCCTACAGACTAGTCTTACAGGAGAGTTGATTCCAAGACAAACAACATTCCTGATCAGTACTTTTTATAATTTTGCAAAAAAAGAACAGTGTGGGCTTAAGTGTAAAGAGAAACAATGCAAGAAGTGATATACATATGATTTTACAACTATGATTTCATAAACAATCCAAAATCTGTTGCCCAGCGAAGCAAATTTTGATTTATTAGCAATCACGAAATAAACTAGAATCCAAAAGATTCATGGAAAGAGGATGAAAGACACGGAAAAACCACATCATCAACAATCACTATCCAACTTTCATGTAGACATGACCAATATATTAAAATGGAAAAAAGAATTGAGTTGCATAAGAGAATCATGGAATTAGATCACTTGAAGGAGGAACTAGAAAATTTCATTCTAATATCAAATCAAGAAACAAATTATTGTATTAGACCTTAATTGAACAAAATACGGATAATGGATAGTGAATTGGAAATAGAAACAAACCACTGAATGCTTTGATTTGGCTGCTTCCCCTTCCGTTTCCAAAACGGTCTGCTTTGGCCTGATATCAAATTATTAAAGCTATGCTAGAATAAAGTCTTCTAAAGAAGGTAAGTAGAAAGGACTCCAGTACATGGATATAATCTATCACTCACCTAAACTTTTTCAAATGCTCAGAAAATGCAAGTGCCATCAACTCCCCTGTTTCCAACACATTGTTGAAAATCGGATGCAGACCTTCACGGGGTAGATCCTTTACTCTTCTAATGGACTCCTTTGAGGGTAAAGGTTTTGTTTTTGAATATAAACGAAATGCATTTGTACAGGTTTTCTGCAATGATTGTAGTTCCGCAGAAGTATCAATAATTTCCCTAACTCTATCAGAAACAAGGTCAATGACTTTTTGGGGGAAACGACCATAAATGGTTTCTCCATTTGCCATTGCCTGGTCAATTCTTGACCTTACTCCGTCTATATCCTGCAAGACCTCTTCTTCAGTGGGAGCAGCTCTGACTGGTTTAGAGAGAAACAAATGAAGGTCCAAGAGGTAAGCCATATCCTCCGTCGTCAAGAAAGAATAGGCGGTACCAGTCCGACCAGCCCTTGCAGCCCTACCAACTCGATGAACAAATATTTTAGGCTTGGGAGGAAAGTCCCAATTGATAACATTATCAAGCAATGGAATGTCAATGCCTCGAGCGGCAATGTCAGTGACAATCAACAACATTGTCCTTCTTGCTCTAAACCTAGATACATGGATCTTGCGAGCATCTGCATCCATGTCACCATAGCACACAGACGGCTCGATACCCTCTTCTCGAAACAAGGAATTGAGAAACTCGACATGATGCTTTGTTGAAACAAAAATTAATGTCTGCTCATCAGAACCAATGTGCTCCCTGATCAAATAGAGCAATGCGGCACACTTCTCTTCCTGCCTCAAAGTGAAAAAGGAAAGCTTCAAGTCAGGGCTAATTCTAGTTTCCAAATCAAGGCGGACGAGGCGAGGGTCTCGCAGACCGGCCTTGGCAAATTCTGCAAGTGCACTGGGTAAAGTAGCACTGAAAAGCAATGTCTGACGATTCTCACTAAGCTGGGCAAGAATTTTGTGGAGCTGCTCAGCAAAACCCATGCCGAATAAACAATCAGCTTCGTCAAAAACAACATACTCAACCGTACGCAAGGACATGTCATCAACCTCAGACAAATGGTGCATGAGCCTACCCGGAGTGGCAATTATAATGTCAGGACTCTGTGCTAATTCCTCAAACTGAGTTTCCATACTATCACCACCAACAAGACAACTAATACGAAGGTCTGGCATACAACAAACAAAAATCAGAATAGCATAGCATAACATTGAATAAAACTAGTTGAAACTTGAAAGAGAAGCTACTTCAAACGAACCTGTGAAGCGGCCTAGCTCTTTGGTGAACTTGAGAGTCTGAAGTGCCAAGTCCCTTGTTGGGGATAAAATGAGGGCTCTAACACCACCCTGAGGAAGATGCTGGTTGAGGCGGTGGAGCATGGGGACAAGAAACGCAGCCGTTTTGCCAGAGCCGGTACGAGCCATCGCAACGACGTCGGCGCCAGAAAGGATGGTTGGCATGGTCTTCCTCTGAATTGGAGTGGGCACTTTATACCCTTTGCGCTTGATTCCCCTGAATACATTAGGATTAAGACCCAGTGATTCAAAACCACCAGATTTTGCATTCTTATTCTTCTTCTTCTGCTTCCAATTTAACACACCACCTCCCATCTTCTCTTCTCGTCTCTTTCGCAAACAAAATCTGTTTGTTAATGAAATAACCAGACGGTGTGTGAGGCGGCAAAACTAACTAAAAGAACAAAAAGAATAGTAAGAGAAAGTTGTAGTGTCAAGATATGCACGTGACTCAAACCTTTAAGAATCACGCGGCGAAGAAAACAGCACCGGCGTCGACGATTGAGGGCAGAGAACGACGGAACCGAGAAGAAGAGTCTAGAATTCCTCCGCTCTCCGTTGTGACCTAACCAGTAGAACTCTTACGAGTGGACTGCGTATGGGCCACTTCTATTCGCCCAGCCCATACTTATTGGGCCCCCGCGTCTAACTCCTACCCTATTCATCAAATCAAATATATAGTAACCCTGGACAAGATAGTATTTTGATTTTTTGATTTGATGAATAAGATTTATATTTTGAGCACCGATGATATTTAGTACGAAAGATTCATGTACGAAATGTCATATAAAGAAAAGAAGTGTGATTCTGCATTTTTAAACCCAAACACGGATGGGTCCTTGGATGATACTGCACTTTCTGACCTTTCGTAAAACAATGTATTCGCACCATGAATTGGAATCACTATTCTTATATTTTACATCATTATACATTAAAAGACAAAAAAAGAATGTTATCTGTTTCAAATCATTTATGCGAATGAAGATATTAGGTGTCATATTATCTAACTTCACAAAATTTCAAAATCATAACATAGAAAAATTAAGATATAAATGTTAAAATCATATAATATTAATATATCCAACCAAATAAAATAAATTACATTCATATTTATAAATGTCCTCTATACATAATAAACTCTAAATATGGGAATTGGATTGAATGCCGTCGGAATGCTTGTGCAGTCAAGCAGTCGGCTGCTTCGAAGCCGTCCGATTAAGATCGGACGGTTTAGATTTGAATAGCAGTTTTTCTTTTTATTTAATAAAAAAATTCGATTTTGAAATCTGTATCGCCAGTTACCTGACTGCTTGACTACACAAGCAGTCCGACCGCATAGAAACCGAATCCCTAAATATGGAGTTAGTTGTGGAGCAATAGTATCCAAGTCTCCAACTAACACAATGTGATGTAGAGCAAAGGGTAAAAATCAAAGGAAGAATATTGAGTGAGAAGGAGGGGAAAGTTTAGCAATGTGATCCATGATGCTTAACTTCAACAAGTCGATGATTTGAAGACAAATAATTGGTCTCAATATACTTTCTTCTTTTGGTTATTTTACTTATTTGTACGTTTATTTAGAAAGAAAAAGAAGTATCCTTGATCTCGTGGCATTATCACAAAATCATGGTCATATCATTACTAATTAATTCACATATCTCTACCTTTGCTACCTCATACCTAGTTAGGCATTTTGGTATCTCCCAAATGTAGTAACTAAACATCATATTTCAAAAGTTTCTCTCTCTGCCTCAATATATATTTAAAAAAGCATTTCTTTCATCATAATATTGCACGCTGAGGTACAATGACTAGGTTGAGGTGGGTGTGGGTTTGGGTTTGAGTTTGAGTTCGAGTTCAATCTAAATTTGGAGTGCATTTTCACTTTTACTTGATAAAATTAGAGTTTGTTTTTGTGGTAGGAAATTGAAAAAAGCCGAGGGACAAAGGAGGAGTCCAAGAATTTCAGCATTAGAGGCTTCTTGCATTAATGTTCAGAGCCCCGCACCTCGTAATAGGGGCAAAAAGAAGACAAAATCGAAGCCACTTCAGCAACTCGCGACTTCATCAAATCAGGTGTTTGTTTGTTTGTCCCTGTGATTATCCTTTTTGTTTCTTTTTCCTTTTTTTAATAAGATTTTCGTGACTCTTTGTTGCCTAGCTTAGAAAAAAAATTGATAAGCCATCTAAACAATACGCAGGGTGTGAAACATGAAGATATTCAAAAGAAAAATGCCAGTGGTATGCGAGTTCTCTATATATGTTTGTATAATAAAATGGCTTAACTTAACTTGGACTTATTCAAATTATAAATTTTTAGTATAATGTTATCACAGTCATAACTTACCGCACGTGTGTGTTTGTGTAAACAGATCAACCATCAAAACCGCCATCAACTTCTTTGCCCAAGAAGCGAATACTTGAACTTCTCCTTGATACTTTACAAAGGTGTTTGAATTGATTACTTTTATATAATTGTTGTATCATAACATAACTTGAAAACCTTAATTGTGTCAAGTGGTTAATATGTAATGATATTAATATAGGAGGGACACCTATGAAATATTTGCAGAACCAGTTGATCCAAATGAGGTGTGTAGTCCTAATAATTTCTCATACAATCTTGTGGATATTACATGTAATGTAATTCCTCTTTTAATTCACTCTTGTCCAAGGTTGAGGATTATTATGCAATCATTAAAGAGCCTATGGATTTTGGAACCATGAGGGCCAAACTACACGAGGGGATGTATAAGACTCTAGAACAATTTGAGGTTTGGTTTTTTAATGATCATGTCACTGTCTCCTTCTTTAATCAGAAGCAAATGCATGAGTTGTTATAATGTTTTTCACCATTATGCAGCATGATGCTTTTTTAATATTCAACAATGCGATGGATTTTAATTCTTCGGGTACCATATATTTCAGACAGGTACTTAATTCTTTTCTTTTTCGGTCATCTCCAACAATATATAAGTTTGCCTTGATGAAATAATTTTTCGGTTTTGTAGGCTCGTGTTATAAATGAACTGGCGAAGAAAGTTTTTGATGTGTTAAGAAACAATCCTGACAAATTTGTAATGGAGTTCCCAGAAACGAGACAACAAGTGGGTCGAAGAAATCAACGAGATTTTAAAGAACCAACAACACACACTAAATTAACAACTAATGTACCTTCAAAAAATGTGTCTTCTTCTTCCCAAACTACATCAAGCCAGAAAACCTTAAGAACAAATCATGTATCTTCTAACACTGCGAAGCGTGTTAGTGCTAAAGATGTCGAGGTTCCTACAGGTAAGAGCGAATCTCAATGGTACATCATATTTAATTTTGGTGTTGAATATTCTAATACTCCCTCTGGTCCTATATATAAGAAAAAAATACAGTTTTTGTTTCATTGAATAACTAATGTAACGAAACTAAATATATTAACAGTTTTAGTTTCATTTAATAACTGATGTGTCTAGTCATAATTTAAAAGATGTAAACTGTGATGATTGACAAAATTTTTTCTTTGATCACTATCAGGTGCCAAAGATAGTAGCAGATGGAAGTCTTTTGAAGTTGATAGGCGCAGTACTTACAAACCTTTGTCCCATGATAAGAATGAGTCAATATATTCAACAGTATATGATAAGTTAAAACTACTTGAGCATGTGAGTTTTTCTTTGCTCCCAATATCTTGTCTTGTTTTAAAATAAATAAATTTGTATATATATGTATAATAAATTCTTGTTTGTTTGGAATGATCATATTCATTGTATAGGTCAATCAACAAGATATTGGCTACAAAAATAGCTTGATGTCGTTTGTTAAAGACTTAGGACCCATTGCACAAAAAATAGCAAAAAGGAAATTACTTGGAAGTGAAATCCACACTGCATCATCTGCTTCTGTTCCTCAAAGACCAACAAATACTTGTACCATGATGTCTCAGTTTCCTTATGACCCTCCTAATATTATAATGAAAATTCATGCGGGAGATATTGCAGAGAATGTTGAAGGGACTAACTCATATGGAAGAAATACTCAAGGGTTGTCTTTATGGGGTAATAAAGTATTCACAAATCAGACTAATTCACACTATTCAAGAGCTTGTGTGGAATATTTGAATAGCTCTAATGTGTTAGAATCAAGGCAGGAAAAGAATTGCAAGTTTCAAACACGACTTTGGCCTTTTGATCAAGATAGATGTCATATGCAAAAGACAAATTGTCCAACAAATGAGGTTAGTTGCTCATTTAAAGCCATGAAAACCTTAAAATCTGACCACAATATTGTGCCATTAGCTTCCGGTTTTGTTTTCAATGTTCCATATTTGAAGACACGACTTGATCAGATAAACTCATCCTCATGCAACAACATATGAGATTCTATAATGCAGTTAACAAGAGGCAGTTTTCGTATTATCAAAATCCGCGGTGATACACTGTACGAAAAGAAAGCAACGTAAGGTGCTTATTTAATAGGGTACGCATAACACAACACGGAGAGTTGGTGAGTTTTCAGTGCTTTTCGTCGCTTTTGTTTCGTACCATCTGACATTTCTCCATGAAAATTGGTGATTAATTCGTTTCAAAGGCTCGTCACATGGTGTTAGGCATCTTGTTGTCGTTGATGTATTGGGAGTCTTACTTTCCGGTTAATTCTCGTGTGTAATTGTTTTTTGGGCCTTCTAGTCCCTTTTATCTTCAAAATAAAATAGTTGATTTATTGGAATTTTTACTCAAATTAAGAATTTAAATTATTTAATGCTAAATTCATTTAAGAGTAAATCTCCAATTTAGTCTTTAAATTTATATATTCTCTCAAATATACTCTTTCTGTAACAAAATATAAGCAAAAAAATACATGTACCTAGACTAGGTACATGTACTTATGATCTGTACCGATCTCTAAGCCGGTATCCGATCTTAGATACCAAGTCCGATCCGAGATAGTTGGTAGAAATGGTCTTGGTCAGTCCGAGCTCCGGTCCGGTCCGAGGTGGGGTGGTACCTGATAACTCTATTTTATATAGAGTTATTTATGCATCTAAACCTAAATAATTACCTAAACTCAAGTACAATATGTGTTAATTATAGTCGTATGAATAAAATAACAACATTTAAGGTTTATAAGAAGGGTCACACTCATGGCTTAGCATCTTGTGTGTATAAATATATATATATATATATATATATATATATATATATATATATATATATATATATATATATATATATATATATAGGTATGTTTGATGTGTTTGTTCAGTGCACCTACAGTTGATGCACCTGAACTAGGAAACAACAGTGCACCTGCACTTAATGCTCGTGCACTGAAAACAGATTACAAATGCAAGAAGCATCATAGATCATACCATTGCACCAGCACTTCATTGATGACATCATGCTTAGTCATGGATCACATGGGGCACATGCAACTTGCAAATTTCGGCGCCTACCAAAAAAGTTAGCTTTGAAGAGTCACTCACCTAGGGACACTTGGCCATCCATTATTGGACCTCCATTTGTGTTTGAGTGTGGGATTCAATTTTGTGTTTGAAGTTCAGAAACTTTACCCTAGTTAACTCCTCAAGTTAACTTAATCTCCAAGGGAGTCTCACTTTTTGAAGGCTATAAAAGGACCCTCACTTCTCATTTGAAAACACACCTCAAGATATCAATAATATATCCTTAGAATTAGTTTTAGATAGTTTTTAAATTTCAGGAAGGTAAGAAAGGAATCGACAACTTCTTTCTTCACTTCCACGTAGTGCTAGCTAAGTGCAGGGAACCAGTGCACCTGCATTGCTTGGGAATTCAAGCAAAGGAACTCCAACTTGTGTAACATTTACCTTGTTGCTTTCTTTTATGATTTCAAGTATATAAACATGCTCTATTCAGTTTATATATGTCTTGCAATGTCTAACATGAGCTAAATTTCTTTAGTTAAGATGTTCTAACCTTATAATGATCTTTTAAGTAAGTTGTTGTGCTTTTATATGATGTATGCATTTTAGTTCTTGTGTAACACTTCTTTCAACACTTGTTTTAAGGTTGATCGCTTGAAATAAGTAGATTTGTAAAAGCAGACATGGTTTACAATTAAGAACTCAAGAACTAATAAGGGTGAGTGTTTTATTAAAGACTTTGTTAACTTGTTCTAATAAAAAAAACTTTGTTAATTCCATGTTAAGTCCTAGACATAGGATAACATAGTCCTTAGGGTGATTCAATGGGTACTTAAGAGGCAGGAGTGAACTTATTTAGCACGCCTAGACATAGGAAGCTTGTAATGAAACTCTGAAGAAAGTGACTAAAAAGCACATACTGATGCAGCTGCATCCAGTGCACCTGCACCACTTAAATGCAAAAAACTCTTGAAAGTGACTTATTTGGTAAAGACATCTCAACTCTCATTCTCAACTGATTTCCTCTACATTTTATTACTTATTTGCATTCTCAACTGGTTCCAAGCTTGTTGAGTCTCATGAATTTTTTTAATTTCTTGGCAACAATATCCATGTCTTCATCATCAGATTCTTCATCAGACTCAACCTCTTTCCTTTCCATCTTAGGAGTCTTAGCAGCAAGAGCAAGAGACTTCCTTTCTTTGACCGCCTCTTTTTCTTGAGCCTTTTTAGCGGCCAACACCACCTCAAATGCAAGAAGTGACCCAATCAAGTCTTCTTGAGGTAAAGTGCCAATATTTTTGGCTTCAGTGATAGCACAAGTCTTAGGAAAGAACTCACTAGTCAAGGATGCAAGAATCTTCCCATTCAAATCTTTTGTTGAATACTTCTTCCCAAGTGCTCTCAAGTTATTCACTATCAGATTTAATCTTTGGTGTATAGCTGCAACAGATTCACCTTCCTTCATTTTGAAAGCTTCATACTCAGAAGTGAGAACTCTAATTTTGGTATCTTTCACTTGACTCGTGCCAACATGTGTTGCTTCCAAACAGTCCCAAATTTCTTTTGTTGTCTGACAGCCTTTTACCCTTCCATACTCTTCTTCACATAGAGATAAGTGAAGAATGTTCATTGCTTTGGCATTTAGAGATATTTTATCTAACTCGGACTTTCTCAGCTCACTCAAGTCAATGGCATAGATATCTTCAATAGGTACTTCCTCAGCTTTACCAGTAGCTTGAGATTTAGTAGTATCTCCGTCAACAGCAACACCAGGTTTAGTAATTTGATTCTCATAGGAATAAGTGGTACATCAACAATGATCCTCCATAAAGTGAAATCTATAGCCTTCACATGACATTTCATTCGACTACTCCAATAGTCATAGTTAGTCCCATCGAACAGGGGTGGCCTATTGAAGGACATCCCCTCTTTCATAAATGAACCCATGATCAAAAATAAATAAATAAAATAAAATTGCGAGATGTTAAGCTCTATATGCAATTTCTAGCTTTGATACCAATTGTTGGACTATATGATAACCTTAGAGGGGGGGTGAATAAGTTTATACGCTAAAATTGAAATCTTTTTAATTTTAAAAAAATTAACGATGCACGTTTAAATCGAATGCGGAAAATAGGATTTAAACTATATGCAATACCTAAGCAAGCTATAACTATGACAGAACCAGTTATAGTGATATCGAAAGCTAACCACACTATTATCAAATATAACGATAAACAAATAGTGATATTGAACGCAGTGCAATGATATCAAATATAACAATAAACAAATATAAACGAAAAACAAAGTAAAGAGAAGGGAAAGAGATACACCGTAATTTTTACGACGTTCGGGATAAAAGCCCTAAGTCCTCGGCCTCCGGCTTTGCAACCTTTGGACTTGATTACAACCACTATATGAGAAGAACTTCTTCAACGTCTTACAAGCAAGCAACTTCCCTATAGCTACCACACCAATCTCAATTTTCCCCAAATTGAGAACCCAAGCTCCCCGCTAAGGATTTCGCTAACAACTCAATCTCCCCGATTGAATTACCCAAGAACACTTCCCAGGATTTCACAACAACCAAGTAATAGATGAATACAACTAAAACACTATGATCCAATCAGTCAAGCAGTATAATAGTATAGTAGTTGAGAGAGATGAGTGATTTGGATTTAACAATGAAGAACTTGAAGAAATAATATGACAGTGAGAGTTCTTTTCTTCTTTTTTTTTTATTTTTGAGTTGTGCGTTGTGTTCTCTTCTTTCGTGAAAAAAACCTAAGTGCCCATTTATAGGGTTTGTAGAAATATGACCGTTGAGGAAATTTTTCACGTAAAATAGATGAGTAGTAAATCGAATGATTGCTTAAAACAATATGTATGTGAATCGACTTATTTACTCAAAATATGACCGTTGAAAGCTTCTAAAAAGAGATGAATCAATTATATGCTTAAATAGGAGTGTATAGAGATCGATTCATTTGCTTGAGAAATAGGAAGGTTGAAATCGATTTATGACTTTAAAAGATAAGGAAGAAATCGATTTTGCTCTTCGCAATAGCAAGTGAAGAATCAATTTCTTGCCTGTGGGAAACAGGTGAGGAATCGATTCCTGGCTTTAAAAGAGAGAGAGAGAGAGAGAGAGAGAGAGAGAGAGAGAGAGAGAGAGAGAGAGAGAAATCGATTTTTCCATTTAAAAACACAAGGTCGTCAATCGATTGTTTTCTTTCCAAAACATATTCCTTTAAAAACCCGTAGGCTAGAAATCGATTTCTAGCTTTGTGAAGGAAGCCACAAATCGATTTCTAGCTTGAATAATTAGGCTAGAAATCGATTTTCAACTTATAAACACAAAGTCATCAATCAATTCTTAGCTTTACCATTTTCTCATGCTACGTGCCTACCTATTAGGCTTTTATATAAAAGATTTTTCTAAGCTTTTAACACAACAGTTATATTTTAAAAAATCATCTCTCAACTACTAAAAGTTATAGAACTGAAGTAATAGGATCTTACATGGTGTTCTATCAAAAGCAGATTAACAAATAGTTTTTGAACTCTAGAGTAGCTTCTCCTCCAAGTCGCTACACTTTAAGATATCCTGCTCTTTGATTCATGAAGATATCCTGCTCTTTAATTCATGTCCTGTACTCTTGTTCAACTGTAACCATTAGTAGACAGATTGTAATTTGTTATCATACAAAGCAAAGAGTGTTTGACCTTGGATCAACAATGATGGCGCCTCGCTTCACGCACCTGTTCAAGGTGCTACTGATTGGACGCGTTGCCTAGCCTAGGCCCAATTCGTAGCTCGTGGTCCATTATAAATATGTGTAGGAACCCCATTCATTTTCACTGGTTTTTGTAAATTGCTGAGTACTGGCCTTAACATCGTTACTCTATGCTTTGACCTCCAAGCTTCCGATCCAACCTACTCTGGTTCAGCTTCGTCGAGCTTCTGATTTCCGAGGTTAGTGCCTTTTTAACTGTTTTCCTTATGCTTAAGCCGGGACTTCCCCTATCCCATTTTTCTTTATGCAGAGTGGAGGTCGTCAGGTCGGGTTCCGACTTGGTTGTGGACCCACTGTTTTGCACTTAAACTTGACTTGGCATGCCCCCATTTCTGCAGGTCCGATCTGGCTAGAACAAAACAAACCTACAGGGTTGTTAACACAGATCGTCCAAACATAGCCAAACTGATGGCTTCCGATCCTAGAGACCCAGAGGGTGCACGTGCTGGTAATATCGGGTCGACTGAACCCGATGTTCAGGAGGGACTTAATTCTGCTCCCAATGGTTTCCAAGCGGAAGATCGTTCCCCCGAGGTCCCTAGCAATGAGCCGGTGGAGGAAGATCGAACAAGTGGACACCGATCTGAAGATGTGGTGGTCATTGAGTCGGATGAGTCCGATGTTGAGCGAGATGCAGAAGAGCAGGGAAGCACCAACTCCAGCTAGAGCTCCGATGATAGTGAGACTGAAGCCGAGGTCAATGTAGAGGGCTTTGCTGAAAGTCGGAACAATGAGGGAGGCCCTGATAACAATGAAGGTCCTTGGAAGCAATGAGGGCGATTCCGATGAGTACTCCAGCACTGGGATCGATCAAGTCGATGTCCCCTTGCTGATGTCCTTTAAATATTCCACGGGAGTATTCCTGGGTATCAGAATCGTTGAGGGCGATCCGATCCTTATATAAAGTCGAAGATGATAGGAGCCACATTGTTAACCGGATTTCTTGGAGAAGAGGACAGATATGGAATGTGGAGGGCATGGGAAAATATCGACATGCACAGAATAGTGTTAGAGGAAGATTCTAAGAACTGTATTGAAGGACAGAGGAGGCTGAACCCAATTATGAAAGAGGTGGTGAAGAAGGAAATCATTAAGTGGCTGGATGCAGGTATTGTGTACCCCATATCTGACAGTGCATGGGTTAGTCCTGTGCAGTGTGTGCCAAAGAAGGGAGGGGTAACAGTAATTGCTAATGAAATGAATGAGCTACTTCCAACCAGAAAAATAACAGGCTGGAGAATATGCATGGATTACAGGAGGTTGAACAAAGCCACAAGAAAGGGCCATTTCCCATTGCCTTTCATTGACCAGATGCTGGACAGGCTAGCAAGTAAAGAATTTTATTGCTTTCTTGATGGTTATTCTGGTTATAACCAGACTGCAATACTGCCTGAAGATCAGCAGAAAACCACATTCACTTGTCCATATGGCACCTTTACTTTTAGAAGGATGCCATTTGGCCCGTGTAATGCACCTGCCACTTTTCAAAGGTGTATGATGACAATTTTCTCTGATTACATTGAAAGATCCATGGAAGTTTTCATGGATGACTTCTCTTTGTTTGGAGAAACATTCCATCTGTGCCTATCCAACTTAGAAGAAATCTTGATTAGATGTGAAGAAACTAACCTTGTGCTGAACTGGGAGAAATGCCATTTTATGGTACAAGAAGGTATAGTTTTGGGGCATAAGATATCCAAAAAAGGATTGGAAGTGGACAAGGCTAAAATAGAGGTCACTGAGAAGCTACCTCCTCCAACCATCATCAAAGGTATTAGAAGCTTTTTGGGGCATGCTGGATTCTATAGGAGGTTCATAAGGGATTTTTCAAAAATCTCTAAGCCTCTGTGCAAATTGTTACAACATGATAACCCCTTCACATTTGATGTGCAATGCATGCTATCCTTTGATAAATTGAAGAAAGCTTTAATAACAGCACCAGTTATTATAGCTCCAGACTGGAGTAAGCCATTTGAACTCATGTGTGATGCTAGTGACTTTACCATTGGAGCAGTGCTAGGGCAAAGGTATGATAAAATTTTTCACTCTATATATTATGCTAGCAAAACACTTGTAGAGGCTCAACTGAATTACACAGTCACTGAGAAAGAATTATTAGCTGTAGTCTTTGCTTTTGATAAATTTAGATCATATTTGGTTGGCACCAAAGTAATTGTCTTCACGGACCATTCAGCCATCAAATACTTGATAACAAAGAAAGATGCAAAGACTAGGCTAATTAGGTGGGTTCTCCTACTCCAAGAATTTGATTTAGAAATAAGGGATAAAAAAGGAGTGGAGAACCAAGTTGCTGATCATCTGTCTAGATTGGAAAGCGACATTGCAGGTACAGCAGGTGGGGAGATCAAAGAATACTTTCCAGATGAGCAGCTATTGGCAATAACTGCTAATTCATCAACCGCTGTAGCGGCTAGTCTAAAAACACTAGACGCTGTAGCGCCTGAGCCTGCAACACCTAGGTATGCTGACATAGTAAATTTTCTGGTTAGCAAGGTGGTACCTTCTGAGATGACCTATCAGCAAAAGAGAAGGTTCTTCCACACAATGAAACAATATTATTGGGATGAACCTTTTCTATACAAGAAGTGTCAAGACCAGTTAATGAGGAGATACCTAGCAGAGGAAGAAAAAATTCAAGTGCTACAGCACTGCCATTCTGCACCATGTGGTGGCCATTTTGGTGGTATCCGAACTGCTGCAAAGGTATTGCAATCTGGCTACTATTGGCCTTCACTTTTTAAAAATGCTCAAGACTTTGTAAAAAAAATGTGATAGGTGCCAAAGAACAGGGAACATTTCAAACAAACATGAAATGTCTTTAACAAACATTCTAGAGGTTGAACTCTTTGATGTTTGGGGAATGGATTTCATGGGACCTTTCCCCCCTTCTCATGGAAACCTGTACATTTTGGTAGCTGTAGACTATGTTTCAAAATGAGTAGAAGCTGTTGCTCTACCCAACAATGATGCAAGGTCTGTGAGTAAATTTTTATTGAAAAACATTTTCACTCATTTTGGAACTCCTAGAGCCATCATAAGTGATGAGGGATCTCATTTTTGTAACAAATTAACTGAGACCCTATTGGCTAAATATGGAGTTAAGCATAAAATAGCAACTGCTTATCATCCACAAACGAGTGGTCAAACTGAGTTGTCAAACAGAGAAATAAAAAGGATGCTGGAAAAAATGGTAGGGCCTTCAAGAAAATAATGGTCAATACATCTAGAAGATGCATTATGGGCCTACAGAACAGCTTATAAAACACCTCTAGGGATGTCTCCCTATAGGTTGGTTTATGGGAAGTCCTGTCACCTACCAATTGAACTTCAACACAAGGCCCATTGGGCTCTAAAAAAACTCAACTTTGACTATAAAAAAGTAGGAGATGCTAGATTGCTGCAGCTAAATGAATTGGAAGAACTTAGGCATTTTGCCTATGAAAATACAGCAATCTATAAAGAAAAAACCAAAATGTGGCATGATCAAAAATTGATAAGAAGAGATCTCACTGAAGGAGGACATGTATTGCTTTACAACTCCAGGCTAAGATTGTTTCCTGGGAAGTTAAAATCTAGGTGGTCAGGCCCATTCCAATTGATAAAAATATACAGCCATGGAGCTATGGACCTCTATGATAAAGCAACCAACACTACTTTCAAAGTGAATGGCCAAAGAATTAAGCAATATTTTGGTGAAAATGTGGTAAGAAACAAGACCACAGTTGAGCTTAAAGATCTCTAAATTAAAAGAGAAAGTCTGGCTGCAGACTCTTAAAGCAAGCGCTCTTGGGAGGCACCCCAAGGATTTAACAAATTTTCTATTTTGTTGTGTTTATTATTTTTTGCAGGAAATCAGGTTTAGCGCTGCAGCGGTTACTAGTTACAAAGGCGCTGTAGCGGTTTTTGTTAAACCAGGGCTGGGTGTGGTCAAACAAAAAAATAAAATATCTTACTTAGGGTGAGCTGGCACTGTTGCCCTTATCCCTGGCCTGACCTACACCTGCGCCTATTAACCTGTCCTTGTCCAATCAAATCAGTTTCTTTTCTCTCTCCCACTTCACTCATAACGGTCACCTTAATCTTTACAACTCCCCACGCAACCATATTTTCTTTCTCTCTCTCTTTTCTCTCTAAACTTGCTCTAACCGTTACCACTCACCATTCATAACCTCCCACCCTTCTTCTTCATTCGTTCCAATGCACACCCCAACATTTCCCAACAGCCATAAACATCTACGCAAAGCTTTAAGCAAAAATGACCAAAAAGCAAGATGCTTTAAAAAGATCTGGAAAAGGAGTCAGTGCGAAACCAGAACCATCCAACCCTGTTAAATCCGCCATGGCCAGAGCAACTCCAGATCCTCAAAAATTTTGGAAAATGGACTTCATTGCTGAAAGGGGGTTCAAAACAGACAAAGCTCCTGAAGCTTTCACAGCCGCTGTCACAGCGCTAGGTTGGGAAAACTTCATTAAGCACCGTAAGAAGTACATGACTTCCTTGGTGAGAGAGTTTTATGCTGGCATCGAGGAGCCCAAGGAAGGAAAGCCCCAAACACACTCATTGGTAAGGGGTGAGACGGTTAATTTCAACTCCAGGACCATCACTGACATTTTTCACCTAGGGTATCATGGAAAGGCGTTGGAAATCAAAGTACTGACCTGGGGAGATGAAGAAGTGGAGGCAGTCAGAAAAAGAATTTGTGTAGAAGGGGCTACGTGGGACAAGTTTGGGGCTGAGTACAAAATCAAAAAGGCTTATTTGTGTGAGGAGGCCAACTTGTGGTGTAGCTTCATCAAGCACTCTCTGTTGCCTACCTCTCACACAACCTTCGTGGAAAAGGAGAGGCTCATTGTGATTGACGCAATAATGGCTGGTGAGAAGATAGATGTGGGGAGATTAATTGCAAAGGAGATAGAGAAATGTAGAATTAAGAAAGGAGGTAATCTGTACTTTCCTTGCTTAATTACTGATCTATGTCTGGATGCTGATGTGGAAGTTGAGATGAAAGAAGAGAGGAGATCCCCTCTGGGGGCATTCTCATGTGTTTTTAAGGTCAAGCAAAAGCCTGCCGCTGCAGCGTCTCTTGACTCTGTAGCGCTACAGCGGTTGGCGCTGAAGAAGTAGGTTCTCTGCAACTTTGTGAAGGAAAAGTTTGAATGGGAAAAGGCAATGTATGCCCAGATATCAAAAGGGAAGACATCCATTTCCCCACCTCAGTTCCCTAAGTGGCTAAAGGAGGAAGAGCCAGTTGAAAAAGTAGAGAAAAAGAGAGCTGGGAAAGAAAAGAAGAAAGTTGTGTCTAGCCCAGCAAGGAAAGCAAAGCCCAGCCTTGTAAGGAAAGTGCAAAAAGTTGTAGAGGAGGAGGAGAGTTTAGATTCTGATCATATTGAGGATATAAGTGAGGAAGATGAGGAAGAAACCATTGCAGTAATGAAGGAAATGGAGAAGCAGGAGGATGAAGAATCATCTGGGGAGGAAAGTGATAGTGGAGAAGAAACCGAAAGTGCAAAGGAAGAAGAGGTAGAAGAAATTCAATGTGACCTAACACCTAGCCCAAAGAAACCACTAACCCCACCTACCAAAGCTAATCCACCATTAACCCCCACCCCCATTCCTGAACCAACCAAGCTAACACCCCAGAAATCACCTACCAAAGAAGCCACACCAAAGCAACTTGAGCAACAACAGCCCATAAGCCAAGAAGCCCAAACTGTGAAGCCCAAGAAAGTTTATCAATCATACCACAAAGCAAGGAGAAGCCCAAGAGTCAAACTGGCTGAGCACCTAGAAGAAGGTGTTCAGACAGTAGATGCTGCAGCAACTATGCCTGCAGTATCTAGTGACACTATACCTGAGGCAATTCTGACTGAGGATGAAAGTGAGAAGACCTTTGAGAAGGAGGCTGCTGAGGAGTTGGTGCACTTGAAGGATGGAAAAGAAGCAGTGCAGGAAGACAGGGAGCAGGAAGAAAAGCAAGCAGAAAAAGAGGAAGGAGTGCAAGGATCAGGCGCTGCAGCGTCTACAGCTGCAGCAGTGGAAGAAGGAAACGCTACAACGCCTCCAACTGCTGTAGCGGCAAAGAAGACTACTCCCCCACCCCCAAAGAAGAAAAAGACAGCCAGAGCAGCCCCAGCCCCTTCAAGAGTCAGTAAGAGGCTCAAGAATGCCTAAAAAGGCAAGACTTGTTGGCTTTTCACGCCGGTTATGCTCTTTCTTATTTTGTTTTTGTTTAAAGGCCTCTCCCTTTTGTTATACATCAAGCAGTGAGGACACTGCCAAATTTTAAAGTCTGGGGGAGGACCTTATGGTTATTAAATGATGTTTTGGATTAAGTACAATTATGTGTTTTTAATATTAAGTATAATTAATTTTAGTTATGCCATGTTTTGTATGTTTGAATAGGAAATATGATTAGCTGCATGTTTTAAATTTTTTAGTAACAAAAGCTGAAGTAATGAAGTCAAATTAATTGATAATTAAGAATTTTTAAGTGGGGCAGCCTTGTGTAAACAATGAAATGGTTTTATTGGTGCTTTTACACACAAAAATCCAAGCTTAGTGAAGAACCTAGTTAGCTAGGGGTAATCTAAGGCTAAAGTTAGTCTTGGGTAACCAAGGGATAGTCAAGTTTTCATTAAAAATTGAGATTTGTTTTTAAAGCTAAGTTTGGGGGTGCATCGGTTATGTTAAGGCTAGGAACAAAAGATGATAATTTGGTCATTACAAAATGAAACAAAAATGTGCAAATGGTCTTGTAAAAAGTTGCAAAATATCTGAAATAAATTGCTGAGCTGTTCCAAAAAGCATGAAAAGAAAATGCAAATAAAGAGCTCTGTAATGAAGATAGCATCTACTTTTGATCATCAAAACTCAGTGCTGCAGCGTCTAAACGCTACAGCGTTTGATCACCAAGCCAAAAGCTTATGCGTTGACCAATAATCTGAAAAATGCCTAAATCAAAGCCCTTTGCCGTGCTTTGAAGCCCCTCAAATCTTGTGTGAAATTGTTATTCCACTCTTCTTTTTGAAAAAATTCTTTGGCAAACCCAAAAGAAAGCCACTCTTCCCAAAACCTTAGAGAAATTCTGAAATTAGCTAGAAACTGAGTTAAGCTTTGATGTCACACACTCACAGCTGAGCAATAATCATTCTATTTAAATTGTGAACCACAATGGTGTGTGAAAATGATAAAAATTGGCTTATGCATGAGAAATATCTTCGAAATTCTGTTTAATTTAAAAGCTGCAGCTAGTTATATGATCAGTTTGTCTTATTCAAGTGTCATTACTTGGGGACAAGCAATGGTTTAAGTTTGGGGGTGTGATAACTCTATTTTATATAGGTTATTTATGCTCTTAATACTTAAGTCAAGCTCACTTCTCAAGTAATTCTAGTACTTAAATATGTGAATATATGAATATTAGACTAAATACGGGTTATAAGTCAATTCCCTAAACCTTGGGCATAATCAATGCCTTTGTGAATATGTTTGATGTTTTGCTTTAGCGCTGCAGCGGTATGCTATCAAGGAGACGCTACAGCGTTATAAGGCGCTAGCCAGTGAGATATTTGTGTGACCACTTGATTATACGATGAGTCATCACCCTTATCTCTTCTTCTCAACTTGATATTTTGACTTCCAAGTGGATGCTAAACTACACTTGGCGCCTCCTAAATGGAACCCATGTGATAGTTGGTGACTTCCATCATTAGCACTTTTTGTAAAGTAGCTTAAGGATAATATCGAAGTTTTATAATCATGAATTATTATTATTTTATTAAGACTTGGTTAGATTAAATTAGAATAGAATGCTTCTTTAGGAAGTAACATACGTAGACATAGAGAGTTTTAACTTGGAGAAGATCTATCTTGACATATAGCTTTCCTCCATTGTTATTCCACTTTTAAGCTTTTATTTTTAGTATAGTTTCTACATTTCATTCAAGGTTTACTCACGCCATAGCTTCATCCACGTATATGACTTGGGATCATTGGAGTGCATCTTTTGCAACCTTTCTCCTCTTGTCTTCATACGGTAATATGATCTTATTTGGTTATATTGTGATGATGAAACTTGTTATGAGCTAATCACGTTGTAGTTAGATTGTTCTTAGTGTGTAATGAACCTTGAGTAGTTTTTATATAATGTTATGAAGTTTGCGTTTCATTCCTTGCGTTATAATGCTTTCAATCTTGGTTTGGGAATGATCAACTAAAACAAGGTAACTTTGTGGGTACAGACATGGTTCACAAAGAGAACTCAATGAATGATATGAATGGAAACCCTTTAAAGACATTTAAAGGAAGTACTACTTAACTCTAGACATAGGGGAGTAATAGTTCATAAGGCAAATGTTGTAAGAGCTTAATATACAGGGGTAAAACTTATTTAGAGCCTAGACATAGGAGTCTTGTAACATAACCCTGACGATAGTGACTGAAAGGCACGCCACCAAGGCGCTACAACGTCTACGGATTCTGAAGCGCTACAGCGCTTAACACTACAGCGTCTAAATATTATTGAACTTTACTCTTGGGAATTTACACAACTATTGAACTATCCAACTCACCCTTAAATACTGTGAATTCACTACTGCTTTACCATAAATCATTATGTTTATAACTCCTTACTTTTATTTGTTACTCAGCTCTTTTTACTAAGTTTCTAATCACTTAAACTTCTTAGATTAATTCCAATCCCTGTGGGAACGAACTTTACATATCATTATATTACTTGTTGCGATTGTGTATACTTGCACATCTACTTTTCGCACAACACTGCACCAGATTAAGACAGTGCACCTGCACTTAATGCTCCTGCATTGAAAATAGATTTCAAATGCAAGAAGCACCATAAAATCATACCAATGCACCAGCATTTCATTGATGACATCATGCTTAGTCATGGATCACATGGAGCACATGCAACTTGCAAATTTCGGCGCCTATCATAGAAGTTAGCTTTGAAGAGTCACTCATTTAGGGACACTTGGCCATCCATTCGTGGACCTCCATTTGTGTTTGAGTGTGCGATTCAATCTACTGTCTGAAGTTCAGAAACTTAACCATAGTTAACTTCTCAAAGTTAACTTAATCTCCAAGGAAGTCTCACTTTTTGAAGGCTATACAAGGATCCTTACTTCTCATTTGTAAACACACCTCAAGATATCAACAAGATATCCTTAGAATTAGTTTTAGATAGTTTTTAAATTTCAGAAAGGTAAGAAAGGAATCGACAACTTCTTTCTTCACTTCCACGTAGTACTAGCTAAGTGCAGGGAGTCAGTGCTCCTACATTGCTTGGGAATTCATGCAAAGGAACTCCAACTTGTGTAACCTTTACCTTGTTGCTTTCTTTTATGATTTCAAGTATATAAACATGTTCTATTCAGTTTATATATGTCTTGCAATGTCTAACATGGGCTAAATTTCTTTAGTTGAGATGTTCTAACCTTATAATGATCTTTTAAATAAGTTGTGCTTTTATATGATGTATGCATTTTAGTTCTTGTGTAACACTTATTTCAACACTTGTTTTAAGGTTGATCGCTTGAAATAAGTAGATTTGTAAAAGCAGACATGGTTTACAATTAAGAACTCAAGAACTAATAAGGGTGAGTGTTTTAATAAAGTCTTTGTTAACTTGTTCTAATAAAAAAACCTTTGTTAATTCCATGTTAAGTCCTAGACATAGGATAACATAGTCCTTAGGGTGATTCAGTGGGTACTTAAGAGGCAGGAGTGAACTTATTTAGCACGCTTTAGACATAGGAAGCTTGTAATGAAACTCTGAAGAAACTGACTGCAAAGCACATACTGATGCAGCTGCATCCAGTGCACCTGCACCACTTAAATGCAAAAAACTCTTGAAAGTGACTTATTTGGTAAAGACATCTCAACTCTCATTCTCAACTGATTTCCTCTACATTCTATTACTTATTTGCATTCTCAACTGGTTCCAAGCTTGTTGAGTCTCATGAATTTTTTGAATTTCTTGGCAAACATAGCCATGTCTTCATCATCAGACTCAACCTCTTTCCTTTCCATCTTAGGAGTCTTAGCAGAAAGAGCAAGAGACTTCCTTTCTTTGACCGCTTCTTTTTCTTGAGCCTTTTTAGCGGCCAACACCACCTCAAATGCAAGAAGTGACCCAATCAAGTCTTCTTGAGGTAAAGTGCCAATATCTTTGGCTTCAGTGATAGCACAAGTCTTAGGAAAGAACTCACTAGTCAAGGATGCAAGAATCTTCCCATTCAAATATTTTGTTGAATACTTTTTCCCAAGTGTTCTCAAGTTATTCACTATCAGATTTAATCTTTGGTGCATAGCTGCAACAGATTCACCTTCCTTCATTTTGAAAGCTTCATACTCAGAAGTGAGAACTCTAATTTTTGTATCTTTCACTTGAATCGTGCCAACATGTGTTGCTTCCAAACAGTCCCAAATTTCTTTTGTTGTCTGACAGCCTTTTACCCTTCCATACTCTTCTTCACATAGAGATAAGTGAAGAATGTTCATTGCTTTGGCATTTAGAGATATTTTATCTAACTCGGACTTTCTCAGCTCACTCAAGTCAATGGCATAGATATCTTCAATAGGTACTTCCTCAGCTTTACCAGTAGCTTGAGATTTAGTAGTATCTCCGTCAACAGCAACACCAGGTTTAGTAATTTTGATTCTCATAGGAATAAGTGGTACATCAACAATGATCCTCCATAAAGTGAAATCTATAGCCTTCACATGACATTTCATTCGACTACTCCAATAGTCATAGTTAGTCCCATCGAACAGGGGTGGCCTATTGAAGGACATCCCCTCTTTCATAAATGAACCCATGATCAAAAATAAATAAATAAAATAAAATTGCGAGATGTTAAGCTCTATATGCAATTTCTAGCTTTGATACCAATTGTTGGACTATATGATAACCTTAGAGGGGGGTGAATAAGTTTATACGCTAAAATTGAAATCTTTTTAATTTTAAAAAAATTAACGATGCACGTTTAAATCGAATGCGGAAAATAGGATTTAAACTATATGCAATACCTAAGCAAGCTATAACTATGACAGAACCAGTTATAGTGATATCGAAAGCTAACCACACTATTATCAAATATAACGATAAACAAATAGTGATATTGAACGCAGTGCAATGATATCAAATATAACAATAAACAAATATAAACGAAAAACAAAGTAAAGAGAAGGGAAAGAGATACAAAATACACATTAGTTATTTGTTCAGTTAGGCCCTCGCTGTTAGTTTCCCCCTGCAAAATACACATTAATCCATTTTGGCCCCTGAAATATAAAAAACTTTAAAGAAGCCCCTATAAATTAGTTATTTGTTCAGTTAGGCCCTCGCTGTTAGTTTCCCCCTAACGCTGTTAGTGGTAGCCTACGTGGACTTCTGACTTGGCATCCACTCTGAACACGTGTGTAGCCACGTAGAACTAGGTTTCTTCTTCTCTCTCTCTCTCTGAAACCCATTTTTGTCGACCTCTTCTCTCTCTCTCTGAAACCCATTTTCGTCTTCTCTCTTCTTCTTCCCATCGTTTCTCTTCTTCTCTCTCTCTCTGAAATGGCAGGAAGCAACGCATCTTCAAACGCAACTTCAAGGCATGGAGATCTACATGTTTGTGGATGTGGAGATCCTATGCGACTATGGATCTCAAATACAGCTGAAAACCCAAGAAGGAAATTTTAGAAGTGTGTTAATTGGGGGGTAATTACGATTTAGGGTTCTTTCTTTTCTTCCCTTTTATTTGATTTTGTTTTCTTTTTTGTTAATTCTAATCATAAATTTATTCTGGGGATTGTTTACAGAGGACAACAACAAGCTGCAAGTTGTTTGTTTGGGAGGATGAGCTTGATTTTGAGGGATGGCCCATGGTCACAGCTACTGGTCCCCATTCAAGTCGTGAAAACCCTAAAGCTGTAGAGGCAGCAACGGCATCAACTTCAAAGATTTCTCAATGCAAATGTTGTGATGTATTCAAGGATTGGGAGTCAAGGAAAATTGCTAAACTGAAGCTCAAGTTGTTAAATGGGAAGAAAAAAGTGGATGCAAGGAATTCTCGTATTGGTCATTTTGTACTTAGCATATCAGAAAAGTTGGTTGGTTTAGGATTACTGTTAGTGACCAATCAAAGTATGTTTAGGAAGTTAGTTATGTAAGATGTACTAATGGATGTTATCTATGAAATGAAGTTGTTTACCAACAAGTTATTAAACCATTTGAGGTTCAATATTTGCTGCATAACTGTTAAAAAAATTTCTGCATACTGAACGTGTAAAATTGGTGCATAATGAAATAGAAGACATAATGACCTGAAATTGGTTTTCAACATACTGCATAAATGTCATACACATAAAATAGTAAGTTGGTTTTCAATTGATTGTAAATAAGCCACCAAACCATGGGTAATTCATTTGATTTCTGCTGGATAATGTCATACACAAAATACATATGTGGGAAAGGTCACCAAAATACATTAGAGGCTACATAAAATGGCAAATTATGCCAGTGTATCAAAATACAAATCAAGTTGGCTACTAATGCCAATGTACCAAAGATACATAAAACAGAAAACACTAAACCATGTACTAAAAGGCCTAAACTATATTTTCTTGTGTAAGATCCCCATCTTGGCTAGTTTCTTCTTTATCACCGACCATCAGTGGTTTGTTTGGGTTAGTACCAGGACCTGTATAAGGTAATACAGTCCTCCTAAGCCTTGTGCTATATCTTTGCCTCTTAACAAGCAGTTTTGGTCTCTTTGCCACTCTACTGACAGATGGTTCTGTAGTTTGAGATGATGCAGTAGCAGTTGCTTGAAATGTAGTGGGATTGGAGGCGGGTGCAGAAGCAGAAGCAGGGGCTTCACCTGGTTCAGTGGGATTGGAAGCAGGTGCAGAAGCAGAAACAGGGGCTTCAACTAGTTCATGGGCTTCAACTGGTTCACCTTTCTTAGGTTTTCTTTACAAATAAAAGTTTGAGCAATCAATGGTGAGTTAATGTTGAAGTGTACTTCATAGTAGAAAACATAGTGATGTAGCATTACCTTTCTCTTTTGTGCTTCTGGATTGATCTCAGTGGCCTTGCAACTCCTGATGTTGTGGCCTAATTCATCACACTTGGTGCATCTATAAGTCGTTCCAACTCTCCTTAGTTTAGTTGCATTAGGTTCTTCATCTGGTTGCCTCCTCCTAAGTTTTTAGGCCTGCCAGGAGGTCTTTTATAACATGGTGGCAGCATGTCTTCCACCTCAACCTCGGGCCACATATCTTCGCCATTTATGGCACTAACACCATGGCGATATGCTAGTTCATAGCTGAATCTTGTATAACAGGCATCAACAAAATCCTCAGGTTTCTTTTGTCTATAAGAGATGGCAGCACAAGCATGTCTACTAGAAGTTGACCACCATACTTGGTTTTGAGATGGCATCCATCTACACAAATAATTGGTCTACATCCTTTAAGGAACCCCTTCTTGCACCCATCAAAACAAAAGTAAAAACTTTGAAATCTTGGCACACTCTCTGGAGATGACCTCACCATATTGATTTTACAAGTGTTTCCTTCATTTACCCTCCTCAACTCTGCTGCATACTTCCACAATAAAGCATATTGTTTATCTACATCACCTTCAACCATTCGTTTTGCTATTTTTTTTGCCCTCCAAGCTCTTCCCCAAGTAATCCCAGCTTTGTAGTTTACCCTATTCTCATTCATCACTTCTCTCACCTTCACCTTGTCTACTAGACCCTGCACCCCCTCCACTAGAGCTAGGACCAACTCCACTTGAGCTTGCACCAGCCCATCTTTTGGTTGGTGTTCTTTTTGCCCTACACTTCACTCTATATGGGGTGCCATTGATCACATATCTAGACCCACTAGGAGATACAATTGGTGGTGATGGAACTCTATATGGTGTATGTGGTTCCTCCTCTGATTTTTCTTCCTCACTGTTGTGTTCATCTTCAGGACCAAAACCATCATCTTTCCCATGTGCTCTCTCCTCTTCACTATCATCTAAATGGACACCCTTAAGTTCATCATCCCTGTCATCATCATTGGATTCCTCATCATTGTCTTCCTCATTAGCATACTTTTGCTCCTCATTGATTTCATTAGCAACACTTCCAAATAGCTCAAAGTGCTCTAAGTATATATGAGCTTCAACTCCCCTATTTGTAACATACTCTGCTATATCTAAAGCATCAACATCACCTAAAATTTTCCTAAATAACCCATCTTCATTAACTTTCCACCATAATGTATATGTACCAGAATGATACCCTAATTCCTTCACTATATGAGTAGCTTCAAAATAACTCAATTTGTCCACATCTTGACCTTTAATAGCTGTTTCACCCCCTCCTTCGTACTCTAGTGTCTCTTTCTTAATAAACTTTCCACCATAGTGGAAGACAACAGTAATAGACATTACTGTAAGAAAAAGGTGCCAATCAGTGAACCAAAATAGACATTAAACAAGTTATACTACAAAAGGGATAAAATAGACTTTTCAGCTTAAAATAGAAGCCCAAAATTGACATTACCGTTACACGAAATCAGGTCAAAAGCATTAAAGAATCTTTCCTTTTCCCAGAAATGAAAACAATAGTGACAACACAACAATAGAGTACGACAGCATGTACAAACCTGTTTTTTTCCAAAATGAAGCGTCGTCTTCTTCCTTCGTCAATCAGCAGCTTCTTCCTGCACCCTCTTCCATCGTCTTCTTCCTGCACCCTCTTCCTTCGTCAATCAACTGGGTTTCAGAGAGAGAGAGAGAAGAAGAAGAAACCTAGTTATACGTGGCTACACACGTGTTCAGAGTGGATGCCAAGTCAGAAGTCCACGTAGGCTACCACTAACAGCGTTAGGGGGAAACTAACAGTGATGGCCCAACTGAACAAATAACTAATTTACAGGGGCTTCTTTAAAGTTTTTTATTTTGCAGGGGCCAAAATGGATTAATGTGTATTTTGCAGGGGCCAAAATGACCTTTAAGCCTAAAAGAAATTAATAAGTGATAAAAAGATGTTGAGGTTAGATTTTATTAACTTATTCCAATGTATTTAACTAGTTCATATACATAACTCTATTTTATTCATTAATTCATCATCACCATATCATCCAAATTAGCTAATTCCTTAGACTAATATGAAATCAACAACTAATTTGCAAAAATAAAGATTCCTCAACTATTTAAGCAAATAGTAGCATTAAGATTAGGTGATATATTGACTAGAAAACATGATTCTATTCCTAGATATCAAGCTTAATAGGTGATTGAATTTAGTACATAACCAAACGTTTATTTTCCAATACAACTTTTAGATTCAAAGATCAAGTATAGGAGATCAAACTATAACAAGCATTAAGAACAACATTCAATCACTAAATCAATTCCTAAAAGGAGATACATATATTCGTAAATTAGGTTCAATACATGGATATAAGATAATTAAACCTAACCTCAACAAAAGAGAGTTTAGCTACTCACTTTCATGATAACTATCATACAAAATATAAAAGAGATGAAAAACCTCAAGAATGTAGCACCCTTGATCCCTCAAAATGATGCTCCAAGCCTTGATTCTTCACTCTCTTTCGTTTTTGCATTCAGTGTATGGTGCTCCTTAAAGTTCAGAAATGAAGTTCTATTTATAGGAAAATTTGTTAGCTAAGCTAAAGCATGAGGTTGCTTAGCTAACAAATGGTGTGCCACCGCCCTTGTATCATCTTTCTTGTTAGCTAAGCTAAGGCATGAGGTTGCTTAGCTAACAATTGGTGTGTTGCCGCCTTTTCATCCTCTTTCTTGTTAGCTAAGCTAAGGCATGAGGTTGCTTAGCTAACAAATAGTGTGCTGCCACCTTTTCATTCTCTTTCTTGTTAGCTAAGCTAAAGCTTGATGTTTGCTTAGCTAACAAAACTGTGTGCTGAAGTCTCTTTCTTGTTAGCTGAGCTAAGGCTTGATGTTTCTTAGCTAACAAATTGAGTGTGGCCGCCTTTCCTTGCTCTATCTTGTTAGCTAAGCTATAGTTTTGATGTTGCTTAGCTAACAAACTATGTGTGGCCGCCTGTAACGCCCAAATATTTAATTAAATTATTTAATTAAATATTTAGGTATTCATTTACTCATTTATTTATGTCAGTTGGTGCAATTATATTAGCATTTGATTAAGAGGTGTATAATTGGATATTAGGAGATGGTGTTAGTGATCGGGCTTAAGCTGGAGGAAAGCCCGTGATCCATATCCATGAGTTAGGCGCTTAGTCACATGAGGGTTAGGGTTTGGCTTGTCATTAGCGCAAACCCTAAGAGAAAAGAAAGAGGAGTCGCGAATAGAAGAGAGGAGAGGAGAAGAGGATTCGGCGCCCATCCAAGAGAGAAGAAGAGGAGGATTTCGCGAGTTCAAGGAGAAGAAAGAAGCTGTGTTGCTGAGGTTATTGTCGGTGACTTGATCAAGAGGATTAGAGTTCTCCTACTATAAGGTAAGGGTGGGGTTCTTCCTTATAATAGGGTATATGATGGGGATTATGTTGGGGTTAGGTCCTATGTTTCCTTTCGATTTCTTGATGTTCAATTGATGATATTTAAATGTGATTTTGTGGATTGAATTTGGTGTTTGATGATTAATTGCGTGAAATTCTGAAAATTGGATCCATGGGCGCCATTGTTGTTGCTGTCTCTGTTGCTGGAAACGGCGCCCTGTGCCTGGGCGCCAGGCCTGGCCCTGTTGCCTTGATGTTCTGTGCTGAATTAGGCGCCCTGTGCCTGGGCGCCATGTCTGTGCGTATTCCCTGTGTGAGTTGCAGTTTTAGGCGCCCTACTGCTGGGCATCATGTCTGGTGCGTGTTCCTGTTTTGTGTTGCGTTTTGTGCTGCAGGTGCCTGGGCGCCAAGGGCGCCAATTCCTGTGCCATGTTGCGTTTTCTGTTGTGTTCTGGGCTGTCTGGGCACCAAGGGCGCCATTTCCTGCAGTGTTGCCTGCTGGGCGCCTCCCTGGGCGCCATTTCCTGCGTGATGTTGCCTATGGGCGCCACTTTCTGTGTTGATGTGTTGCTTGCTGGGCGCCTCCCTGGGCGCCAGTTCCTATGTTGTTGTTGCTGGGCGCCTCCCTGGGCGCCGTTTCTTGGGTGTTCCCGTCGCCCGTTGCCTGTTTTATTTTTGCAATATCTTTTGACTCGGGAACCCGATTGAAATGTTTTAAAATGCGTTGGAAAGCTTATTCAGAGGCCTAACTGGATATTCTAATTTTAAGGCAAAGTGAACTATTTTTCTGATGGTGAATGGGCGTCTGGGTGGCTGTCTCGGTGGTTGTTATCATTGGTGTTGAAAACTTGTCATTATTCTCGGTGTGCAAATTGTTGTTGTCCCAGGTATGGTAAATTGTTTGGTTGTGGGTACCGCCGAATGACCCACATTATTTTGTTGATGCTGTTGTCGTTGTTGATGTGTTGTTGATTATATTGTTGAACTTTGTTGTTGATGTTGTTGTGGGTACCGTTGAATGGCCCACGTTGTTGTGTTGTGGGTAACGCCGAATGGCCCACATTGTTGTTGAGGGTATCGCTGAATGGCCCAAACTGTTGATGAATTTTATGTTGTAGGTCTATGACCATTTGTTGATTATTGGTGTTGTGGTGTCACTTATATGACTGTTGTTGATTGTCTTTGATGCATTGTCATGGTGTCGCATGCATTTCATATGCATCTTTCCGGTGAAGGCTTCGGCCTTGGAGCTATGCTCAAATATAGGTGATGAAGCCTATTTTTGGTGATTGGTACCACATGCACATGCCCGTTGGTGTGGGTTGCATTCATTCATTTACGCATAATTTAGGTGATGACTGTTGGTGATAATTTTGGTGATGAATATTGGTGATAATTTTGGTGATAATTTTGGTGATGTTTTTGGTGATGAATATTGGTGATAATTTTGGAGATGTTTTGGTGATGACTAATGGTGTTGATTTTTGGTGGTATTTATTGGTGCTTACTAATTGATGTTGTTGTGAAACGGTAGTCATAGTTATCGTAACTGTAGCATATTACTTATCATACATGCTATTATATTGTTAGATATCTCACCCTTCTGTTTGAATGTTACCCCTATGTTGGTAACGTGCAGGTGATCACGAGTGAAGGCGTATTTACCTTCGCTAGTCGAGTCTTGTGTCGTCGCTCTGATACGTAGCACTCGGGGGATGAACACTAGTTTTAGTTATTGTGGTTACCGTTCGGTTTTGGAGTTTTGCAAAGATGTTATAATTGTTTTATTCGAATTTTACTTTTATTTCCGCTGCATGGTGAACAAAGTCATTGTTGGCTGAACAGGTGTTTTGGGTTCGTCCCAGTTATATTGTGCTATGTATTCGTACTACCTTAATGAATAAATGTTGTTATTGGCGTGTGATGAAAATTGGTGTAAATGTGACATCCCTTGTGGGTGTAGTGAAAAGAAAAATGTTTTTTGAAACTCTAATATTTTAATAATAATTACCGGGTAGAAAAGGGGTGTTACATTAGTGGTATCAGAGCAGTTTCGGTCTGTCCGGCCAAGTTGTCGAGTCATTGTGTCATTGACATTAAGTATTGTCAATTAGTTCTAATTGTTGTCTATGATTGTAGTGATTAGTTGAGATGGCTGGAAGGAACGATGCTGCTATTGCTGCTGCGTTGGCTGCTATGGCTCAGGCTATGGAGGGTCAACATAATGCTGGTGAGAATGCTGGGTTTCGGAGTTTGGCTACCTTTCAGAGAGAAAATCCGCCTACCTTCAAAGGCAAGTATGATCCCGATGGGGCTTTAGCTTGGTTGAAAGAGATGGAGAGGATCTTTCGTGTGATGGACTGCACTCCGGCGCAGAAGGTCCGTTACGGTACGCATATGCTGGCAGAGGAGGCCGACGACTGGTGGTTAGAGGCTAGGCAGAGGTTGGAGACTGCAAATGAAGAGATCACTTGGGCTGTGTTCCGCAGGGAGTTTACGATAAAATATTATCCAGAGGATGTCCGAGGTAAGAAGGAGATTGAGTTCCTAGAGCTGAAACAGGGGAATATGTCTGTGACCGAGTATGCTGCTAAGTTTGTAGAATTAGCGAAGTTTTATCCGCACTATAGTGAGGCTACTGCTGAGTTTTCCAAGTGCATTAAGTTTGAGAATGGGCTGCGTCCTGAGATTAAGAAGGTGATTGGTTATCAGAAGATTCGTGTTTTTGCTGATTTGATTGACAGCTGCAGGATTTATGAGGAAGACAACAATGCTCACTACAAGATGATGAATGAGAAGAGGAACAAATTTCAGAGTCGTAGTAAGCCGTATGAGGTTCCTGCTGGTAAGGGTAAACAGAAAGCTGCTGCTGGCAAGAGGACTAGTGGGGGAGATGCTCCTGCTAGCATTGTATGTTTCAAATGTGGCAAAGCTGGTCACAAGAGTAATGTGTGCAAGGCTGAAGTGAAGAAGTGTTATCGTTGTGGTAAAGGGGGTCATGTGGTGGCTGAGTGTGAGCGTAAGGAGGTGGTCTGCTACAACTGTGGTGAAGGAGGGCACATTAGTACTCAGTGTCCGAAGCCGAAGAAAGAGAGGTCCAGTGGAAAAGTGTTCGCTTTGGCAGGTGAAGAGCCTACCGAAGATGATGGACTCATTAGAGGTACGTGCTTCATTAATGGTACTCCTTTAAAATCTATTGTTGATACCGGTGCTATGCATTGCTTTATTGCTGCTGATTTTTGTAAGAGGTTGAATCTTGCATTGTCTGCTATGAATGGAGAGATGGTTGTCGACACTCCAGCTAAGGGGTCGGTAACTACCTCTCTAGTGTGTTCTCAGTGTCCCTTGTCGATCTTCGACAGAGACTTTGTTGTGGATTTTGTTTGTTTGCCGTTGAGCGGATTGGATGTAATCTTGGGTATGAACTGGTTAGAGCTTAACCATGTTCATATTAATTGTCATAGCAAGTCGGTGAGTTTTGAAGAGGAGGAGTCCGGTCTGTTATCCGCTAGTCAGTTGCGGAAGTTGATGAAGGAAGGAGTTCAGTTGTTCTCGCTGATGGCATCGTTGTCTGTTGAGAATCAAGCTATCGTTGAAGAATTGCGGGTGGTGCGCGAATTTCCTGATGTTTTCCCTGATGAGATTCCAAGTGTGCCGCCAGAGAGGGAAGTCGAGTTCTCTATTGATCTTGTACCTGGTACCAAACCTGTTTCTATGGCACCGTACAGGATGTCCGCGTCCGAATTGTTCGAATTGAAGAAGCAACTTGAGGATCTGCTCGAAAAGAAGTTTGTGAGGCCGAGTGTATCGCTGTGGGGAGCTCCTGTGTTGTTAGTGAAGAAGAAGGATGGTAGTATGAGGCTCTGTGTGGACTATCGACAGTTGAATAAGGTCACAATTAAGAACAAGTATCCACTTCCGAGGATAGACGATTTGATGGATCAGTTGGTGGGCGCTCAAGTGTTCAGTAAGATTGATTTGAGGTCGGGTTATCATCAGATCAAGGTGAAGGATGAAGATATTCAGAAGACGGCTTTCAGAACCCGTTATGGTCATTATGAGTATTCGGTGATGCCGTTCGGTGTTACCAATGCACCAGGAGTATTTATGGAATATATGAATCGTATATTTCATGCTTACTTGGATCGGTTTGTGGTGGTGTTCATTGACGACATTCTGATTTACTCTAAATCGGAGGAAGAACATGCAGAGCATCTGAAGTTAATATTGGAGGTATTGAAGGAAAAGAAGCTGCATGCGAAGTTGTCAAAGTGTGAGTTCTGGTTGAGGGAAGTGAGTTTTCTCGGTCATGTCATTTCTGGTGATGGTATCGCGGTGGATCCGTCAAAGGTAGAAGCAGTGTTGAATTGGGAAGCTCCGAAGTCGGCTACTGAAATTAGAAGCTTTTTGGGATTGGCCGGCTATTATAGAAGATTCATTGAAGGTTTTTCTAAGTTGGCACTTCTGTTAACTCAGTTAACCTGCAAAGAAAAGGCTTTTGTTTGGGACGCCCGATGTGAAGAAAGTTTCGTGGAATTGAAGAAGAGATTGACAATGTCTCATGTCTTGACGTTGCCCAATCCGGAAGGGCCGTTTGTGGTGTATTGTGATGCGTAAAAAATGGGTTTAGGTGGTGTGCTTATGCAAGATGGGAAGGTTATCGCGTATGCGTCGAGGCAGTTAAGAGTTCATGAGAAGAATTATCCCACTCATGACTTAGAATTAGCTGCAGTGGTCTTTGTGCTGAAGGTTTGGAGGCACTATCTCTATGGTTCCAGAATTGAGGTGTTTAGTGATCATAAGAGCTTGAAGTATTTGTTTGACCAGAAGGAGTTGAATATGAGGCAGCGAGGGTGGTTGGAATTGTTGAAGGACTATGATTTCGGTTTGAACTATCACCCAGGCAAAGCTAATGTCGTGGCTGATGCTTTGAGCCGGAAGACTTTGCATATGTCGGCAATGATGGTTAAGGAGTTAGAGCTGATTGAGGAGTTCAGGGATATGAGTCTGGTTTGTGAAGTGACAACTTAGAGTGTTAAGTTAGGAATGTTGAAGATTGGTAATGAGTTTTTGAACAGTATCAGAGAAGCCCAGAAATCAGATGTTATGCTGGTAGACTTAATGGTTGAGAGTGATCAATCAAAGAATGAGGATTTCAGATTAGATCCCCAAGGTGTGTTGAGGTTCCGTGGTAGGATTTGCATCCCTGATGATGCAGACATGAAGAGAGCCATTCTTGAAGAGAGTCACAGAAATAAGTTAAGTATTCATCCGGGAGCTACAAAAATGTATCAAGACATGAAGAAGTTGTTTTGGTGGCCTGGTATGAAGCGGGATGTGGCGCAGTTCGTCTATGCATGTTTGACTTGCCAGAAGTCAAAGGTCGAGCATCAGAAGCCTGCTGGGTTGATGCAACCGTTAGAAATTCCACAGTGGAAATGGGATAGCATTTAAATGGATTTTGTGACGGGATTGCCTAATACTGCGAAAGGGTATGATGCAATTTGGGTGATTGTTGACAGGTTAACGAAATCGTCTCATTTTGTTCCTATCAGCATCACGTATCCGGTGTCGAAGTTGGCAGAGATTTATATCCGGGAGATTGTGAAGCTTCATGGAGTTCCTATGAGTATTGTTTCGGATAGAGATCCGAGGTTCACTTCAGATTTCTGGAAGAGTTTGCAAGAAAAGTTGGGGTCTAAGTTGAGGTTGAGTTCGGCATATCATCCTCAGACAGATGGTCAGTCAGAGAAGACAATTCAGTCATTAGAAGATTTGTTGAGGGCTTGTGTTTTAGAACAAGGAGGTTCGTGGGATTCCTACCTTCCACTGATAGAGTTCACGTATAACAACAGTTACCATTCTAGTATTGGGATGGCACCTTTTGAAGCATTATATGGTCGGAAGTGTAGAACCCCGCTGTGTTGGTATGAGTCTAGAGAGAGTGTGGTGCTTGGACCGGAGATTGTTCGGGAGACAACTGAAAAGGTGAAGTTGATTCGTGAGAAGATGAAGGCGTCGCAGAGTCGACAGAAGAGTTATCACGACAAGCGGAGGAAAGATTTAGAGTTTCAAGCGGGTGAGCATGTATTTTTGAGAGTCACTCCAGTGACCGGTGTTGGACATGCTTTGAAGTCGAAGAAGCTCACTCCTCGTTTTATTGGTCCTTATCAGATTTCAGAGAGAGTCGGGAATGTTGCTTATAAAGTGGCTTTACCGCCTAACCTTTCGAATTTGCATGACGTGTTTCATGTGTCGCAACTTCGGGAGTATATTTCAGATCCATCTCATGCGATCCGCATGGATGATGTGGAGGTACGGGATAATCTCACTGTGGAGACGATGCCTGTACGGATTGAAGGTCATGAAGTGAAGGTTTTAAGAGGCGAGGAGGTTGCGTTGGTGAAAGTAGTTTGGCTAGGAGCTGCTGGAGAGAGCATGACGTGGGAGCTGGAGAGCAAGATGCGGGAGTCCTATCCCGAGCTGTTTGAATCAGGTAAATTTCGAGGACGAAATATTCTAAGTGGGGGAGAGTTGTAACGCCGAAATATTTAATTAAATTATTTAATTAAATGTTTAGGTATTCATTTACTCATTTATTTATTTCAGTTGGTGCAATTATATTAGCATTTGATTAAGAGGTGTATAATTGGATATTAGGAGATGGTGTTAGTGATCGGGCTTAAGCTGGAGGAAAGCCCGTGATCCATATCCATGAGTTAGGCGCTTAGTCACATGAGGGTTAGGGTTTGGCTTGTCATTAGCGCAAACCCTAAGAGAAAAGAAAGAGGAGTCGCGAATAGAAGAGAGGAGAGGAGAAGAGGATTCGGCGCCCATCCAAGAGAGAAGAAGAGGAGGATTTCGCGAGTTCAAGGAGAAGAAAGAAGTTGTGTTGCTGAGGTTATTGTTGGTGACTTGATCAAGAGGATTAGTGTTCTCCTACTATAAGGTAAGGGTGGGGTTCTTCCTTATAATAGGGTATATGATGGGGATTATGTTGGGGTTAGGTCCTATATTGCCTTTCGATTTCTTGATGTTCAATTGATGATATTTAAATGTGATTTTGTGGATTGAATTTGGTGTTTGATGATTAATTGCGTGAAATTCTGAAAATTGGATCCATGGGCGCCATTGTTGTTGCTGTCTCTGTTGCTGGAAACGGAGCCCTGTGCCTGGGCGCCATGCCTGGCCCTGTTGTCTTGATGTTCTGTGCTGAATTAGGCGCCCTGTGCCTAGGCGCCATGTCTGTGCGTACTCCCTGTGTGAGTTGCAGTTTTAGGCGCCCTACTGCTGGGCGTCGTGTCTGATGCGTGTTCCTGTTTTGTGTTGCGTTTTGTGCTGCAGGTGCCTGGGCGCCAAGGGCGCCAATTCCTGTGCCATGTTGCGTTTTCTGTTGTGTTCTGGGCTGTCTGGGCGCCATTTCCTGTAGTGTTTCCTGCTGGGCGCCTCCCTGGGCGCCATTTCCTGTAGTGTTGCCTGCTGGGCGCCTCCCTGGGCGCCATTTCCTGCGTGATGTTGCCTATGGGCGCCTCCCTGGGCGCCACTTTCTGTGTTGATGTGTTTCTTGCTGGGCGCCTCCCTGGGCGCCAGTTCCTATGTTGTTGTTGCTGGGCGCCTCCCTGGGCGCCGTTTCTTGGGTGTTCCCGTCGCCCGTTGCCTGTTTTATTTTTGCAATATCTTTTGACTCGGGAACCCGATTGAAATGTTTTAAAATGCGTTGGAAAGCTTATTCAGAGGCCTAACTGGATATTCTAATTTTAAGGCAAAGTGAACTATTTTTCTGATGGTGAATGGGCGCCTGGGTGGCTTTCCCGATGGTTGTTATCATTGGTGTTGAAAACTTGTCATTATTCTCGGTGTGCAAATTGTTGTTGTCCCAGGTATGGTAAATTGTTTGGTTGTGGGTACCGCCGAATGACCCACATTATTTTGTTGATGCTGTTGTCGTTGTTGATGTGTTGTTGATTATATTGTTGAACTTTGTTGTTGATGTTGTTGTGGGTACCGTTGAATGGCCCACGTTGTTGTGTTGTGGGTAACGCCGAATGGCCCACATTGTTGTTGAGGGTATCGCTGAATGGCCCAAACTGTTGATGAATTTTATGTTGTAGGTCTATGACCATTTGTTGATTATTGGTGTTGTGGTGTCACTTATATGACTGTTGTTGATTGTCTTTGATGCATTGTCATGGTGTCGCATGCATTTCATATGCATATTTCCGGTGAAGGCTTCGGCCTTGGAGCTATGCTCAAATATAGGTGATGAAGCCTATTTTTGGTGATTGGTACCACATGCACATGCACGTAGGTGTGGGTTGCATTCATTCATTTACGCATAATTTAGGTGATGACTGTTGGTGATAATTTTGGTGATGAATATTGGTGATAATTTTGGTGATGTTTTTGGTGATGAATATTGGTGATAATTTTGGTGATGTTTTGGTGATGACTAATGGTGTTGATTTTTGGTGGTATTTATTGGTGCTTACTAATTGATGTTGTTGTGAAGCGGTAGTCATAGTTATCGTAACTGTGGCATATTACTTATCATACATGCTAGTATATTGTTAGATATCTCACCCTTCTGTTTGAATGTTACCCCTATGTTGGTAACGTGCAGGTGATCACGAGTGAAGGCGTATTTACTTTCGCTAGTCGAGTCTTGTGTCGCCGCTCTGATACGTAGCACTCGGGGGATGAACACTAGTGTTAGTTATTGTGGTTACCGTTCGGTTTTGGAGTTTTGCAAAGATGTTATAATTGTTTTATTCGAATTTTACTTTTATTTCCGCTTCATGGTGAACAAAGTCATTGTTGGCTGAACAGGTGTTTTGGGTTCGTCCCAGTTATATTGTGCTATGTATTCGTACTACCTTAATGAATAAATGTTGTTATTGGCGTGTGATGAAAATTGGTGTAAATGTGACATCCCTTGTGGGTGTAGTGAAAAGAAAAATGTTTTTTGAAACTCTGATATTTTAATAATAATTACCGGGTAGAAAAGGGGTGTTACACCGCCCTTCTTTGTTCTTTCTTCATGGCGAAGCAACTCTATTCTGGCTCAGCAAATGTTAACTTTAGCTTAGCTACCAGTGTCTTCTGATTTTGATTTTTTTTTTATTTCTTTCGGCTTTGCTTTACACCTATTTGCACAACTTTCCTATAAAAGGATTAACTTCATACATTTCACAATATTTACTAATATTTATGGGAAAAGTTAAATTAGTTTGCATTTAAATCAAATAAGCGCTTATAAATTGTTTAGGATTTTGAAGTAAATAAAGCACTTATCAGTGTCATGACCTTTACTTCGGGGATACCGACAGTATTTGTTAGACCGCTGCCCCGACCTATGCGGGAGTGGATCGGGAAATTTAACTTCTTTGAATTCTGTATTCATGCATTCTGCCAAGATTTTAGCTCTGGTCTCATTAAACTCGGAATAATGTTCGTGCCGGTTACGAGGTTTGGGTTTGGGATTGTTCTAGCTCCCCTTCTCATTCCGAGGTTTAGATCCTCTGGGATCGGCCAGCGACTTTCCTGCATTCAGCCCTTCTTCATGGTCGATGTATTTCAGAGATCGCTGGAGGAACTCCGCAAGCGACTCGGGCTGGTTTACTCCGACGTCAATTTGAAACAAACTCCCTTCACGAAGCCCGACCTCCATGAAGTAAAGCCGGAAAGAATCATCGAGATTCCGGACTTGGGCAGCCTCTCTGTTGAATCTCTCTATGTAGTCTCGGAGGGACTCATTTTCCTCTTGCCGAATTGCCTGTAACATCTTCTAAGATTTTGGCTTCATCTTGGAGTGGGCGAAATGGGCAGTAAATTGCTTGGCTAATTGGTCCCAAGAGGGTATAGTATTTGGCTTGAGAGTCCGGAACCAATCCAAAGCCATCTTCTCAAGAGTGAGAGGGAAAATCGGACATTTAATTTCCTCTGGGACGTTACGGTATTGCATAACCGTGTCAAAATAGTCGAGGTGGCGATCAGGATCGCCAGTCCCATCATACATCTTTAACCCTTCTGGGGGTTTCTGAAGATGCTTCGGCACCGGAATGGTCCCTTTCGTTTTGCCGATCTCCCCCGGGGTGGAAACCGTTGGTTCCGGTGTTTGTCGGAAGATCTCCTTGAGCGTGGGTGCCGAGGTTCCTGCCTAGGGGATTTTTCCCGGCTTCTAGAACGTCGCCTCGGGGATGAGGATGCCAAAGATGAGCTTGGCCGAGGGGAGCCCTCGGGATAGTAAGTATCATTCGGGGTTCGTCTTGGGGGAGTTCCTGATCCACGCCCTCATCTCCGATGAGGTGGGGAGCGGGGGTGGTGTCTAGGGATGTCAAAACGGGCGGCCCGGCCCGACCCGGCCCGTTAACGCCTTCAGCCAGCTAAAAATAGGGCGGGCTGGCCCGACCCGTTAACGGACGCGGGCGCAATATTCATGCCCTGCCCGCGAAATGATGGGCAGGCGGGCCAGCGGGCTGGCCCGTCAATTTACACTGAATTTTTAAAAAATAAAAATAAAAAAAGCGCTAACGGGCGGTTTGGCCCGCCACAGTGTTTAGCCCGCGGGCTGGCGGGAGAAGCGGGCTGGGCAACGCGGGCTGGCGGGAAACAATACCTTACCCCTACCCGCCTTTTTTTGGTGGGCCAACGGGCCGGCCCGGCGGGCCAAGCCCATTTTGACATCCCTAGTGGTGTCTCCTCCAGGCCGGAGATCGGTGGCGCCTATGACTAAAAATCCTTCCACTTGAAGGGTGTTGTTGAGGAGAAGTTCGGTCTGGGATGCTCCGAGTTCAAATAGATAAGTCAGCTTTTCCGCAAACCGAATTGTGAAAAATGACTTTGTGGAACCACTTTTTTATTCAAAGAGGAAACCTTATCATAATAAGAATGTTATTCAAAGAACCCATGACTCCGTTTTTTATGAAGGCAACAAGCACATTGAGATTGATTGTCACTTCAAACGTATCGTCTTTAACATTACAAAATTACTTCACAATTTGTTTTTTCCTCCATACAGATTGTTGACTTGTTCACAAAACCACATTCCATTGAAAAATTTTGTTTCTTAATTGACAAACTCTCAATGCTCCACATTGATGCATCATGAGTTTGAGAGGGTGTTAAATAATATGATATACAATTTAATTAGGGCAGTTTAGTCTTTATTGCCCTCTATTGTAATCTCTTGACCATTTTACAACTCTATTGAAACGCTAAGAGGGTTCTTTGTTCTCTCCCTTCTCTCCTCTCTTCTTCTCATCTTCTTTATGCAATCTCATGTTTTTAACAAAATAAAATATAGTTAATTATGGTTGATGTAAAATAAAATTATGTTGCATGGTGTAGTGACGGTTTGTATAATAATAATAATAATAATAATAATAATAATAATAATAATAATAATAATAATAATAATAATAATAATAATAATTATAATAATAATAGTAATAATAATAATAATAATAATAATAATAATATTTTAATAGCTCAAATCAAAATCTTATCTTGGGAGTAATTCATTTGTAAGAAAGGTGAAAAATCTGATTGTATTTATTTTGGTTGGTGTTCAAATCCTATGACTTGTTTAAAAATATGGTAATGTGCCAAATGAGTTAAAGTATCCCTTATACTAATATTTTTTTATTAATAATACAACCTTCTTATAAAAAAAAAGTTAAATCTCATATATACTGCAAATACCGTCATGCATTCAGTCTGCAGTCGGTTATTCGCGCGAAACATTTCCCGTTACCGCACACAACCAATACTCTTCAATCCCTCTTGCACTTTCTCATCGTTCTTTCCCTTCTTCTCTTCTACCTTCGCTCTGTCGCACCGCTCTCTCATTCCTTTCTTCTTCTCACTGTCTTCTTCATTTAGGAAACTTATATTGAAAATTTCGAAACCCATGTGTAGCACATATTTCCTCTTCCTGTTACCTTCTTCTTATCTTCTTATTTTGATCTTGATTTTGATATTGATTCTGAATTTGATTTCCGCTACCGAGAGATGAGGGAAAAGAGAGGGAACCGATAGTGGGGGAGATGTGACGGTGATGGAGAGATGCGGTGGTGAGAGAGATGGTGGCGGCGCTGGAGAAGATGCGCGTCAACCAGAGGCTTCGAAGGCCGGCGAAAGCAAGACGTGAAGGGGGAGCGCAACGGGGTTTCAAGATGGTGTGGTTGCTGTAAAAAGAGTACACGACGGCGAACGGTTGCGTGTTAATTTTATTTCTGTTGCGTGTTAACTCATGGACACACATGCTTTGAGTTCAGCCTTGAAGAAACTTGAATACTCACATAATCAGCCTACAGAGCAACAACAATCAAGAGATAATATTGATTTGGACAAGATAACGGATGATTTTTGTCACTTTGAAGCTGCGTGTTCATTGATGCATGACAATGATGGCGAAGATCATGAGCAAACGAACCAAAAGCATTTAATTTCTGATGAATTTGCAAGAGATGCAATTCATGAATTTGTGAATCAGATGATATTAAATGGCAAAGATCTGGCAGAAGATAGAAAATCACTTTGCTCACATGAACTCATGGAAGCAATTCAGGTTATAAGCTCGGATAAGGAATTGCTTCTCAGACTTCTACAAGACCCGAATTAACATTTACTGAAGTATATTCAGGAGTTGGAGAATTCCCAAGTGAGAGGTGACAAAGAATACATTTCAGTTACCGGTTCCAATTTCTCTGAACAAACTACGAAGATTGTCTAAATGAGGTAATTTCACTCACTACATTATATCTTTATGTAGATCATTGATTTCGATATAAACTTACTACAATGCCAGTAGCACAATCAGTTATAATGGACCACTTAAGATTGCTTTGAAAGCCTGTGTGACTATAAGATTTTCTATGAAGTCTAAACTATCATTTGATTCTTTTGCAGGATGTAAAAGAAGAGAACCAACCATCATCTCCACTGTCATCTCCGTCTCACTCTTCCATCAATAAGAAAATTGAAGAGCTGGAAAGTAGTGCAGATGTATCCGGGCGACCAAGTCTTGTAGTTACTAAAAGGAAAAAAATTCAATAAACAGCATTAGTTATATTTGCTTCTTAAATTTCTCCCTTTGTTTAATCTTTGTTTGTCATTTTTGGTATTTATATTTATAGGTACTATATTGAGGAGAGCAAGAACAAGAGAAGGACAATGCCTCTTTTGCAACCATGTTGAACAACAGAAGTACATGTCTCTTGCTAATCCTATGACCTCATCTTATGTGTGTTAACAGTGAGTCAAGGACCATGTAAGATGGTATGTGTTGCGCCCGAAAAAGTCCCCGAGGGAGAACCTTCCTCGTTCACAACTTTTCTTAAGACATTGAAGTCGCCACCAATATTTATTAAGGAAAATATTAGGAAAACCTTTTTTTGGAAAGCGATTGGTCTTGCGAAACTAGAGAATAGGGTTCGGGGGTCGGTTACGCGCAGGGAAGGTGTTAGCACCCCACACGTCCTCTCTACTGAGAGGGAACCTTCAATCAAATGTGTGGTTTTAGTGTGTTGACTTGAAAATACTTAATTTTGCCTCTCTACTTCTTATTGAAAAAATCTTAATGAAAATCTTTATTTATTATGAAAAAAAGGGGAAAAATGGTTTTTTAGAAAAAAAACGCTTGACGGGACATGGCCCGCTCCTACGTATCTCCCGGTGCGATGGAGAAGTCAAAGCTACGTAGTTCTTCTTTGTCTTTTGAAAAGTTTTTGTTTTTTATCTTCTTTAGTGAGTTTTTTGAAATAGGACGAGCATTAGCGAATGATTAAACTAGCAGAGGCTATGATGAATCACTACTAAATACTCAAAAAAGAGAGTTGTACCGCTAGTCAAACGAACAAAGGTTCTGATGGACTATTGATAACAACTCATTTTTATTAGCTTTTTTGAAAGTGGTTTTCGAAAGAGATTGATTGGCACGAATGATCAAACTAACAAAGGTTATGAGTGATCATCGCTTGTTGTTCTTTTGGGGAAAAGACATTGCTACCAATGACTAGACGAACAAAGGTTCTGATTAGTCACTAGCGACAATGGGTTTGAAAATGATTCTTGAAAGGAGAATGTTTTTGTTCTGAAAACGATCTTGGTTTGCAAAAGTGATTCTTTTTTGTGTTATGAAAATAACTCTTTTCTTTTTGTAATGCAAATGCTAATTTTGTGGTTGCGCTTGACGAGAATGTGACTCGCTCCTACGTATCCCAAATGGGAATCAAAGCGACGTAGTTCTAACGAGCCTCGAAAGTGAAAGTCTTTTTGCTTAGGTTTTGAAAAGTGGAGGGTGTTTATAATGATCAAACTAACAAAGGTTATGGGTGATCACTACTAACACTTGCCATGATTTTTTTTTATGCTTGGAAAATATCTTTTGAAATTGAAAGCATTCATGGTAATCAAACTAACAAAGGTTATGGGTGATTATCACTAGCACTCCATTGTTAATAATCATGCAAGCAGAGGCTTCGCAAGACTACTAACAAAGTTTCGATTTTGAAAAGTTTTCGCAATTGGATTAATTTTTGTTCGAGGAAACATTTATCCATTATTGGGGAAAAAAAGGTTTGTGAAAAAAAAATAAGTTCGCTTAGGGAAAAGAAATGAAATTTAAAAAAAAAAAAAAGAGAAACAGGGGGCGTAGTAGTAAAATAAGGGTGTAAATAAAAAGGAAGGGTGTATTATTAAAATGGGGGGTGCGAACAGTGAGCCCAGCTTGTTTTTGTAAGCTGGGCTGTGCTTCAAAAGAGAAGAAATCGTGGGCTTTAAAAAAAAAAGGGGGGGGGGGGGGGGGCGTGCGAAGTAAACAGGGAGGTGCGAATAATGATCTGAAAAAAAAATGTAAAAAACCGAAAATGCACTTGCACCCTAATATAAAAGCTTACCCTAAATTGGAAACCCTAGAAAGCTCTCTCTTCCTCACGTGGCGCCCCCTTTCTAAAAAAAAAACCAAACCCTAAGAATCATCTCTCTCTCACACGGCGCACTCCCTCTCCTTCTCCCCTAGCACCGATCTCCTCCCTCCTCCTCACCGTCGCCTCCTATTCTCTCCTTGCACCGCCAATCTCCGAATCAATCCTCTCCCTCTCTCCCTCAATGGCGCCGTGCGAACCCCTCTCTCTCTCCTCACCAAATCGTTTTCTTTTCCCTCTCACTGTCGCTAATGGCCAAATGGGCGAAGGAGTGTTGTTTTTGGTCGTGGCCGTGAACGATGTTCGCGGTGGAAGGGAGGGAACAGTGAGGGAGTTTGGGGTGGTTGTTGTTCTGGCGGTGGTTGTTTGGGTGGTTTTGCGGTGCGCACGGTGGTACGGTGGTACGGGTTGGGTTGGAGGCGAAGGGACGGAGGCGATCGTGGGTGCGAGTGGTGGTCGACGGTGGGTGAGGAGAGCTACGGTGGTTGGCTGGTGGGCGGTGCGATGGCTGCCGGCGAGAGATGATGGTGACCCACGTGGTCGTTTGGGTGGTTGGATGCGTCTTTGCTCACGGTGGTCCACGGCGGTGGCCACCACGGACAGTGGTCGGAGGTAACAGCCCTTTCTATTTCGTTTCTATTTTTTAGCTCTTCTCCTTTCCTATATTTCTTCTGATTTCTGGTTCCCTTCCCAAACTCGTTTTTTTGATTTTTACGCCGCAAAATTTATTCACAGGAAAACAACCCTCATTTTTCCTTTCTGAAATTTTTATGTATGTATTTTATTTATTTTTTGTATGTCCCTACAACCATGAGAAAACACTAAAGGGGAAAAATGTTTTTTTGCATATGTGTAGAGAAGAGAAAAGAATGTACACACAAAATAGGCCTTATTATTTTTTATATACGTATGTACTATATATATATATATATAATATATTGCACCACAACCATGAATGTATGTATACAGATATATATATATATATATATATATGCCGTAAAAAAAAGTATCGGGTTTGGTTTCATAGGGACTTTAAAGTTTTGATATTCATGGTGCTAACATATACAATCTATGAGTAAAGAGATGGATTTTGGGAACCAACCTTTCACTCTACCGCTTTACTCTCTTTCTTCTGGGCCTCAAAACTGCTTCCCCACCCTTCTTTTTGAACTCTGAATTTTGATACTCAGTGTTGTGTGTGTATTGCTGTGTATGAATTGCTCTCTGTGTTACTGTTTTTTTTTTCCTCCTTAACACTGTTTCTGTTTACAGCATTTATAGGTAAAAATTGTGGTGTAGGTGTGGTATACTAATGCAGGGGATCAAAACTCATGGGGGACAAAGCTGTTGGCAGCAGTGACACAGTGGAGCAGCAAGGATGGCAGCAGGGCTGCTGCCACTGCAGCAATGTTTTTTTCTTTGCTGAAAATGGGAGGCCAGTACAGGGACAAGAAGAAGGAAGTTTGGGCTTGTAGCTTCATGAAGGGAGGAAGGCAGAAGTCGCATGTTGCTGTTCCTATTCTGATTCTGCTTTATTATTTTTTGTACTCTTTTTTTTTGCTTTTAATTAAATTTTTGTACCAATTGCACTTAAATTTTTTTGTCTTCATGTATATCAAAGTTGACTTGGGTTGTACCTTGTACTTTGTAAAAAAACTATTTATAATAATAAAAACATTAATTCAGAAATTTATTTTTATTAGATTTTTCTTTATAACAATAATAATAAACTAACAAAAAAAATGAGCACCAAAAAAACGTACATGATAAGAGGCGAACACGCGCGCAAAGAGAGTAACGACACGCACACGATTAGGAATGACACGCGTATGTAGTTAGAAATAACATGTGCACGCAACAATGCGAAAACGTTAAGACTAACGCATGTACGCGACTAAAAATAATAATTGTGCGCCATAGACCATGTTTTTTGGGATTTTTTTTTTTGATTAGTCGGACAAAATTAGGGTATGACAGCTGCCCCTCTTTATTCGGATTTTACCAAGAAATATGAATTGGCCGAGACATATTTCGAAGATAAAATATGAATAAAGAATTCAGAAATTATACCAATTTTGTCTACTTGGAGAAACCCGAATTTTCTTTTTCTGTTTCTTCTTTTTTTCTTCTTTTTTTTTTGAATCAATACTTGGAGCGTTGATGAGGAAACAATAAACGAAATGGTTAACAACATGCACACTAACTGCGAAAGGCAAGGAAAGCGCTAAATGAGGAAAACGATAAAAAAATGGTAAAATGCACGCTAACTGCGAAAGGCAAGGAAAGCGCTAAATGAAGAAAGCGGTAAAATGCCAGGCTGCCTAAAACCTGTAAACGAACTCTTGCGAATCCGAGTTTGCACGTGGCTTTGAGGAGCACGCATCCTGAGAATCTCTGGTCTTTCGAGCGACCGGGGGGATCGTTATCAGCTCCGGAACTGATATACCGATCAATGCACGGCGTCCATTGTATCTTAGGCTGATACAACTATTCCGTTGAACCTCACATGGGGCTGCGGTCCATCGCGTTGCTCGTACACGATGTGAGACCTGGGCAGAAGGGAACGATGATCTCTCTGGGCTCCAATCCGCAATGCGCGCCTGAGCGCTCTCTTTTCTTTTCTCTTTTTCTTTTCTCTTTCTTTTTTTCTCTTCTTCTTTTTTTTGAACTCCCAACTTGGGGGAGCATTTTCTGGAATCTATAGGCGAGGATTAACACCGCGGTGTTTATCCTCTCTTCCTTGTCTGCAGCTGAAAAATGAGCTCATACATGCAATGCCAATGCCATGATTGTCATTTTTCTTTTTCTTTTTCTTATGATGAATGAAATGTAAATGCCTGAATTTCTCTTTTCTTTACTTTATTATTATTATTTTCTATGTCTGATGAGTGCATGATTTTATGCTTGGTGAATGTAATGCATGACTTTATTTGTTTATTGCTCTTTTGCTTTTTCAACCTTTTCTTTTCTCTTCTTTTTTATTTTTCATATATATTTTTCTTTTTGTGCTCTTTTGCTCTTTTGGCTTTTCCTTTGCTGGTCCGATCCACTCGCGGGACTTGCGTCATGAGACACCATGATTATTTATGATAATTATTCGGGAGCCGAGCTTCGTCCTCTTGTTTTAATGTAATCAGCGCTTCTTATTTGATTTTTGTGAGCTTACTTGACTGAAATATCGTCTCTTTTGGTTGTCATTTTCAAAAATTTCGCAATGATCTTACTGTTACGACTTATGCACATTTCCATGATTTATTTATCATCTACCATAAAACATAGTTTAAAATCAGAAATGAAAGGAAAGCAATGATAAGACAGCAAACTGATAGATTGAAAAATTTGGACTTTTATTCATACGGGAGTCAGACGCGCAGAATGTCACGCTGACTGAAAAGGGTACATTGGAAATTTTCCTGAAACTAAGAGAAAGGAAAAGGAGAATGGACGCAGCAGATCTTATGAATATTCTTTGTCTCTGGAGCGTTCGATGCCAACCACTCATACTTATAGCCTTGATCACCCTTTTATCCAAGCTTTTGGAAGCACTACTTGCCCCTTTTCTTTTTTATGTCCAACTTTTCTGACCCTAATTTTTGCCTGGATCGCCCTTTTGGGTTTTCAATCCACCGGGTCGCTCAATTTTGCCTAGGCCGCCCTTTCGGGTTTTCAACCTAGCGAGCTGATTCTTGCTTGGATCATCTTTCTCTTTTTTCTATATATTTCTTTTAGGCATAGTACTTCTTGACTGCATCTGAGTTCACTGGGAGTGGGAGGTCTTCACCATCCATTTTTGTGAGGATTAAGGCCCCTCCAGAGAATGCTTTCTTCACCACATAAGGTCCTTCATAATTAGGGGTCCATTTTCCCCGGGAATCTTTTTGGATAGGCAGGATTTTCTTGAGCACTAGGTCTCCCTCCTGAAACTGTCGAGGACGAACGTTCTTCTCAAAAGCCTTCCTCACTCTTTGCTGGTACAACTGCCCATGGCACAGAGCGACTACTCTCTTTTCTTCAATGAGATTCAACTGATCTAGACGAGCTTGAACCCATTCTGCTTCTTCTAATTTTGTTTCCATTAGCACTCGTAGGGAGGGTATCTCAACTTCAATAGGGAGGACTGCTTCCGACCCATACACCAAAGAGAAGGGAGTTGCCCCGGTTGAAGTACGCACTGAGGTACGATACCCGTGCAAAGCAAAAGGAAGCATCTCGTGCCAATCTTTGTAGGTTACTACCATCTTTTGCACAATCCTCTTAATATTCTTATTGGCTGCTTCGACTGCCCCGTTCATCTTAGGACGGTATGGAGAAGAGTTATGATGTTTGATCTTAAACTCTGTACACAATTCTTTCATCATTTTACTATTCAGATTGCTACCATTGTCCGTGATGATTTTATCCGGGAGGCCATAGCGACACACCAGGTCCTTCTTTACAAACTTGGCAACCACAGAACTGGTTATGCTGGAATATGAAGCAGCTTCAACCCATTTGGTGAAGTAATCAATTGCCACTAGGATGAAGCGGTGCCCGTTTGACGCCTTGGGCTCTATGGGACCAATGACATCCATGCCCCACATTGAGAATGGCCAGGGTGCCGTCATGACATTTAATGAAGCCGGTGGCACGTGTATGTGATCGGCATAAATCTGGCATTTGTGGCACTTTCTTACAAAACTGTAGCAGTCTGACTCCATCTGCAGCCAATAGTAGCCAGTCCTTAATATCTTCCTTGCCATAGTATGCCCGTTGGAATGAGTCCCAAACGAGCCTTCATGCACTTCCCTCATGATTCTTTCTGCTTCCTCTTTTGCCACACACCTAAGGAGTACTTTATCATGATTCCTCTTGTAAAGCACCTCGCCACTCAAGAAGAAATTCATTGACAGTCTTCTAAGTGTTCTTTTATCATTTTCCGATGCCCCTGGAGGATACTCTCTGTTCAGGATATACTGCTTGATATCGTGATACCAAGGTTTATCATCTCCGCTATCTTCAATTGCTGCGCAGGAGTAGGAGTGTGCCGGCAAACCTCGATGCTGGATTCTGATCTGGGTCAAGTTCTTATCACAATTGATATTAAACATTGAAGCTAAAGTGGCCAGTGCATCAGCCAACTGATTCTCTCTGCGAGGAAGATGTTGAAATGTGATTTCTTCGAAGGACTCAACCAATTCTCGGATGTAGTCTCTGTACAGTATCAACTCAGGATCTCTGGCTTCCCAGTCTCCGTTCACTTGATGGATAACTAGGGCCGAGTCCCCATACACATCTACTTTTTTAATTTTCCAGTCTAGAGCTGCCTGAATACCCAGAATACATGCCTCGTACTCCGCAATATTATTTGTGACATAGAAGCTCAATCTAGTAGTGAATGGTATGAAGCGATTGTCAGGGGACACCAGCACTGCCCCAGCCCCGTGCCCATAGCTGTTGGAAGCACCGTCGAACACTACTCTCCACCTTTCATCCTCTGGGGACCTTCCTTCTTCAAATAAAGCCATAATGTCTTCATCTGGGAAATCACACTGCATCGACCGGTAATCTTCAATAGGCTGATGTGCCAAGTACTCAGCTAGCGCACTACCTTTGATGGCCTTCTGAGTGACATAAAGAAGGTCATATTCTGACAACTGCATCTGCCATCTGGCAATTCTTCCTGTAAGCGCAGGCTTCTCAAAGATATACTTGATAGGATCCATCTTTGACACCAACCAAGTGGTGTGACTCAACATGTATTGCCTCAAGCGATGAGCAGCCCAAGCCAAGGCGCAACAAGTCTTTTCTAGTAATGAATACCTCGTCTCACAATCGGTGAACTTCTTGCTCAGATAATAAATTGCGTGCTCTTTCTTGCCAGTTTCGTCGTGTTGTCCTAACACACAGCCCATTGAATTTTCTAGCACGGTTAGGTATAGGATCAAAGGTCTGCCATGCACCGGAGGCATTAAAATAGGCGGATCTTGCAGGTACTTCTTAATCTTCTCAAAAGCTTCTTGGCAATCATCATTCCACTTAGTCTCTTGATTCTTGCACAGCAATTTGAAAATCGGCTCACATGTGGCAGTTAGCTGGAAGATAAACTTGGAAATGTAGTTCAGTCTTCCGAGAAAACCCCAAATTTCTTTTTCTGTCTTAGGAGCAGGCATCTCGAGAATTGCACGCACTTTGTCTGGGTCGACCTCTATCCCCTTTTGACTGACAATAAACCCCAATAGTTTTCCTGATCTCACCCCAAAGGTGCATTTAGCTGGATTTAACCTAAGCTTGAACTTTCTCAACCGTTCAAAGAGCTTCCGCAAATTAACAACGTGCTCTTCGTCTGTTCTGGACTTTGCGATCATATCGTCCACGTACACCTCGATCTCTTTGTGCATCATATCGTGGAACAACGTGACCATAGCTCTTTGGTAAGTAGCGCCGGCATTCTTCAACCCAAACGGCATGACCTGATAGCAGAACGTTCCCCAGAGAGTTGTGAAAGTAGTCTTCTCCATATCCTCAGGAGCCATTTTAATCTGATTATACCCTGAATACCCGTCCATGAAGGAGAAAAGGGAGTACTGTGCTGTGCTGTCTACTAGGACATCAATATGAGGAAAGGGAAAATCGTCTTTGGGACTGGCACGATTCAGATCTCTGTAATCGACACACATTCTAACTTTTCCATCCTTTTTGGGCACTGGCACAATGTTAGCCACCCACTGTGGATACTTGGCTACGGCTAGGAAACCAGCGTCAAATTGTTTCTTCACTTCGTCTCTGATCTTTAAAGACATCTCAGGCTTCATCCTCCTTAGCTTCTGTTTAACCGGAGGGCAACCAGGCTTGACTGGCAGCTTGTGCACCACTATATCAGTATCTAACCTGGGCATATCTTCATACGACCATGCAAAGACATCAATGTAGTCACGCAGGAGTTGAACCAACTTCTCATGCTCACTCTTTTTCATTGAAGTGCCAACCTTGACTTCTTTCTTTTCGCCCTCTGTGCCTAAATTGATAACCTCAATAGTTTCCCCATGTGGCTGAATAACCTTTTCTTCTTGCTCAACCATTCTCATCAATTCCGGAGGAGTTTCCCAGTCATCCTCGGCATCCTTCTCAGCTTGATTAACGGGGTAATCAAAGTTAACATATGGACCGCTGGCATCATTACTTTCAGAGGTATTCATTTTAGATCTGCATTTGCGGGAATAGAAAAGCAATGAACAAGCAAAAATAGAGACACAAAATGAAGACGCAAAAAAAGCAATTTTTATTCATTTGAGAATTCAAAACTACATTTTGTCGATAGATGATATCTAAAAGAAAACATGCATGCCCCTAGGAAACTGTCCTAAGGCCTTGGGCAGAGCCAGAGGATTTGCATTACAAAGATCATTACTTTGAAATGAAAACAACAGAGAAATCGACGATCTTCCAGTTGCCAATTTCTTCTCCTGTAACACTGCGACGAACCAGGCCCCGACCCCCGCCTTCTTCAACCAACTCTTCCTCAATGACAGCTATCTGATTAGGGATCAGCATGCCAGCACTCCTGAAATTCTGCTTGAGGTCATCTATGGGGACCATCATCAATCTGGGTTCTCTCCCCTGAAGCTTAGCCAATCTCCTCTCACGCTTTTCCTCGACCATTCTTCTCTTATCAGTTGAAGTGGGCCAATAACCTAACCCACGTCTGTCCTTGTATTCTCGCAGATGCACAGGTGACAGAGAATTCCTTGCTCGTATCTTCCTAGCCCCTTCCCAATCTGATAGCCACTCTTCAGCATAACTTTTGCTACCATAACATCAGCATTGGACCACTTGGATACAGGTATTGGGGATTCTCCACTTACGAACACAGCATTCGCAATTTCTAAGGATTGAAAGGCGGATTCGAGGGATTCCTCTGCAGCTTCAATATGATGAGAGGGGACAGGTTTGCTGACTGTGAACTCTTCCTCCCCACATACAACTACAAGCTTATCGTCGACTATAAACTTGAGTTTTTGGTGGAGTGTTGAAGGGACAGCGCCTGCTGCATGGATCCAAGGTCTCCCCAAGAGACAGCTGTATGAGGATTCAACATCCATAATTTGAAAAGTCACATAGAACACCTCAGGCCCTATTTGCATTGGGAATTCCATTTCCCATATTACTTCTTTCTTAGACCCATCAAAGGCTCTGACCAGGGTTGAGCTGGGTTTCATGTAGGAACAATCCACCTCTAACTTGTTCATCGTTGATCTGGGCATAACATTCAATGAGGATCCATTGTCAATGAGAACCCTGGAGAGGGTATATTCACCGCACTTCACTGAGATATGCAACGCCTTATTGTGCCACTTCCCCTCTGGGGTAAGCTCATCATCAGTGAAAGTAATGTAATTAGATGCAACGATGTTCCCAACTATACCATCCAACTGATTGACAGTAATATCTTGGGCGACATGGGCCTCATTCAGTATTTTAACCAAGGCGTCACGGTGGGCTTCTGAGTTTAGTAGTAGGGACATGATGGAAATTTTGGCTGGGGTGTGGTGTAGCTGATCCACCACCTTGTAGTCACTTTGCCGCATTATTTTCAAGAATTCAGCAACCTCTGGGTCTGACACCTTCCTATTTACCATAGGCTCCGGCTCTACATTCTTTCCTTTTCGGATTCTCTCTTCTGTTGCCTTAGAAGGACTCTCTTCCTGAGCTTGGGGAACATACACACGCCCACTTCTGGTTACCCCACTACTTCCTGCAATATTGGTGATGTCAAGAGCAGCTTGAGACCTCGGAGCTGGAATTGGCACACTGTAGCTCCACGGGACATCAGTGTTCTTATGGCTAGGAGCTGGAACTGGGATCACAATAGTCTTTGGTCTTGCCAAAGCCGAATTTTGACTGTATGGCACCTCAATAGGTCTCTGCACATCTCTGCCCCCTTCTGATTGGAGGGTCAGAACGTCATCCTCTTTCCCCTGTATACCCACCTGGATAATGTGGCGGTCCATCAGATCCTGTAACACCACCTTGAATGCTTCACATGCTCCCACACAGCTGACATTAGCACAGACCCCTTTCTGAACACAACCCATCCTGATAATCCCGCATTTGCACAGTTCTGCATGAATGACTTCTAGGGGAGTCTGAATATCTTCTACTGATCTGACCAGGGACTGCTCTGTCATATCCATGATTGCATTAGTGGCATGCTTCCCATGACCAGGCAGCGGGTTAGTCGTGATATTTGGATCCTCCTGCTTGAAAGTTATGCCTTTTTTGTCTATCAAGTCCTGCACCACTATCTTGAAGGCTTTGCAATCCTCCACAACATGCCCAACTGCCCCTTCGTGGAAAGCACAGGTACTATTGGGGTTGTATCCTCTGAAGTAAGGCGGTTGAACAGGTTTCATGGGTCTTGTGTTGATGAGCTTATTGGTGATGAGGTAGTTGAATAGGTCTGTATATGACATGGGAATTGGGTCAAAGGTTGTTCTGTTTTGATAGGTCCTTTGGTGGTTACTTTGGTTGTTGTTTTGGAATGGATGGACCGCTTGTGTGGGAGCGGGGACTGGGATGTTGGGTGGCTGGTATGGTGGGCTGATAGTGATGGCATTGGTTTCCCCCTCTTTCTTTCTGGGAAAGCCGGAGAATGGCTTCTTTTGGGAACTTGTGCTACTTGTGGACCCCTGTGCAATCTTTCCACTTCTCAATCCGTTCTCCAATCTCTCTCCCACAATCACCACATCTGAAAAATTGGATGATGCACTGCTGATCAGACGATCATAATATAGCGGTGGCAAGGTTTCCATGAACATATAAACCAGTTCTTTGTCTAAAAGAGGAGGTGTGACTTGCGCGGCCAAAGCCCTCCATCGCTGGGCGTACTCTTTGAATGATTCATTTTCTTTCTTGCTCATATTCTGCAGCTGTGTTCGGTCTGGCGCCATGTCCGTATTGTATTGATATTGCTTGAGGAACGCATCTGCTAAATCCTTCCAACAGCGGACTTGGGATGGCTCTAACTTCATATACCAATTAAGGGATGCCCCGGTAAGGCTATCTTTGAAGCAATGGATTAGCAATTTGTCATCACGGGAGTAGGTAGACATCTTCCTATAAATACATCGTCAAGTGGCTCTTTGGGCAGGTCGCACCTCTGTACTTGTCAAAATCGGGGACCTTGAATTTTGGTGGCAACACCACATCAGAAATAAGGCATAGGTCTCTGGCCTCCCTAGCCCTGGAGCCAAAGCCCTCAATCATTCTTAGCCTTTCTTCTAACATCTGGAACTGCTCTCTGGTCTGCTGGTGCTCAGCGGAATAGATTTGAGGGGAATGACTTACACCATAAGGAGGTGGAGGCATTGAGTGCTGAGCCTGAGGGTAAACGGAGTTTCCGGATACGAAGCCTTGAGTCTGTGGAAAGGCAGCTGGCTGTGGAGTAAGGTTCTGAGGAGTAGGCTGAGGTATAACAATTGAATGCGGGATCTGAACCTGGGGTTCACCAGTCATTCCTTCTGATCCGACAGGCGTTGGCTGTACATTCTCAGCTATCGCCCCGGGACTAGCTCCTGGGCTAGCCCCTTGATTTGGAGGACTATAACCCAAAGGAAGGCCATAAGGAGGCCACTGAGCAGCTTGGAAGTCATTTCCATTCTTCAAGGACAACAGGAGTCTCATCATCTCGCTCATCTGTGCCATCATGGCATTCATTTCATTTCTCAACTCAGGATCACCTTGACTAGAGCTACCAGGAGCTTAGTGGTTCTGATTCTGCACCTCGGGGCCTTGGCCTGTTCCATTTCCATTCTCTGAGCCTGAAGCGGGAGGATTCTGATTCTCTGGTTGAGGTTGATCGGGGTCACTTAAGATTGCCATTTCTCTGGCCTGTGAACGTGTCCAATACGGATGTGGTCGCACCAGCTTGCCTTATCTTCTGTTTGAGTTGAAAACATTTTTATAAGCAAAGGAGCAAATTAATGAATGCAATGTAATGCACATGATGATTTTTTTATTTTTTATTTTATTTTTATTTTTTATGTTATTTGTTGTTTATTGCCGGGAATCACAGTGCAACTTGCTCTTGTCGTAGTTGTATATTCAAATATTTTCAAGAACATAACGCGGCTGGGATCAACAAGTGTTAACGTACTTCATTCAAGCATCATATCATTCCAAGAACAAGATACAATAACACAACATTCTTTAAGAAAAGAAAAATTACAATTTCCTAGTGAACATTCTAAAAGAGGGAAATTTAAATCTAAAAACCTATTGCTTTCATCTTCTCTTGGTTCTTCTCCTTTTTGCTAGCTGCAGCAGCTTCTCTTGCCCTTTCCATGAGTTCCTCAGTCAGGGATCTGCAGTACTCCACGAATTCATATACTCGCACCGGAGTGTTGTAAGGCAGCATCTCAGCTTCTGCCTTTCTCAACCTCTTGGGAACATCCCTCACCGCCTGGTTAGCCAACCATGCCAATTTGGAGAACTTGTTCTTCCACTGTTGAATTTCTGCCCTCATCTCAACTATGATCTCTTGCTTTTCAATTCTACTCATTAGCTTGAGAAGACGGTATTCCCAGTACTGGCTCTCCTCTCTTACCTGTCGGTAAGCATCACTGATGTGACTCAGATTCCTCCTTAGCTCATCTGAATTCTCTTGCTCCATCCTTAAAGCCTGCTGATACTCTCTAAGGATGTTCACAATTGCATCTCTATCCTGTCTGATACACCCTATTTGACTTTCAAGCTCACACGTCACGGACTGAGACTTTTTCTTGAATTCCTCTAGTGATTCCTTTGTAGCCCTCTCACTTTGCGCAGACTTCTTGAACAACTTCCTCCATTCGTTTGCTCTAACCATGGCCTCACCCACCTTGGCATTCGATCTTTTCAACTCATCTTTGGCACCTTTCAGATATTCCTTCATTTTTTGATTACTTTCCTCTTCTTTCTTAAGCTTCTTGCTGCTTTCTTTGAGGGCTTCGGCCTTGCGTTCGTTCTCGTTCTCTAACTTTCTCTTCTCAGAAATTACTTTCCCCAACTTATCTTGTAAGGCCTTCTTTTCTTCCTCTACCTTGAACAACGCAGATTCGACCTCACTTAGTTCTTTGAGACTTGGAACGTGAAGCTCTGGGACTTCTTTCCCAACTGACGATGAATTCTGACGAGGCGGGCCGACATTTTGAATTCTTTGGTGAAGCCATTGATAGAAAGTAACATCACCCGCTTTCTTTGTGATTTCCTCTTTACCCTTGTAAACTACACCCTCCCAAGCCTTTGAAATTTTCTGAAGCAAACCTTGGTTCTTTGATTCTTCCTTATCGAGAAAAATTGGGGCCAACATGTCTTCAGTGGGAGCATTCTTCATAGGATACCCAAGATGTCTGATGGTGAGAGAAGGATTGTAATTGATGCAGCCTTGGGTTCCCATTAAGGGTACATTCTGGAAATTGCCGCACTGGAACAGTATTGAAGGCCTATCTTTCCAACACGGATGATTGAACCAACAGACTTTGAGAGCACTGAGATTCTCTAAAGTGTGCACCCATTCTTGTGCACTTCTGGCTTCTACATCACAACACAGGGCATATTCTACTAAGTCCGCAGCTTTCGTCTTATGAGTGACAACATGGTTGAGGAACCAGGTGTAGAGAACATGGAAAGAGCAAGCAACCTTCTTCTTTCCTAACACACGGTGATGAGTGAAGGAATAGTAAGTATCTGCAAGGATTGCTGGTACAGGGTTAATCGGATTTTCTTTACTTATGAATGCTAGAAAAAGCCCAATAGCGGTCTCATCAATGAACTTCTCGACCTGAGGGAAAAGGACGATCCCGAAAATAGTTAGGGCTAACAGCTGCTTGAAAGGACCCCACTTCTTATTCTGGGCATAAAACTTCAATAAACCTTCGAAATAACATAGCGGGAAACCCCTGATACGGTTCTTCCTTTCTTTATGAAGCTCTAATTCCTTCACACTGACTTGCAACAACAAAGAGAGTCTCTGGTCTGAATACCGATGTTTCTGATATTGGTAAGGTGCTAACTCTGACTTTGAGAACCCCAGAATCTGTTCATACTCCTCGAGAGTTGGTGATAACTGAAAGTCTTTGAAGAGGAAGCATCGAATGTCCGGATCATAGAATCGGCTCAGGGCCATAATAGCACTCTCCTGGACATCTAATTGTAACAATCTGAGGAGGTTACCATAAGCCTTCCCGAATAGATCCCTCTCTTCTGACTCCATCAAGGAAACAAACTCTTTCAAACCCTCTACATCTATTCTCCTGACAACCGGGAACCTTGAATTAAGTACGATCTCGCTTCTTGATCCCATGTTGCTTTATCTTTCCCACCTAAGACAAGATTCCAAGTCACTTTACAATCCCGGCAAACAACTCAGATGTCTGATGAATGATTTTCAAAATTGGGTTTTATTTAATGCAGATGATGCAAATGATGTAATGGTGCAATGATGCAATTATGCCATGATGCTTCTTTTTTTTTGTGTTTTTTGCAGAAAGAGGATACTTACAGGTGGTGATTTGAAAATTTTCACACTATATGCCACCTCATATAGGCGTTTATTGAAAAGGAAGAGCATATCTTTTTTGATTTTCGAAAATTTTGAAGGAAAAATTGATTGAACTGAATGCAACAATGCAGTACACAATTTGGAAAGCCCTTGTGACATAAAAAGGGGTAGAACCTATGATCTAAGGCACTTTAGGGGTAATCTTCTCATGTAGCTCTATTCACACCCTCACAAAGGTCATCAGAGCCACAGTCTCTTTCACGAAATTCCTTGTAAATGCAGCAAACTGCTAGGTACAAGGTATCACGAAAGAGCACAACTCTGATTGAAACTTTCGCGAGTAGCCAAACGGACAAAGGTCCTGATGGGCTCCCACTACTCGAATCCACTCATCCTATGGTATCCTAACAGACCTGGGTTATGGTCTCTTTCTCTAATCATATAATCTCAAGGTACAAGTGTGTGTGTGCGAAGGGCATTTCCTTAAAAACTTCCCCACCTGCAAATGAAAATCCAGAACAGTCCAGACAATAGCATGTTGTCTACTCTAGGGTTCAATATCATGAGGGAATTAAGCATATAAGCAAAGAAGTAACTATCTATTATTTTAAACAAAAGCAAACATAGAAGAAGAATGCATATGGATGCAACATGCTTATGTAAAAGAAGAAGAATAGAGGCAAAGCAAGATGTTCAAATCAATCACACAAACCACACGCTTAATTAATTAGGCTTGACCCACTTTTGAAAAAATGTTTTTTTTTAGTCCCCACCAGAGTCGCCAGCTGTTGCGCCCGAAAAAGTCCCCGAGGGAGAACCTTCCTCGTTCACAACTTTTCTTAAGACAATGAAGTCGCCACCAATATTTATTAAGGAAAATATTAGGAAAACCCTTTTTTGGAAAGCGATTGGTCTTGCGAAACTAGAGAATAGGGTTCGGGGGTCGGTTACGCGCAGGGAAGGTGTTAGCACCCCACACGTCCTCTCTACTGAGAGGGAACCTTCAATCAAATGTGTGGTTTTAGTGTGTTGACTTGAAAATACTTAATTTTGCCTCTCTACTTCTTATTGAAAAAATCTTAATGAAAATCTTTATTTATTATGAAAAAAAGGGGAAAAATGGTTTTTTAGAAAAAAAACGCTTGACGGGACATGGCCCGCTCCTACGTATCTCCCGGTGCGATGGAGAACTCAAAGCTACGTAGTTCTTCTTTGTCTTTTGAAAAGTTTTTGTTTTTTATCTTCTTTAGTGAGTTTTTTGAAATAGGACGAGCATTAGCGAATGATTAAACTAGCAGAGGCTATGATGAATCACTACTAAATACTCAAAAAAGAGAGTTGTACCGCTAGTCAAACGAACAAAGGTTCTGATGGACTATTGATAACAACTCATTTTTATTAGCTTTTTTGAAAGTGGTTTTCGAAAGAGATTGATTGGCACGAATGATCAAACTAACAAAGGTTATGAGTGATCATCGCTTGTTGTTCTTTTGGGGAAAAGACATTGCTACCAATGACTAGACGAACAAAGGTTCTGATTAGCCACTAGCGACAATGGGTTTGAAAATGATTCTTGAAAGGAGAATGTTTTTGTTCTGAAAACGATCTTGGTTTGCAAAAGTGATTCTTTTTTGTGTTATGAAAATAACTCTTTTCTTTTTGTAATGCAAATGCTAATTTTGTGGTTGCGCTTGACGAGAATGTGACTCGCTCCTACGTATCACAAATGGGAATCAAAGCGACGTAGTTCTAACGAGCCTCGAAAGTGAAAGTCTTTTTGCTTAGGTTTTGAAAAGTGGGGGGTGTTTATAATGATCAAACTAACAAAGGTTATGGGTGATCACTACTAACACTTGCCATGATTTTTTTTTATGCTTGGAAAATATCTTTTGAAATTGAAAGCATTCATGGTAATCAAACTAACAAAGGATATGGGTGATTATCACTAACACTCCATTGTTAATAATCATGCAAGCAGAGGCTTCGCAAGACTACTAACAAAGTTTCGATTTTGAAAAGTTTTCGCAATTGGATTAATTTTTGTTCGAGGAAACATTTATCCATTATTGGGGAAAAAAAGGTTTGTGAAAAAAAAAATAAGTTCGCTTAGGGAAAAGAAATGAAATTTAAAAAAAAAAAAGAGAAACAGGGGGCGTAGTAGTAAAATAAGGGTGTAAATAAAAAGGAGGGGTGTATTATTAAAATGGGGGGTGCGAACAGTGAGCCCAGCCTGTTTTTGTAAGCTGGGCTGGGCTTCAAAAGAGAAGAAATCGTGGGCTTCAAAAAAAAGGGGGGGTGCGAAGTAAACAGGGAGGTGCGAATAATGATCTGAAAAAAAAAAATGTAAAAAACCGAAAATGCCCTTGCACCCTAATATAAAAGCTTACCCTAAATTGGAAACCCTAGAAAGCTCTCTCTTCCTCACGCGGCGCCCCCTTTCTAAAAAAAAAACCAAACCCTAAGAATCATCTCTCTCTCACACGGCGCACTCCCTCTCTTTCTCCCCTAGCACTGATCTCCTCCCTCCTCCTCACCGTCGCCTCCTATTCTCTCCTTGCACCGCCAATCTCCGAATCAATCCTCTCCCTCTCTCCCTCAATGGCGCCGTGCGAACCCCTCTCTCTCTCCTCACCAAATCGTTTTCTTTTCCCTCTCACTGTCGCTAATGGCCAAAATGGGCGAAGGAGTGTTGTTTTTGGTCGTGGCCGTGAACGATGTTCGCGGTGGAAGGGAGGGAACAGTGAGGGAGTTTTGGGTGGTTGTTGTTCCGCCGGTGGTTGTTTGGGTGGTTTTGCGGTGCGCACGGTGGTACGGTGGTACGGGTTGGGTTGGAGGCGAAGGGACGGAGGCGATCGTGGGTGCGAGTGGTGGTCGACGGTGGGTGAGGAGAGCTACGGTGGTTGGCTGGTGGGCAGTGCGATGGCTGCCGGCGAGAGATGATGGTGACCCACGTGGTCGTTTGGGTGGTTGGATGCGTCTTTGCTCACGGTGGTCCACGGTGGTGACACGGCGGTGGCCACCACGGACGGTGGTCGGAGGTAACAGCCCTTTCTATTTCGTTTCTATTTTTTAGCTCTTCTCCTTTCCTATATTTCTTCTGATTTCTGGTTCCCTTCCCAAACTCGTTTTTTTGATTTTTACGCCGCAAAATTTATTCACAGGAAAACAACCCTCATTTTTCCTTTCTGAAATTTTTATGTATGTATTTTATTTATTTTTTGTATGTCCCTACAACCATGAGAAAACACTAAAGGGGAAAAATGTTTTTATGCATATGTGTTTACAGAGAAGAGAAAAGAATGTACACACAAAATAGGCCTTATTATTTTTTATATACGTATGTACTATATATATATAATATATTGCACCACAACCATGAATGTGTGTATACAGATATATATATGCCGTAAAAAAAAGTATCGGGTTTGGTTTCATAGGGACTTTAAAGTTTTGATATTCATGGTGCTAACATGCATATACAATCTATGAGTAAAGAGATGGATTTTGGGAACCAACCTTTCACTCTACCGCTTTACTCTCTTTCTTCTGGGCCTCAAAACTGCTTCCCCACCCTTCTTTTTGAACTCTGAATTTTGATACTCAGTGTTGTGTGTGTATTGCTGTGTGTGTATTGCTCTCTATGTTACTGTTTTTTTTTTCCTCCTTAACACTGTTTCTGTTTACAGCATTTATAGGTAAAAATTGTGGTGTAGGTGTGGTATACTAATGCAGGGGATCAAAACTCATGGGGGACAAAGCTGTTGGCAGCAGTGACACAGTGGAGCAGTAAGGATGGCAGCAGGGCTGCTGCCACTGCAGCAATGTTTTTTTCTTTGCTGAAAATGGGAGGCCAGTACAGGGACAAGAAGAAGGAAGTTTGGGCTTGTAGCTTCATGAAGGGAGGAAGGCAGAAGTCGCATGTTGCTGTTCCTATTCTGATTCTGCTTTATTATTTTTTGTACTCTTTTTTTTTGCTTTTAATTAAATTTTTGTACCAATTGCACTTAAATTTTTTTGTCTTCATGTATATCAAAGTTGACTTGGGTTGTACCTTGTACTTTGTAAAAAAACTATTTATAATAATAAAAACATTAATTCAGAAATTTATTTTTATTAGATTTTTCTTTATAACAATAATAATAAACTAACAAAAAAAAATGAGCACCAAAAAAACGTACATGACAAGAGGCGAACACGCGCGCAAAGAGAGTAACGACACGCACACGATTAGGAATGACACGCGTATGTAGTTAGAAATAACATGTGCACGCAACAATGCGAAAACGTTAAGACTAACGCGTGTACGCGACTAAAAATAATAATTGTGCGCCATAGACCATGTTTTTTGGGATTTTTTTTTTGATTAGTCGGACAAAATTAGGGTATGACAGTATGCCCATAACCTATACCCTCCACACATATAGATTGTACACTGTGCTGACAGTGAGTGAAACCCATGTGTTTTATATCTATTTTTTTTATTGAGCTGTAACCATTTAGCTGTATAGTTATGAAATCAATTAGAAAGTTATTTTTCAGTTTTTAGCTTTCATTTAGCTTTTGTGTGTCAATGTCTTTTATTTGCTTTTTCTTTTGTTTGTTTGACTAATTTTTAATTTTCCCTCTTTTGTGTTAACATGCATAACTTGCTTTTGTATTAGGTGTGGGATATCATTTCATTCCCTATCTTTTGACCCTAATAAAATTATTTGAGCCTGGTATTAGATTATTAACTTTTTAATGCATCCTCCATCTTGATAGAAGGAACATGTGATTGATACTGCAACAACAGTGCTTACTGGAATAGTTCCTTGATAGCTTCCATTGCAACAATTTTTTTTCTTATACTCTCTTTTTTAAAAAAATTTCTTTGCATCTTGTGAATGGAAGCTATCCTGTTTGTTTTTTAGTTCAAATTCAAACATTAATTGTCTCCATCTTTTACTAAAAGTTTGATTTTGGGTGGTTTTGGTTATTCGTTTCATTGTTTGGAGAATGCTGTGAGCAATTTTGTTAGAAAATGTTATAATGATCAAATGTGAGCTTGGATAGTGATTTACAATTCAATTCACGTTGCCTCTTTGAACACCTTTGGCAGTGGCTTCATCTGATTTTTGTCCTTAGTGTCAGTAGTTAATTCGTTGAGCATCAATGAATTATGTTGCAAGACTGTTGAGAAACAATACCACTTAATCTACTATTATGTCTCAACCACCTAAGGGAGCTGTGTTTGTGTGGCAGGTAACTCAGAATCAAATTCCAGCATTGGTTTTGACCAAAAAAAAATATTCCAGCATTGGATAATTTGTTGAAAAAGGGCACAGTCCAACAATATGCTATCTTGTGTCCGGTGGCCAAGATGCTATCTTAAGTGCATCTCTTTACATAGTCAATTGTTTGCTTGAAGTTTCTAACTTTTAATTTCTTGTAAAATTTGTTTAGGCCACCAAATACATCACAGCTGCAGGATTCAATGCCAAGTGGCTTGGCATATTTGGAAATGGCATGGTGCAGTCTTTTATTGATGCACATACTCTAACTCTGTCAGGTACAATCAGAAAAACTTATACTTTGATCAGATATGATAATGTCGCTTATCAAAAAAAAAATGATAATGTCAGACTGATAAATGTTTATAGATTTTGTTAGATTGTTCCTCTCTTTTAGTGTTATTGATAATAAAATAAGAATCTCTACATAGTGAATCTCTACCAAGGATTGCATTTGGAATTTATTATACATTGCATAGCATATATTGAAATTTCATTTTTGACTGAATGTAGCATTTGTGGGGATAATATTAGGAAGTATAGACTTGTAGTAAATTGCTTACTAGATATATACCATAAAGTTACCTACTGAATAAACTTCAATAATCAATTTACATCGGATCGAGATTACTAGGATTTATGATAGGTTACTAGAATTGGGCCTTAGCGCAATACAGGGGCTGAATAGGGAATTATTAGTTATGTGGCAATATTCTGTTAGTAGGGGATGGGCTATAAAAGATAGAGAAGAGGAGGATGGGGGTTATTGTGATTTGTGAAGTTTATTAAGAAATTAGTTAGGAGAGATTCTCTCTCTGGTTTAGGAGTCTTGGGTTCTGGTTTGTTCTTACTGTAATTGAGCTTTTGCTCCATTTTCCATTGAATCAAATACAGTTTCATTGTTCGTTTCATTGTTCTTGAATATATGGGTTCTATCACTTTAGCTTAGAGACTATAGTCATGTGGTAAATTCCTCCAATAGACTTATATTGGATAGGGGTTGCAAGGTTTCGAACTTGTCTTAGAGTGTTTGCTGCTAACCATTGAATATAAGAAGGCTCTAAGGGTAGTTGCAGTGTTGCACCTAGCATTACGGCATCACACAAAGGTAATGCTTACAATCTTAAAAGGAAAAACTGCTACGATTTCAGCAAGTTAGTTGAACAAATCATACTGATTTATTCACGCTACATGTTCTTCTGAGCTACATTGTTGTGAATTTGATTCCCTCTTTACAATTTGTTCTCATGTCACAATGAGTTATATCATGCTTCTCTTTATCTGTTATTGATGATACTCTTTTTCTATTTTATTTTATGCCTTTTGTTGTTGTTTTACAGGTTTCTTCATACAAATTGTTAATTTTAATACTGCTAGAAGTTTTATTATTTATGTAAGTATTTATGGGAAATAATTGATTAACTTCATTATTACTTAGGGTTTATGTTGTTCAGATCCGACTTTCTAAGGACACTATGTTTGAAGGGGGGCATTCAGTAAGGAAACAAAGAGGTATGTCAGCTCCGGTGTCACTTCTTCTACCCTTATTTTTGTGGAAATATCGCGTCTCTTTTTATTGGCCAGTTATCAAGCTCTCCCTTTCTCTTGTGCCATATTATGGTTGAATCATGCAACAAATGGTTTCTACTGAATATTAGTCATGAAGATTGTACAATAACTTGCTTAGTTTTGGAGTAATTTTCAGTTTTGTTGGTACTTAATAGTGTACGTAGTACCCCCCATACCACTTTAGTTTTGTTGCCGGATGCAATCCCATAGTTTAGCATGTCAACCTATTGCTAATGCCTTTTCACATATATACTTATGCACTTATTACTAAACAATTTACTCCATCATACATCATTGTGTATCTCAGCCCCACTGTAAAAAAATGTTTTCATTCGCCACTGGTAGTAAGGTATAGTTTATCTTAGACACATATGTTCAACAAATGAATATGAGCTGAATTCAAATGTCCTTCCACAAATCATAACTGTATTGTCTCTTTTGGTGTGTGCTCCTTTTATGGTAACTGAAATTGAGATTTCAATTTAAGTTTCACTGTTCTCTCTTACTACCTTATAATAGCTGAGTTTTCTCCCACTATTGGTATTTCAACTTTTATCATTGTTATAAATTGCTTTTATTTACTGATTTTCTTCTTTATGCTTCAAACTTTTGGTATCATTTATTTTGCTCTTCTTTATGCCTTCACCTTGATGTTGTTGACTTGAATAAAGGGATATCTTAAGGGCAATGGTTTCTATTGGAACCAAGGGATATGGAAAGGAATCAGCTTGCTGTCATTCAGATTTTGTATAGATACTTTGCACGGTGGTGGTGGCGGCTTCACGGTGGTGTTGCACGGTGGTAGTGGCTTCACGGTGGTGTTGCACGGTAACTCAGTTTCTTCCGGTTTACTCATATCTGCGTTTTTTATTTTTTCATCATTCCTAATCTGTTCTTTTGTGTTGATTTTAGGTTTTCCTTTGAGTTCCTTTCCAGAAAACCACAAGCTTCGATATGATTTTCTCTTTAAAGTTCATTTTATTTCCTCATTTTGTGTTTTAACATTCATGAATGTTTTCTTACCAGTAATGTTTTCTCTTATAGCATTTAAATTCCTGCAAAGTTATTAACATTCATTTCTTAAACTGATTTAAGTTGTTTCTCCTTTTTATTTTCTTTACCCGATATAATGTTAACCAAGTGTTTGCTTTTATTCCCCACAAAAGACCAAAAGACTATATAGCAAGCTAAAATGCTTTTGTATTTCCTTTTCAAACTTCAAAGTTTATTAAACTCACAATGGATTGTTGTTTGAACCGTGAACTATAAGACTGACTTGGAGGGGGTGGTCTTTGATGCTTTGAAGGTGTTTTTCTATGAGTTGAAGTTCTGCTTTACAAACACAAGTCCTGCTTTCAAAAGATTTCGGTTTTTTTTTTGCAATATGAATATTAAATTGTTGTATTGGAAGTGTATTAAATTGAATCTGTTTTTTTTCATAATGAACTGGTTTTATATGTTTTTTTAAAACGATTTATAATATTTCATTATTATTTTTTTATTTAGTGTAAAGGCTGCTACTTGCTTCATTTTTCTTCCTTCACAAGCAATATTTATGATCTGCTTGATTTAGTAGAACAGCGAACTTTCTGGAAACTCTTAACGGTTTGTATTTTGATTTTTATTTGTTAAATAGGGATATGAAGGTAGAATGACATGCAATAGGAAGTGGATAGCTCTTTCAATATGTAGGTGTGTTCTCAAACATTAAACAACCAATAAGATCTACTTTCATATTTTTAATTTCTTAAACATTGTAATTTTTAGACTAAGTGTTTGAGTTAGATGATTTGACAAAAATGCTCTATTTGTAAATGGAAGTGGTATTTCATATTATATTCTTTCCTCTGTTGCTTCCATATTGGTTTGGCATATGAAGTTTTAAACTTAAACAATATTTGGTCTATTTTTGTTATCTTTGTAGTAAAAGCTCTGATAGATATTTAAATCATATTTCTAAGGGATTGTTACTATTATTGTTACTCTTAATGTATTACTAGGCAATTTTATAATTGCTTTTTCCTACATTAGCGGGGTAATGGGTTTTGCTGTTACACGATTCAGTAAAACATGCTGAAGTTTAGCCTTCTATTATTGACTATGTTCTTCTTTGATGTGAATTTTATCTTCTTTTCTCATTTTCCGGATGTTGTTTTTGCAGGAGTCTCAAATGAGACACTACCTTCACAGCCATTAACTCCTTATTCTATGCAAACAATGCCTATGTAAGTTTTGATTTACAGAGAAGGAGAACATAATTTACGATATAGAGTAATGTCTTTGTTGTAGACTCCTCTTTTATTTAGGGTAGTTCTTTGTTGAAGGGCCACTGGACATTACTGCATGAATTGTTTGCTTGATTAGAATCTCTTACCACCTCTTAAGAGTCAAGGAAGCACTTGGTAGTTAGTAACTCAAAATAGACATTGTTGGCTTAACAAAAAATGAGTGTTTCACGAGGTGGGTTGATTTCTACTAACAAACTCTTTTCCTTACAAGTTACATTGTACTCTTAACTATGATAGTGCTACTGCTGCAGACATAGAGCCAAATTCTCGATCATTGATAGATGTAACTTTTAATGCTATGGGAGTTCCCTTGCTATAGTTTTATGTATCATTATACTGCTTTAGTTAGTTCTCTTCAATCCATATTTTGATTCTTAATGCAGTTTAACTAATAATAAATTACAAGCTCTTAGAAGAATGGGGATATTGTTGAGTATATTGTTGATATGCTTGAGGTTACTTCTCTAATTTTTAATACCAATAATGTAAAAAAGCTTTTGTTGTTGTTACTATTGTTGAGCTGCAACAATGCTTCTATTTTTGTGATTGGAAATTTGAAAGGGTGTTGTAGAAATATGTTTTGTGATTGGGTTTGTTAGTGTACATCTCATTTATTTTGCCTTTTTCACATTTGCACCTGTAAATACATAAAGAGTCTAAGTCAATTTGTATGAAAATTGCTTATTTCAATGATTCAATAGTGATTGTTGCTTATGATAACCTGCAGGTACACAAGATTTTTTTGTCATCATCGAGACTGTCCATTTGCATTGGGAAATTATGCTTTGTACCGGTCTTAACCTGCTCCTTTGTCCCGCTCTTTAGTGCCTCTGCGGTTGATATAAATATTCTTGCATTTGTTTTCTTGGCTTCTTCATATCATATTGCACCAGAACTTATGTTTTTTCTTGCTTAATCCTTATAAGCTCACTAGCCAATATTATCAGTTTATTATAATTAGTGCTTTTTGCATTGATCCTACTTAATATGCGGGAGCCGCTCTGCAGTCAGCCTGCAGTCGCGCTCCCGCGCGCGCACTCCCCCCCCCCCCCTTTTAATAATAATAAAATAATAATTATAAAATAATAATAATAATAATAATAATAATAATAATAATAAAATAATAATAATCCAAAACTTGGCATTCTTTTTTTTTTCTTTTCAATTTTTCATATTTTAAGTATTATTTTAGGTCTTTTACAACCCAATTATTTTTTTGGATATACAAATATGTGAAGTTTTTGTTCAAAAAAAAATGTGGAGTTTGTTAGTCAATAACCTGTTTAGTGAAGAAAAAAATAATTTTATGACAAAGTACATAAAGTGCAATGGTGAACAGTGTATTTTAAGGTACTTTAGAGTCCGTAGAAAATTTTAGATTTTAAAATACGTTAAATTGGTTTCTCAATAACTGGTTTGGTAGAAAAATATTAATTTCCTGACAAAATATGTAAAGTGTGATGCTAAGTAGTTTATTTTGAGATACTTTAAAGTTCGGGAAAAAATTTAGAAGTTTAAATACTTGAAGTTTGTTCCCTGACACCCGATTTGGTGAGCACAAAATTAATTTCGTGACGAAATATGTAAAGTGCGATGCTAAGCAATGCATTTTGAGACACTTTAGAGTCCAAAAACAATTAGACGTTCAAATACATGAAATTTGTTGCTCAATAACCGATTTGGTGAAAAAATAATTAATTTTGTGATAAAATACGTAAATTGCGATGTTAAGTAGTGTGTTTTTAGATACTTTAGAATCAGTAAAAAAACCTAAATGTTCAGAAACGTGAAGTTCGTTCTTAAATAACCAGTTTGGTGAAAAAAAACAATTTCGTGACAAATATGTAAAGTGCAATGCTAAGTAGTTTGTTTTGAGGTATTTTAGAAATCCAAAAAAACTAGATGTTCATATACTTGAAGTTCCTTCCTCAATAACCGAATTGGCGAAAAAAATAATTTTGTCACAAAATACGTAAAGTGTCATACTTAGCAGTGTGTTTTAAGGTACTTTAGAGACTGGAAAAAAAATTAGATGTTCAAATACGTGAAGTTCATTCCTTTTTTTAATAGGCAAGTTCGTTCCTTAATAGTCGGTTCGGTGAAATATAAATTAATTTCGTTGCAAAATAATAAAAGTGTGATGTTAAACAATGTGTTTTGGAGTATTATATGCGTTCAGAAAAATTGTAACCGTGAAAAAATTAATTTATATAAAATGCAATATTACTACTTTAAAATATTAATTAATATTTATACTTCTTTATCTTATATTTGCATTCTTATATTTATTTTTTGCGAGTATTCACTCCCCCGTCCCCCCTTTTTTCTTCTTTTAGTCGGTGCTCCCACCAACCCCCTTTTTATAACCCTTATTTTGGTCTTTTTTCACCAACAGGTATTAGAAGCATTCTTAAATTGGTGTTTATATGTTTATTTTAGTCTCGCTTTTAGTACTTGATTATAAATAGTAATTAATGAATATATAGAATATGACAAACATTCTTAAATTCAGTATTTAATTCATCATTACTGAAAGTTGATTCTTTGTGTTGCAATATATAATATGTCATAGATACTTACTCTTGCGGGAAGTTCAACTACATTTACAATAGAACTCAAATTATATTCTTTCAACTTTGAATATGTGCTTCTATTTTATTGGTGGTTTTCATCCAACCTTGCATGATACCCACGTATTTCACTTTTTATTTGTGTTGTCTTTTTTTATTTTCGTTATTTCGCACCAACGAGTATTAGAAGCATACTTATATTGGTATTTGTATTTTTATCTTTAGTTTAGCATTTACTCCCACGAGAACTTATTCAGCCACATTTACGGTAGAATCTGCATCATCTTCTTTCAACTTTGTATAGCTGCTTATATTTTATTGGGTTTTCACACAACTCTGCATGAATATGGATTACGATATTAAAATTCTTTAGACTTTTTCTTTTTATTATCTATGGATGTTAAATTTCAATGTGTTTGTTAATGTTCTTTTTTAATTTTATAATCGTCTTATTTAATTCATAGTTATAATTTAATTTTTATTGACGGGAACTTCAGCCACATTTAGAATAGAACCCCCATCATATTCTTTCAACTCTGTATAGTGGCTTCTATTCTATTGGTTATTTTCATCCAAACCTTCATGATACTACGTGTTTCATTTTTTATTTGTGTTGTCTTCTTTGTTTTGGTCATTTCGCACCAACGAGTATTAGAAGCATCCTTAAATTGGTGTTTATATTTTTATCTCTCTCTGCGCAATTACTCCTGCGGGAACTTTAGCGACATTTACAATAGAACCCGCATCATCTTTTTTCAACTTTATATAACAGCTTTTATTTTAATAAAAGTTGTTTTCATCAGATCCTGCATGTGTGCTCAATTTCAATGTCTTTGTTAATGTTTTTTTATTATTTATAATATTCTTATTTAATTTATAAAATTTGCTCACGAGCGGGTATTAGTCTTTCATTGATAGTATATTGAGACGCTGTGTGGTAGTTAACAATATTGGGCCAAACTAAAAAAGCTATATTTTACACAAATCAGATTTAGTCGACCCCGTGCAACGCACGGCAATAGGACCAGTATATATAGTGGTTATTATGGGAGACTAAGACACAAGCGAGATTACCGTGAATTACTACGAATCCTACGTTTAAGGTGGCATCCACCACCCACTTGTGAGTTAATTTTTGGCTTGGGTACGTATTTGATGAACGAAAGGGAAAGAGTTGAAACTTGAATGGGAGAGGGTTGGTTGTTTTGTCATCGGCCTGAGGTGGTGGTGGCGGTGGTTGATCATAAAACTACAATTTTTTATTAAAATAAAGACCAGAGGGAGTGATAGCAATGGCGTATAGAAGAAGGCAGGGAATGTCCAGGGCTTCCACCTTCAAAGAAGAGATTCGTGGTAGTGGGAAACCATCATTATTAAAAGATGATTCAGATGAAAATGTAATCAATGGTGATCTTTCTCATCCTCCACCACTTTTGTCCTCTTCCTATTCCTTCACTCCAACTTCATCTTCTTCATCCTCCCTCGCGGCTCAAGCCATAAAAGCCTCAGCTTCTCGTCGTGATCCCTCTCTTTTCCCTTTCAATAATTCTTCTTTAGGACCTGAACATGAACATCATAGATCCAAGGTTTGTTTTATTATCTCTCTAAATATATATATATATATATATAATGTCTTTAAGACTTGAAAATAAACATCATACCATAACATCCAAAGTTAATTTGCATGTAGAGCTTTGATTCTTATGGAGATGTTAAGTCTGGTTTCTGGGGCGTCCTCGCACATAAAGCCAAAGAAATTTTGGAGGAAGACAATGCATCCCCGCATAATGAATACTTTACATCCCAAAGACTCAAATTACACTCTTTTAATACTTTTAGCCCTAGTGCTCGAGCTGAGGTACGTGATTGATTATATATATATATATATATACCCAAAATTAATTTACCCAACACCTAGAAATAAATAAATAAATAAATAAAGAGGGTGATATGATAAATGTAATAGGTAATTTGAAGAAATATAAAGAGAAAATGAGGTGGTATTCAATCAAGAGAGAGTGGGTGCAAGTGCCTCCACTAAAATTTAGGTCCTGTTATACTACCCATATACTAGATATTTGCTATAAACTTTGTTACAGCAAGGAATGAATCCATGTTACTGACCATATAAAAAAAATAGGTTTTTTTGGCCTACTTATATGAAATGACAACTAAACTTCACGCACACACACTACCACTAAACACGTATCTCTTAAAAGTATATGTTGAAAGTTGTAAAAAATAAAATAGAGAATAAATAATTTATACATATCTTCTCCATTATCCTTTTAATTTTGACATCTATTCTAAGTTCTAACACTAAACACATTGATGACACAAAACACATTAGATTTCGAGATTAATTTTTTGTAACGAAATTACGCATTTTGTTAAAATTTGTAATACTTTTCTTATCCAAAAAAATTACTGACTTCTTATAATAATTTTCTTATCTAAAATGTTTCTTATAAATGAAAATAAAAGAACATATGTCATTTTCACTCATCCTTCAGTTTTCTCCGCCAAAACCCGATGGGTCAAAAATTCTTTTTACTGGCAACAGAGCCGGGATGAGATGACTGCAGTGACGAACTAAAAAAAATAAAATTCATCAAACAGATATATATAAAATTAAGTGAGAATAGTTGTTTATTATGATAAGAAAACATTTAATCATAACGACCAGATACACTTGGTTATAATTAAATGTCTTCATTTCTCACAACCAAGTATTTTCACCGAGTCATTATATGTGTGTGAAAAAGGATCCAAATACTTGAGTTACTCTGTTCAATAACTCAATGTATATATTAAATCATTATATGTGTGTGGAAAAGGATCCAAATACTTGAGTTACTCTGTTCAATAATTCAATGTATATATTAAATTTCACCTATCAAACCATTGAATATTATTTGGTCAAAAAAAACCATTGAATATTATGATATTATCAAAAATATTATGCATATAAAATTTCAGAAAAATTAAAAACTTGTTGATATATTACTTTTTAGTTAAGGTAGATTATACGTTAAAACTAATTTGATTGATGAAGTATATATCACACAAATTTGGTTGATGAATTTTACATCTTATTGAATTCAATTTTGTTGCTCAATGCTACTTGTCTTACTTTCTTAGGAAGGTCGAATAATGGCGGGGAGTAAGTTAAAAGGAAATTCTCCGGAGGACTCAAATCAAGCTCCATGGCAGCAATCCGCCCAGACAATGGAGAATCCTCAATCCATCCACGAAACGCAACTCAAAGCATCTCGCGACGTAAGGTGGCAACTATGTAATCGTGTGACTGCCTCAAAAAATTAATTATATTGAAATGGATCGTCGTGTTAATTAATTATACATAAAAGATTTCAATTGACATTTGTTTTGTTTCGATCCCAAAAATATATTGAGACAAATGCATATATAGAAAAATGACAGTAATATAAATGGATTCACTATCTGTGATATAATAACATTTTGTGATGCTTGATTATTTAAAAAAATTTATTTTTCGATTGGTTTCCTAATGGGTCACAGCCTCACAGGTGGCAATGGCAACAGCTGCCAAAGCAAAACTACTTCTGCGGGAGCTAAAAACCGTTAAAGCAGATTTGGCTTTTGCTAAAGCACGGTGTGCTCAGCTAGAAGAAGAAAATAAACTACTCCGTGACAAGGAGGGTCGTGAGAAGGGACAAAATCGTGCAGACGACGATCTGGTATGTATGTTTGATGTTTGCTAAATACTCCCTTCTTCTTTCTATTTATAAGAAAAAAAACAATTTTAGGTTCACTAAATAACTGGTGTATATTATATAATGCATTATTGACACAAAGGTGCAAAGAGTGATTAGACAAGGTGTTTAATATAACGTTGTTTGCGCGCAGATACGGCTTCAATTAGAAACACTTCTTGCTGAGAAGGCTCGCTTGGCAAGTGAGAATGAGGTGTATTCTCGTGAAAATCGCTTTTTACGGGAAATCGTGGAATACCATCAGCTGACAATGCAGGATGTGGTGTATTTGGACGAAGGCATGGAAGAAGTAGGAATGGAAGAAGTAGCTGAACTTTATCCCATACCGTTGGATACCAATGGCACTGCGATTCCCCGAGTGTTGTCTGTGTCATCCCCACACTCCCCATTAGCAGGTCGAGGGATGCAGACCACAAAGTCAACATTTTCTGTGCCACAACATAAACAACAACGGGAAGATGAGGTTCCTCCTGCTCCTAGTATCTCAACCTCTGTTTCTGAGGATCAGCATGCAAAATGATTCTTTCCTTTTAGCTTAGCCTTAGATGGATTGGTTTGATGAAACATGCATACATGTGCATAATTGAATTGAATTGCATGCATTGTAATTCTCTTTCTTACCAATTACTACTACTATTAATTACTATTAAAGGGGACAAGCACAGGAATTAGTGTCAACATTCTTTTATCTAGACCACTAACTACTAACATTTACGATTGAGAACAGAAGATGGGGAGGAAGGGCACGAGTAAACTAAGAACGAAAAGGTGGTACTTTTAAAATTAGAAACAAGAATTATGAAACTTATTATTATAGTTTTGAGATTTAGTTGAAAACTATTTCTTAATTTGATAAAAAAACCAATTCAGCCTCATTTTATATTAACATTATATGTTGGTTTCAAATTTAACTTTCAAAACCAAAAAATAAAAACTTTTTAGTCAAATAAAAAAAACAAAAACTTAAAACCAACCCGAACGAACCCTTAAAGTCAACTAATATGTTGCATAACTTCAAGCTATCTGCCACAACCCAAGTTAAATATAAGTACCAGCAAATAGTTTTATATTGCATAAACCTCAAGGCCTTTTGGAGTCAATAGGACAAGAATCCACATAACCTCAAGCTACATCACAGTGATTTTGAAGGTTCGTACAGAAAACCCAAGAAATGGGGTTTTGAATCGTGTTGACCGTATTTATAAATCTTTTTTAAGTTAAAAAAATGTTTATTGCCAGAACATTGAACTTTATTTAAATCAAAGTGTTAGAAGGTGAAGTTAAATAGTAGTGAACATGACAATATAAAAAGGAAGAGAAAGAGAAATATGCCCAAGTATTTTTATCCTAGTTCATAAGACCTGTTGCTACATGTAGTCCATCCGTTACAGGGTGATTTTGCCTTCTTCACTCAAAGGTCTTAATCTACTAAAACCAATCATCTTGGCGGGCATTTGAACCGAATTGTAAAGGAACAATTAAAAATATAGTACTTAATCATTTGCCCGGCAATTATAATATTCAACTGATTGGGATTTCAACAAGCTAACTAAAATAATTCAGGAAGAAGGGTATTCTTGGTCTCAAGCTTTCAAGGGCCACCCTGGTGGACAATGCTAATAGAGCAAGTTAACTTGATCATATCACGATAATCCCTTCCGCTCCGTTTGAGAGCTTAGGTGGGGAGGACTTTCAGAAAAGGTAAGGAGGAGAGGGAAGGGGAAGGTAAGGACTTTCTTAGGGTCTGTTTGGGAGTTTGGAGGGGGAGGGGGAGGGGAGGGGAGGGGTTGAGACTAATAGTGTAAATTTTTTAGTGATGAGAAGAAAAATTATCCTCCTAAACCCCCCCAAACCCCTCTCCTAGTTTATTTTTGGAACCCCTCCAAAACCCTCCATATTTAGAGGAGTTTGGAGGGGCTCCAAAAATAAACTAGGAGAGGGGTTTGGGGGGTTTAGGGGGATAATTTTTCTCTCAATTACTAAAGAATTTACACTATTAGTCTCAACCCCTCCCCTCCCCTCCCCTCCAAACTCCCAAACACACCCTTAAATTACTATTTAGTCATCAATATGAGATTTATATTGAAGCGCAATCATGCTCGAAGATTTAAAAGGTAACAAAGATTTTAAAGCTTCACAAAGTGATCACAAGTCTATTTCACCATGTTCAAATATAAGAAAGCAATTGAATAGAACATGTGTATATTATAAAGCTTACACAAGAAAACTAATGGAAATTCAATTGTAGCGATTTACTCTGATTCCTTGAAACAGCAAAAGAGCATCAGATAAGCAATTTATTCCCTTCATAAGCACGTTGATAAAAAACCTACATTTGGCAACATAAAAATTATGGTTTCTATTTGATAATTTCAGGCATAAAGAAAATCAAACCTCAAGCTCAAAGCACTGGTTAGTTTTCCACAAAATAAAGCTCAGACACATTGCTTAAATGACCATGATTGCATGTTTTTTTTTCCTCTCACTAAAAGGAAGTTACACATTTTTTCTTTCAATAAAAAGTAGCTACACAAAAGAAAGAAAACAAGAAACGAAGGATATCTTCCTAAAGAAAACACCAATAAAAAGAAGGGAACTAAAAGAAAAGGATATCAAGGAGAACTATCTTGCCAATCCATCCCTCGGATCCTGAATATCCAACAACGAAAATCCTCTAAATAGTCACTAGCGGAGCACCTCAAATAAGTCATTAAGATCAATTTATTTGATAGATTTGATAATGGCAAGATACTATAGTTACAAAATTTATAATTTCTCTATTGGCCATAGATATCAAAATCACTGGAGACATTGCTTACAAACGAAGGAAATTACCTTCTTAGGTTAGCGGTATAATATACAAGACACTTGTGTGTCTACACCAAAATGTTTAAGCTTTTGGGATAATTAATTTACATGGTATCAGAGCCTTCCTGATTAAGATGTCAATAGTTTGATTCTAGTCGTCCACATTCTTCCAATAAGTTAAATTTCGGCACAAAGGAAGATGGGCATGAGCATTGTCCACACTTAAAGCTCAAAAACTCTTGCATTAGAGAGTGTGTTAGAGATAAAGAATTAGTTTGGATAAACTTCTCAACAAGCACTTATAGGAAAAAGAAGAGTTGAAATGATCTTGCATTTTTGCATTACCTTCTCAAAAACTCTTCCAAATTGTTTAAAGGCTTCCTCATCTAACTTATTTAAGCAGCTTAAACTTATAAGCGCTTTTCCTTAAGTTAAAAACCAAATACTTATCTCAGTTGAGATGTTTCCATAAGCTAGAAACTAATCCAAACTGGGTCACCATATAAAAACCATTCATATGTTTTCGCCTAAAAACACAAGCTTAACATTGTACTACTCAGTAAACCGATAAATTGGCATATGAGAAATATGGACCAAGATTCGCCGCAGTCTGTCAGGGAATTTCACAGTCACGTACGCCTAAAGCTATCTGATCAAGATCAAACGGTTCAGGTTTCAAGCTCCGTAGAGAAACACAGCCACAAATATTAGTTTGACAAACAACATTCCACTATCTAGGTTTTATCTTCCTTTGGTAGAAAGTAATTGGTCAATTTCACTGGTAAATATTAAACCAATATTGCATTTCTAACCCCATCAGCAAAACAAGAGCAACACTAGTGCAAAAACCAAAGCACTCCACGACTCTCGCAAACTATCTTAATCTAGTATTTGTTCAATAGTTACTAGCCAATTTAGTCCCTAAAATTTTACAAAAGTTCAATTTGATCTCTCTCATTTACAATATATCAACTTAGTCCTGACTTTTACAAAAGTGTTTCAATATAGTCCCTCCATTATAACAATTTAGTCTCTCTATTTTGCATAAAGGGACTAAATTGAAACACGTTTGCAAAAGTCAATGACTAAGTTGATATATCCTAAATGTGAGAGATAACTTTTATTAAATTACAGGGACTAAATTGACTAATTACTCAAAATGGTTACTCAGTAGTATGAAATGGATATGCTATGAATTCCTAAAATTAACGTAACTGAGAGTGCGGCGTATGAAGGACATCGACTAACGGATTTTGGACAAGAATCACCAAAATAGTTTTACATGATCAAGATTCCTATTCCTATAGAGCTCGGCTCAAAATTCAGATCCATAATAATCACCATAGAATGGGAAAAAATCAAAAAACGAAACAATTACCATATATCTATGTATAATATTATTTCTCTATTAAATCTGAGAGAAGAAATAGGGAAGGGGATTTGATACCTGATTAACTAATTCAAATCGGCAGAAGCTTGATCGACGAGCTTCTTGTCCCTTCGTTCCATCGCAACGTCCCACAAATCGTTGCCAATGTGCTTAGGCTGAAAAACCGATCAATTTTCTTAGAACAGAGAAGGAAAGAAAACCCTTAAAAACTGAAATTAAAATTGGGATACAGACTCGGCCGTGAGCAGCTTTGTGGATGTAATACTGAGCGTTACCCATAACACAGAGCATTCCAGCAATGATTCCTAGAGGAAGCATGGCTTCTAACCAATGCAATGCCATTTTCCTTTCTTCTTTCTTCCTCCTTCAGTTCAGAGACGCACAACTATCCTGCTCGCTATGCCTTCATCTTCGCAAATAGCTCTCGTCTCTCTTAAGTCTACTTTTCCATCTAGGCCCAACCCAATATAATTTGGGCCTGCTACTCACTTCCTTTGGGTCATACTTCTTACCCCTCTATTCACTGGACACCCCATCCCTCAAATATTTCAAAAATACCCTCAAGTGAAACGTGCTCACAAACCCCCCTACTTCTGAATTTTTAAAGATCCGGAAGTTTGGAATCGTACCGGTTCGGAACCAAACTTCTGTATCGTGTTTAGTCCCATCCTGTTGCTTTGTTCCATTTCCTTCCTCCTTTCTCTGTTCTTTGCCATCAGAGAAGGTTTCAAAACAATGCCTACGCACTGTTTTGGGGGACAAATATCAAAGGGCTCTGTTTCTGTTTGATGTGTGGGCTCGCTAGTTCTAGTTCTAGTTTCAGAAAGTGAAATATCATCGACATCAGGAATATTTAACTTGTTGGCCACATGGAGATGGAGCATTCCAGTAGTATCATTTTTCTTCTCGTTCTCATATGACCTTTGTGGCCAAGTTTTGCTTCCACTCTTAATAATAGACACTGATTTACTGACATTCACATTCAGACTACACGGGTACGGAAGTTTGGTTCCGAACCGGTACGGTTCCAAACTTCCGAACCTTTAAAAATTCAGAACAAAGTATATGGATCAACTCCTCTTCTTGCGCCAAATATCTTACCATTTTCGAAGTAACTGGAGTTACATCAGCTATTTTTCCATTTCAATTAAAGAGTTCTTATGTGTTTCCACGCCACTGAAAAATGGATAAATTCCTTTTCGTAGGAACACATATTCGTCACCACAAAAAGCATATTGTTAATTAACTACTTCAATCAATTTTATTTATATGTTATATAGTATAGTAAATAGTAAAAAAATACATGTCCTACCAAGACAGAATTTGTAAGTTGCTATCCTCTTGCCTAGCAGGTAAAGATGAATCTCCGTAGTAAGGGATGATAAATTCGGATCGACATGAGAGTCCAACCCCATTGCATTTCCAGAACCCATATTGTATATTGGAAACAGGTTGACCTGCTTGCTTTTCTTCGGTCCACAAAGATAAAATGTAAGACTGGTGCCAACAATTCATCAAGAAAGAAATGACTTACTGAACTGAGATCACTATGAATTAAAAGGTCCGAATGATCCACTCTGTAATCAGTTGTTAGAATCAAGAGGTCTTCAAATAGGTAATTTGAAAAAAAGTAAACACTTCTTATTGGATGACTACCATACTTCCCAAAAATCGAAATTATTGATCAATGGAGGACCAATATCACCATTTTTGTTCAATAAGATACCAAATAGGATGACGGATTCCTATTTCTCAATGATATCCCACGGTCAAGACAATTGGGTGAATCCCGTGAAACCGTTTCATAGAAGTTCATTGATATCCTCTTTTTATAAAGTAAATCGACTGTGATTCTTGAATAATCCATATAATTTAGGCTTCCATTGTAACACAAGATTCTCTTTTTATGTGGAAAGGGCCTGTATCAATAATTATGATTTTCTGTATGTACAATTCCTCAATATCTTGTTCAGCCGAAACAAAATATTTTCTTTGTGCGGCAGTAAAAAAACATGCTTTTTTTGAGAGAGATACTATTTCACCAATCGAATTACAGGTATCTAACATTTTAATACCTAAGGATTTTCCACAAAGTGGTCACGATAGAACTAGTTACTCGATCACAGACATTTCTGGAACACCTCTAACAGAGGAAGAAAAAGTCCTTTTTGAAAGAATTGATTGTCAACCTCTTTCAGATATGAATTTACCTGATTCAGAAGGGAATAACTTCCATAAGTATCTAAATTTCAATTCCAACATGGGTTTGATTCAAACTCCATATTGAGAAATATTTCCCATCCGAAAAGAGGAAAAAACGTAGTCCTTATGTAAAAAAAACCCTTGAGAAAGGGGAGATGTATAGAACCTTTCAAAGAGATAGTTTTTTTTCAACTCTCTCAAAATTGAATAGATTCCGAAGATATATACCGTGGTTATTTACCTCGATAGGGCACAAATATCTAAATTTAATATTTTTAGATACTTTTTCAGACCTAGTGACGATACTAAGTAGTAGTAAAAAATTTCAAAAATTTATATCAATTTTTCATGATATTATGCATGGATCAGATATATTATCGTGAATTATTCAGAAAAAATTGTCTTTCACAATGGAATCTGATAAGTGAGATTCTAGTAAGTCTTTCCATAATCTTCTGCGCCAAGAAATTATTCATCGAAATAATGAGTCACGATCGACACATCTGAGATCGCTAAATATTCAGGAGTTCTTCTATTCAATCCTTTTCCTTCTTCTTGTTACTGGATATCTCATTTTTACACATCTTCTCTTTGTTTCTCGATTCTATGGTGAGTTACAGACAGAGTTCCAACAGGTCAAATCTTTGATGATTCCATCCTACATGATTGAGTTGCGAAAACTTCTGGATAGGTGTCCTACATCGGGACTTAATTCTTTCTGGTTAAAGAATCTCTTTCTAGTTGCTATGGAAGAATTAGGAAAGTTTATAGAAGAAAGACGAGGTTCTGCTTCTGGCAGCAACATGCTATGGGGTGGTGGTGCCATTTATGAGGTCAAATCCATACGTTTTAAGTAGAAAGATTTTAATCTCATCGATCTCATAAGTATTATACCAAATCCCATCAATCGAATAGCTTTTTCAAGAAATACTAGACATCTAAGTCATACAAGTAAATTGATATATATTCCTTCATAAGAAAAAGAAAAAACGTAAATAGTGACTTGGTTGATGATAAAATAGAATCCTGGATCTCGAACAGTGATTTGATTGCTGATAAAGAAAGAGAATTATTGGTTCAGTTCGCTACCTTAACGGTAGAAAAAGGGATTGATCAAATTCTATTGAGTCTGACTCATAGTGATCATTTAGCAAAGAATAACTCTGGTTATCAAATGACTGAACAACCGGGAACAATTTACTTACGAGATTTAATTGACATTCATAAAAAGGATCTAATGAATTATGAGTTCAATCCATCCTGCTTAGCAGAAAGACAGATATTCCTTGCTCATTATCAGACAGTCACTTATTCACAAACCCCGTGTGGGGCTAGTAGTTTTGATTTCCCATCCAATAGGAAACCCTTTTCGCTCCGCTTAGCCCTACCCTTAGGAGGGGGTATTCACAAACTCCGTGATTGGTTTCTCATTAATGGCAATTTGATCTTTTCACAGAGTTTGGGAGTGTCTAGTGAGTAGAGGGGGTTGTACGAAGTGAAATATGGGCCTTTCCTTTTTAATCAACAATGAGTTTCTTGTAGTCAAAAAGAGAGAGAATTATTAAATACACTCCACTTTTTACTATCATACACGACGTGTGTTCTTTTTTATTTTTTCATTTTTACCCTCTACCGTAAATATATTTAGAATGCACTTGTCAAAAAATGTATAAATAAAAAATTTAAATTTGTTTTTTCAAAATCCAAAGTATGATCTTCTCTGTCTTTCCAAATCGTACTCCAACTCTCTTCAAATCACACATTTCCTAACATCATCTATATTTGTTTGGATGGAATATTCTTTGGGCAACAACACGTCAACACCCGTCAAAAAAATAGAATTTTTTAAAGTGTAATAATGATGGTAGCTATTAAGTTTATATAATATATAAGGTTTTTGCGAAATCCTTCCAAGAAATTGAATTGGCGCAGCTGTAAGTCAGTTCATACTGTTCCTTGGCGTTGTGGGTTCGATCCTCAAATTCCATCATTTTTCAAATTTCAAATGATTCTGACTTATTATTATTTGTTATACTAGCAGCGATTCACTTGGAGGAGGATGCGGTCTGCATTTTGTGTAGGTCTCACATTGAGGATTCTCATCTCTTGTTTTTGGCGTGTGGGGCGAGATTGGTCGTTGGCTGAATGTTCAAGTGTCTTGTCCATCTACTTTAATTGATCATTTTCTACGCTATGGCGACTTTTGTACTGGTAAGAAAGCGAAGAGGATCAAGCATCTTATTTGGTTGACAGTTTGTTGGTGTTTTTGGCTATTTCGTAACGGTATTTGTTTTAGATGGGTAGAGCCAAATGTAGACTCGATAGTGGCCCAGATGAAGTTCTTATCTTGGGGCTGGTTCATTTACGGGGTGGGAAGGAATTCTTGTTGTATTCCATCACTATGGTGGAATAATGCAATTTAATTAGGGGTGTCAAAAAAACCCGGACCCGTGGGTACCCGCGGGTAAAACCCGTCACGGGTCCGGGGCGGGTAGTTAAACGGGGACCCGCGGGCCAAATAAACGGGTATTTTGGCTACCCGTCAATAAACGGGGCGGGTCCGGGTACCCGTACCCGTTGAAAATTATGTTATTTCTTCCTTTTTTTTTTATCATCTATTGTTGTTGTTGTTTAAGTGGATGTTTATTCACATTTTGTTGTATCTTTTATCCTAATATTTTGGATAATGTTTAGTTGTTATTTTTTAAGTTTCTATTTTCATAATTTTAGTTTTTTTTATCTCAATTCATTAACAATTATATATTAATAAATAGTTGATACGATAAATGTATATCAAAATGCGTAATTTTTTTATATAAATTAATCAAAAAAATAGTGTTAAAAAAACTAATTTTCTATGGTATTTCAAATTTTATTTTTAAAAGTTTTTTATTTATTAATTTACAAATACCCGCGGGTACCCGCGGGTACCCGTTTAAAAAAGTATCCGTTTAAAACTCGTTAAACGGGTACCCGTCACGGGTCCGGGACAAGTCCGGGGCCTATTTATAATAAACGGGGCAGGGTCCGGGTAGTGAGATACCCGTGCCCGCCCCGCCCGGTTGACATTCCTAAATTTAATGTATAAACAACTTGTGATCTCATCTTTGTATTTGTGGTTTTGAGCACCCCTAGTGCTCCTATTAATGCAACAATGCTTATCGAAAAAAAATTGTTCTGCATTTATTTTTGGTTACAATATGTTTTTATATAAAATAATTATATCTTATTTTTGACCAAAAAAAAATCAAAATTACCTTTTGAAAACCACTAATTTTTTAATTTATTAACCAAGTCACTATATTTTGTCAAAAAAAAATGAGTCTCTATTGTGCAATCAAAATATGTTTTTTTAGAAAACTAGTTTTGTTTGTAAATTTAATACTTTTATTATATTATTTTGGCTCCCTCTAGTATTTCACTCAAGTTCAGCCACCGCTTTCGGGGTACTAAAATTTTTTTTGGGGGCGAGGGGGGGGGGGGGGGGTTGGGATTATATTTTAATTTAAAATTCCAAAGTTAAATGTATCAATTCCTCCAAAAATAATACTTCATCCAAATATTAGGTTGTTTTATTCTGCACGTGGTATTCTTACTTTCATTTGTCTTCTCATTTTGTATTATTTTACTTATTCTGGTTTTTGGTTATGTTGGTGTGAGTTTTTCTTAAAGAGTCTATCATATTCGTCAAATAAATAAGTAAATAAATAGATAAAAAGTGGTCCAGTTGATTGTGAACACAAACAAGTTATGCGGTAATTTTGTCAAAATAACAATTATGTCTTAAGTGGTGATTTTCAAGAAATCAAATTAAAGTCCTTTTCGAAGAATTCTGTCGATATCACTACTCGACTATTGGGCCGAATATTCTCGTCAAAACGTAAGAAGTTGGGTATTCGTAGTTTAAAAAGTACGACTTAGAAAATGGAGTGGAGTGATTTGGCTAGAATTTGTGAATTAGAAAGAAAAACATGAGCAAAAACTTGAAAAAGAGGAAAGTTCAAGAAAAGAAATGTGATGAGCAGTCGTACGCAGGTCAAAATAATTAAAATAGTAAATATAGTATCAAGGTAAGAGACATTGGTCATCTCTCGAAGACCTCTAAATAATGAAATTACCAAAATCAAGAACCAAAATAAACAATAAAAGGGGGTTTTTTTAGGAGAGAGTTTGATGTTTAATGAAGAAAAACAATTAAAGATAGACAATCAATCCATTGGTTTCAGATGCGTTTCTTGGATTTCTCATCGGTTCTAAAATAAAGATTTGTGCAAGGTTTGGTAATTCTTGATTGATCATAAACTAAGTGAACAATGGCCAGTCAGTTTATACGAATTCACAGCGTTTTAAAGCAAGTGTCAAAACAGTGTGTTCAATCAATCGTGATAGCGAACAAGTGCCAGTATCACAATTAACATCATAACTGAATTCTATCAATCCTATAAACAAGCATCATAGACTCTATCAATTCCTATCCAAACTAAATTAAACAAGCGATAAAATAGTTTGTATAATGAAAGTTGCAAAACAGAATCATGATTAAGTGATTAAGCAAAACTGAATCATAAAACGAATCACATAAACAAATCAGAGTTTGAGTAATTAAACAAAACACAAACCGAATTTGCAGCAAGAATTACGGAGATGGAATTGATAGAGAAAGAATTAAAACCATAAAAACGAAATAAACATTAAGCACCGAGCCTCAAAATCCTTACAAGCAGCACCCTTCACCAATAGATTGACATAGGACTTAAGCTTCCATTGAGGTTAGAGCTCAAAGACGTAAAATTGAAAAGGAATGCGTAAGAGAGCCCAGACGGCTCTGAAAAATGTATTTAGTCTTAAAGAAAACGAAATACCTAAATCCCTAAACGGGTTCTATGATAAAAGGCCGATAAAAATAGTAAATTGGCCCGTAAACCCGTTTTACAAAGTACTGCTTCGGTATTTCACAGTTTTAACCTCCTAGACTTCAGAATTGGGTTTCGAGCTCAACAGAAGAATTGTAGCTCTGTTCCTTAGCTTTCCAACGCATGCTTGCACGCCTCAATCAGATAAGCACAACCAAAGTTATGGCCTACATAGTAGACAGGGGTCATTATGCAATAAAAATAAGAATTAATCAAGAAATTGCTATATTGCTCAATTAAGACCCAAAGTCTAGAAACGTGCTAAGACTTAAATATTAGGCACAAAGCACAATTAAAATCACCAAGTAAAAAACTATAAATAGTGCATTAAAATACACTGATCAAAATGCAGAAAATTGTAAAGCGAGAAAAGATAGTTTGTAGAAAAGTAAATGAACTAAAAATGTAAACATAAATTTTAAAGAACTGAGAATGTAAAAAAGCAGAAAGATAAATTTTGAACAAGAAATTAACTTGACTGAAAGATAAAATTACATTGCAATGTATGAGTTTTGAAGGTATACTTGAGTCACTCCATAAATAACAGTTTCACAAAAGAAGAATGGCTGAGCGTTGAAGTGTTTGAAGACCAAGGAAGTCGTTATTTCTTGGGGAGGTAGTTATTCTCTGGCAGAAGCGGTTAAGATCACATTTAAGCGATAAGATTAACAAGTGGCCGTTGGGCATGTAAACTGGACTTTTTGTACATGTCTAATAGTAACTAGGATAATGCACATTGGGTTATTTTATAAATAACCTATTGTACGATGTAAGTAAGGTTGGATACTTGAGAATTCCCCACGAAACTCGTACATTTCAATGTAACTTAATTTATCTTTTAGTTAAATTAACTTCTTCTTCAAAATTTATCTTACTGCATTTTGACATTCTTGGCTCTTCAAAATTTATCTTTACATTTTCAGTTCATTTGCTTTTGTACAAATTATCTTTGTGCACTTTATGATTTTCTGCACTTTTTTGAACTTTCTTCTTTTTCAACTTCTTGGTCACGCCTTTCTTTCTAATTCACAAACTATAGCCCCATCATTCCACTTCATTTTCTAAGTCTTCCATTTAAAACTACAAGGTTCCCATTTCCATGGTTTGCTACTATTATTTAAAACCAATTTTGGTTTATGATTTGTTTTTAATTACCGAAGGAGGAGGGGAGTGTGGGTGGATTTGTAATGGGAGTAGGAGGTGGGTGAAGAGGATGGAGTTGAAAAAAGTGTAGAGGGAGGTAGGAAGAGGGAAGAAGATGAGTATGTTCGGGGTATTTTGGTAATTTCACGTGGGAGAGTGCAAATAGTAAGAAAGGGGTATCAAAAGAATGAGCCTCACAAAGACGAAGACACAACGAGCAAAATAGTTGTGCGCGTGTGTTGTGGCCCTCTAGATTGAAGGAAGAAGAAAGAAGAAAAAATAAAGGAAGAGACCTTGCATTGGTTAGAAGTCGTGCTTCCTCTGGGAATCATTTCTTGAATGTTATAGGCTAAATTATAGTTTTGGTCTCCCTATTTTCAAAAATTCAGACATTTGGTCCTCCTATTTTAAAACTCAGACATTTGGTCCCCCAATTTTAAAAAATCAAAGATATTTAGTCCCAAGAGGAATTTTCAGTATTTTATGGCTAATAATCAAAGACATTTGGTCCCCCAATTTTAAAAAATGAAAGACATTTGGTCCCCCAATTTTAAAAAATCAAAGACATTTGGTCCCTCTTTGGACTAAATGTATTTGATTTTTCAAAATTGGGGGACCAAATGTCTGAATTATAAATGGGGGACCAAATGTCTGAATTTTTGAAAATAGGGGGACCAAAACTATAATTTAGCCAATGTTATATTATGATGGTTCTATCACACTACTTTATTTTGTTAGTCATTTAGGTCATAAATATTTTTTTTTTGTCAATTTAATCCATAAAATTACTAAGAAAAAAAGACGCTTAAAGACGTATTTACAACACCGGATAAATAGGATATGATATAGACATGATAATATTCTCATATCATGTGTTTGGTGTGCAACACCGGATAATATATACTATTCCATTTTTAGGTACAAAGATTACATATGTTACTCTATTATATATTTTAAATAAACTAATAAATAATTATATGATATATTATATGTTAATGACAAAACTATCCTTATGACAACTATATTTCATTTTTTGAAAAATTAAATTAAGGCAAAATATCTCCTAAGGTCCCTTAATTTTCTTTTGTAACGACTAGGTCCATTAAGTTTTAAAATTAATGTACCGTTGCCCTTTTTAACGTTTTTCTTTTAACTCCATTAATAGACTGATTATGTGGCTGTTTGACTGCTGACTTGACATGTCACATAGGATAATTTCATAATTTTTTAATTATTTTTAATTCAAACACTACAAAAAAAGCAGTATAGGCGCTAATGGCCAAAAATTCCTCGCTAACGTGCCTTAGCGAGGGAATTAGCGACGGAAAAAATTCCTCTCTAAAAAGGGCCTCGCTAATATTTAGCGACGGATTTTGTCACATTTAGCGACGGATATTAGCGAGGGATTTAGCGAGAGAAATTCCGTCGCTAATTAGCGAGAGAATTTAGTGACGGAAAATCCGTCGCTAATTTAGATTTTTTTTTTTAAAAAACTGCTCTCTTTCTCTCAGACCTCATTTCTGTCTTTGTCTTTCTCTCAGACCTCACTTCTGCCTTTGTCTCTCTCAGACCTCACTTCTCTCTTTCTCTCAAGCTGCCTCTTTTCCAACAATTATTCACTAGCATCTTCCACCATGTCTAACACCTGTAAGTGCCACACAATGAATATTAGCACACAATCAATCAGGGTTAATTAATTATTCACAACATTCAAAACAAAAAAACAACACTATGAGCATTCAAACAGAAAAACAACACTATGAACAACCATATGAAGCACCAAACAGAAAACGAAATCATGGATTTTAAGCATTCAAAAGAGAAAACGAAATCAACAGAGAAAACGAAAATAAAAAGAAAATGAAATCATGGATTTTAAGCAAGCATTCAAAATAGAAAACGAAAACAAAAACGAAATGGGAGAGATGATGGTTGGAATACATGCTTTGATTATGAGATGGTTGTTGCTTCTTCTTTGTAAACAAGTTGTTGGAGGTTGAAGGGGAGAAGAGAAAAGAAAAATTAGTGAGAGAAGAGAAAAGAAGAAGATAAGAGAGAAGTGAGGAGGTTTTCGGTTGTAAGTGAAAAAATAGAACTTAGCGACAGATTAATTGCGACAGGCTAAGTCGTTAGCGACGGATATTTTAATGACACAATTTCCAAGGTATTAGCGACGGATCCGTTGCGAGGGAATTTTAAATTAGCGACGGATCTGTTCATTTCGTGTTTTTCAAGATCTGCACAACTGTCACATCAGCGTTAGCGACGGACAGTAGCGACAGAATTTTAAATTAGCGACGGATTGGGAATCTTATGCATTCCAATGTCTGCGCAACGGTCACGTCAGCATTAGCGACGGACCGTTAGCGACGGATTTGAGACTTAGCAACGGATTTGAATTTTTTTGTTTAAAAAAAACGCGCCTATGTCATGTTTAGCGACGGATTTGATTTCCCTCGCTACGTAATTATTAGCGACGAATTTGATTTCCATTGTTCGTCGCTTATCCTACATTTTTTTAGTGAAACTCAAAGAAAAATGTGAATTGTCTTTATTGTCTTCTTCCTTTCCTCTTCCATCAAACCCCATTGCAACCGTGACAAATCTTCTCCATCTTGCTACAACCCATGATTGCATTTCCTTTCGTAATTAAATGCATCGTCCCTAATTTCTTTCAGAGAAAAACGAAATTGAAAAAACGAAATCTGAGAAAAACGAAAAACAAATCTGAAAAAAACGAAATCTGAGAAGATGAGAAATCGAAATCTGATGCAAGAAAGAGAAAACGAAATCGAAAAAATGAAATCTGAGAAACTGAACATCGTTTTCGTTTTAGTTGAATCTCAAACCTAGAAAAACTGAAAATCCCCAAAATCCCCCAAGATCCGCATTTCGTTTTTGATGAAAAATGGAAGATGAATCAAACCCAGATTTTGATTTACAGAAAAGAAACGAAAGATGGAGAAAGGTGAAGCAACTTTGAGGAACAGATATTAAACCCAAATTCCTCCTTCTTCTCAATTTAATCATTCTTCACCATTAATTTGTGTTTTAGGGCCTTTATTTGTTAATGGAAGAAAATGGGTACGAATGGCGAAGCTTGGGTTTTCAGAAGTGCGATTCATTCATTGACGAATCAGTGGCCAAGATTGGGGAAATTGATTTCTCTTAATTTTCCTCTTAATTTTCGTTGTGTGGCCAAATAGTGGGGACGGATCCGATTCATTCATACCTTTTCCTCTTAATTTTCGTTGGTTTCCTCTGCTTCATAATTTTCAAGATTGTGGGCAGCAATTGACTTCTCAAATCACACTAATAAAATGGGTAAAAAAATAATTATTAAATAAAATCCTAGATGGAACTGCCATGTCATTTTTATTATATGTGATGTCACCACCATTAGCGACGTATGCATTTTTTCTAATAGAGTCAAATGTAAATTACAAAAAAGGGTAACAGTGCAATGTTTTTAAAAGTTAAGTGACTTATTCGTTACAAAAAATATAAGAGATTAAATCGTTAACTGAAAATAAGTTAAGGGACCCCGGATAATATTTTACCTTAAATTAATTTCCTACTTTTACACTTTTTGAATAATAATTTTTGTTATCGCTTATTTAATTTTTTTTTTTTAAATTTCAATAAATTTTTGATTTTTAGATTATACAAAAAGACAAAATTACCCTTATTATAAAATCATACAGTATTTTTAAAATTAAATACTAACATTTTTAATTTTTAATTTAACATCAGTATTTTTAATATATATTTAATTTTTAATAGTTTTTTATTTTTTATTTTAAAATATATTTTAAAAGGGTAAAGGAATAAAATATTTTATCGTCAAATCTGGTTTTAATCTAGCTCAAACTCAAAATAAAATTTTAACTAAAAATACAGGATAAAATAAGTCGTATTGGTAAATTATTATATCGTGCTGATTCAACATATATTGAACTACACACTATAGATTTAGTATATCTTATCAATGGGTATAAGAAATTATAATGAGTTAACTAATATATCCACTATCAAAATGTGTATTTACTCTTTTTTTTACACTAAAATGTGTATTTAGTTTTGCTAGTATTGGTTGTTCTCAAATTGAGACTTTAGTTTTGCTTGAGTAGTACTTCCTTTCAGTTGGATTTTTGTTGCTTCCTGATAGTGCGGAGATTTCTACCCTTTAGTGTTGTTAGCTAGTTTTCGTATTTTTTCAAAAAAATGTGTATTTACTCTTGTAAAATTTAACCAATAGTTTGATTATTAAAACCTTTGATTCTGGGCATGCACAACACGTGTCTCCACTTGCTTCAGAGTCTCTCCGAGTTCGCTGACGGTCACGCCGCTCATCATACGATAGAAAATAAAATTAGAAAATTTGAGATAATAATAATATTATTTAATAAAAAAAATTACCCTTTGCATTGGTCAAATCTTCCTCTTCACTTCGATTCCCCCCCACCCCTCCTCTCTCTCCCACTGTCATAATCTTTTCTCTCCGGTCCACCTTTTGGTTTTACCACTTTAATTAATATTAATATTAATGTTATTTTAGATCCGTTTCTAATTTCTTATTCGAGTCCATTCTCTTTTCTTCTAGTTTTTAGTATGAGTGAGCAAATCAAATCTCTTACCGATAACTATTAAAATTGATCATAGGATATTGCGTAAATACTATGAGTGGTCAAGATTGAATCAACTTGTATTAAATCTCAACCATCGATGAATATTTAAACTACATTCTCTCACCTTAGAAGCACCCCGACTTTTCCCGTTATTTATATTGTTATTTTTATTTTCTCTTTTACAAGGCAGCTTGCGGACAAAAATTAAAATAGAATTAAAATAGAAAATAGAAAATGAAAACACAAAAATTACGGATGTAAAAAGGAAAATACAAGTAGAAGAAAGAAGCACAACAATTAAACCTAAAGTCTCCTCCTTTTCTAACCTCTCCTCAACAAGGCTGGTGGTGGACTGGCATAAACATGTCAGGGTTGTATAATCACAACTTCTCGCCGGTTCGAGCTGCCTCTCCTCAGATTAGAAGCACTTCAATTCCATCTTCAGACATGGACAGGTATCCTATATCGTATGATTCGTATCTACCTTTTTTTTATTCAAACAAATTCCTGTTTGTGTTACTGTGTTTTGATTCATTCACACGATTGCTTTTGTTTTGCTTTTGAACTTTTTAGTCAGTACTTGTCGGAGTTGTTGGCAGAGTATCAGAAACTTGGACCTTTCATGAAAGTTCTTCCCATTTGTAGTCGTTTATTGAATCAAGGTTTAGCTTTCTTCTTCTTAACTCTTTTTATCTGTGGATCTATCTCTTTTCTTTCTTTCTCATTAGCATCATGGTTTGTGTTTCTAGATCGCCGTTATTGTTCTCATTTCACTTCACACTACACACGTGGGGTTAAAAGTTAAAACCCCAAATTACCCCGTGGTTGAAGATCGTGTGTTTTGCATAATGTACCTTGAGAGTTTTGGCACGGCAAATATTAACAACATTTTTCATTGTTTCTGCTCAGTGGTTTGGGTTGAATATGATAGTTTACTGTCAAATTATCAAATGTGAAGTAAGCAATAGAGATTTTGTTGTTAATGATTTTTCTATGAGTTTAAGAATATGAATGGTGTGTATTCCTTGGGGTTAATGTGGACAGATGCCCCGCATTATCTTTTCATGACTTAAAGAGGACCTTGCTTGTAATCTGTTTTAGTTATTGAAAATGTCAGATTACAAGTATCTGGCATGGTTTAGAATTGATCATGTTTGCCAAATATCTTGCTCAATTGATTTGGGCCTTATACTAAAGCCTCATGTGCAAGTGGAAGATAGGTGAAAAATGGTCTGGAGTGGTAAAGAGCGAGAAAAGTGACCTAAACGCTTATGTGGAAGATATGAAGTGAAAAGAGGTAGATATATTCCTCAACACCGTCCTGGCGACAGGAACAACAAATCCCCCTTCCAAAAAATGGGGGCAAGTAGGGGGAAACAACTCATTTAATAAATTAATGAGGGAAACTATTTGTTTTCTCTGTAGCACCCGACACAAACACTTCAATTACTTTCATTTTTCAAATTATTACCGGTGTTTGAGTGTTCATGTAAGTGTCTGTGTCGGTGCTTCATAGGTTGCTTTTTTTATGTTTGGTTACAGAATTGATCTAAAATTTGATGTAGGGAGAAGTTGGGAAGACTGAAGTTGTGTCAGTGGGATTTGATCTGGTGATCAAGTAGAGTCCCCAAAAGGACATTGTCCAATTTGAGCTAAATGTACTCTTTGCTTGAAAACTTTAACTCACAATCTCGGGGCACAGCGTTCCCTTATTTCCTTCCCTTTCCGTCTCTTCCCTTTTGTATAAAAACTTCAAACACAGCATCATTCATAGTATCTTGGTGTTCCACTATTATTCATGGAACCGATCTATTAGACCATCAACCTATAATTTAGCTACAGTTGACAACAGTGGATCTTGCACACATAAACTTGGGACTTGTATTAGCTGTACTGTAGTTTTCAATATTGGACATCTCCTGGTATATCTCTGTCATACGCATAAAACCATTAAAGTGCCTTCACCTTGTATTAATAATACATACATGTTTCTCATAAAAATTGTTCTTTATATGCAGAAATATTAAGAGTTTCCGGAATGTTGTCCAACCAAGGTTTTGGTGACTTTGACAGACTGCGGCATAGAAGCCCCAGTCCTATGGCTTCTTCGAATCTCATGTCAAACGTCTCTGGGACCGGATTGGGTGGATGGAATAGTCTTCAGCAGGAGGTGACTGCTACACAATTATTTATCTTTATATCTGAACTTCATATTCCAAATTTATGCTTGTCATAGTTTGAGCATCATTTGTTCGTGTAAAGTTAGCCTAATTGTCTGCATTGAGTTGTATATGACCACTGCATTGTTGATGATTCTGCATGGTGTTTGTTATCAAATAGCACAACACAAAGAAAGTTATTATTAAAATATAAACATTTGGGATGCTATAATAGGAGAAATAAGAGCAACTCTAGCGGTGTGGTTCTCATCTGTTCGTAGGGTGAAGAACGCACTCTTTCCTGGTTCACGACTGGAGTTCTCCAACTAGAGGTGAGAGTTTGCCGCGGTGGAAAACGGGTTCGCCCCCATGATCTGAGTTATAAAAACAGCATTTTCCACAGTGCTTGTGGAGTAGGAAACTGAAAACTAGTCGTTGAGAGATGGGATTGGAGCTTGAAGAGGGGATTGAGTTGAGGGAGCAAAAAGAGGGATGAAACCAGAGCTTGAAGATGAGACCAAAGCAGATCTGACCTTGAAGATGAGAAGAAACAGACGGATGAGGCAGAGAGGGATGGAGGATTAAGAGAAGCCCAGATCCATCGAGAGCAACAACTTCAATTTTTGGAGCGAGAGCACCGAGAGCTTGAGCAACAACGGCTCAATTTCCGCAGAGCTTTGTGACGAGAACAAGAGTGAGCAGGTAACTCGATTTCTGCCAGAGGAAACTGAAGGAGACACAGTGATGAGATCCCAAACAAGACGCATAAAAAATTTGGAGCAGTGAGAGTGAATGAAGAGAAGCGTGACATGCAGGAGGAATCTGGAGCGAGAGTGAAAAATGTGAGGGTGAGAACTGAGATCGGAGACATGTGGGTGAACTGAGTTCCTGAAGCTTCAAGCTGCTACCAGAGGCGATTTTTCTAATTGATAGATAAAGAATTAATAATTTTTAATAATTTAAATTAAAAGTAAATGAAATGTGTAGAAAAAAAATATTAAAATGGGATAATTTGTGGGGTTCTCAAGGGTTCACCATTGGAGCAAAAATTGAGTCCAGTGCTTCTATTAGTTTTTGGTTAAAGCAAAAGATAAGAATCTTGGGAAGGAAATAGACTGCTAATGGGATGGTCAGACAAGGGCTGTAAATACAAAGATGGGTATATGTAATAAAAATTCAAAATTCGGACCGATCATTTTATTATTCATGAAAGCAAGCTATATGACATGCATACAATTTTGCTCTGTAATCTGGATATTGATCTGTTTGCCTCACTTCTTCTTATTAAACTTCAAAACTTCATCGGTTTGTTGGTTACCTAGTTTGAGATTTCTAGTTCTTTTTTCAATATCAGAAATCCTAGTTATTTGTCCTTGTTCTTCAGCATGTTCTTTTTATTATGTGGGCTTTTATCCATCTAAGATAACAATAACATCACTCTATTTCGCAAACCAGAGATTATGTGGAACCCCTGGAATGACGATGGACTGGCAAGGCGCACCTGCAAGTCCTAGCTCATACACTGTTAAAAGGATTTTGCGCTTGGAAATTCCAGTTGGTACATTCCCTAATGTAAGCTTTTATATCAGTTCTAGTTCGACAACGGAATTTTTTTTAATTAATCAGACCACTATTTTTTACGCCCTCCGGTCCTATTTATAAGAAAAATATGTAGTTTTAGGTTCATTGAATAACTGGTGCATCTGGTCTATATTATAGACCAGACCTGATACATCAGTTATTCAATGAACCTAAAATTCCAAATTTTTCTTATAAATAAGACCGGAGGGTGTATCTTTCTTGAAACTAAAGGTTCGAACAACTAGAACTAATTTAAATATATTGCTATTTATTGCATTAGTTCAATTTTGTTGGAAGACTTCTGGGACCTAGAGGCAATTCTCTGAAACGGGTTGAAGCTACTACAGGTTGCAGGGTATTCATTAGAGGAAAGGGATCAATAAAGGATCCAGACAAGGTAATGAAGGTCTTGATATGTTTTTCCCATGTTAGTATCACAAAACGTGTAAAAGAAAAAAAATATGCTTTTTCTATTGTTCTGTATGGTGTATGCATATTATTTGTGTAACAACTGAAATTATTGTCCTTTCAATCTTAAGGAAGAGAAATTGAGAGGAAGACCAGGATATGAGCATCTCAATGAGCCACTCCACATATTGATTGAGGCTGATTTACCTGCCAATATTGTTGACATAAGGCTCAGGCAGGCTCAAGAAGTTATTGAGGAATTGCTCAAACCTGTGGTAAGTTCCTTCACTATGCATCTTAGTTTTCTCTCTGCATTATGGTGGGAGAGGTTGCTGCTATTCTGCTTCACTTTGTCTAAGACCGGTATGAAGATACTGATCAAGGGATCAATAATTCCCAAGTAAATCTGAGAAACAGCTTAAGTTTAATAGGTTTTAAGTTTGTAAGTTAGTACTGTTGAACCAGGGATATCAAGGGTTTATTGAAGTCTGGAACAGAAGTTCCATCCTAGAATTTAAGCGACTGGGCAAAAAATTAACTGAGGATACTGCTTTTGTTTTCTCATCCAAGGTTATCCAAAATTTCCCCCTTCACATTTTACTCTCAAATTTTTGCTCTATATACTAGTGACTTCATTTGATTAATTGAAGTCGGGAACAAAAGAGCGACTGGGCAACAGTTAATAGATTAAGGATACTTACTGCTTTTGTTTTCTCATTCAAGGTTTTCCCGTTTCCATTTTACTCTCTAAAGTTTGCCTTGAGCTTCAAAGGAGTGAAAGTTGACTTGCCTTTTGTTAGAAACCAGATGGATCATATTAAATTTTGGGTCTAACCCAACCCTACAAAACTGATTTGTAAGGTGAAGAATTTGTATTCCTTATAATACGGGTAGCCCATTAACTGATCTAAAGGCTTGATACATATTAGAATTTGGGTTTTGGGACTAACTCAGCCTCACAAAATTGGCTTGTAAGATGAAGACCAAGGAGTGTCCATTTTTTATAAACTTTTTTCTGGTCTTATTTGTTGGCCATGTGGGAATTGAGTCCCAACAAAGTATACCTTTCTCCTTTTCCCAAAATATTTTGTTGGAATCACCTTAGGCTAGCAGATTGAATTGGCGGAAAATATCGTTGAACATGTTGCAATTGAAACTTTTTTGGTTTAAATATCATTTTAGTTCTTGCAAATATACCAAATTTTGATTTTAGTCCTTGTAAATAAGGTAATCAAAATTGCGATTTTACCTAAGATCGAGATTTATTTGTTGTGAAAAGTCTTTTATATTTACTTCCTCTTGGATGCCGATTTCTGATATTCAGGATGAGTCAGAGGACTACATCAAGAGGCAGCAGTTGAGGGAATTGGCATTACTGAATTCAAATTTGAGAGAAGACAGTCCTGGGCCAAGTGGTAGTGTATCTCCATTTAATTTTAGTGGAATGAAGCGAGCAAAAACTGGTAGATGAAAGGTGTCGTTGTTTTTGAAGTTGGGTATTCCTTCTTTCAGTAATTCATTGCTGGTAATATATTCAAGTGCATCCCATTCCCAATCAATGCAGCTGTGAAAGATAGGCTAACAATTATTGCTGGCTGGCTTTCTGGTGGTTTTTCATGATCTCCTTTTATCATACATTTTCTTAAACAACAATAGGAGGCAAGGGTACAAAGTTTTTTAGAAAAAAAAATTATAAAATAATTATGAGGTTGGGTATCAAGAATAGGCTTGTCCAGATCAGTCTTTTTCATGTAAACTTAATACATTTATTGGATTTATTCTTATGTCAGTAACTTCCAAGAAGTATGGAATATACAAGTGATGGGTGAAGTTTTAGGTCTATCAAGTTTTGTGGGCACGCGGGGTGTCGAATCTCACCAGTAATTTAACAGTCTGGAATCTTTTTAGTTGTTTATCACAAACAATTATTTGTATTCCCTTCCCAAAGCTATGCACTTCAGTTGGAACTATGAATGTCACAAAGATGTCTTGCCATGTATTATTGAAGGAAAAAGTGTGGCATTTTTTTTTGTTTTTTTGGTCAAAGTGTGGCATTTGTTTATAGAAGAGTTATATATTTTTTGAGCGAATGTTTAGATTTTTACCATGTCAAATGGGAATAGGTGAGACTAGTATATATTTAATTTTGGTTTTAAGGTTTTTTTATAAGCAAAATGTCCCTCAGCTCGTCAATTGAGCTACATTTTTCGGACATTTTGGTTTCAAGGTTAGCTGTGTTAAAGAGGGGTAGAGATTCTTTCCATTTCTCATTTCTTAATAGAAATGGATGGTCTATTCCTAAAGTTTTGGGTGTGTAAAGTGTAATGTGTAATTTAGTAGTCAAAAATATTATAATAGTTGTGCTCAGTCTAGTATTGCTAAAAAGTCTTGCAGCCAATTGCAAAGGAAATATAATAATATATATGGCAACAACTCAAATTTCACGAGATCAATTCATTGTCTAAAGCATTTGGTATCTTAATACAAGTCGAAAACGATTTTGCTTAGACGGAAGAGGCAGAATAATGGATGTTGGTACTCAAAACTAACTGGTCTTCAGGAAATGTAATACATGGGATTGGGGAGCTTGAATGTACGATTTCCCAAACAGTCTCCTTGGAGATCACTCCATTGGTCTCCTACATTTCCCCAAATCCTATAGTCTTGTTCTTCTATCTCTTTCCGAATTACTGACTTGTATTTCACTGCACTTAGTCCTTTGTATTGCGCACTCCTGTCAAAAATAATGAAGCATTCACAACCAATAGTTTATCATATACACATCGCATGACTACCTCTATTTGATAAAAAAAATACTGCGTCCGGTCCACTTTATAAAAAGTAATTTAGTTTTAGGTTTATTGAATAACTGATATATCTGTTCTATACTATAGCTTAGATACATCAGTTATTCAATAAACCTAAAATTGTTTGTTATAAAGATGACCCGAGGTAGTATTTATCTTTTCAAGTCAAATAACCTTTTGCACCACCAAAGGTCTACGACTACCTTTTTTTTTTTGACGCGAAGGTCTGCAACTACAGAGCAGTGGCGGACCTGACATGTATCCAGGGGGTTCAGTTGAACCCCCTGGAATTTTTTTTTTGCACTAAACACCCTATATAAATATGCTAAATCTCTTGAAATTTTAATTTTGACACCCCTGAAAATTTGAAATTGTACTAGTAGACCAAGTTTTACACCCATTTGACACCGGCCTTAAAAAATTTGACACCCCTGACCCCGGGGTCCTGGGTCCGCCACTGCTACAGAGTTAGATGCAAAGCTAAAAATAGTTTTGAATTTTTAAAAAAATATCATTAACTTTTCTCTTTCTAACTATTTCGAGCTGTCTTTTACTTAATGATTCATCTCATGCATGCTATCTTTGCTGTATAGTGCACAATCAAACATTCATATTCATTTTTTAATATGTCTATTCGATTTTCTTTCCTAACATAAAACAATATGAGGTATTTCATTTCGTGGGGCTAACATGAGTTTAATATAATATGATTACGCAATTTACTAATTTATATGTTGTATTCTTTAAAAAAGAATGGGGTCGTATCAACTCATCCAATATGAAAAGAATATCACGTAGAAAAATTGCTGACGCAAATCTTTGCTTCTCAGACAACATTGCATTTGGAATTTTGGAGGAACTTTCCTGTATCAACTAGCTAGCCGTTTTAAAAAATATAAAATTCAGGCATGAAAAAAGCCAATGCTTTTGGACAATGGACTTTGACTTGTTTCTAATGTAATCCAACATCATATATCAACTTCCAACCAACCGGCCATGTTTCTAATCCTCGTCATCATCATGCCATGAACCGAATTTATTTGCTGATCTTATCTTATCTTATATTCTACATTCTTAAATTATTTTTTATGTGTGCGGTGAAATTCTGCTTAATCAGCTAAACCAAAAATTAATTTCACAGCAAGATCTAAAGGGCCTAAATAATAAGAATATCCCAATTAATCTAGTTGGCCCAAAAAGCTAACTATGATAGGGTCCTAATAAAAAAATTAGAAGAATTGTAATTTGCACTTCTATTGACTTTGATTTTTCTCTCCTAGGCCATCTAGAATCTAAACACTACTCCCTCCAAAATCAAATACAAGCACTCATATTTGTTGTCGTCTAACATATAAATAAATTTATTTAATTTTGGTAAGTTCCAAGTTTTTACTAAAAAGATATGCTACATTTTCTCTTAACTTTTGCTCCGTCTTTTATTAATTCTGCTGTGGGAGACTGGGAGTCACTATCTACCTAATCAGACTTGACGTGGCAGAAACTGTTGCAGAGGTCACTAGCTATCAACTTAGTATAATTTTTGATTATCAAAAGAAAAAAAGGTAGCTCGTATGGTTAAGTAAAAGGAATAACATTGGTGAAAACAGATGAAAACGTAGATGTACGGGGTTCGAATCCCGTTCTCCTCCTCTCTAACCACGTAATACACTAATTTCTAACTACTTAGCCTAGGAAAAAAAAACTAAGTATAATTTTCTTTCTAACTAAGTAAAATTAGTATAATTAAAAGTATATGAAAATTCAGTTCATATAAAAAAAGCTGGTTTGTAAAAAATTGTGTATAATTAATTACCTCAAAATAAGGCGTTCATAGCCAACGAATCCTTCGTTATACAAGTTGTCAGACGTGATTTTGCCAAGTGTTGCTTCGTCTCTACCCGTTAGCAAGAACACTTTGAATCCTCTCTCTATCAACGTTTTAAACAATCTTAGTACAACAGGATTTGCCGGGCACTTTCCTTTCATGATCCACGCCTTAAATATCGTCGAATCAAACGGGTCGCACCTGGACATACATGTACGAGATATTCAATAAACCTAAAACTGTATATTTTTATATATATATATATATATATATATATAAAAAAGAAATCAACATACCCAAATCGCTTTGCTTTGTAATAAGAAATGTTGGAGATACAAGTGTCATCAACATCCAAAATCCAAGCATCAAAGGGATCAACAGCAAGAGGTATTTGAGATGCATATAACAAAATTTGGTCAACGATGAGTTTGAGGTCATTCTCGTACTGACCACCAGTCATGTAGTTATAAACATGGTTGTAACAACGAAGAGGAACCGTTCGCCACCGAGCCACATTGTTTGTCTCCACCGCTAACCTCCAGCTGAGGCCGTATCTCTCATCATCGTTATTATCGGTCATCGTTATTTCCGCCACTACTCGTTGCACTGTTTTTATCTTTAGCATCGTCTTTTATTCTTTAGCAAATTGGAAAACAAAACTTGGAATATGGATTATATAATATATAATGAAAAGTGAGTGGAATGATGAGGATATGGAAAGGGGAGAAAATGAATTAAAAGGTGAAGAGATGGAATTTTAAGGAGTTGGTTGGCATTAGGCGTTTACTTTTAGGTAGAAGAATATTATTGAGGTAGAAATAGAAAGGAAAGGAAGTTGATGATGCTTTTCATGGATGATGGCAGAGAATGACGAATACCAAAGCTCCTTTTAATCTCAAAAAAATTTGGCGGGGGTCCACATCGAAACTTCATAGAAATTGAACGGAAAACCGTACCTCTTTTCCTTTCCTCTCTTATATAGTACTATTCATTTTTTTTGGACCCATTATCTAGTAGTATTCACAAACTTTGAAATTAAGAACATAATAATTTTATTTTTTAAAGGGTTTTTTTATACCCCTATCAACTCCCTTCTACCCCCACGCATTATTGTAATTCTAAAAATACCCCTCATATAAATAACAAAAATTGACTTTTGGAAGATTCTCTGGTGGTGACCACTTTATCTGGTAATCAGATTTACCTAAATAGAAGGTAAATCTGATTAGAATTAAATACGTAATAAATACACACGCATAAATCAAATTGGATCTATCAAACTGACAGATAAATCCGATTTGACTATTTAAATCAGTACAGAAAGCGAAATTTTAATTAGTCGGATTTAGCTAAATCCGATGCGCAATCGGATTTACCTAAATCCGCTTATATCTTTTAATAAATCCGATTTGTTTTTTTTTTTAAAAAAAAATTAATTTCTATATAACTGTTGTTGTATTTTGAAATCGATATTGACCCGCATACAGAGTCGCAGGTTGTTCCTTTCGTGGTAGACACTACAGAGGCATTCTAGACGGAGATGGTATATTTTTCAAACTAATTTTCTTAATCAAAGTTTGGTAGATATTTAATTAATTAAGTACGCAACATTTATCTATTTTTTCTATTTTGTAGATATTTTTTACACGCGAGGATGTAGAAGAGTGGGCTAACGCGGTCGGGAGGCGTATTGGAGTTGTGGTTATCATTGTAAGATCTGACAAAGCTGGAGTTAAAAGAGGTTGTAGAGATAAGATTATTTTTGGTTGCGAGAAGCAAGGGAAGTGGTCTAATGATTCTAGAGTTTTCGGGTCTAAGAAAAGAAGTTGTCCGTTTACATTGAGAGCTACTTGTACAATACGTGGTTGGCGTGTGAATGTTAGGTGTGGTCTTCACACACATGAGTTGCTTACTACCCCGGTCAGGTCGACAGCTTTTGGTCGTTTAACTAAGCCGCAGAAAGCTATTGTTAATGAGCACACTGATCTGAATGTTGCCCCGAAAGATTGTCTTACTGCTTTGAAGAACCATTATCTGGACAACGTCACTTCTCTTCCTCAAATATATAGGCAGTGTTACGCCTATAGGTCTTTTAAGAGGGGTCCTAGAACGGACATTCAGGAGCTTTTGAGATTGATTGAGTCTCAAAATTATTTATGTTGGAGCAGAAAAGTTGAGGGTTCCGATGTGGTCAGTGACATCATGTGGGCGCATCCAACTTCTATTAAGTTATTCCGGTTATTTCCAAAGGTTCTTATTCTTGACACCACCTACAAGCTAGAACAACAAATACAATCTACCTCTATTGGAGATTGTAGAAGTCACTTCTACGGAGTTAACTTTCTCGGTTGCTTTTGCCTATATTTCACACGAGCTTGGAATTCATTTTACTTGGGCATTGCAGCAACTGAAAGAATTATTTGACTTGGACGGGATTCAGCCTCAAGTATTCTTGACTGACAGAGATCTTGGTCTTATGTCCGGTATTTTTGATGTCTTTCCTTCGGCTACAAATTTGTTATGTTCTTGGCACGTGACTAAAAATGTGAAAGTGAAGATTAAAGAGTTGTGCACGTGGATAGGCAAAAGGACGTCCTCTCTCTTTGGCATAACATTATTGATTTACTTGACGAGTCAGAGTACTCAGCTCACTTGAAGATTTTTGAGGACTCCTGCATTGATTTGCCGGCTCTTATTAAGTATGTGCATGACACGTGGTTGACAAAGCATAAGGAAAGATTTATCTTGGCATGGACAAACCAGATCCCACACTTCAGGAATCAGACCACCAATAGGTACTTTGACACGTGTTTAGTATTTTTATCGTAGTTTAAATTTTTTTGACACGTGTTTAGTATTTTTTTCGTAGTTTAAATTTTTTTGACACGTGTTTAGTATTTTTATCGTAGTTTAAATTTTTTTGACACGTGTTTAGTATTTTTATTCACGTTTCTTGTTATTATTTAAGGGTCGAGTCAGCTCATTGGACTTTGAAGAGACATTTGAGGACTTCTGGAGGTGACTTGTCTAAGTCTTTTAAATCTATGCATGAGATGCTTACTCTTCAATTTGATAAAGTCATCGGGTCTTTTCAAAGAAGCATAAACCGTATTGAAGTTGCTTCCAATACTCATTTGTTAAAAGAGCTTCGCGGTGTTGTGTCTTTAAATTCTTTGGATCATATTGTTAAAGAGTTTTCAAAATCGACATCTGGGGTTGGATATGACAAAGCCCGCTGTGGGTGCATTATTAGAAAGACACATCTTCTTCCTTGTGCTTGTGAGCTAGGTGTGTACCATGTCTCTGGTACTCCTATTCCGTTGGATGTTGTAGACGACCATTGGAAAAACTTGAGTTTGGATTCTATAGATGATAAATTTTCCCAAGAAAAATCTGCTGACTGTGATATTTCTTACCAAATGGAGATGATTTGGGCGAGATATAATCGTATGACTCCTGAGGAGAGATTTGTCTTCAAGAAACAACTTAATGAGCTTGCATTCCCTACCACTTCTTCAATGGTTGCACCACCGTTTAAAGTTAAAACAAAAGGTGCACCAAAGAAGAAAAAGCAGAAATTATATGATGTCAAGCGTGATCCTTCTGGGTGGGAGCATGTGGATGAGAGGATGAAACAGACTCAAGAATCTGGGACTTCTTCATCACAGCGGTCTTCTTGTACAAAATCATCACAGCGGTCTTCAAAGCTATCTCAGAGTGTTTCTAAAAAATTAACACATCAGGGTGAGACTAAATTCAATTTACCGTCGGTTCCTCATCACGTGCACTCTTATGTGGAAAAAATTATTGATGTTGAAATGGATGGTAATTGTGGGTTCCGAGCAGTAGCGGTTGGTCTCGATCTTGGTGAGGATAGTTGACCTATAATTAGGCAAGATTTAATCAAAGAAACAAAGGAGGGGGAGCAACTATATACTTACATGTTTGGAAAGGACAGACTTGCAGTGCTTAGAAAAGCGTTATCCATTGAATACCCCGGTTTTCAGTAGGAGGATAAGTGGTTGGGTTTGCCTGAGATGGGGTACTTTATAGCTACTAAGTATAATGTGGCCCTAGTTCAATTGTCTTTGGATATGAATTTTACTTATCTTCCTCTGAGATGTAGTTATTCTTCTTCTAAGTATAAAATCATATCTATTCTGAACGTCAGGGATATCCATTGGATGCATATTTCGATCTCGCCTGTCTGTTCGTTGCCTCCAGTTGCTTTGATGTGGTCTCATAATCGATCAGATGAATCTACTTCATGGTTGGATCCTTATACCGGCTGTTTTGCCCTTTGGCAGTCTACCGCTTTGAAGATGCCCCGTCTCCCTCCCACTGATGCGCCCACCATTGTAGACTTAGCCCATGATTCCGACGATTTAGATTGACATTTCTTATATTTATTATTGTACCCACATTTTTGTAATTATTTATCCATATATATAAAACAAATTAAATGTTTTAAATTTATTTTACAAGTCGGATTTAACCCGGGTAAAGGGTAAATCCGATGCGATTTTTACAAAATTCAATCGGATCTAAGTAAATCCGCTTTTGATTAATCTCAAATCGGATTTACCTATTTATAAGGTAAATCCGATTGAGTCAAAATTATGGGGGGTATTTTGGGATTTTCATATTTGATGGGGGTATATTGTGATGGGGTGGGGGTATAAAAAAAATCCTTTTTTAAATAACTCTAGTTTGTGTTGGTCCAAATCAAATCTATTAAAGCCAAAACAGGCCAAGAGCAACACCAGATAATCCTACACAATTGGGTTTGTTATGGGCCTCCTAATAGATGCGAGGATTTTTTTTAAACGCCCCATTTAATTTTTGAGGGGTGTTTAGTGAGCAGTAGGGGGTGTGTGTGTGAAAAAAAAAAATCCTTTTTTTACTTATGGCTTCCACTTGGGCTATGAGATTTAGTCCAATTCTTTTAATATTTTCACCACATTAAAAATTCAATTTATTTGACCAAAATGTTTTTTCAATTTATTTCACACTTCTCTTTAATTTTTTAATACACATTTTTCTTAACCCAAAATATATACTCAACTCATATAACTAAATACTAGTAGCAATTGCACTAAAACAACTTTAGTTTAGTCACCACGCAAACCATAAGGTTGATGACTACACCAAATATACTTTTGCGCCGGACGCACTTTGGGTTTAGGCACTACCCAAACCAAAATGAAAACAAATAAATTATGATTTGAAAATACCAACAAACAAACATTTTCTACCCAAAAACAATGTAGTGTTTGAATTCTTCATCGCACCAGAAGATAGATAGGTGTGAGACCCACTCCATCAAACGCAAAAATAAATTTATTAAGTTTTTGTTATTCATAGCAATATATAGGAAATTCTTTTAAAGTTAATACAATTTTGTAAGGTAACCTTTTTAAAAAAAAGTCATGGGGTACTAATTCCTTTCACGACTCATTTTCTATTTCAAAGGTCTAGCTGTTATTTTCTCTTTTCCCTCCAGTATTTAATTTATTTTGCAGTTACTTTGTTTATCCTCTTATCTACTTAAGAATGTAGTTATCTTATTTATCCTCAAACCTGTTTAAGTATATTCATTATCTATATCCAAGGGATACATGATGCATGCACCATATAGATTACATATAGTTTTGACCCAATAATAATAATACCCCCAAAGTGCGGGGTATTTTGGTTGTTCTTTTTTTAAATAGAAACCGTAACATTGCGTATTTTGAGTACACTACAAGTAAACTGACTTGAACACTTGAGAGAGTCACATTTCACACCAACTGGTATTAGAAGCGACAGAATGTTTGTTGGTGGTATATTCAGATGTTTGTTGCCTAATCCACGAAATGAGAAAAACACTAGAAAAGATGGTTTGAAAAGGGTTTTTCAAAAATCTTATCTTAAAATTTGTATTCAAAAACTTTTTTTGTAAAAATCTTTGTAAGCGTAAAGGTAAAATAAGGCAAGTAAATGACACATGTAGGTTTATCTTGGTTCACCTGGCAACTAATCCAGACCCTTTGAAATCTTTGAAAGATTTCCATTAAATTCACTTTTACAACCCTAAGATTTTATTTATCATCCTTGGCTAAAATCTTAGCTTCTTAGAACGACTTTACCTCGAGCCTCTTAAGAAAATGCAACTAATACGCATTTTACAAAATAAGAGGTTCTACAAAGAAAGCCTTTAGAAAGATAACAAAGTGTTTCTCTTGATTGTATTGGCTTCAAAAATACCAGAGCTTCAAAAAATAAATTACGCTTTGAGTGTAGAAGATTTTTGTATTTTTGTTCTCTTGAAAGAGGCTAAATAGCACTTTTGGTCCTTTATCTTTGCTCCAGATTTCACTTTGGTCCTTTATCTTTTTTTTGGTCCGTTTTGGTCCTTTATCTTTCATTTTCGTTTCACTTTGGTCCTTTATCTTTTTTTGGGTCCGTTTTGGTCCTTTATGTTTCATTTTCGTTTCATTTTAGTCCCTCACATTATTATTTAATTCAATTAAAACATTAAAACAATTAAAACAATTAAAACAAAATTATTTTAAAACAATTAAAACAATATTTTGGTCCCCCACCGTGAACCCCTCCCCCCCCCCCCCCACTATTCATCATCTTCAACATCAAATCACTATTCACACATAAACCCCAATTTTGGTTCCACTCACCTTAACCCAACCAAACTCTAATTTCTTCACTCCAAGCTTGCAATCAATCACTCAATGGCATATCCCTAAGCTTTCAAGACAAGAATGAGCCAAGAAACTCAACATTCCTCATTTCTTCACAATATTCGAAAATGGTGAATTTGTGTAGAGTGAGTTGATGATGATGATGTTGGCACCAAATCGAAGACGAAGTAATGCTGAACGTTTTTCGTGTTGGAAGGAAGTCGTTTTGATGAGCCTTTGGACTTCGTTTTTCCTCTTCTTCTCCTTCACCCATTCTTTTCTCTTCTTTTTTCCTTTTCTCTCCTTTCTCTCTGTTTCTCTTCTTTCTCGCGTACCTTCCTTTTCTTTCTTTCTTTCTATTCTTTAATTCTCACACACACACACACATATTGTTTTAATGGTGGGGATATGAATGGTTGAAGATGATGAATGGTGGGTGGTGGTTGTTGGTGGCTGACGGTGGTTCACGGTGGGGGGGGGGGGGGGAGGGGTTCACGGTGGGGGACCAAAATATTGTTTTAATTGTTTTAAAATAATTTTGTTTTAATTGTTTTAATTGTTTTAATGTTTTAATTGAATTAAATAATAACGTGAGGGACCAAAATGAAACGAAAATGAAACATAAAGGACCAAAACGGACCAAAAAAAAGATAAAGGACCAAAGTGAAACGAAAATGAAAGATAAAGGACCAAAACGGACCAAAAAAAAGATAAAGGACCAAAGTGAAATCTGGAGCAAAGATAAAGGACCAAAAGTGCTATTTAGCCCTTGAAAGATATTGATAACTTCGTTGTATATTGCTTTAGTGATTCTCTTATATATTTTTTTGAAAAATAAGAGATACTATATATATAGAGAGAGAGAGAGGAGAAACTTATAGTCGATGAGGCTCTTCTTCAGATAGAAATTAATCCATCTGAATTATAGTTTTCTCATGGGATACAACCGCATTAAATCAAATGCCCTCAGGTCGTACACTCCAATAGGGGTGGACAAAATTATCAAACCGACCTGTCAACCGAACAAACCGTAGGAAATAATGCAGTTCAGGTAAGTCTATACGGGTTGGCGGATTTACGGGTGGAAACATCAGTTTCGAATGGGTTGAAATGGTCGGTTGCGGATCTGTTTTTTAAAACCCACAGTTACTCGCATCCGACCGAACTACTTCGCTAACTAGTAGTAGGAATTTTTTATAAGTAAAAAACTGCTACTACTCTGCATAAGTAGTAATTGATGTGATGTTTTCTCTCTTTCCAATACATGCTTTTAGCTTTCAACCAATAAAAGTCAAGCACAAGGATAACCCATTCACCAAAGTCTAAAGCAAATGAAAAGCCACGCGAATACACTGCACACCATTGAGTCACTGTAACAATAAATGGACACATTGCTTGTGTTTGACTTTTCAACCGAATGTTACTCAAACCAAAAAAATACTATTTTATATTATACTAGTAGTTATTATATCCAGAAAGCTTTGCGTTTTCATCTATGGTGGACTGCACAGGTTATGGAAGGAGAAAATATCCAGGAGAAAGGAGGAAGAGCAACCAGAAGAGTCGAACCGAAAATATCCGCCCGTGAAACCGTCAACCGTTCTAACCGCACCCGCCCAAACCGATGGCTCTAATGGGCGGAAATGGGTGGAACTATGCCTCTCTCGGTTTTCTTTGGTTGGTCGATATTGAAATTGAATCCAAACAAACCGACCGTTTGTCCACCCCTACACTCCAATCACGCTGCAACTTTCCTGCACACTGCTACAATCGCTGATTTTGTACGATCACAACATTTCAAAGCTCGACAATATCTGTTTTATCGCTTTCTCCATAATTCTTTTGATCCTTATTCCATTTCCATCACTCCTTTGATAGGTCGTATAGAATAAATGTTTTGGATGTCATTAAATATTCCATTTAATGTTATCCATTCTTCTTGTGGTTAATATTAGGCGAGTAAGGAACTTGTGCTTGATGTCACTGAGCTTGCACTAAACAAATGTTGAAGGGCTAGACACTTGTTGTGCTTTATATATATATATATATATATATATATATATATATATATATATATATATATATATATATATATATATACATATATATATATATATATATATATATATATATAAAATGTATGTGCAAGTATACACAATCGTAACAAGTAATATAATAGTAAGTTGAGATCATACCCACAGGGATTGAATTAATTTTTAAGTTTAAATGATAGTTCACTCAGTGAGAAGTAATCAATTAACAATTAAGTTGAAATGCAAGAATGTAAAATAACAGAAAAACAAACAATCAAGTTGAGTTGAGTTGTAAAATATGATGAGAAAGTAGTTGAAATGTTGCTCACTAAGTAAATCACTTTTAACCGCATTATGTTATATACGATGCTGGATCATTGGATGCTGCAGCATTTGTTGCGTGTCTTTCAGTCACTATCGTCAGAGTTTCGTTACAAGTCTTATGTCTAAGCTCTAAATAAGTTCATCCATGTATATGAAACACCCACTGTATCACCCTATGGACTATGCTATCCTATGTCTAGGTCTTAGCATGGAATAACAAAATTTCCTTTATTAAACACTTACCCACATTAGTTCTTGAGTTCTAATTATAAAACATGTCTGAATTTATAATTTGCATTCACTTTTAGCTTGCCAATTCTAAAGATGAATATGAAAGAGTTATCATGCAAGAACTAAAATGCAAATAGCAATATATAACATAAAACTAGTTAAAGGATCATTACAAAGTTTATGGCATCCTAACTACAAGAGAGTTTAGCTTATGCTTAACATTACTGACATACAAACTGATGTAAATAACATGTTCATATTACTGAAAAACACAAAGGAAAAGAAATAGAGTAGAAGATACTTCAGCCCCGTAATGCTGCAGCATCGCTTCGCAACATCACTGTGCACAGAGCATTCCTTGTGCAGAATGTAGTTGCGTGAATGTGAAGGAAGAAGTTGTCATGTGCTTACTCTTCCAGCGAAACCAGCTCCAATATGATCTTTAAGTGAAAAATTCTGGTCTACTTGTGAATGTGGAGGTGAGGAGTATTTATAGGCTTCATGAGTGAGCTTTCTTCAATTTGAAGGGGTCCTATTGCGTAAGGACAAGTGTACCTAAAAAGAAAAAGTTACAATCTAAAAAGTACATAGGGTGGCTCTTGAGATGAGAAACTTGGGCCACTTGCATAGCAACTTGAGCAACTTGACTTTGATGTCATCCATCACGACAACAGAGTAATGCCATGGCATCCATTGCTTTTGCATAAGATGTTGTGGCATTCCAATTTCTCTTAATGCTCCGGTAGTACTCTTTTCCTGATGCTGCGGCATTCCGTTTTTTTATTGCTGTGGCACTGAAAAAACGTATGAGAATACCACAAAACGTCTAAAAAGCGCCAAGTTGTTTATCAAAGCTATCTTTTCCTTTGTTTTATGTTTTCTTGCATATTTGATTATTTACATGACTATATTACTGAGATTATAGTAATAACTTAAGTCTTAGAAGCATAAATAACTCTATATAAAATAGAGTTATCACACCCGCAAACTTAAATCATTACTTGTCATCAAGTAATGACACCTGGAACAAGACAATAATATTGACTTTAGTGAAATAGACGTTGCAAGTTAGAAGAACATATCAACTGTATTCTTTGCTCAAACAAATTTTCAAAACTGGTCTTAAGGCTCAATTTTCAGATTTTCACAACACACACCTATAGCTACAGCGTTAGATGTTGTGGCATTACACACACACCATTGTTTTTCACAATATTGAGAATTATTACTGCTCATTATGTGAGTGTGTGACTGCTGAACTTAGATCAGTTCTTAGCTAGTTTAAAAACTTCACCTAGCTATGGAAAGAGTTTTCTTTTGATCAAGCAAAAGATTTTTCAAAAAGTAGAATAGTCTAACAACTTCATCATAAGCATCGGGGGGACTTCAAAGCACAACAAAGGGCTTGACATGATTTTCTTTCTAGACTTATCACCTTTTGACTAAAACCATAATGGCATCTCCACAAAATGGCCTCCCTACTCAGTAGTCAACCCTGCTGCATTACCCTTGCTTTTCCGTTTTTGTTTTCCTTTCTTTTTCTTTTGATTTTTTTAGGCAACTACAACATTATGCACTCTTTTCTTTCTTTTGATCCTATTATTTAGTACACCGGCCTTTTACAGTCTTAGTATTTAAGCCTTAATATAACCGATGCACCCTCAAACTTAGTTTCATATGCTATTCTAAATTTTTAGTAGAAATTTGGCATTGATCTTGGTTCACTAACACTTGTCTTAGCATCAGATTATTTCTAGCTAGCTAAGTTCCTTTCTAAGCTTAGAGTTTAAGTGTTGAAGCAGCAATAAAACTAATCATTGTTCAAACAATGCTACTCTACACATACACTTAATCATCTTAAATTTAGCCCATAAGATACAGATTCTATTATTGAAAGATAAGGAAATGTAGCTGATCATGCTTCTAACTTATTCAGTCCAAAACATTGAACACAAACTATTATTTCATTATTCATACTCAGTCAGTGGCGGACCCAGGACCCCGGGGTCAGGGGTGTCAAATTTTTTAAGGCTGATGTCAAATGGGTGCAAAACTTGGTCTACTAGTACAATTTCAAATTTTCAGGGGTGTCAAAACTAAAATTTCAGGAGATTTAGGCTATTTATATAGGGTGTTTAGTGCAGAAAAAAATTTCAGGGGGTTCAACTGAACCCCCTGGATACATGCTAGGTCCGCCACTGTACTCAGTAGTGTCCCCACTGCTCATGCAATTCCAATGAGAGAGGCATTTTGGACATTACAATATTGAAATTAAAAACATCTAACACAACAACATTTAACACAACACAACTGCTGAATGCTACTACAGATGCTAAAGCATCCAGTAGATTTATTGAAAACAAAAAACAACACAGACAAAAACACAATAACCAAAGACAACACAACACAACAGAATTTTGAAATCCTATATAACTGCTGGGTGCGATTACAAATGCTACCACATCCAGCAGGTTCATTGAAAAACAACAGACTACAATAACAGAAAACATTAAAAGGGAAGGGTTACTTATATGTGATCATTGGCTTGGTATGCTTGTTCTTTTGGGCCCCTGCTTTGGCTTTTTCCCAGTGAGTGTCTACCTTTTCTTCTTGGGCTCATCTTCAGTTGCAACAGTGATTGCTGCAACAATGGATGTTGCGTGTGATGTTGTAGCATCAGATGCCGCTACTTCACAGTGAAAGCTCACTTAACTCATTCAACTTACCAGTCTTGCAACAACAAAAAATAAAAACAAAAACAGTTTTATTAGTGTAAAACTCTGGGCTGCCGCCTCCCAGTAGCGCTTGGTTTAAGAGTCCTCAACCAGACTACCCCCCCCCCCTTTTTGATAGAGTTTTGGTAACTCTGTGGTCACCTTGTCCCTCACCACATGTGCTCCATAATACTGCTTCACCCTTTTGCCATTGACTTTGAATGTGGAACTAGTGGCTTCATCAAACAACTCCACTTCTCCATTAGGATACACTCTCAGCAATTTAAAAGGTCCTGACTGCTTAGATTTGAGCTTTTCAGGGAGTAATTTAAGCTTTGAGTTGGATAGAAGAACTTGTCTCCCCTTATTTAGCTATTGTCTTTGAATTTTCTTGGTTACTGCAGCATTCACTTGTTCAGCAGATGTTGTAGCAACAGATGCTACAACAGGGTTCACTTCAACTTGTGTTTCTAGTTGAGGGTGTGGTTGGATGGTTTCTGGTTGGTGTATCTCAGCAGTGCCTTGAATTTCTTTGATGTATTTTGGTGGTGAGGGTGTCAGTATCGGTTGGTTGGGTGGTGTTTTGGTTGGTGTGGTGGTAGTTGATTTGGGAGAAGATTGTGGAGTTGGATTTTTGTGAGGTGGGGATTGGGGTGAGGGAGTTGGTTGTTGGTTCAGGGCTGCTTTAGGGCCTGGTTCAGGCTCAATCTCTTTAGCACTCTCTTCTTTTTCTGATCCATTTCTTCCCCCCTCACTCTCCTTAAAACTTTTAGTTGCTGAGACATTTCCTTTGAGGCTTGAGTCTTTCAACTCCAGTGACTCATATTTTTTTGTCCAAATTTCTTTGACAGCATCCTCACCTTGTAACACACCTTCTTCCACAAGCTTTTCTTTTTCTGCCAATGCTAGAGCATTGACCAAATGGTCATGCTGCTTGTGGAAATGCTTCTTCACTACTTGATCTAGAGAGACTACATGTGAACACTCCTCGTTATCCTCAGTGGGATACTTGAGAGCATTCATGACATTAAACTTAATCTCTTGATCATTGACTCTCATAGTCAATTCTCCTTTCTGGACATCAATCAAAGTCTAGGCAGTAGCTATGAATGGTCTCCCAAGAATGATAGGCACCTCTTTATCTGCATCAAAATCAAAAATAACAAAATCCATAGGAAAAACAAATTTGTCAACTTTAATAAGCACATCCTTTATTATTCCCTCAGGATAGGCTATGGACCCATATGCTAACTGAAGGGTAATAGTGGTAGGCCTAACAATACCATTACCAAGCTGTTCAAATATGGATTTTGGCATCAAATTAATGCTTGCCCCTAAATCACATAATGCATTACCAAAGTAAGATTTACCCATAGAACATGGTATGGTGAATCTGCCATGATCCTTCAATTTCCTTGGGATCTTGTTCTGCATGATCATGATGCATCCTCCAGTCATTGCTACTGTCTCAAACTCTCCTAATTTCTTCCTCTTCGTAAGCACTTCCTTCATGAACTTTGAATATTTTTGCACTTGTTGAAGTGCTTCCACCAAGGGAACATTGATGTGGAGTTGCTTTAGCACCTCTAAGAAATTGCCAAATTGTTTGTCTTCATGAGCCTTCTTCACACTTTGAGGAAAAGGTGGAGGAGGGTACTCTTGATCAAACTTAGGTGGTGGCACATGTGCACTGTCAGATGCTGCACCATCTATTGTATTTTATTCTTTTTCATTTTTTTTATTTTTTTATTTGTCTTTTCTACCATCACCTTTTACGGTAGACGACCTTGTCAAATCCTTCCCACTCCTCAAAGATATAGCATTGACATGCTCCTTCCTAAGGGTTTGTGAAGTTGAAGCTTCTGTAGTGAATGGTACTGATCCACTTGGTCTTTGGGAAAGGGCCGTGGCTAATTGTCCAACTTGAATCTCCAAGTTTTTGATAAAAGCATTATGAGTTTAAATTTGAGCCATTGTATCACTCATAAATGCTTCTATCCTATCCATATATGCACCTGTTTTACCCATTAATGCTTCCAATAAGGCTTCCATGGAGTTATCTAAAACTGGTGTAGGTGGTCTTTGGACTTGTTGAGAATGGAATCCTGCCGGAGTGGAGGATGTTGCAGCATTGAATGTTGTAGCTGCATTACCTCCCCATCTGAAATCAGGGTGATTTTCCAACCAGGATTGTAGGTATTTGAGTAGGGTTTGTTGTTCTCATTGTACCCTACATAGTTGACAGAGATGGGGTTTCTTAGACATTCTTCATATAAGTGTCCTCCTCCACAATATACACAACTAGTTGTTCCTAGAGGGGGCTTGTTCAATTGCAGCTGCTCTGGTTTCTGTTGATGCTGCAACATTGGATGCTACAACATTGGATGCTACAGCATTGGTGTTGCTGAGATTACTTATCATGTTGGTAAGGGAAGCTACTTGAGCTGATAGAGCTGTGACTTCGTTGACTTCATGCACCCCAACTATTTTCTTTTGAGCACTGACCCTTTCTGTGGGTCATTGGTAGTTGTTGGTTGCAATATTTTCTATAAGCTCACAAACTTCATTATAGGATAAATTCAATAACACCCCACAAGATGAGGCATCAAGCATGAGTCTGGTTTGTGGTTCCAACCCATTATAAAATGTTTCCACTTGAATAATAAAAGGGATTTCATGGTAGGGACATTTTCTCAACAATTCTTTCCATCATTCACATGCTTCAAATAGTGTCTCAAATTCTTTTTGTTTAAAATAAGTAATCTCATTTCTCATCCTGGCATTTTTAATAGATGGAAAATATTTTGTCAAAATTTTTTCAGCCATTTCATTCCAAGTGTGGATAGAGTTAGGCTCCAATGAAATAAGCCAAGCCTTAGCTCTATCCTTCAGGGAATATGGAAAAAGTTTGAGTCTAAAAGCATCTTCTAAAATTTCAGGTATGAGAAAATCACTTCAAACCTCTAGAAATTGTTTTAAAAGTAAATGTGGGTCCTCAGTAGGTTCACGACTAAATTGGCCAATTGTTTGAAGCATTTGAAACATCATAGGTTTAAACTCAAAATGGTTTGTATTGATCTTAGGCCTTACTATGCTAGTTTGCATAGTTTGAGGGTTAAAAACAACATAATTCCTCATAGGCCTGGCTCTATCATTGGCCATACCCGTGGTTGATAGATTGATGAATTGTTGCCTGTAACCATCCTCGTGATCACTCAGAGAGCCTGATAAATCTGTTATAGTTCCTCAGCCACTTCTATTTGAATTCCTACCAGAACCTCTGACAGTACCATGTTCAGACATTGTGTATCTGCATCTGCTTCTGTTTCTTTGTTGTCTATGAATGTTTCGAAACCTTCTAAATCTTCTTTCTATCTTAGGGTCTAACTGATATTCTGGTGTATGGGACCTGTGCATAAAAATGCTAAACACAAGAAAAGAACCAAAGTAAAATGATCACTAATTTACTACTAACTTAAACTATAAAATTAATGGCAATCTCCGGCAACGACGCCAAAAACTTGTTGTTCTTTATATATATATATATATATATACACACACACACACACACACACACACACACAATGTATGTGCAAGTATACACAATCGTAACAAGTAATATAATAGTAAGTTGAGATCGTACCACATGGATTGGATTAATTTTTTAGTTTAAATTGATAGTTCACTTAGTGAGAAGTAATCAATTAACAATTAAGTTGGAATGCAAGAATGCAAAATAACAAAAACAAACAAACAAGTTGCGTTGTAAAATATGATGAGAAAGTAACTGGAACGCTGCCCACTAAGTAAATCATTTTTAACCGCATTATGTTATATACGATGCTGGAGCATTGGATGCTGCAGGTTTTCGTTACAAGTCTTATGTCTAGGCCCTAAATTAGTTCACCCATGTATATGAAACACCCACAGTATCACCCTATGGTCTATGCTATCCTATGGCCAGGTCTTAGCATAGAATAACAACATTTCCTTTAATAAAGACTTACCCACATTAGTTCTTGAGTTCTAATCATAAACCATGTCTGAAATTATAATTTGCATTCACTTTTAGCTTGCCAATTCTAAAGATGAATATGAAAGAGTTATCATGCCAGAACTAAAATGCAAACATCAATATATAACATAAAATTAGTTAAAGGATCATTACAAAGTTTATGGCATCCCAATTACAAGAGAGTTTAGCTTATGCTTAACATTACTAAGGATATACAAATTGATGTAAATAACATGTTCATATTACTGAAAAACACAAAGGGAAAGAAATAGAGTAGAAGATACACGGTTTAATTCCCTTTGCATAAATCAGCCCCGTAATGCTGCAGCATCGCTTCGCAACATCACTGTGCAGGGAGCATTCCTTGTGCAGAATGTAGTTGCGTGAAGGTGAAGAAAGAAGTTGTCAAGTTCTTCCTCTTCCAACGAAACCAGCACCAATATGATCTTTAAGTGATAAATTCTGGTCTACTTGTGAATGAGGAGATGAGGAGTATTTATAGGCTTCATGAGTGAGCTTTCTTCAATTTGAAGTTTACTTGAAGAAGAGGTAAATCCAACTTGCATCCACTTGCTTGAATTTGATTGATTTGATTGCCCATCTACTACCAAAGGGGTCCTATTGCGTAAGGACAAGTGTCCCTAAAAAGAAAAAGTTACAATCTAAAAAGTACATAGGGTGGCTCTTGAGATGAGAAACTTGGGCCACTTGCATAGCAATTTGAGCAACTTGACTTTGATGTCATCCATCACGACAACAGAGTAATGCCATGGCATCCATTGCTTTTGCATAAGATGTTGTGGCATTCCAATTTCTCTTAATGCCCCGGTAGTACTCTTTTCCTGATGCTGCGGCATTCCGTTTTTTTTATTGCTGTGGCACTGAAAAAACGTATGAGAATACCACAAAACGTCTAAAAAGCGCCAAGTTGTTTATCAAAGCTATCTTTTCCTTTGTTTTATGTTTTCTTGCATATTTTATTATTTACATGACTATATTACTGAGATTATAGTAATAACTTAAGTCTTAGAAGCATAAATAACTCTATATAAAATAGGGTTATCAACACTTTATCTTGAATGCTGAACGGATGCACTCCGATAGATAGGCCTTTGACTAGAAGCACTCTTGTGGGAAAGGGAACTTTGACCAAATGATATGCCTCATTGATCAGATGATATCACTATCATACCAGACCATATATTTGACATTGTCAAACCTGGAGCATATAGAATATAAGAAAGTCTTCTGCTATTGCTCAATGTCATTTTTTTGAACCAATATGTATCTTCTGCATGCTTGAAAAACACGTTCGGAATTTTTTTCTTCTCTTATGATATTTGTTATCTTCAAATTCAATTAAGGGTCATTGTTCATAGATCTATTTGGTTCCAACAATCTCTCACTTTTTGATGATGACAAATGCTCATGTGATGAGCAATTTTCTTGAATACAACATTGATTAATAACATATCCAAAAATGCTAATAAGTACGAAGATAGTTTCGTCAAAGATGGCACAAACTGTGTATTTTTATAAAAATGGTGTCATATATATTTTTATTATAAAATTCCATCTCTTCCTTCATACGTTTCGTATCAAACTAGGTTGGGTTGGTTTAAACGGCCTGCTAACCCATCATAGCCCGATAACCTGGAAGGCCACAAATAGGTCGTACGTGCCAGCTTGCCTAGTTTGATTCTTTTCCTTTTTTCTAAATCTTTTAAAAAAATATTTTAATGTTTTCTTGGCGGGACAAACTGCCATTTTTATCTTGTTTTGAGCAGACTTGGGTTGGCCAACTAGCCCATTTTAGCCCAAAATAATTTTTTAAAGACCTTTTGAAATTATTTATTTTAATGCTGGGCTAGTTCGTCAACCTGCCAATCCGCCGAGGAGTGGGCTCAACTTCTCAGCCCTCTATTCTTTTGCGGACCAACCCGTCCCGCCAATTTTTTTACAGGCGACGAGCCAGGACGGTCTGACCCGTTTTGCCATCCCTAGCTAAACTTTCGCTGGTATCTATTGCAATCCCACTAAGCTCGTGGTGTTTTCACCATAGCTCGATTAGTAGCAAATCGAGCCTTAATTTTCCTAGAGAGCTCTTCAAATGAGTGAAGAAGACCCCTTTGGAAAATTAGAAAATCACCCTAAGGCTGATTTCTTTAAAAGACGGGGGATATTTTACATTTTAGCTTCCTAGAGGCTTCAAGGAGCATCATCCTCGAATTGAAGAGGGTTGGGGGCTCTTCAAGTTCGGTCTTACCATCATAAGGCTCGATGTTGGGGACTTTGAAACTTTGGTGACAAGGATCCAAGAAGCAAAAGGAAGCAACATGGACCCAAGCCTAGAGGATTGAGCTCTCTTAAGCCTCATGTGTCCTCGGTGTCTCCTTCTCCTATTTGGTGAGTTGCTAGAGCGATCTGCAAAGGAGAAGCTTTCGGTGTAGCTGACATTACTACTATTGTTGAAACTGATGTCAGAGGAGTGGCTAGGACTCGGCGATCGAGCTCTGCGCCTTTTCTCCTTTATGCACTTGCTCCTGGACCTCTTCAGCTTGGGGGGAGGAGAAGTCGTTGAGACGCCTTGGTGCACAGAGTTTTCTTTTTCAACCATAGCACTTATGCAACGCTTCAAAGCCTCACTATCTGCTTTTAGCGCGTCAATAGCTTCAGTTGGAGGGTTACCCCTCTCCCTAGGTTCTACGGGCCTTTTAGAGGGTCTCTCCACAGAAAATATAGCCTCCATTTACGTTCTGAACAGGCGGATTTTGAGGTGTACTTGTTGGTGGGTTTTGAAGTGGATTGATTCCTCCGAGAGGAGAAAGGTCTCTCCTATTACTTCTCGTGGTGACCATGACGATGGTGCCGATGAAAGATGCTTGAGGTTCAATTAAGAACATTTTACCGAAGTTCCACGACAGTGGAATCCTTTGCAGGAACTACCAACTTCTACATCAGAAATTAGTTCGACATAAGTTGGAAAACTCGTGGGGGAATTCTCCGCAAAAATCAGCAATGCAAATCGGGATAGTAACACAAACACACCGTAATGCCAAATATTTTCATTTATGAATGAAATGTTTCGTGAGTTGGGGTTGTTACCTTAAGATTCAATTTTATTACAGTAAGCATAACTGAAAGTGACTTGCACATTTGATTCCAAATCGTTGTTGAGAAGTAAATAAACACCAAATATATGGATGATTTTACTATGGACATTCATTGTCTTATTTGTACTTACCGACGCCAATGAAAGGTATCCTTGTGAAGGTAGGTGGAGATTATTACATGAATTAAATATGGTCACACCAACTTGATATATTTTGTTCATTATATGGAATGATTTTAAAATTGGATTAGGGATAAAAACAATGAAATATATCTATAGTTCATGATTCAATTGATTCACTCGGTTCAACATCAATAGAATTGGGCGGGTAATAAATAAAATTAAAATAATAAAGTATTAAACTTTAGGAAAAAAGTAAATAAAAAACCAAAAAAACCTTATTGAACGGTTCAATTCGATTTAAATGGTGGTTTAAAGTAGTTCAATTGTATTTCAATATATAATTAAGTATAGTTCGATTAAGTTTAAACCAACCGTCAAATTGGCCGATTAAATGTTTGAACAAATTTTAAAACAAACTACTCTATTAAAATAATTTATACATATTGTTTGGAAAGATTGAGTTCTAATAATTAAATAAATGGAAAAAGATAATTAAATTTAATGGCACCGACTTTATAAATGAATTCAATATATAAAAATTATGGGGCCTTTGAAATTTTGCAGTACGCAAATAAATTTCTTAATAATAAAAAATATATTGTTTTTTTATAAGCAATGTTAGTGGGGCTGGGGGAATGTTAGTTTTCGGGGGACCTCCTTCTTGCACTCTTTTGGTGCACTCCTTCGATATCTTTTAACTCGCCAACTGAGCTACCTATTTGGGATAAAAATATATTGTTTTGATCTTGACCTTTTTTTTATTGTATGTTCTAAATTCAACATTAAATATGGCTATAAAATAAAATATGGTATCTATCTTCTATGGGGTTTCCATAGGCCAAGGTATCTTTATGAATGTGAATTATATATTCTTATTTCTTCGTTATAAATCTTTCTCTAATTCTTAAAATACATACTATTACTTTAATAAAAACAATTTTTTTATTTCATATTTTGACCTTATTTATAAGGAAAACTATCTATCTTCAAACATATTAATAAATTAGCTCTAATTGCCTTGATTTTATAAAAAAAAAGGCAAACTGTCTCCCTTTCTAATCATCGGTACTTTTAGTCTTTTATTTTTGTTTCAAATAATAGTACTTTTAAAAATTCAATATACAAATTACCAAAATTTTACAAATATATCTTTTATGTTTATTTGGTCTTTTAAAGTTTTAAATTATGAATTAATTGTATCCAAGACTATTTTATTTTGGTTTCAGTTATTTCAAGACAAACTATAAAAAAAAGGTACTATTACTGCTGCTTCCGGGCAGAAGATCAATCTTGCTAAATCAGGATTAATTTGTGCAGCTGGATCATCTAGTAATACGTACTAAGCAGATACTGGCTGCTATTATTAATATGCCTCTTTGGGAGCATCCAAGGAATTATCTTGGTGTCCCAGCTCAATGGGGGAAGGGCAAAGAACCAGGCTCTTGGCTTGCAGATGGTTCCCTAGCAGTTGTGAACCCTACTTCCACCCCATTGAAGATCTCTGACTTGATGGACCTAAATTGCTCAGATTGGGATATTAACAAAGTTCATCAGTATCTAACTCCTAAGTATGCAGAGGCTACTCTTATTACCCCAATCAGCAGAGCAATCAATAATGCTGAGATATATTAGCCTTTTGCAAATGATGGTCTCTACAGTGTGAAGTCTGGTTATCTTTCACTTGGGGAACCTAGGGGCGGAATAGTACAGGGGCCATCTTCATCTTGCTGTGATGATCCCCTGTTATGGAAAGGTTTGTGGAAAAGCTGTATTCCTGAGAAGATAAAACATTTTCTGTGGAGAGCTTGCCAAAATGCTCTGCCAACTCAAGCTAACTTGCTTAAGAGACATTGTGCTACTAATGACATGTGCCCAGTCTGCCACAAAGAGGCTGAGACTATTGAACATATGTTGCTTCGATCTTTGTGATTGGACTGAACCTATTTGGTTTGGCACTCAAGCTTGCAAAGTTCCTAATCATTTCTCAATCACTAATTTCAACATCTGGTTAGGTGAATTTATTATCAATCAAGGTAACAGTTCTGAGATCAGTAGAGCTGCTATGATTCCACAACTCTTTGGCATATATGGAAAGCTAGGAACGATTTGGTGCATCAAGCAGTGGTCCCTAATCCTACGGGGGTCATTATTGTCTCAAAAACTCAGAGCTATGAGTTCCTGGTGGCTAACCAAAACGAAGTTCTTAATCACAGGTCTGCTCCACAAGGCCCCTTTGCTAAGAAATGGAGGCCTCCTAGAGGAAATACAGTGAAGATCAACTGTGATGCACAGTTTGATCTATATGCTAAGAAGGGATGTGTTAGTTGTGTGTGCAGAGATTCTAGTGGGAATGTTCTTACCGGTGCTGTTGAGAGGATCCATGCTCAAAATCCCCTTGAAGCTGAAGCATTTGAGATCCGTTTGGCTGCGCAATTGGCCGTGAATCTTGATCTCCAGGATATTATAATTGAGAATGACTCATTGGATCTTGTTGAAGTTTGTCGAGGAAACAAGCAAAAACACCAATTAATTGCATTACTATCTGATATTAGAGAATTGAAATCGAAGATTCAAAGATGTGGTTTCACCTGGACACCGCGAGAAGGTAATGCTGTGGCTCACGAGATGGCTCAATTAGCTGCATCAGAGAATCTCCCCACCAATTGGTTACTTAAGCCTCCTGATTCGTTGCGAAAATGCATTGGAGAAGATAAGAAGAACATGATCTCTGTGAATTGAAGCTGGTTGAAGATGGATTTTCGTTGGTGTTGCGGCTGAGCTCTACCCGTGTTTTTAGGGTTTTTACTTAATTTGGGTCTGTTTTGTTCTGTACCTCTTTTGTTATTTATGAGTGCATTTATTGGGCTTTTTTTTTGTACCCCCATCAACTCCCATCTACCCCCATCAAATTGCTAAAACTCGAAAATACCCCTGCCCAACTTGCAATTCGCTCGGATTTACCTTCATCTAAGGTAAATCCGCTTTGTTATTTTTAAAGTCGGATTTACCTCATATGGGGGTAAATCCGATTTCAAAAATAACAAAGCGGATTTACCTTAGCTGAAGGTAAATCCGCTTTGTTATTTTGGAAATCGGATTTACCTGATGGGCACATAAATCCGATTTCTCTAAAAAAAGAGAAAATCAGATTTATCCCACCTAAGGTAAATCCGATTTCCCTAAAAAAATAAAATCGGATTTATCCCACCTAAGGTAAATCCGATTTTGTTATTAAAAAAAATTGTTTTTTATTTAATTTTTTAAAAAAGGTTATAAAATGCTAATAAAAATCCGTTAAACAGCCAAAACTAATCCAAAAATTATAAAAACACCACTAAAAATCTAATAAAACCAAAATAAGGTTATGCAAATTTTTTCAGATTTTTTGGAGATTATGAAAAATTAAAAAAATTAATAAAAAATAGTAAACGATGGAATTTGGGATTTAAAGAATGTGGTTTCATTACAATTTGAGTAGGTTGCCCGAAAACTGATTTTTTAGCCTAAATTATTCTCCCGACGTACAATATCGTCACGTGTTAACGAACTACACACTAAACAGAACCAAAAGACGGTCGAAATTTGTATCTAAAATTTTAACTGATTTATTTACTTATTAGTTAGGTTAACAAAGCGGATTTACCCCCACATAAGGTAAATCCGATTTTAATTTTTTAAAATTTTTAGTGGAAATCGGATTTACCTAAATCCGATTTAAATTTTTTAAAATTTTTAGTGGAAATCGGATTTACCTAAATCCGATTTAAATTTTTTAAAATTTTTAGTGGAAATCGGATTTACCTAAATCCGATTTCCAAAAAAAAAAATTGAAATCAGGATACGTTTGGGATTTTTAATTTTTGTGAAGGGCAATTGCGTCTTTTCGCAGGGTCGATGGGGGTAGATAGGAAGGTGATGGGGGTAAAAAAAAAACCCGCATTTATTTGGTGGGTAACCTGAACCGGTTTGTGGTTTTGGGCTATTGGGCTTTTATGTGTAAGTCCCATATTGTGTTTTGTTGTGGGCTGGTGGTGTTAGATCAACAAGGGTTTTTTTTTTTTATACCCCCATCAGCTTCCATGTACCCCCACCCAAAAACGTTATTCCAAAAATACCCCTGACATAAATTACAAAAATTGACTTTTGGAAGATTCTCTGGTGGGGGACCACTTAATCTGGAAATCGGATTTACCTAAATGGAAGGTAAATCCGATTAGCTTTAAATACGATTTAATTCTGATTCTGAGGCAAAATATTTACAAATCGGATTTAGCTAAATCCGATGCGAAATCGGATTTAGCTAAATCCGCCTTTATTGTTTAAGAAATCGGATATACCTGGTGAAGCTATATCCGATTTGTAAAAATTAGAAAACGGATTTACCTTTAAAGTCACCTAAATCCGCTTTGTTTTTTTTATTTTTAAATATATACTTTATAACTGTTGTTCTATTTTGAAATAAATACAGTGAATACAGAGTCGCAGGTCGTTCCTTTTGTGGTAGACACTACAGAGGCATTCTGGACAGAGAGGGTATATTTTTGAAACCAATTTTCTTAATTAAAGTTTGGTAGATATTTAATTAATTAAGTACCCCCATTTATCTATTTATTCTATTTTGTAGATTTTTTCTACACGCCAGGATGTTGAAGAGTGGGCTAACGCAGTTGGGAGGCGTATTGGAGTTGTGGTTATCATCGTAAGATCTGACAAAGCTGGAGGTAAAAGGGGTTCTAGAGATAAGATTATATTTGGTTGTGAGAAGCAAGGGAATTGGTCTAATGATTCTAGAGTTTTCGGGTCTAAAAGAAGAAGCTGTCCGTTTACATTGAGAGCTACTTGTACAAAACGTCATGGGGGTTGGCGTGTTAGTGTTAGGTGTGGTCTTCACACACATCAGTTGCTTACTACCCCGGTTGGGTCGACAGCTTTTGGTCGTTTAACTAAGCCGCAGAAAGCTATTGTTAATGAGCACACTGATTTGAATGTTGCCCCGAAAGATTGTCTTACTGCTTTGAAGAACCATTATCCGGACAACGTCACTTCTCTTCCTCAAATATATAGGCAGCGTTACGCCTATAGGTCTTCTAAGAGGGGTCCTAGAACGGACATTCAAGAGCTATTGAGATTGATTGAGACGCAAAATTATTTATGTTGGAGCAGAAAATTTGAGGGTTCCGATGTGGTCAGTGACATCATGTGGGCGCATCCCACTTCTATTAAGTTATTCCGGTTGTTTCCAAAGGTTCTTATTCTTGACACCACCTACAAGACCAACAAATACAATCTACCTCTATTGGAGATTGTAGGTGTCACTTCAACGGAGTTAACTTTCTCGGTTGCTTTTGCCTATATTTCACACGAGCTTGGAATTCATTTTACTTGGGCATTGCAGCAACTAAAAGAATTATTTGCCTTGCACGGACTTCAGCCTCAGGTGTTGTTGACTGATAGAGATCTTGGTCTTATGTCCGGTATTGTTGATGTCTTTCCTTCCGCTACAAATTTGTTATGTTCTTGGCACGTGACTAAAAATGTGAAAGCGAAGATTAAAGAGTTGGTGCATGTGGATAGGCAAAAGGACGTCATCTGTCTTTGGCATAACATTATTGATTCACTTGACGAGTCAGAGTACTCAGGTCACTTGAAGATTTTTGAGGACTCCTGCGTTGATTTGCCCGCTCTTATTAAGTATGTGCATGACACGTGGTTGACAAAGCATAAGGAAAGATTTATCTTGGCATGGACAAACCAGATCCCACACTTCGGGAATCAGACCACCAATAGGTATTTTTATCGTAGTTTAAATTTTTTTGACACGTGTTTAGTATTTTTATCGTAGTTTAAATTTTTTTGACACGTGTTTAGTATTTTTATCTTAGTTTAAATTTTTTTGACACGTGTTTAGTATTTTTATCTTAGTTTAAATTTTTTTGACACGTGTTTAGTATTTTTATCTTAGTTTAAATTTTTTTGACACGTGTCTAGTATTTTTATCGTAGTTTAAATTTTTTTGACACGTGTTTAGTATTTTTATCGTAGTTTAAATTTTTTTGACACGTGTTTAGTATTTTTATCTTAGTTTAAATTTTTTTGACACGTGTTTAGTATTTTTATCTTAGTTTAAATTTTTTTGACACGTGTTTAGTATTTTTATCTTAGTTTAAATTTTTTTGACACGTGTTTAGTATTTTTATCTTAGTTTAAATTTTTTTGACACGTGTTTAGTATTTTTATCGTAGTTTAAATTTTTTTGACACGTGTTTAGTATTTTTATCGTAGTTTAAATTTTTTTGACACGTGTTTAGTATTTTTATCGTAGTTTAAATTTTTTTGACACGTGTTTATTGTTATTATTTAAGAGTCGAGTCAGCTCATTGGACTTTGAAGAGACAGTTGAGGACTTCTGGAGGTGACTTGTCTAAGTCTTTTACATCTATGCATGAGATGCTTACTATTCAATTTGATAAAGTCATCGGGTCTTTTCAAAGAAGCATCAACCGTATTGAAGTGGCTTCCAATACTCCTTTGTTTAAAAAGCTTCGCGGTCTTGTCTCTTTAAATGCTTTGGATCATATTGTTAAAGAGTTTTCAAAATCGACATCTGGGGTTGGATATGACAAAGCCCGCTGTGGGTGCATTATTAGAAAGACACATCTTCTTCCTTGTGCTTGTGAGCTAGGTGTGTACCATGTCTCCGGTACTCCTATTCCGTTGGATGTTATAGATGACCATTGGAAAAAATTGAGTTTGGATTCTATGGATGATAAATTCTCGCAGGAAAAATCGACTGACTGTGATATTTCTTACCAAATAGAGATGATTTGGGCGAGATATAATCGTATGACTCCTGAGGAGAGATTTGTATTCAAGAAACAACTTAATGAGCTTGCATTCCCTACCACTTCTTCAATGGTTGCACCACCATTTAAAGTTAAAACAAAAGGTGCACCAAAGAAGAAGAAGCAGAAATTATATGATGTCAAGCGTGATCCTTCTGGATGGGAGCATGTGGATGAGAAGATGAAACTGACTCAAGAATCTGGAACTTCTTCCAAAAATTCATCACAGCGGTCTTCTTGTATAAAATCATCACAGCGGTGTTCAATCCTATCTCAGAGTGTTTCTAAGAAATTAACACATCAAGGTGACACAAAATTCAATTTGCCGTCGGTTCCTCATCACGTGCAACCATATGTGGAAAAAATTATTGATGTTGAACGGGATGGTAATTGTGGGTTCCGAGCAGTAGCGGTTGGTCTCGATCTTGGTGAGGATAGTTGGCCTATAATTAGGCAAGATTTAATCAAAGAAACAAAGGAGAGGGAGCAACTATATAGTTACATGTTTGGAAAGGACAGACTTGCTGTGCTTAGAAAAGCGTTATCCATTGAATACCCCGGTTTCCAGAAGGAGGATAAGTGGTTGAGTTTGCCTGAGATGGGGTACTTTATAGCTACTAAGTATAATACTGTGGATTCTTGGATTAGGAACTTCATTTGGTCTGGTGACGTCAATCAACGTAAAGTGGTTACTGTGGCGTGGCATAGGGTTTGTAGACCAACCGCTGAGGGGGGTCTTGGGATTAGGTCCCTCAAAGACACTAATAAGGCAGCCTGTCTTAAGCTTAGCTGGGAGCTCAGCATATCCCAGAACAGCTGGGCCGTTCTGTTAAGATCTAGGGTCTTCAGAAATAATACTGCAATCTCTTATCATATCAGTTCCTCTTTGTGGGGCCCTTTGCGTGATCATCTCTTTATCATTCAAGAAAATTGCATTTGGCAAATTGGTAAAGGGGACTGTATCAACTTTTGGATTGATCCTTGGATGTCGGCTCCTCTGGTAAATATTCTTAATGTCCCTGAGCATCGTCACCTCCATCTTAAGGCCCGGGTTTGTGACTTCATTCAGGATGGTCATTGGTGTATTCCTGCCTCTCTTTCCAATACCTTCCCTCAGCTGGTGTCGCTCCTTCATGAAAAAATCCTGCCTTCCTTTGACTCTCAAGATCAGCTAATCTGGAAAAACTCCACTGATGGTATGCTTACTTTTAAAACTGCTTATCTTTATTTCAGGCCTGTTGGGCAACCTAATAGGTGGTTTAAAAATATTTGGCGGAGTGTTATCCCTCCATCCAAGTCTCTTCTTATGTGGCGTATCCTCCATCACCGTATGCCGACTGATGAGCAGCTCAGAATCCGTGGTTGTGGTACTGTTTCCATGTGTAGTCTCTGTGAAGCGGCTTATGAGTCCTACGTGCACCTTTTCTGTGAGTGCTCTTTTGCTAAGCAGCTTTGGGATTGGCTTAGTAGTAAGCTAGCTATTAATATTGATGTCTCCTCGCCGGAGACGATTTTTGATGTCTGTCTGCGCCCCTGGTCGGACCAGGTGCAGGATGTTGTTTCCGCTGCGGTTATTAATGTCTTTTGGGCTATTTGGTTCTCTCGGAATCAGATTCGTTTTGACAACAAGAAGATCTTGCCCGCCTACCTGAAAAACTTGATCATGGCAAATGTGAACATTTCGGGTAATCTCAGCAAGGGCTCCACGTCTAATTCCCTGCAGGACTTCGTGATTCTTAAGGGTTTTTCGGTTGATTGCAAACCTCGTAAGGCTCCTACTACTATAGAGGTTATCTGGAAATCTCCTCCTTGCTTTTGGGTTAAGTGTAATACTGATGGCGCTGCGAGGGGCTCTCCTGGTTTAGCCGCCTGTGGGGGTATCTTTCGAGACAGTAATGCTGAGTCTCTTGGTTGTTTTATGCTTCCTCTAGGTACAAATTACGCTCTTCATGCTGAGCTTATCGGTATAATGGTCGCCATTGAAGTGGCTTTTCGCAAAGGTTGGCATCGATTATGGATTGAGAGTGACTCTCAGCTTGCCGTCATGGCTTTCTCGTCTCACTCAGTTGTGCCTTGGAATATCCGGAATCGTTGGCTTAATTGCATGGAACTGATCAAATCGATGACTGTCATTTGCACTCATGTTTTTCGAGAAGGGAATCATTGCGCTGATAAGCTTGCCTCTCATGGGATCAACCTGTCTGGTTTCCAATGGCGGAATTCTATTCCTGACTTTATTAAATATGATTTTATCCGTAATAGGATTGGCCTTCCTTATTTTCGTTTCAGACTGTAATGATTTGTTTGCATGGGTTTTGGTCTATGTCCCCCCATGCTTCTTGTATTTTTGTTTTTGTTTTTTCTTTAATGAAATAGGGGGGAGTACTCTTTCCTTCTAGATGTTTTTATCCCTAAGGAGGGTTTTGCATCAGAAGGTTTTAACGAGGCTCCTTTCCTTTTGTTTAAAAAAAAAAAAAAGCTACTAAGTATAATGTGGCCCTAGTTCAATTGTCTTTGGATATGAATTTTACTTATCTTCCTTTGAGAGGTAGTTATTCTTCTTCCAAGTATAAAATCATATGTATTCTTAACGTCAGAGATATCCATTGGATGCATATTTCGATCTCCCCTGTCTGTCCGTTGCCTCCAGTTGCTTTGATGTGGTCTCACAATCGATCAGATGAATCTACTTCATGGCTGGATCCTTATACCGGTCGTTTTGCCCTTTGGCAGTCTACCGCTTTGAAGATGCCCTGTCTCCCTCCCACTTTTGTAGACTTAACCCATGATTCCGACGATTTACATTGACATTTATTGTATTTATTATTTACATTGACATTTTTTATAACTATCTATCCATATATACCAAATACAAATATTAAGTGTTTTAACTGTTTTTTTAAGTCGGATTTACCCTGGAAGAAGGTAAATCCGCTTCGTAATTTAGCAAAGCGGATGTACCCCCACAAAAGGTATATCCGATTTACTAAATTACGAAGCGGATTTACTTGCGTTGTAGATACATCCGATTCACTAAATTACGAAGCGGATTTACCTTTGAGGAGTAAATCCGATGCGAAATTTATAAACTCAATCGGATCCAGTTAAATCCGATTTTGAGCTGGTGAGATCGGATTTACCTAAAACTGGTTAGATGCGCTTTGCAATTTTGGATAGATCCGCTTTGATCAACGGTGCAGATTGCACCGACAATATCAACGGTTGATAATGGTTGACGAACTCTATAAATACCTATTCTTGTCAAACCTCATTCTTGTCACTCCAAAAAAATGAGCGGGATTCATCCCTTACTATATGAGCGACTATATGAGCGGGATTCATCCCTCACTATCATTCATCATCAGGGCATCATCACCAACAAAGATGATGGTGTCTGTTTCGAGGGGCGTGACACAATGCAGTGCAGGCTTAAACACAACATAACATTCGCTCAGTTAAAAGATAAACTGCTGGGTAAAGTGCAAGTGGAGGGCGACGAGCGAGAGATAACTCGTATAGTTTATCGGAAAAAGGATTGGGTTGATGGACGTGTGTTTTGCTCTACAATGGATATCAAGAACGACGGTGACGTCCAAGCAATGATGTCCATGCATGTTATGTCCATGCAGAAGGATAAAGGCCCTGACAGCAGGACGCATGTCATCCTCTATGGACCCTCTATTAACAATTTCCTGCAGCCACTCAAAACGGTAATACGGGCCAGATGAAGCTCGACACTCCAGCCCCGCCTCCTCTATAGTCACACCTAGATAAACATGTGCTAGGTGGATGGCCTGATCAGTGGTGACCGAGGTAGGTGGGGCTCTGAAGTAGTTCCCCGTAATGGGTAGATGCAGCAAACAGGAGACATCATCCAAAGTAATCGTCATTTCACCAAATGGTAGGTGAAATGACGATGTCTCAGAGTGCCACCTCTCAACAAAAGCAGACAGCAGCTCATGGTCCACCTTTGTATGACCGGTCGAGACAAGAGGGGCTAATCTGGAACCCGTGATAAAATCCCACATCCGGGTGTTTTGGGCAAACCCAAGCAATCTCTGAGCCAGCTTGTTACCATGGTTGGTAACCTTCAATTTACGCTCATATGTCTGCATTATAAAAAAATAAAAAAATAAGGCTATGTAAAAAAATTAAACTAAAAAGGCTACGTAAATAAATAAAACTTACCGGGTCTCTCAATATAATAGAACAGACATGAGATCCTAGTCCAGTGAATAGCTCATGCTGCTCCTCATGCTGCTCCTCATGCTGCTGAGGCTGATGATAGGGCTCCTCCTGGTACTGCTGCTGCTGATACTGGTGCTGATAATACTCCTGCTCAGCCATAGAATGGCCCTCGGACATAGAATGCTCATTAAGAGGATGCCCCTGCTGGCCCTCCTCATACTGATAGTCCGGGGCCTCCTCCACCTGCTGATACTGCTGCTGTCGCCTATGGCGGGCAGACGCATGTCCCGCAATCCTGTGGCGGGTGCGTGTACTCGGAGCACCTGGTGATGCCCGAGACGAAGACTCCCCTCGATACCTGTTTGACACTGAAAAAACAAATTTTTAGAAAAATAATAACCAAATCGGATCTACCTATATCCGATGGGAAATCGGATTTAGGTATATACGATTGGAGAATCGGATTTACGTAATTCCGACTCACTTGTTTACGAAGCGGATAGGTGGATCGGATATAGCTACGTCCGATGCGTAAGTCCGATGGGAAATCGGATGTATCTCTGAAGGTTAAATCCGATGATCTGTAAAAAAAATCTGGTCAAACGGATGAAAGTGATAAATGATAAATGTTTTGTAATTTTATCAAAATTTTAAGGGTATTTTGGTATTTTCATAGGGCTGATGGGGGTAGATGAGAGTTGATGGGGGTAAAAAAAAAAACCCGATCAACAATTGTAACCCTTGGGGTGCTTTGGTTTAGGCCTTGCCCCGTGTTATAAAATCAATTCACTTTCAACCAAAAAAAAAAGTACTATTTTAGTAATGAGTACGAATTAACTGCCTTAATTTATTATGTAAACACGCGGTGTCCTAATAATTCCCTAGGAATTGCCCATATTTCTTAATTTCTTTTAAAAACATTATAGAAAAAATATTTGAAAGAAATGTGCATTGCACGGGCATAACATGCGGTGTCATAATAATTAATTCCCTGGCAATTGCCAGTTGGCACATGCATAATAATCACTTCGAAGTTTGAACCAATTAATCTAACCCTATCATCATCAACTAGACAAAGACATCCTTCGAAAAGATTTGTTTCTTGTTCCTTGTTCTTGTTACTATGAATGACTAGGCAATTACGTTTGTCCTCTTTCAATGAAGCTTCTTAAATAAACCTTACTATTCATCAACAAGAAAACGAAAGATAAGAACCTCACTTTCTAAAAATTCCTCTTCTTCTTTGCACTTTCATCAGTAATTTCCCCAACCCCACCAAAAAGAAGTGCAAGTGCAAGGAAAGAGCAGTGCTTTATTAATAGTCGTGGGGGTCGTGCTATTGCTACAGTTGAAAAAGTTGAGATTTTGATTGCAATTAGGCACTGGAATTCCAAAACAATCATGATTTCAAGTAAAAGAAATGTTTTTGACACTAAGAGGAAAATGGGTATAAATTTCATGATTTTGGTATTGATGGTCTCATGGTTTTGGTCAATTCCTACATGTATCTTGGCAGCACAACAGAATCAGAAGCTGCAATTTGGGCAAAATGGAGAATTCAAGATATTGCAAGTAGCAGATATGCACTATGCAAATGGAAAGAACACACTTTGCTTGGATGTTCTCCCTTCCCAAAATGCTTCTTGTTCTGATCTCAACACTACTGCCTTTATTCACCGGATGATCCTTGCTGAAAAGCCCAATCTCATTGTCTTCACTGGTATTCAATTCTTGTCCATCATTTTTCCCCCTACTTAATTCCCTTTATCTTGTTCACTGCTATTCAACACTTGCCGAGAGATTTAGGGTATGATTTCGGAAGAAATTGGAAAGAAGATGATGACTGTTTATTTAATGAGAAATCTAAGTCATATATGTTTTTGCCACCTCAAACTAGTCCTTACCACATAACGAATGTGTTTGCATCTCATATGGACGGAATGTCCAAAAAGAGATTTATGTGTCACAGATTTGAAACATAGAACACTTAAAGGACCAAAGCAAAACTTTAAAATAGCTTGAAGACCAAAAATGCATTTTAACCAATAACTATAGAGCATATTTGTTTTGTGGTGTGACAGGAGATAATATCTATGGGTTTGATTCGTTGGATTCGGCTAAATCAATGGATGCTGCATTTGGACCTGCAATTGAATCAAACATTCCTTGGGTGGCTGTTTTGGGAAACCATGACCAGGAAGGATCCCTCTCTAGGAAAGGGGTGATGGAATATATTGTTGGGATGAAAAACACTTTATCTAAACTCAATCCTCAAGAAGTACACATCATTGATGGTTTTGGGAACTATAACTTGGAGGTTGGAGGAGTTCAAGGCACTGATTTTGAAAATAAATCAGTGCTCAATCTTTACTTTCTTGATAGTGGAGATTATTCCAAAGTTCCTACAATTCCTGGTTATGATTGGATCAAGCCCTCACAACAACTTTGGTTCCAGCAAACGTCTGCAAAGCTTAAAGTACTGACCCGTCCTCCATAATCTTAGTTAGTTGTATTCTACATTTCTACTTACAATACATTACATTTGACTACTAATTAGGGGTGGGAATATGCTCGTCTGGCCTGGGCATGATGTAGGCTGGGCCATACTCGGTCAGCCTGGCCTATTCCCGCCCCAACTCCTAAGATTAGCTAAACAAAATTATTCAGTTTCTCTTTCTTGTTTCATAGCTCTATCTGCTTATGATTGGAAGTTTCTTTGGATCCTCATTCAACATGTGGTTTATTTTTCAGTTCTTTCCTTTGTTAATTAATATTTGCATTGACCACGTAACTCTATATTTATTTCACAGCGAGCATACATAAAGGGACCAGTGCATCAGAAAGAACCTGCTCCCGGCCTTGCATACTTTCACATTCCGCTACCGGAATATGCTAGTTTTGACTCATCAAACTTCACAGGTGTGAAAATGGAACAGGATGGGGTGGATGGTATTAGTTCCGCTTCTGTGAACTCCGGTTTCTTCACAACCTTGGTTGAAGCAGGAGATGTGAAGGCAGTTTTCACTGGCCATGACCACAAAAATGACTTCTGCGGCAAGCTAATGGATATACAACTTTGTTATGCTGGGGGATTTGGATACCATGCATATGGACAGGCTGGATGGCCTAGGAGAGCAAGAGTGGTTGTAGCTAGCTTGGAGAAGACGGAAAAAGGCGGTTGGGGAGATGTCAAGTCAATTAAAACATGGAAACGCCTCGATGATCAGCATCTTACTGGAATTGACGGTCAGGTCCTATGGAGCAAGAGCTTCCCTGGTAAGATATCTTGTACTTCTTAGAAAACTCTTTTACTTGTTCTTAAACTTTGCTAGAGGTTTAAAAGGATGGAATCTATCTTTAGAATTATCTATAATCTATAAGAAATAGCTTTGAACATAAGCAAAATGTGACAAGAAGGTGAACAATTTGGAAAAAGGTTATTTACACATTGAAGTTTGAACTATGTGGGATATATATTTGGTGACCATATCAGAAATGAAAATCATAATGTTTTTATCTCAAGACAAGGGGATAGCTAGGTATGGAAAAATGTTATTACTGGAATCTTTCAAGGAAATTAGAAAACAAAATAGAAAGTATAATCTGAGTTTAGAAGCGTGTTACTATAGTGGACTAAACTATATTTGGAACAAGATGAATGTAAAAAAAGATGATGAGGTATATTCTTTCTGTTTAGATTCTGAAATGCTTGATTTCAAGGGCAAGGTGGTGCTTGCTAAACTGGAAGAGAAGAGCCGAATCATCAATTTGAGCAGAAGAGCATAATCACAAATGTTATTTGTAATGTGATGTTCATGAATTGTGAGAAAAGGTTATGCCAAGGTAGCTTAAGAATTGAACGGTTGCTATATAATAGGAGTTCCTTTGCGGAAATCATCAATGGAAGTTCCATTACTTAGGAAACTCATAGATAATACACAAAAATAGAGCTGATCTCCATTTTGGTTCTGTGTGTTGGTCATGTTTGTTTAATATATAAAATTTATATATGTCTATGGTAATGTGTATGATTGTTTTTTGCTTTCTTATTTCATGTGGTTCAGTACTTGAATTCATTGTCTATTTTTGGTTTTCATTACAGGAAACCAGGGCGAAAAACAAATTGGGGGCAATTGAGAATTTGAAAGTGATGCGGAAAAGTATTGGTATCCACATGATTACTTATTTTAGAACTTGTAATGAGTTTCTATACAAATTTTTATGAAGTTCGAAACTTTGATATACATAGCATGTAGTTTGATACTGCAATAGAAGGTTGCTGTTATGGGATAAATATGTCAGAGAAACTGAGTGACCAGTAAGGAATACACACTGTGAACTGATACAGAGTAGCAGACTCACTGTTCTGTGTTGCCAGGGTGCAAGCTATGGCACCGGTAACAGCACTGGCAGTATTACTGGAGCTGTAATGGCAGAATACTGCTCGGAGTAATAGGCCTAGGAATTAGGGTTTATAGAATAGAGAGGTGAGAGAATATTTTGTGAAATGATTGATGCCTTTCTTCATTAAAAGCCGCCTATAAATAGGCCAATGATGGTACGATCAATACCTAGGAATATTCTATGATGCTGACAGCTAATAGCAGTACTATCTGACAGCTCATGAAATCTAGAAGGGTCCATAATAGGACAAAATAACAGCTAGAAACAGTGTTGTTAATGGCGGATGGCGGTCTATGGTGGCGAGCCAAAAATCCGCCATAAACATATGGCGGATGGCGTAACGGCATATGGCGGCCGTCATGGCGGACCAATTTTTTAAAAAAATTAAACATATATATATATATATACACACACACTAATATACATACAAAAAAAACAAAAAAAATCCAAAAGCCTATTAGAAAATGTCAAAAATCATAGACTTAATTGGTACAAAATATCGCTAGTCTCTATCAAATTGTCATAAACAACCAAGAACCACTTCGAATAAAGTTTAAGACATCAAAATAACAACAAAATGAAACATAGCAATTTATTTAAAAAAATAGCACAAACAGAATAGGACTAAGATTAAGGACAAAGAAAAAAAATGAAAACAGATTAAGACTAAGAAAGAAGACCAACAATATAAAACAGATGCAATATAAAAGACTAAGAAAGAAAAAAAAAACAAATACAATATAAAAGAAAATAATTAAAACAAGAAAAGAGTCTCAAAAAAATAAGACTAAGATTAAGAACAGAGAAAAAAAAAAGAAAGAAGACCAACAATAGAAAACAGATGCAATATAAAAGACTAAGAAAGAAGACTAACAATATAAAAACAAGAACACAACAAGATAAGAAAAAGAAAAGAATAGAGACTAAAACAGAACACAGCGTAAGAAACAGGGGTGGAACCGGCGAAGAGAGAAGAAAGGGATGCGAGGTTGCTGCTGGAGTGCTGGTGGTCGCGACCTTCGCTGCTGGTGGTTGATAGGGTTCCTGCTGGTGGAGAGAGAAGCAACGAAGGGAAGGAGAAGAAGCAGCAAACAGGAGGGAGAGAGAAGAGTGCAATGTTGTAAGATTTTAGAAGGAAGTAACCGTTAGAGGGAGAGAGTATTTCAGAATTTGGGTTTTGCTTTTTTAACCCTTTGGTTTAATTTCGGGTCGGGTTACATGACCAAAACCCAACTTTTTTGTAATTTTTCCCGTTTTGTTTGCCATTTTCCTGTCATGCCGCCACAACCGCCATACACATAACGCCTGCCATGGCGCCGCCATTGGCATTCCGCCATATTTCTGTTTTTGAATGGCGGCGTGCTCAAATTCCGCCACGCCATTCCGCCATGGCGCCGCCATAACCGCCATTTGACAACACTGGCTAGAAATGACACTTGCACATAGTGCTTCTGAATAAAAGGCAATAAAACAGCAAAAATTAACAAATTACTGTGACACTCAGTAAAAACTAACTAATTACTGTGATCCTGTGACAATACCCCGGGCTTGCACAACACCCTTGTCCTCAAGGGTGAAAATCTGGAAACTGATTGAGTAACTCATAGTAGTATTCCCATGAAGCTTCAGTAGCAGGCTAATTCTTCCACTTAACTAGGACTTTCGTAGCATGAGTGTTGCCCAGTTTAACCATTTTCCTCTCCAAAATACTCTTAGGAATACCCTTCTGAAGTAGGGTGGCAGTAGGGAAAGACTGAGAAACAGTGCCAGTAGGATTAGTGCAAAGTTTCAACTGAGATATATGAAAAACATTATGGATTGCAGCTTGGGGAGGAAATTCCAACTGATAAGCAACAGAGCCAAACTTAGCAGTGATCTGATAGGGCCCATAGTACTTAGGCATAAGCTTATGGTGAGAGTGAGCTTTGAGAGAGGCTTGCTTATAAGGCTGCAGTTTCAAATAAACATAATCACCAACATTAAAATGCCTTTCACTCCTCTTCCTATTGGCATTCTGAGTCATTCTATTCTGAGCACACAGCAGATGAAACTTTAAAAGTTTTATTGCTTCCTCTCTAGCAGCCAGTGATTTGTTCACTGTAATTGAAGTTGCTTCTCTAGGAAAGTAAGGTAGATGAGTAGGAGGAAGCTGTCCATACACAATTTCATATGGGGTGGCTTGAATAGATGAATGAAAGTTGGTGTTGTACCACCATTCAGCAAGGCTAAGCCAAGAAGACCAAGAAGAGGGCTTAGAAGAGCACATACATCTTAAGTAGGTTTCCAAAGCTTTATTCACAATTTCTGTTTGCCCATCGGACTGTGGATGGTAGGCAATAGATTTGTTAAGCTTAACAGCCTGCAATTTAAAAAATTCAGACCAAAATTTGCTGAGAAATAGTAACACCCTGATATTTCTAGCTTGTAGAAATACCAAAGTGCACCACTTGGCATACATCAGAGTAACTTCCTGTTATTGAATATTGAACCCAACTAAAAACTTTCGATAAATAATTATCAAATGGTTCCATGAACCTCATTAAACTTAACCAAGTACTTAAGTCCCATGACTTAAAACTTGTACAATCCTGGTGTTCAATACCCAAAACATAAGTAGCGGAAACGATTTACAACTGTTAGCAAGTAATAGTTATACAATCGGTAATACAAGGACAACAAAAGGGATAAGGCATAAACTTAAAACTGCTTTCTCCGATAACTCCGTGAGTCACCTCGGCTAACTGTGCTTCTTGGCCTTTGTTTTCCCCTGTTTCTCTGTAAAAACCACAATAATAAATGGTGAGATAAACATTATCTCAGTGAGTCCTGTCGAGACCCCTTACTAACTCTAGCGGTTCATTATGCATCATTTTAATCGTAGTCCGAGTCTGGATAACTACGTGCAATATTTTATTCGTAGCCCAAGTCTGGATAGCTACATGTAACATTCGTAACCCAAGTCTGGATAGCTACGTGTCACATTTCATACTAGCACAACACCGAGGATCATGTAGTTTCAGTCCCCCGGTGAACCCAATCCACTCTCACTGGTGGGCAAACAAAGAAGGGGCCTAGGTTATGGGAATCATGACTTCCCTCCCCTAGTGTGCTATCACAGAGGTCGTCACCTCAATTAATTTAATTATTAAGCGGTTACCAAAACCGTATCGGAACACCAAGTCCGTTTCATTAAGTTCATATATAAGTGGTTACCAAAACCTTAGTGGAACTCTAAGTCCATTTCATTAGCATATGTTATAAATTCTCACTCGCGAACCCCACTCAGGTATCGTCATTTATCACAATTCAAAGAATTCATATAACATCATTCATACCAACGCATTTATGCGAATTACGGTTTATTTGTCAATACATAGAGTTGGGGAAGGGATTAGAATAGGTTTGGAATCAATTAGGAAGGGTTTGGGCACATTTTTAAATCTGGGGAAGAAGGATCAGCACGGGTCGTACTAAAATCTGGACGGGTAGTGCTAACTTATCTGCACTTAAAATCTGTGACAGAAAGATCAACACGGGCCGTGCTAAAATCAGCACGGGTCGTGCTAACTTATCAGCATTTCTAAAAATCCTGTTTTCGTGTGAAATTCCCATTCTGATCGATTCCGAAACTTATTCCGATCGATACCCGGATATCACAATACATCAATTCAGTCCAAAACAGCACAAAACCAGTACAAACCACAATCATGACAATCACAATCCAATCACCATCAAGTTATAATTCACAAAACAAACCGTAAAACTTCAAGCTTCGAAAACGATTTTTAACACTAAAATTGGCGAGTTAAAAACATAATCAAAACACTTGTCCAACATTTTGAAAACAATTCCCTAAGCGAGTATAGAACTCATCGGTTGCGATGAAAATCGCAAAATGCTGAGACTTCGAAAGTTCAACCGCTCCAAAATCCCTCGAACCCACTCCGATTCAGCTCCAAATGCGTCCAACCGCTTTAAAACCGAAAATGCAACTTCTCAACTGCTCCTCTTCTACCCAAATCGAACCAAAATCAGAACCAAGTGGCCAAGCCCTCTACTGATTCGAAATGTGTTTGAAACATACCCTTAGAATCACCTTTCAACTCAAAATGACACACCATGCAAGGATTGAACTCCAACCCCTTCTTCTCCCTCAAAACTCGAAATGGATGGATGATGCAAGGAGGTGATGTAGCTTGATTCTTTGCACAAAAATGGCATCAAATGAAAGAGGAAGAAAAATGAGAAACATTGGTAGTCCATACTCTTACATGCATGGAGATTTGTGAATTTCCCCTTCTCTTCTCCTCCATCTCCCTCTTCGCCCTCACTACAAGGAAATCGCGTATTACCGGCGGTTTTTTTCCGGCGGAAATTTGGCATTTCCGGCGAATTTTTTCCGTCGGTAAATTTCCGGCGGAAAAAATTGAATTTCCGACGGAATTTTACATTTCTGGCGGATTTTTTTTAAAATAAATCCGCCGGAAATTCTTAAAAATCCGCCGGAAATGTTCCGGTGACATTTCCGGCGGATTTTTTTGAATTTCCGGCGGTTTCTAAAAAAAAAATTTTTTTTTTTTTAAAAAAAACCGCCGGAAATTCAAAAAAAACTGCTGGAAATGTCGCCGGAACATTTCCGGCGGTTTTTTTTGAATTTCCGGCGATTTTTTTAAAAAAAATTATAATTTTTTTTTTATTTTTAGAAAACCGCTGGAAATTCCAAAAAACCCGCCGGAAATATTCCGGTGACATTTCCGGCGGTTTTTTTTGAATTTCCGGCGGATTTATTTTTAAAAATAAAATAAAAAATTTGAAAAATCCGCCGGAACTGTTATAAATTCTGCCGGAAAGTTTTCAGCTTCCTATAAATAAAACTTTCTCATACACTCTTCTCATTCTCTCATTTCACTCTTATTTCCTTCTCACTTTCTCCTACACCCTTCTACATTTTTCTCTTCTTCTTCTTTCTCATTCATTCTTCTTCCTTCTCACTTCTTCTTCTTCTTCTTTCTCATATCATTTTTCCATACTCTCTTTCATTCTTTTTTTTACACCATCTTCATTCTCATTCATTCCCACTTATTCATTCTTCTTCCTTCTCACTTATTCTTATTTCTTCATTCTCATACTCTCATTCATTCTTTGTTTTACACAACTCTCTTTCATTTTTATTCATTCTAATTTTTCTTCCTTCTAATTCTATTACTTCTCCTTCTAATTTTTTTTCTATTACGGCTTATTTATTTAAATATAAAATTCGAAAAAAAAATTAATTAATTTATTTTTTTTTTAAAATCCGCCGGAAATTCAAAAAATCCGCCGGAAATGTTCCGGTGACATTTCCGGCGGATTTTTTTGCATTTCCGGCGGATTTATTTTAAATAAATTTTTTTTTTTAAAAATCCGCCGGAAATTCAAAAAAAACCGCCGGAAATGTCGCCGGAACATTTCCGGCGGATTTTTTTGAATTGCCGGCGGTTTTTTAAAAAAAAAAATAATAATAAATTTTTTTTTCGCCGGAAATTCAATAATTCCGCCGGGAATTACCGGCGGAAATTCCGCCGGAAACCGTTACCTACGAGCGTTTTACCGGCGGATTTCCGGCGGAAAAAATCCGCCGGAAACGTCACTTTTCCGGCGGATTTGGTGCATTTCCGGCGAATTTTTTCCGCCGGAAAAACATGTTTTTCTTGTAGTGCCTCTCCTCCTTCTCTCTCTTTCTGGTTTTCAGTTTTTTTACAAAATGATGAGAGTGTTGTTGTTTTTGGTGTTTTGGGCTGAGTTCATGGGAAAGGGTAATGACCATACTACCCTCACTTACCTTCAACTTCTCTTTCAATCTCCCTCCTTTTCTTCCTTCTATTTTCTTTCTAATTTTCAGCAAATGTTTCTTATGGGAGAAGAGATGTTGGATGTTTTAATAATTGGGAGCTGAGGGTTTTTAAAGGGGAAAAGACCACTTTGCCCTTAAGTTATTTCATCACTTTGATTTACCTCTAATTAACCGCTAACTCATAATTTCCTTCAAAATCTTGGTTGTGGTCTTAAGACAATTGAGGAGTGTATTTGGTGTTGTGTAATTTGGGTTAAGGGTTCGAATGATATGAAAATGACCAAAACGCCCTTGACTCCCTAATCCTCACATAATTCATATAATTAACAATTAAATGTTGCTTTCACGCTTTTAACATGTCCATGACTTGATTTATTATTTTGTCGAATAATAATTCGCTAGTTAATTTCATAAAATGAAATTAACCGAAATTCAGGGATGTTACAATCACCCCAACTTTTAAAATTTTGTCCTCAAAATTGAACAAAACATACCTTAACTGAAAAGATGGGGATATTTTGCCCGAGGTCCTCCTCTACTTCCCATGTTGCTTCGTCGGGTGAGGCACCGACCCAAAGCACTTTGACAATAGGAATAGATCTCGTTCGGAGCGCTTTCTCGCCGCGTTCGATAATTCAGATTGCATTAGGCTGATAAGATAAATCCGGTCGGATATCAATCGTCTCATAACTCAACGGTTGACTCGGATCGGGAATGTATTTCCTTAACTGCAATACATGAAACACATCATGCAATCTATACAATGCTGGAGGTAAGGCAATGCGGTATGCTACTGGCCCAACTAGCAAGCATTCCATGTAGCTTAAAAATGTTATCCATGAATAACTGAGCAACTTCAATAGCTGTGTAAGGGTGTGACAGGGGCAAGAAATGAGCATATTTGCTCAATCTGTCAACCACCACAAGAATTACATGCTTCCCTTTAAAATTAGGCAAGCCTTCAATAAAATCAAGACTTATATCTTGCCAAATTCTGTCTGGAATAGATAGAGGCTGTAACTTTCTAGGATAAGCACATTGGTCAGGGTTGCTAGTCTGACAAACACCGCAGTTTCTAATATAAAACTGAATATCCTTGTTCATTCCCTTCCAAAAGAAGAGGGATTTCACTCTAGAAGCAGTGATGTCCCTGCCAGAGTGACCACCTAATGGTGAGCCATGCAACCATTGAAGAATAGTTGATTTCAGAACAGTATCGTTAGCCACCACAAGCTTACCCTTCCTTCTAAGTTCCTCACGAAGCCATGTGAACTTAGGGTGACTAGAAGAGTCCAAAGTAAGATCAGCAATCATCTTCTTTAGAGAGGGATCAGTGGACCAACCCTGTTGTATCAATGCTAGTAAATCCTGGTGGCCATTGTCTAATAACATAGGTAACAATTCTGCTCCTGGCTTTCTAGAAAGTGCATCAGCAGCCAAGTTTGTAGATCCCTCTTTGTACTGTATGTCAAACTCATAACCCATGAGTTTAGAAACCCAAACTTGCTGAAATGGTGTAGTAAGCCACTGCTCAAAGACGTATTTAATACTCTTCTGATAAGTTTTAATTGTGAAAGGGGCATAGGCCAAGTATGTGCTCCATTTTTGAATAGCATAGATGATTGCTAAGAGTTCCCTCTCATAAATGGAGAGAGCTTGTTGTTTAGGGCCCAAAGATTTACTAATGTAGGCAATAGGGTGATTTTCTTGCATCAAACAGCTCCAATACCCTTTCCAGACGCATCAGTTTCTATAGTGAACTCCTTGCTGAAATCTGGCAGTTTCAACACAGGAGAAGTCACTAAGGCTTGCTTGAGAGCAGTGAAGGCAGCAGTAGACTCCTCACTCCAAAACCCTTGACAAATCTTCTGTAATATCCAGCAAGGCCCAAAAAGCCTCTTAGTTACTTCAGATCAGATGGTAAAGGTGAATCCTGTACTGCCTGTATTTTTGCAGGATCTGTTGCTACTCCTTGTTGAGAAATAAAGTGACCAAGGTATTCAACCTTGGATGTTGCAAACTGGTACTTATCCCTGTTTAAGTACAGTTTCTCTTTTCTCATGATTTCAAACACCGTCGACAAATGCTGCACATGCTCAGTGAGAGAGTTACTATAGACAAGTATGTCATCAAAGAAAACTATCAAAATTTTTCTTAAATAAGAGTGAAAAACATGATTCATAAGGGCCTGGAAGGTAGCTGGGGCATTGGTCAATCCAAATGGCATGACTAGGTATTCATAGTGACCACAATGAGTTTTAGATGCTGTCTTATGCATCAGTGTCCATGCGCACTTGGTGATAGCCAGACCTTAAGTCTAACTTAGAAAAAATTATAGCAGTGCCTAATTCTTCCATTAAATCATCTATTAAAGGTATAGGAAATCTGTCCTTTATGATGTTAGTATTTAATCTTCGAAAGCCAACGCCACCATCTGGTCTCGTTGCTGTGGTTGCAACTTGCCACTGACCTTGGTCATTCTTGGTTCATCTTCGCTCCCTAAGTTTACTTCCACTAGAGGGTCTTGAGCTTCAAACGTGGGTACTCTTCTCTGGATGGGCTCTATGTGAGGGGGTTCGGCCAACATCCTGTCCTTGGGGTTATCCGAAATCCTCAGACATGGGGGGTTCTCGGAGCCCATCCTCTTCGCGTATTGCACCAAACATAGCCTCCTCAATGCTGGAATCAACCTGAAACAGGTGCAATCGATCCAACAGGCTTTGTACTTCTGGTGGGAGACTAATCGTTGCTCTTGGTGTTAGGCCGTGGGTCGGCCAACATTTAGAGTTCAAAGCCCTTCTTTGTCCAATCACACGACTCTATACCCCCTTCCTCGTATTGTCCTGAAATTGATATAGGGCGCAAGTAAGGGGAGTAGAAAACAGCCTCGAACATTACCTTGGTAGGGAATGGATTGGGATCAGCCTCGACTATCTCCACCTTATCACCTATCCATATCATCAATTTCTGATGTAAAGTGGAGGGAACACATTCACTAGTGTGGATCCAGGGTCGAGGTACTTGTCTCTCAGGGTTGAGTTTAGACAGATGCAACTCCTTGAGAACATTGACAAGCTTCCCTGGCTTTGGAAGTTTCTTCAACCAATAGTTGGGACACTTGGTACATTATGTGGTCATGACCACAAGCTCCTCATCTCGGTGGGGTAGTTCATTCGAATCAGTAGTAACCGTCAAAGTGGTATTCCCCGAGACACTTACTGGCTCCGTGGTCTTAGCCTTGGAGGCAATTCCCTTTTTTGACGCCGAAGGTGGCTCCATACTTAGGTTTCTGCCGGAGCGCAAGTGCATACGCCAACAATAATCCAGTCCAGGCGAATCAAACGTGATAGTTTGTTCACCCGTGCCTGTCCCACCTGGCGTGTCAATTTTTGTTGTCGTCAAACTCTTAGGTCCTAGCCGTGGTTTTGGCCAGGGGTTTGGACAGTCTTTGATTCCTCTGTTCTTCGAGCGATTGCATTGAGGATGGAAGTCTGCTCCCCAACTGGTGGGTTTCCTAACTCTTCCAAAGAGTGTCAGGTTGGGTAGAGGGGACGCGAGGATTTGATTATCTATTAGCTAATGCATAAAAGAAAAGTAAAGTAAAGTGTAATGAAGATAAATTGCGAGAAAAATAAGTTTTGTATTGATTGATTGTGTCTGTTTTACAAGTTACTCTTCTCTCTCTCTCTCTCTCTCTCTCTCTCTCTCTCTCTCTCTCTCTCTCTCTATATATATATATATATATATATATATATATAATATATACACATAGACCCTCATCGACCACTAAGCGAGCCAACATTTGCCTACCGTTGGATCAATTGAAGATCAATACCTAATCTCGCTCCTAGCCCTAAGAAATCCGGGCCATTACCCACGATCCCACTAGCACGATTAGTGGGGTGTTAAAACCTCTTCACTCCATTCCTCATGGCTTCTCCTCTTCGCCTAACCTTCAAATGCTCCCACGTTCTATCCACGTGCCCTTCCTTGCCTTGCAAGCAGGTTTTCTTTGCCTCGGTCATATACCCCCCTCGGCTGACCCTTATCCCCGGCCTGCAGCCATCGGGCTTAGGCTAACTGAGCTATTGTGGCCGAGGCACTCAATAACTCCTTGGGGCGTTTACACTGTCTTTTACCTCGAGCCCCTCTTTTGAGATTGTTCCTTCGGCAAATATCTTCTATAAATTGTCAGGTGACTTGCCTCAGTGTCCTGGTCTCCCCTGAATTCTATTTCTCAGCCATCGGCCTACGACTTAATTTATTTTTGGGTGTTAACAATAATAAATAGTCTCCAAATACTCTAAATTGATCAAGTTAGTTACTGAGCTATCCACCATGTCTCCTATTTAAAAAGCAACTGAACGACTAAATCTAATATAATAAAATGATGTGCTAGTTGATAATATAGAATAGTTTAGGGATTGTTTAGTTCATTTTTATAATTTAGCGACCAAATAGGAGAGAGACCGATAGTTGAGGGACTAAATTGAGTTTTTCCAGGTTTGAAGTTCGAACATCATCACCCATCGTAACCTAGCCGTTTCAGCTCTCTTCTCCTTCAACCTTGCTTCATTCTGCTTCTCTTCCTTCGCGTTGGTTCTTCTCATTCTTCAACTTTCAGGTTTGTTTCTATCTCTCAGATTTATCATTTTTATGTTTATTCTCGTTCTTAATCTCCTTCTTAGATGGTACACATGTGAGGGTTTAATCGTTCCCTTTCTTTCAAAAACCCTAATCAGCACAATCGTTACTCTTCTCTTTTTTCTTCTGCTTCCTAAACCTAGAAACTCAAGCGAATACTACTACGATGGGGGCAAAGAGGAAGAGGAACGATGTTAGCGATGACGAAGACGATAACTCATCGAAGAAGAAAACGACGAGAACGGAAAAGAAGGAGCCGTTACGTCCTTCGATGATAAAAAACAAGGAAAAGAGATCGGAGTTACACGCGAAGCTCAAGCAACAGAAGAATCTCGATAAGCGCGCTAAGTCTAAGGCCAGAGATGCTGCTGTGAAGAGGGCTCTCGAGCTCGGTGAGGAGGTAGGTCCCTCTCATTCTCCTTCTCTGAACAAATTGAATTGCTGTTGTTGTTGTTGATGATGATGTTTGTCGTCGGGTTTGGTGTTCATTTGGTGTTTTTTTTGTTGCGTTCATGCAGCTTCCAGAGAAGCAGGTCCCTCGTACGATCGAGAACACTCGTGAATTGGACGAGACTGTTTGCAAACCTGATGATGAAGAGGTATTGATTTCTGAGTTTAGATTATGACTTAAATTGCAATGCATGGACTCTGGTTGAAGTTAGCTTCCAGAATAGAGTTAGAATTATTAATTATTTAATAAAAGGACTAGGCATCCTTCACAGATGACGCTAATTCACATTTCCTGGAATCTAACTTCAAGCTGATCAATCAGATTAATAAGATAATGATGGTAGTAGAGCTTTTTGTGGAAAAAGAAAAAGCCGGGAACCAGTGTTTATAGGCATCTGGCTCTTCTAAAGTGAGAACTGCACTATAGAGGATAACATGTGGAAATATAATCGTTGGGTTGAGATCAACTGTTAAGATTTGGACAACTTCTGTTCATATGGGTGTGTGTGGCGATAAACTTCTCAATGTAGATAGAGTTTCATCCAGTGTTGTCAAATGGCGGTTATGGCGGCGCCATGGCGGATTGCGGTGGCGGATTTCTTGAAAACCGCCATGGCCAATTTGTGAAGGATGGTGGTTTATGGCGGCCTTTAATGGCGGCCTAAAATGGCGGATTTTTGGCTCACCGCCATCCGCCATTGACAACACTGGTTTCATCAATCCATCCATTGAACATTTCTCAATCCATCCGTTGGTCATTGACATATCATCTTAATTATCATGTAAATAAAATTATAGATAAATTGAATGTGTAGCTATGTAATCTTATAGGCATTATTTACTTGTATATTTAATAGTACATTCAATTGAGAATATTTGATGAAATTTCAAATTGTTTTGAAATTTTATAAAAATTTGTAGACTTGAACCATTCAACCACTACTTCTAATTTGACGGTTTGATTGGTGACATTGGATGTCTATAGCAAGATATTAAGTGGAGTAACTCTACCAAGATTTTCTCTTGGAGTTACTCCTCTCACCCTCTCATTATATATGCTCCCTATATATATGTATGTATGTATATATATATATATATATATCATAGTTTCAATAATTGATTTTTCTATTCATAGTTATACACACACTTTATACTCTAAATTGCATCCGTCACTTTAGTGTTTAGAGGAACCAAATCCAGATTATTAACCTTGGAATGTAGAATTTGCAAATGAAATAAAAGCCATTCTTGGGTGGATGACTAGTTTTTAATGAGGGCCTTTCGAATTCACTCGCAAATCGCAAACTAGTTGAACATTTTGTTTTCAAAAAATTACTTACTTTGACTAATGAATTATATTTGCTTGCAGTTATTTGCTGGAAATGATGCTGATGAATTCAATTCGATTTTAAATCAGCAACGAGTTCCCAAGATATTAATCACCACTTGCCGCTTCAATTCTACAGTGTGTTTCGTCTATTCCATTGTTTATAATCTCAAGTTCAAATGTTTGGAGTACATTTAAAGCACTGACCCTTTCTTTAGTTTTTTTGACTTGATGATTTCCACCCTTAGGAGTAGAATAGTGTCAGAGGAATCATGTCTTCTTTTATACTAAACCCTTCATCTTTTGGTTGAAATATGATTGATCTGCAGAGGGGACCTGCTTTAATATCAGAGTTGCTTTCAGTTATACCAAATGCACATTACTTCAAGAGAGGAACCTATGATTTAAAAAAGGTGATGAGTGTCTCACTATCTCTTCAATGCATGGGAAAAGCACATCGCTTAATTAATTTGAACTTTTCTTTCTAATTTCATTTTTTATTGCAGATCGTAGAATATGCAAATAATAAGGACTTCACTTCTATTATAGTTATTCACACCAATCGCAGGGAACCAAGTAGGTGGTGCTTTCCTATATTAATCTTATATTTTTAAATTTGTTAATATGATTTTCAACTTGTTTTTTGCTCTTATGTTTCAGATGCTCTCTTAATGGTTGGCTTACCTGATGGACCTACTGCTCATTTCAAACTCACTAATCTTGTTTTACGCAAGGATATTAAGGTTTGATGTTTGTTGTTTATAGATATAATAATAGTAGTAAAGAAAGTACATCTTGTCTTCTTATTGATATTGGTATACATTAATCTACATAACTTCAGTAGATGAACAGAAAATTCAATCTTCAATTCTTAGACAGTGGTACGAACTCGAATCCAACATAGAAAAATAACACAGCAAACATTTAGCAATGGAATAAAAAATGCGTATGTTAATTCTGAAAAATAATATTACAGTAGAAATCATCATCAGACAACATGATTTTCCAAGATATCCTCTCACTCCCTCATGTCTCAATACAAGAGAAATCATCAGAAAATATTTATGCAATTGATGCGCTAATTACCCATTTGGGCCCACATTCTCATTGGGGTCCTAACAGATTGGGAGAAAGAAAATATTTGAGTGAAGTGTTGGACATTTTGGAACTTGTTTATTGTTACTTTCTTCCTTTTACTTTTTTTTTCACCTTAAGAAATGAATTCTTGCAAGTCCTGCTGCACCTTACCTATTAGATGACTTCCACTTTGTGATTGGACCTTGATATATGTTTGATCCTTATAAAGTTGGTAAAATTTAATTTTGGTCCCTAAAAATACTTTGGATTTAATTAGTATACATCGACGGTGTACAAATATTTTACAATGTCAACCAACCAGAAATTGACAAACCATTAATATGTGACTTTTTTGCCATTCATCTACACCTACCATGATTTCTTATTGATTTAAGTTGTCAGTGCATATGAATTAAGCTCAAATATTTTATTCACTTTTAGTCTCTGCATTTAATAATTTGTCTTTTTATCCCCTCATCAGTCCTTAACAAGGGATAGTCCAGCAAACGTTTTTTTTTTTTGTATTTTTTAGGGACCAAAATGTATAAAAAAGCTTCTAGGGACTGAAATCTATATTTACCCGATTATATAGGGATCAAAAATATCTTTAGTTCATCATGAGTTTTGTTTGTTTTGAGATTATGTTTTTGAATTCATCAATTCAATTTTTTGTTGCTTGTATTGTGTTCCCTTTTAGAATCATGGAACTCCAACCAGTCACAAGCCCGAGCTTGTGTTAAATAACTTCACAACACGTCTAGGACATCGAATTGGAAGGTAACACTTTTCTCTTATTCTCTGTTGCATTTGTTGTTAAACATCTGATTGTTTGTAATGCTTTTTCCAAAAAATATGTTATATGCCAAGTCTGGTTGAAAATTTTTGTACTGCTTGTCAGTTGTTTTATAAGCAATATTATACAAAGAAGAAACAGATAAGAATCTAAGGCTACCCTTACTATTTTGCTGATATCATTTTTCGTTGACAAATCTCTTCTGGTTCCTGGTGTATCTATGTAACAATGGGTTTGTCTAAGCTTTGACCTGTCATATAACGCTCTGTATTTATTGATGTCCTTTTAATAGATTGATACAGTCACTTTTCCCACAAGATCCAGAATTTAAAGGCCGACGTGTAGTTACCTTCCACAACCAGAGAGACTTCATTTTCTTCCGGCATCATCGGTATAAGTCTTACTAGCTACTAAGTTGTCGTTTGTTTCAAATTATTGTAATTTCCATATTCCTGAATTCTGATATTTTTTGTCCAATCGTAAACTTAGGTATATTTTTGAAACCAAAGAAGTTAAAAAGGCAGAGTCCAAAGGTAAAAAGGAGGAGGATGACAAGAGTGAGAAAGTTCCTGAACAGAAAATAATCGCCCGTCTTCAGGTTGGTGTCAGTTTCTTTTGTTGCTTTACCCACCATTTCAAAGTTCAATGGCTGTTGATTATTCAATCTAAGTTCCTATATGATTTTTAGTTTTCCTTTTAATACTTTACTGAAAGTAGTGTCTCATACTAAGGGGTAGATAATAAGCTTGTTGGGGGATACTTGACCCCATGATTTCCATCAAAGCTCTCTATTTATTCTAAGTGGTAGATAGGAAGCTTGTTGGGGGATACAGGATACTTGACCCCATGATTTCCATCAAAGCTCTATTTTGTTTTCCATGCTCTTTTTGTACAAATTTTCTCGTACTAAATAGCATAACTCTTTCCTATTCTTCCACCATCCCCATATACAGTTTATTAATAGGAGGTTTCTAGCAAATGATGGTATTATCCATACATTTACCTTCACTATGATCCGCTGTTTCTGATTTTGCAAAAGGATTTAATAAGCATTGTTCTAACCGACTGTTCAAGTTTTACCTTATCTGTTTCTTTTTCTTCACTTGTTATGTTTTTTATTATGCAGGAATGTGGCCCTCGTTTTACATTGAAATTGATTAGCCTGCAACATGGAACATTTGACACTAAGGGTGGAGAATATGAGTGGGTTCACAAGGTAATTTAATTGTTAACCAGCTCTTATGACTTTGTGAAGCATTTCTCCTGACTCGCTGCTCGCTGTTTTTCTGTCATTTAGGCGGAAATGGACACCAGCCGAAGAAGATTTTTCCTGTGACTTGTTTGGGAACGTTGCATTTTTGGATATCATTTCTGCTGGAATGGGTTTTATTGGGTGAAGATGGTTGGTTGGCTACAATGAAGTAGTCGCAATTCAACTCATTTCTCAATAATGCTAGGGTATTTTTTTTCATATTATTTTATGTCGGGTCTGAAGTCCTATCATCTTTGTATAACACTGATCAATTTTGACCCAAATCTATATGGTGGTTGGGGGAAGAGAGAACAAATTTAGAGGTTGCTTATAAGCAATATAACTAGTTAACTTAAGGTGGCATGCATCTACCATATCAAATCAAATCCCTATATTTGAAGGTTTCATTTCTTGAGCACTGATGCTGCTATTAACGTGTGACGAGTTGCTGACGTTACTGAAGTCGTAGAATTGATTCAAAGTGGCCGTTAAGTGTCTCTTCATTATCAAAGAGTGCTTCAATTCACGGGGATAATATTGTTAGTTTCCACCTTTTCATCGATTTAGCAGGGGCTTTGTAGTTTTAATTCTCGGACTAATAAAGCTTTCTTCCGTTGGTATGGATTTGGATTTGGTTTCTTTAAAACATGGTTTACTTTAGAAATAGTTGTTCATTAGTTCAAAAAATTAGTTGTTCCTTGGTTCAAAGATATTTATGGCAGCTTGTTATACAATCTCAGTTGAATGTAATAGCATAATTATCTTGGGGGGCATTTTACAATAACTAATGTAAAATAAGTGGAATAGGGCTTAATTTCACAAGTTAGCATGGAATGTGCAACCAAGAGTATAAATTAGGGGATAAAATCCTTTAACCAATGTTCTTAAAATTGGGCTTAATTGACTCACTTGGCTCAACCATACTAATACTAATAAATAAATAAAAAAGTACTAAATTTTGGTGAAAAAATACATTAAATTTTTTTAAAAACATTTTGGTTGGTTCAACATGAGTCAATTGGCAGCTCAAAGTAGTTCAACTACGGTTCAATCTGGTCCAACTTGGTTATAGGCAATTCAATTGGACTGAGGTATAATTGGAGTCGAACCAGTTGTAGGACTGGTTGGTTCTTAGTTGAACCGGGTGTTCTTTTTTCTGAACAACTGAATCAGTTTTCATTGATAAATGGGCTAAGCCCAAACCGCAAACAGGCACTTACAACTGAAGGTGGTGGGTTACAAAGACCCGGCCCAACCATCTCGCAATCTTAGCCACTAGAATAATCCGGAATAAACAAAGGCAATTAAAAAGACTATTACATCTATTCAACTACTTGCACGAAAACGGAAGAGAGAGAAACCCCAACCCTAGACGATTCAACCACCAACCCTAAATCAACAAAGATCATTCACCCTCTTCAATCTATCCCACCATTCTTCAATTGATAACACCTTCGCCGTGAAGGAGCTCCATGATTGAAGGCGGAGGCGAAGTAATCCAGTTCCTTGGGAGAGTGTTGGAAGAGCAAAGCTTTGCAAGCCACTCCATTTCTTGCACGATTGGTCCAGAGAATTCCCATATAGGTGAAGTTGCTTCTCAGATTCAAGATATCCTTAACAATATGTTCGATTTCCTTTCTAACAATATTTCCTCTACAAGCTTCGACTAGATCTACTCATTGGTCTGAAGAAGGAAAAGAAAAAATCGGGTCCACCTTGAAATCCACTGAGGAGGACATTGCAATTTGGGATGATTTTGGAAACAGATGAAAATGTTGTTTTTGTCCCAATTAGTATTGGATTTGTACTCATTTATTTATTAGTATATTTTTGTTAATACTCATTCATATTTAAGCCAAAGGATGAAAATATAATCGTAATTTTCTTTCTTTCTATTCCTTATCTTTATAACTAAATAAAGTGTACCACAAGTTTCATTTTTGTCATCATTTTCAATCAAATCTAATGGTGTATGAATTCGTTCACTCTGTCCATTTTTCTACTTATTTTCTTTATTTTCAATTTTATTTTTTGATACTCTTTTCATTTTCAAACATAGCATTTAAGTGTAATACATATAGTTTATTTTTTTTTAAAAAATCATCAACGTAACATGCCTTATTTTGAAAATTATCTTGAGTCGGTCAATTTAATTTTTTTTTGACGCAAGTTGGTCAATTTAATTGAAAAATTGATAATCTTGTTTTAAAAGGTTAAGTTAATCATCAAAGTAATTTGACTTCATGTCATGGATCTCAATTATTTCCTTTGATATGAACACTCATGTCAAAGCATATAAAAATACTCTACCACAATTTTTCATTAATTTGAAAAATACTTATGATATCAGATCAATTAATTTGATAAAAAAAGCTTATTTATATTGGTGAAGAAGATGTGCAAAAAACAACCTTTAGAAATCTACAAGCAATCGGTACATTCAAATAGGTAGTAATAAACCCGGGGGTGTGGTTGAGCGGTTGGGGCTCATCCTCATTTAACCAAATGTCGAGGGTTCGATCCCCGCTTTGGGTACGGAGCAGCTTTAAAATCTCGTGCTAGCTGTCCCACCCTTCGAGGTGCCTCCATTTCTTAAAAAAAAAGTAGTAATAATGTCTTTTGACCTAAAGAATGATGGTGCTACCTTTACAATGAACAATATTTTCCTATCTTATTGGAAAATTTATATTGCAACGTGAAAAATCTTTAGAGAATTGAAAGTCTATATGCTATGATTTTATTTTAGGGTTTAAATGGTATACACTAGCGCCGACAAAATTTTATGGCATCGACCAATAAAAAATCACGGTAGAGTGAGTTTTAAGATAGTTGAGATAAAATTAAAATGTTTTTATGACTTGTCGTTTCGTGATTGACCGACGTTGTAAAAAATCTTGTACGACAACAATATATATAAATTAAATTCTTTATTTTCTTTGAAATATTTGAAAACCATATTATCATATGATCATATTCCATCATTTGATGATGTGGTGATAGTAGAAGCAAATCCTTTAGTAGGATTATAGGGGCCAAGAAAGCAAATTTCCCTTCAAAACATTTCCGGGGGAGTATACTATGGGTGAGGGGAAATGTTACCATTTGAATTTGTAGTCTCGTCCCTACTATCTGAAATCTGAAGTGTTCAACTTTGAGAACAAGAGGATTAGAAATTCAAGCATAAACTTATGTACTGGTTCTAGCTTTGAGAAAATCCTAGATAAGGGCTTTAGAGAATTTTGAGGAAATACCATTAGAGGTAAAATACGAGCAATTTGACATCAAGTCTTTTGTTCTCAGTGCCTTGAAATCAGAGCAATTTTCAGGGTCAGATGCGGAAGACCCCAACCAACACTTGTTCCAGTTCTATGAGATTTGTGGAACCACACATCCTGAGGGAGTTGATGAAAACTCCAAGAAAATGCGACTGTTTCAATTCACCTTAACTGGTCGGGCAAATGATTGGTTAAATACGATCCCAGCAGGAGCTGTCAATACTTGGAGCGATCTGGAAAATAAGTTCTTGGAAAGATTCTTCCCAATCTCGAAGTTCATCAAGAAAAGGGCAGAAATTTCAAATTTTGAACAAGGGGATTCGGAATCTCTATATGACTCCGGGGAAAGATTTAAACTGTTGTTAAAAAAATGTCCAAGGCATGGTATTGATGATTTTCTGCAGTTGCAAACTTTTTGTCGTGGATTGCGACCTCAGACCAGGATGATGTTAGATGCCTCAGCAGGAGGGTCTTTAGGTACTAAAACCTGGGAGGAAGCAAAACAGCTGGTAGAGAATATGGCTTCGAATGAGTACAGGATTCAAAATGATCGTGGAGCCATAGGTAAAAAGGGTGTGTTGGAGTTGGACTCTAACAGTGCTGTGTTGGCCCAACAAAAGCTAATGTCTATGCAGATTGAGGCTCTTACTAAGCAATTAACTACAACCTGTGAAGTTAGTGGAAAAACTCAAGCAACCGCTCAAGCAGTGCAAGCGGGTGGGTGCAACTATTGTGGTAGAGAACCCCACGAGGGTGATTGTGCAACTCATGGAAAAACTATTGAGCAGGCTGGTTATATGGGAAACTTTCAAAAACAAGGTGGAAACCCGTTTTCTAACACCTACAATCCTGGGTGGAAGAATCATCCCAACTTCTCTTGGAAGAACAATAATGAGGCCTTAGGTTCAAACCAACAGCAGTCTCAAGCACCTGCTCAACAACAAAAGAACCCTTTCCGTTTGGAAGATGCTTTGACACAGTTCATGCAAATGACCAAGAACACTTTCCAATCCCAAGAACAAGCTATGAAGAATATGGAGAAAAATCATGAGGCTTCAATGAAGAACTTGGAGATTCAAATTGGTCAATTGTCAAAGCAGCTTGCTGAAACTTCTAATAGTGGCTTTCCTGCTAGCACTATTGATAACCCTAAGAATGAGAGTTGCAAAGCTATTTCATTGAGGAGTGGTAAGGAGTTGAACCCCGTTGAAGTGACCCAAACCAAGCCTAGAGAGGAAAGCAGTGAAATTGAGAGGTTGAGGGAGGAGTTGAAAAAGAAACATGAAGAGGTTGAAAATGAGTTGAGTGAAAAAGAAAAAGAAAAAAAGAGTGAAAAACATAAAAGTGAGACGAGAGAGAAGACCCAAGTGATCCCACCATACGTGAAGTTGCTCTATCCTATTTTGAATAAAAAGAAAGAGAAAGAGGAGCAATTCACTAAGTTCATGGAGATCTTTTCCCGTCTCCAAATCAACATTCCTTTTGCAGAAGCTTTAGAGCAAGTGCCCATTTATGCAAAGTTTATGAAGGAATTGTTGACCAAGAAGAGGAGATTCAAGGAAGATGAAACGGTGGCTCTGATAACTCATATTTATATGTGTTATTGATGCTCTTAATACATAAATCAAAGAGTGTTCCCAAGTAATTTTGGTACTTTAATATGTAATTATGTGATTTAAGGTGCAAATATAAGTTTAGACTTGATTTCCTAAATATTGGGCATAATAGGTGCCTTTGTGAATATATTGATGTTCTGCCTTAGTGCTGCAGCGGTATGCCATCAATGAAACACTACAGCGTTATGAGGCGGCTGGCCATTGAGATATTTGTGTAACCACTTGCTGAAACGATGAGTCATCACCCTTATCTCTTATCCTCAGCATGACATTGAAGCCCAAGTGGAGTCAACAAGACACTTGGCGTCTCCCAATTGATTCCCACTTGATAGTTGGTAATGATTTTAATCATTACCACTTTTTGCAAAGTAGCTTTATGGATAATTAGGATATTATCTAATTAGGATATTATCTATTAAGGATATATCTAATCCATCATCCTCATAAGTTACACATTCCTACGTAGAGAGAGTTTTAACTTGGAGAAGAGTTAACTTGACAATTTGGTTTTCCTCCATTGTTATTCCAATCTTGAAGCTTTTATTTGTAGTATAGTTTTTAGATTCCATTAAAGGTTTGTTCACGCCATAGCTTCATCCAACGTATATGACTTGGGATTCTTGGAGTGCATCTTTTGCAACCATTCTCCTCTACGATACCTACGGTAATATAAGCTTGTCTGTTTGTATTGCGATGATGAAGCTTGTCATGAGCTAAATCACTTTGTAGTTGGATTGTTCTTAGTATGTAATGAACCTTGAGTAGCTTTTATATAATATTATGAAGTTTGCGTTTCATTCCTTGTGTCATAATGCTTTCAACTTTGTTTTGGGACTGATAAACTAAAATAAGGGGGCTTTGTGGGTACAGACATGGTTCACAAAGAGAACTCAAGGAATGATATGAATGAAAAACCCTTTAAAGACATTTAAAGAAAGTACTACTTAACCCTAGACATAGGGGAGTAATAGTTCATAAGGTGTATGCTGTAAGATCTTAATATACAGGGGTAAAACTTATTTAGAGCCTAGACGTAGGAGTCTTGTAACGTAGCCCTGACGATAGTGACTGAAAGGCACGCCACCATGACGCTACAGCGTCTGTTGATTCTGTAGCGCTACAGCGCTTAATGCTACAACGCTTAACGCTACAGCGTCTAATATTATAGAACACTACTATTGGGAATTTACATAACTACTATTTGTCAACGCTTAACGCTGTAGCGCTACAGCGCTTAATGCTACAACGCTTAAATACTTTCAATTCACTACTATTTTATCTCAAATCATTATGTTTACAACTTTACACTTTTATTTGTCACCATACTTGTTTTACTAAGTTGCTAATCACCTAAACTTCTTAGATTAATTCCAATCCTTGTGGGAACGAACTTTACATATCATTATATTACTTGTTGCGATTGTGTATACTTGCACATCACCTTTTCGCACAACAAGTTTTTGGCGCCGTTGCCGGGGATTGCATTTAATTTTTATTGTTTAAGTTGTTAGTAAGCTTAGTGCCTATTTTACACAGGTGTGTTGTTTCTTGTTGCTGCAGCGGAAGGCGCTACAGCGTATGCCCAGGTCTCAACCACCAGAATTTGAACCATACTCAGAACCAGAGAGAAGGTTCAGGAAACTAAGACATCTTCAAAGACTCAGACCCACCATGTCAGAGCATAGTCAGAGAACCAATTCTGGTAGGGCTACCACTCCACATGGAAGATCTAATTCTGGTAGAGGAGGAACTGAACCAGGTGCAAGGGGTAGAGGTAGAACTCATCAACCATCCACTCCCACCTTACATGACCAAGAGGACTGGTACAGAAATCAATTCATAAATGAAGGACCTGCTCAAATGGTAAATGACAGAGATAGACCAATAAGGGACTATGCTGTGTTTGATCCACAAACAATGGAGACAAGCATAGCAAGACCCACTCTCCATACAGCTCATTTTGAATTCAAACCTATGATGTTCCAAATGTTGCAAACAGTGGGACAGTTTAGTGGTGCTCCTCAAGAGGACCCATATTTACACTTGAAGCAATTTTTGGAAGTCTGCAGTAACTTCATCATTCCAGGGGTAAGTGATGATGCATTCAGACTAAAAATTTTTCCTTATTCCTTGAAGGATAGAGCAAAGGCCTGGTTAACTTCTCTAGAGCCTAACTCTATCCATACTTGGAATGAAATGGCTGACAAATTCTTAGCAAAATATTTTCCTCCCAGTAAAAATGCTAGAATGAGGAATGAGGTTACTGCATTCAGACAAAAAGATGCTGAAACAATGTTTGAAGCATGGGAGAGATGGAAGGAGCTGTTAAGAAAGTGCCCTCATCATGGTATACCTGTGATTATCCAAATGGAGACCTTCTACAATGGACTAGACCCAACAACCAGACAAATGTTAGATGCTTCTTCAGGGGGTGTGTTACTGAAGACCTCCTACAATGATGCATGTGATCTAATAGATGATATTGCAACAAACAGTTATCAATGGCCAACAGAAAGGTTAGCTCCACAGAAGAAGGTAGCTGGATTGTATGAGATCAGTGAAGTTTCTGCTCTTTCTGCACAGGTTGCCTCTTTGACCAACATGATAAAAGTTATGAGCACTTCAAACGCTGCAGCGGTTGCCACTACAGCGCCAACAGAAAAATCTTTGGCTGTTATTGAGCAAGTCTCTCCAGGGTCAGTAAGCTGTGTATATCGTGGAGGAGAGCATTTGTATGAAGAATGTCCCGGTAATCCTGTCTCTGTGAACTTTGTTGGTTTCAACAAGAATAATAATCCTTATTCAAATACATATAATCCTGGTTGGAAGAATCACCCCAACTTCAGATGGGGAGCCAACAACGCTACAACACCCAATTATAGTGCTCCAGCAAATCCACCAGGATTCCCTACTCAGAACTACCAAAGGCAGAATGCCCCTGTTCTTGATAATTCCATGGAAGGTTTATTGAAAAGCATCGTTAGTGATTGTAAGACAACTATGAAAACTCATGAAGCTTCCATTAAGAATCTGGAAGTTCAGATGGGGCAGATAGCTAATGTCCTTACCCAAAGAGCTAGGGGAACATTACCATCCACTACAGAAGCCTCAACTTCAAATACTACAGGGAAGGAGCATGTTAAAGCTATATCTTTAAGGAGTGGGAAAGATTTGACAGGACCATCAGCTGTTTCAGCTGATGAAAAAAACAAAAAACTCTGAAAAACAAAAAGAACCTGCAACAGACGCTACAGCGCCTAAACCTAACGCTACAGCGCCTGTTGCTGAAAGATACCACCACCACCCAGAATTATTCCAACATATCCTGACCCTCCATACCCTCAAAGACTTTGAAAGGCTCATGAAGACAAGCAGTTCAACAAATTCCTAGAAGTCCTTAAACAATTGCATATTAATGTCCCTTTGGTGGAGGCTCTCCAACAAATGCCCAACTATGCAAAGTTCATGAAGGATGTGCTCACCAAGAGGATAAGACTTGGGGAATTTGAGACAGTAGCAATGACTGGGGAGTGCAGCATGATGATGCAGAACAAGCTCCCACCCAAATCAAAGGATCCTGTCAGTTTTACTATACCATGCTCAATTGGAAATTTTTACTCTGGCCGTGCTCTATGTGTTTGGGAGCCAGCATAAATCTTATGCCCAAGTCCATATACACACAGCTAGGAGTGGGGACTGCCAGACCTACCTCACTTACACTGCAGCTAGCTGACAGAACCCTTGCTTATCCAAAAGGAATCTTAGAAGATGTTCTAATAAAGGTAGACAAATTTGTATTTCTTGTTGATTTTGTAATTTTGGATTTTGATGCAGATAAAGAAGTACCTATCATACTGGGAAGACCATTTTTGGCTACTCAAAGAACTCTAAAAGATGTGCAGAGAGGAGAATTGATCATGAGGGTCAATGACCAAGAAGTCAAGTTCAACATCCTCAAAGCTATGAAATTTCCAGATCCCAACATTGAAGAGTGCTCCTTTGTGTCTGCTCTTGACCAAGTGGTTCAGAATCATTTCCAGAAAAGCACAGATCATCTGAGGCAATTACTGGACAACACTGAAGATGCAGGATCTGATACAGAAGCTGCAGAAGAGGAGGAACTGACAGTTAAAGAAATTTGGGCCAGGAAGTATGAATCTCTGGAGCAAGAGAATTCTGACATAAGGAAGAATCTGCCCTCCACTGAACAGCCACCAACTCTGGAACTGAAGGAGTTGCCTTCACACCTCAAATATGCATATCTGGGGGACAATAGCACTTTGCCAGTTATAATAGCTTCTGATATTTCTGAACAGCAGGAGCAGGATCTGATTCAAGCCTTGCAGTCGCATAAAAAGGCTATTGGGTGGCAAATGTCAGATATTAAAGGTATCAGCCCCACCATCTGTATGCACAGGATAGTGTTAGAAGAAGATTCTAAAAACTGCATTGAAGGGCAGAGGAGGCTGAACCCTATTATGAAGGAAGTGGTGAAGAAAGAAATCATCAAATGGTTGGATGCAAGTATTGTGTACCCCATATCAGACACTGCATGGGTTAGTCCTGTGTAGTGTGTGCCAAAGAAGGGAGGGGTAACGGTAATTACTAATGAGATGAATGAGCTGCTTCCAACCAGAACTGTGACAGGATGGAGGATCTGCATGGATTACAGGAGGTTGAATAAAGCCACAAGGAAGGATCATTTCCCATTGCCTTTCATTGACCAGATGCTGGACAGGCTAGCAGGTAAAGAATTTTATTGCTTTCTTGATGGTTATTCTGGTTATAACCAGATTGCAATAATGCCCGAGGATCAGTAGAAAACTACATTCACTTGTCCATATGGCACCTTTGCCTTTAGAAGGATGCCATTTGGCCTGTGTAATGCACCTGCCACTTTTCAAAGGTGTATGATGGCAATTTTCTCTGACTACATTGAAAGATCCATGAAAGTTTTCATGGATGACTTCTCTGTGTTTGGAGAAACATTCCATCTATGCCTGTTCAACTTGGAAGAAATCCTGATTAGGTGTAAAGAAACTAACCTTGTGCTGAATTGGGAGAAATGCCATTTTATGGTACAAGAAGGTATAGTTTTGGGTCACAGAATATCCAAGAAGGGGCTGGAAGTGGACAAGGCAAAAATAGAGGTCATTGAGAAGCTACCTCCTCCAACAAACATCAAGGGCATAAGAAGCTTTTTAGGGCATGCTGGATTCTATAGGAGGTTCATAAAAGATTTTTCAAAAATCTCCAAACCTCTGTGCCAACTGTTACAGCATGATGTCCCTTTCATATTTGATGAACAATGCATGCAAGCCTTCCAGAAACTGAAGAAAGCTCTAATAACAGCACCAGTTATTATAGCTCCTGACTGGAGTAAGCCTTTTGAGCTTATGTGTGATGCTAGTGACTTTGTCATTGGAGCTGTGCTTGGGAAAAGGTATGATAAAATTTTCCATTCAATTTATTATGCTAGTAGAACACTTGTAGAAGCTCAACTGAATTACACAGTTACTGAGAAAGAATTATTGGCTGTTGTCTTTGCATTTGACAAGTTTAGATCATATTTGGTAGGCACAAAAGTAATTGTTTTCACTGACCATTCTGCCATCAAGTACTTGATTACAAAAAAAGATGCAAAGCCAAGGCTAATAAGGTGGGTTCTCCTAATCCAAGAGTTTGATTTAGAAATTAGAGATAAAAAAGGAGTGGAGAACCAAGTTGCTGATCATCTATCTAGAATAGAAAGAGAAATTGCAGGTACAGCAGGAGGAGGGATCAAGGAACACTTTCCAGATGAACAGCTGTTGGCAATAGCTGCTGAAGCATCAACCGCTGTAACGGTTAGCGCAAAAACGCTAGACGCTGTAGCACCTGAACCTGCAACACCCTGGTATGCTGACATAGTAAATTTTCTACTGAGCAAGGTGGTACCTGTTGAGATGAATTATCAGCAGAAAAGAAGGTTCTTCCATACAGTGAAACAATATTACTGAGATGAACCTTTTCTCTACAAGAAATGCCAAGACCAATTGATGAGGAGATGCCTTGCAGAGGAAGAACAAGACCAAGTGCTACAGCACTGCCATTCTGCACTATGTGGTGGGCATTTTGGTGGGATCAGAACTGCTGCAAAGGTATTACAATCTGGTTATTATTGGCCTACACTTTTTAAAAATGCTCAAGATTTTGTGAAAGGATGTGATAGATGCCAGAGAACTGGGAACATATCAAGTAGGCATGAGATGCCATTAACAAACATTTTAGAGATAGAACTCTTTGATGTTTGGGGAATGGATTTCATGGGACATTTCCCCCATTCTCATGGAAATCAGTACATCCTTGTAGCGGTAGATTATGTTTCAAAATGGGTAGAGGCCGTTTCTCTACCCAATAATGATGCAAGGTCTGTGAGCAAATTTTTGTTGAAAAATATATTCACAAGGTTTGGAACTCCAAGAGCCATTATAAGTGATGAGGGCCTACAGGACTGCTTTTAAAACACCTCTAGGGATGTCTCCCTATAGGCTGGTTTATAGAAAATCCCGTCACTTGCCAATTGAGCTTCAACACAAAGCTCATTGGGCATTAAAAAAACTCAATTTTGACTACAAGGAAGCAGGAGGTGCTAGATTACTGCAATTGAATGAATTAGAAGAAATTAGGCACTTTGCCTATGAAAATGCAGCAATCTACAAAGAAAAAACTAAAGTATGGCATGACCAGAAATTGCTCAGAAGAGAGCTGACTGAAGGAGGGGATGTGTTGTTGTTCAACTCCATATTAAAATTGTTTCCTGGTAAGTTGAAGTCTAGGTGGTCTGGCCCATTTAAATTGGTGAAAATATATAACCATGGAGCAGTAGACCTCTACGATCCAACAACTAACACTACCTTTAAAGTTAATGGTCAGAGGGTCAAGCAATACTTTGGTGGAAATGTGGTAAGAAACAAAACCACAATTGATTTTAAAGATCTCTAATTAAAAGAGACAGTCTGGCTGCAGAATCTTAAAGCAAGCGCTCTTGGGAGGCACCCCAAGGATTTTAATAAATTTTCTGTCTATTTTTGCAGGAGATCAGTTAAGAGTCTCAGGTATCAGGTTTAGCGCTGTAGCGGTTACAAGTCGTAAAGGTGCTACAACGGTTCTTGTTGAAGGGCTGAGCATGGTAAAACAATAAAATAAATTGTTTTTTAATGAGTGATGAGGTGGCACTTTTTTGTTCAAAAAGAAAGCTTATCCTAACTGCTATCACAGCAAGGTTTGGTCACATCAAACACGTTTCTTTTTTTTTCTTTTTCTCTCTCCCATCACTCACTCACAACGGTCACTTCTCAACACCTACCCACGCAATTAATTACACTTCTCTAACCCTCCTCACCACTCCACTCGTAACCCACCATTTTCGTTTCTCTCTTCTTTCCAACACAGAACCCAGCGTTTTCCAAGAACCCAACCGTCCAGTCTCAGCATTTTTGAAACCGAACACAACGCCATGACAAAAAAGCAATCTGCTGTGAAGAGATTTGGTAAGGGAGCCAATATGAGCCCAGAAACCTCAAAACCGACCAAAGCAACACTAGATTCTCAAAGATTTTGGAAGATGAAGTTCATAGCAGAGAGGGGTTTCAAAATAGATAAAGCTCCTGAGGCTTTCACAAACGCTGTCACAGAGCTTGGTTGGGAAAACTTTATCAAACACCGTAAGGAGTACCTGATTTCGCTAGTAAGAGAATTTTATGCTGGTATTGAGGAGCCAAAAGAAGGAAAGCCTCAAACACACTCAATGGTTAGGGGGTGAAATTGTTAACTTTAACGCAAGGGCCATCAACGATCTTTTCCACCTTGGATACCATGGAAAGGCCCTGGAGAACAAGGCACAGACCTGAGGAGATGCTGAAATGGAGGGAGTTAGAGAACGAATCTGTGTTGAAGGGGCTAAATGGGATAAGTTTGGTGCTGAGTACAAGATCAAGAAGGCTTATTTGTGTGAGGAAGCTAACTTGTGGTGCAGCTTCGATAAGCACTCCCTGTTACCTACTTCTCACACTACTTTTGTGGAAAAAGAAAGGCTGATAGTCATAGATGCAATTATGGCTGGTGAGAAGATTGATGTGGGGAGGTTAATGTTAGACTATAGTATATAAAAGTAACCTTAGAGGGGGGGGGGGTGAATAAGGTTATAGGTGATTAATGGATTCTTTTTCAATTTAAAAACTTTTTCGATATTGGTTTGGATTAAATGCGGAATAATAATATTTGACCAATATAGAAGGAGTAGAATGAGATGATGGACAGATCAAAATTGTATACAGCAATAAAATAGATAATAAGAAGAAAGATTACAATATGATATATTTGCACAGTTATATTGAGAATATGATAATATAAGCAGTTATGATAATATCAATATTATAAGCAAATAAAGTGCAAAATATAAAGAGATAGGGAAGAGAGAGAGACACAGCAATTTAGCGAGGTTCGGGATAAAACCCCTACGTCCTCGGCCTTAGGCTTTTCAACCCTTGGACTTAGTAACCACTATATTGAAGAGAGTTTGATACAAACAGTCGACCCCAATATAAGTGAATCTCAATTCCCCTGAATTGAGAACCTAAGCACTCTTGCTAAGGATTTCTAAACCAACTCAATAACCCTATTGAGAGACCCAAGTACACAGCCCAGGATTTCAAAAACACCAACTCAATCACCTGATTGAGAGACCCAAGTACAAAGCCCAGGATTTCAAAAAACACCTACTCAATCACCTGATTGAGAGACCCAAGTACAAAGCCCAGGATTTCAAAAAACACCTTGAAATAAAATAAATTACACAATAGAGTTCTATGATCCAATCACTTCAGAGAATGAGTCAGTTTAGAAACTGAGAGAGATGAGTGATCTTAGGATATTATGGATGCTCTATAAGATGAGGGATGATCTTGCTTTTGCAACCACTTCAAAATTGATATAACAATAGAAGTTGAGGTTGCTTGAAAGCTTTAAAAAAATTATAGATATGATTTTGAAAAACAAAGCTTTTTGAAAAACAAGATTCAAAACAGTTGGAGCACAGGATCTCAGATTTAGATCTATAAACAGCTTTTGAAAAAAGATATAACAATTTAAAATCAAAAGCTTATAAAAAATAAAACAATGAAGAGTAATAGATCTATAGAGATTCGAATATGAGAGAGCAGAGAAGAAAATTGTGAGCAGTTGTGTTGGAATGAAAGTGAAGCTCAACCAGGTATTTATAGGCTTAGGCACCGTTGAAATTTTTTGAAAAGCATTTAATATAGGTGAAGAATCGATTCATTGATCAAGTTAAAATGTGAAGGAATCGATTCATTGCCTTTAAAAATAAAAGGAATCGATTCATAGTTTAGTTGAAATAAGAAGGAATCGATTCATTGATGTTTTGGAAAAAGAGGGAATCGATTCATTGTTTATGAAGAAAGGAGTGAATCGATTTTCAGGCCATATGGTTGTCCTGAGAATCGATTCTTGGTTCATTTAGAAGCATGGGGAATCGATTCTTAGTTCATAAGAAATAGGAGGAATCAATTTTTAAGCTAGTTAAAATAATAGGGAATCGATTCTTTTCTTTTTGGAAGACATGGGAATCGATTCATGGCCCTTTGGAAATATGAAGGAATCGATTTTCAGGCCATATAGGAGGTCCTGAGAATCGATTCCAAGGCCTATGAAATGGGTTGGAAATCGATTCCAAGCATTCCTAAAAAATATTTTTTCCAACTTGCCACCTTATGCATGCATGCAGTTTTGTGAAATATTTTTTTCAAAACTATTTTTATGCATCATGTATGATTAGAAAAGATCATCTCTCTCAATATCTAAAGTGTCACACACTTTAGGTGATAGGACCTTTACAAAGAGTCCTAAGAAAAGGCTTAGACACAAAATAGGGTTTTGAACTTTATATGTTGCTTCTTCTTCAAGCTTCTCTTCTTTTGTGTCTTCTTCTTTTTAAATTAGGTCCTGCACTTTGCTCAACTTGAAACATTAGTAGATATGATGTAATTTGTTATCATTCAAAATAAAGGACTGTTTTACCCTTGGTTCAACAAACTCCCCCTTTTTGATGATAACAAATTACATTATGCATAGGGATTAAAAATCTTAAAAAAAGGCTCCCCCTAAGCATATGCATAACAATGATCAGCATAATACCACATATAACATGAGCATAATATTTTCTCCCCATATATAACATGCATAATAATATTCTCTCCCCCTTTGTTTTCATCAAAAAGGAGGTGGGGTGAAACAAAATCATAAACTAGCATAGTCAAGCATCCCTAGCTCTCTACGGATTTTACAAAAAGGAGCTTCGGCTAGGGGTTTAGTGAAGATATCTGCTAGTTGGTCATCAGTGCCTACAAATTTCAATGCAATGCTCCCCCTAGACACATGATCTCTAATAAAATGATGTCTAATGTCAATATGTTTAGTGCGAGAGTGTTGTATAGGGTTCTTAGCAATATTAATAGCACTTGTATTATCACACAAAACAGGCACATTTTCAAAAATTAGACCAAAATCTTGCAAAGTTTGTTTCATCCACAGAACTTGTGCGACGCAGTTTCCAACAGCCACATATTCAGCTTCAGCTGTGGATAAAGCAACACTGTTCTGCTTCTTACTAGACCAGGAGGTCAAACAAGGACCAAGAAAATGACAAGTTCCACTAGTACTTTTTCTATCAAGAGTGCAACCTGCAAAATCAGCATCAGAAAAACCAACTAATTCAAACGTACTCGATTTCGGGTATCACAAACCAAAGTCTATGGTCCCTTTAACATACCTAAGAATCCGTTTTACAGCTTTTAAATGTGATTCTTTTGGGCATGCTTGAAATCGAGCACACAAGCATACAGCAAACATAATATCAGGTCGAGATGCAGTTAAGTATAAGAGACTACCTATCATACCTCGATACATAGTTTTATTTACCGGTTTACCTTGCTCATCCTTATCTAGTTTAGTTGCTGTTGCCATAGGAGTGCTGATTTCTTTTGCGTCATTCATGTTATATTTCTTCAGCAATTCCTTTGAGAACTTTGTTTGGGATATGAAGATTCCTTCATTTGATTGTTTCACTTGAAGTCCCAAGAAAAAGTTAAGTTCTCCCATCATACTCATTTCAAATTCACTAGTCATCATCTCAGAAAATTCCTTGCACAAATCATCATTAGTAGATCCAAAGATAATATCATCAACATAGATTTGAACTACTATGATATGTTTGCCCTTGGTTTTAAGGAATAAGGTAGAATCAATCTTACCCTTTTGGAAACCATTGGCAATTAAATGTTTGCTTAATCTCTCATACCAAGCTCTTGGGGCTTGTTTCAATCCATAGAGGGCTTTGTCAAGTTTAAAGACGTGATCGGGATTTTTAAAATCTTCAAAACCAGGGGGTTGTTTTACATAAACTTCTTCTTCTAAAAAACCATTTAGGAAGGCACTTTTGACATCCATTTGGTGTAGTTTGAAATCCATGTAGGAGGCAAATGCCAAAATTATCCTAATGGACTCCAATCTAGCCACAGGAGCAAAAGTTTCTTCAAAATCCACCCCTTCGATTTGATTAAAACCTTGAACTACTAGACGACTTTTGTTTAATAAAATTGTTCCATTTTCGTCAAGTTTGTTGCGAAAAACCCATTTAGTTCCTATGATGGTCCGATCGACCGGTTTTTCAACTAAGTGCCAAACTTTATTTCTTTCAAATTGTTCAAGTTCTTTTTGCATTGACAAAACCCACTCTGGATCATTTAAAGCTTCCTTGATATTATTTGGAACTATTTGAGAGACAAAAGCACTATGAAAGCATAAAAGATTAAGAGAAGAGCGAGTTGTTACCCCCTTTGATGGACTACCAATAATTTGCTCCATGGGATGATCTCGAACTGATTTCCATGTTTTGGGCAGATCATCGTGTGTTCTTCCATGGAGATGATTATCAATGTCTTGGGGCTCTTGTTCCACTATAACTTCTTCTTGAGGTTCAGCTTCCTCCTCGGCTTCTTCTACACTTTCACTGTTAGTTTCAGGTGATCTATTTTTGATCACTTCAATCACTTCATCCTCATCATTAGCAGCTTTCTTATCAAAAGGGTTAGTTTCATCAAAAGAAACATGAATAGATTCTTGCATAGTTTTATCAATTTTATTGTAAACGATATAAGCTCTACTATGATTTGAATAACCCATAAAAATACCTTCAGTTGATTTAGCATCAAACTTACCCAACTTGTCCTTTGTATTAAGAATGAAGCACTTACTTCCAAAGACTTTGAAGTATGAAATGTTTGGAGCTCTACCATTCCACAGCTCATATGGTGTTTTGTTGAGAGATGGCCTTAAGTATACACGGTTTAGCACATGACACGCTGTATCCACTGCATGACCCCAGAAATATTTGGGAAGGTTGTGCTCATTCAGCATTGTCCTGCTCATCTCTTGTATAGTTCTGTTCTTTCTTTCAACTACACCATTTTGTTGAGGAGTTCTTGGAGCTGAAAAGTTATGATGAATGCCATACTTTTCACACCAAGTCTTGAATGATGAATTTTCGTACTCTCCTCCATGATCGCTTCTAATTTCTTTGATGGCTAAGTTTTTCTCATTTTGTAGCTTTCTGCACAACTTAGCAAACTCGTTAAAAGCATCACTTTTATTTGCAAGTAGGATAACCCAAGTATATCTAGAATAATCATCAACAATAACAAAGACATACTTAGACCCTCCTAAACTTACGACATCAATTTCACCAAACAAATCAAGATGTAGCAGTTCAAGCACATTTTTGGTGGAAATAACGGGTTTTGATTTAAAAGAGGTTTTGTCCATTTTACCAAGTTGACATGCATCACATAATTGGCCTTTTTCATATTTCAAATTAGGTAGACCTCTAACATGCTCATTCTTACTTAACTTAGATAGATGTTCTATACTAGCATGTCCTAAGCGTCTATGCCACAAATCCACATCATCAATCAAGGTAGGCATACATACTATCTCATCACTTACATTATCAAAATCAACATAGTATACATTGTTTTCTCGAAAGCCAGTAATGTAGAGTTTAGAAGTCATATGGGTGATAACACATTTATCAACAGAAAAGTGCACATCAAAGTCATTATCGCATAATTGACTAACACTTAGTAAGTTAAATTTAACGCCATCAACTAATAAAGCATCTTTAATTTTAATTGTGTTTTCCTTACCCACACAACCTTTACCTATTACTTGAGCAGATTCATTGTTGGCAAACTTTACAGATCCACTAGCTTTGTTGCTCAGTTTTAGAAACAGTGAAGCATCACCAGTCATATGCCTTGAGCAACCACTATCAACCATCCACACATTTTTCTTTTTAGCTGAGGGACCAACCTGCAAAAGAATTGTTTAACAACTAGCACGAGGTACCCTTTTTGTTGGGTCCTTGGGAGTTAGTCATCAAGGGGTTTGCTTTCACAATCCACCTTGGTTTCTTCCAAACAGGTACAAGAGTTCCAAGCTCACATATTTTACGGATGGGGCAAGAAGAAGAGCTATGGTTCCCTTTTTGACAATATGTGCATTTAAAGATAGTAGGTTTATGATTAGAGGTAGAAGCTACAAAGGTGATATTTTTGTTTGAGCTGGAGGTGGTGGAATTTCCTTGGTACCCAATACCTCTCCTATCAACATATTGATGTTGAGAGTGAAGCAACTGAGTCAAGGTCTTTTCACCAACCTCAAACTTTTTCAAAGATTCTTTCAAAAATTCATTTTCAACCTTGACTTTTTCAAAATTTTGTTTTAGTTCTCGAAATTCAAGGTTGACTGATTTGTGTAGTTCATTCTTTAATCTAGTGACTTCTCTTTCAAGAGTCTCGATTTGAGTGGATAAGCTTTTGTTGCTCTTTGTTAGTTTCTTGGATTTTAACAAAAGTTTTTCATGTTCGAAATATAGAGCCTCAAAAGCTTCACTCAGATCGTGACTACTATAGTCATTATCAATCATATCATCATGCATAGAGGAGGTAGATGAACTAGAAAAGTTAAGGCTTACCTTTGATGTATCATTTGCCATGCTGCAGACAGCATTGTCGGTCTGCTCATCTTCTTCTGATTCACCATCAGTGCTGAGATTGTCCCATGTTGCTTCAGGTGTGTTCTTTGCCATGAGGCAGACAGCATTTGCAACTTCTTCTTCTTCGGTCTCACTTTCAGTTTCTGTATTGTCCCATGTTGCTTTCATTGCTTTCTTTTGCTTAGATTTCAGCTTGTAACAGTTTTCTTTGATGTGACCGGGTTTGTTGCATTCGAAACATCTTGGTTGATCATTCTTTTTCTCATACCTGTCTTCTTTGTTGTACCCGGACTTCTTTGAAAAGTCACCCTTTCCAAACTTTTTGAATCTCATAAATTTTTTGAAATTTTTGGCAAGCATAGCCATATCTTCATCATCGGTTTCTTCTTCAGATTCAACCTCTTTTCTTGCTACTTTAGAAGTTTTAGCAGCAAGGGCAAGAGATTTCTTCTCTTTTACAGTTTCTTTTTCTTGATTCTTTTTGGCAGCCAGAACTACCTCAAATGCTAGCAATGATCCAATAAGGTCTTCTTGAGGTAAAGTGCCAATGTCTTTGGCTTCGGTTATAGCACAAGTCTTAGGGAAGAAATCACCAGTTAAGGATTCAAGGATCTTTCCATTCAAATCCTTGTTGGTGTATTTCTTTCCTAAGGCCCTCAAGTTGTTTACAATTAAATTTAATCTCTGATGCATTGCTGCGACAGACTCACCTTCTTTCATTTTAAAACTTTCATATTCAGAGGTGAGAATTCTAATTTTAGTATCTTTTACCTGGCTTGTCCCGACATGAGTGGCTTGAAGGCAGTCCCAGATTTCCTTTGCACTTTGACACCCTTTTACTCTACCATATTCTTCTTCACAGAGTGATAGATGAAGGATATTCATGGCCTTTGCATTTAGGGATATCTTGTCAAGCTCAGATTTTCTTAACTCACTTAGGTCGATGGTGTAGATGTCTTCTACCGGTACTTCTTCAGCTTTGCCGGTGGCTTGAATTTTTGAAGTGTCACCATCAGTATTACCTGGTTTTGTGATCTTGATCTTCATCGGGATTAGAGGACCATCCACTATGATTCTCCATAGAGTGAAGTCAATTGCCTGCACATGACATTTCATACGACTACTCCAGTAATCGTAGTTAGTACCATCAAATAGAGGAGGCCTATTAGAAGACATTCCTTCTTTCATGAATGAACCCATAATCACAGATATATAACAGGATTAATTTAAATTGCGAGATGTAAAGCTCTAAAGCAATTTACTAGCTCTGATACCACTTGTTAGACTATAGTATATAAAAGTAACCTTAGAGGGGGGGTGAATAAGGTTATAGGTGATTAATGGATTCTTTTTCAATTTAAAAACTTTTTCGATATTGGTTTGGATTAAATGCGGAATAATAATATTTGACCAATATAGAAGGAGTAGAATGAGATGATGGACAGATCAAAATTGTATACAGCAATAAAATAGATAATAAGAAGAAAGATTACAATATGATATATTTGCACAGTTATATTGAGAATATGATAATATAAGCAGTTATGATAATATCAATATTATAAGCAAATAAAGTGCAAAATATAAAGAGATAGGGAAGAGAGAGAGACACAGCAATTTAGCGAGGTTCGGGATAAAACCCCTACGTTCTCGGCCTTAGGCTTTTCAACCCTTGGACTTAGTAACCACTATATTGAAGAGAGTTTGATACAAACAGTCGACCCCAATATAAGTGAATCTCAATTCCCCTGAATTGAGAACCTAAGCACTCTTGCTAAGGATTTCTAAACCAACTCAATAACCCTATTGAGAGACCCAAGTACACAGCCCAGGATTTCAAAAACACCAACTCAATCACCTGATTGAGAGACCCAAGTACAAAGCCCAGGATTTCAAAAAACACCTACTCAATCACCTGATTGAGAGACCCAAGTACAAAGCCCAGGATTTCAAAAAACACCTTGAAATAAAATAAATTACACAATAGAGTTCTATGATCCAATCACTTCAGAGAATGAGTCAGTTTAGAAACTGAGAGAGATGAGTGATCTTAGGATATTATGGATGCTCTATAAGATGAGGGATGATCTTGCTTTTGCAACCACTTCAAAATTGATATAACAATAGAAGTTGAGGTTGCTTGAAAGCTTTAAAAAAATTATAGATATGATTTTGAAAAACAAAGCTTTTTGAAAAACAAGATTCAAAACAGTTGGAGCACAGGATCTCAGATTTAGATCTATAAACAGCTTTTGAAAAAAGATATAACAATTTAAAATCAAAAGCTTATAAAAAATAAAACAATGAAGAGTAATAGATCTATAGAGATTCGAATATGAGAGAGCAGAGAAGAAAATTGTGAGCAGTTGTGTTGGAATGAAAGTGAAGCTCAACCAGGTATTTATAGGCTTAGGCACCGTTGAAATTTTTTGAAAAGCATTTAATATAGGTGAAGAATCGATTCATTGATCAAGTTAAAATGTGAAGGAATCGATTCATTGCCTTTAAAAATAAAAGGAATCGATTCATAGTTTAGTTGAAATAAGAAGGAATCGATTCATTGATGTTTTGGAAAAAGAGGGAATCGATTCATTGTTTATGAAGAAAGGAGTGAATCGATTTTCAGGCCATATGGTTGTCCTGAGAATCGATTCTTGGTTCATTTAGAAGCATGGGGAATCGATTCTTAGTTCATAAGAAATAGGAGGAATCGATTTTTAAGCTAGTTAAAATAATAGGGAATCGATTCTTTTCTTTTTGGAAGACATGGGAATCGATTCATGGCCCTTTGGAAATATGAAGGAATCGATTTTCAGGCCATATAGGAGGTCCTGAGAATCGATTCCAAGGCCTATGAAATGGGTTGGAAATCGATTCCAAGCATTCCTAAAAAATATTTTTTCCAACTTGCCACCTTATGCATGCATGCAGTTTTGTGAAATATTTTTTTCAAAACTATTTTTATGCATCATGTATGATTAGAAAAGATCATCTCTCTCAATATCTAAAGTGTCACACACTTTAGGTGATAGGACCTTTACAAAGAGTCCTAAGAAAAGGCTTAGACACAAAATAGGGTTTTGAACTTTATATGTTGCTTCTTCTTCAAGCTTCTCTTCTTTTGTGTCTTCTTCTTTTTAAATTAGGTCCTGCACTTTGCTCAACTTGAAACATTAGTAGATATGATGTAATTTGTTATCATTCAAAATAAAGGACTGTTTTACCCTTGGTTCAACAGTTAATTGCAAAGGAAATAGAAAAGTGCAGAATCAAAAATGGAGGTAATCTTTACTTTCCATGCCTGATCACTGATTTATGTTTAAGTCCTGATGTTGAAGTGGAAATGAAGGAAGAAATGAGATCCCTTCAGGGAGCATTCCCTTGTGTTTTTAAGGCAAAGCAGAAGCCTGTCGCTACAGCGTCTACTGACTCTGTAGCGCTACAGCGGCTGGCACTGAAGCAGCAGGCTCTCTGTAAATTTGTTAAGGACAAGTTTGAATGGGAGAAGGCAATGTATGCCCAGATCTCAAAAGGAAAAAGCTCTGTTCCACCCCCTGAATTCCCTGAATGGCTAATGGACGAAGAGCCAGCAAAAAGGGTGGAACCTTAGAAAAGGAAACCAGTAAAGAGCCCAGTCAAGAGGCCAGAGAAAAGCCCTGTCAAAAAGGTAAAGAAGGTGATAATAGAAGAGGAGGAAAGTATGGAATCAGAGGAAATGGAAGATCTTAGTGAGGGAGATGAGGAGGAAACAATTGCTGTCATGAAAGAAATGGAGAAAGATACTGATGAAGAGTCATCTGGTGAGGAAACAGAAAGTACATAGGAAGAGGAAATAGAGGAAATACATTGTGACCCAAGCCCTAGCCCCAAGAAACCAAAATCCCCACCCAACAAAGTCAATCCACCATCAATCCCCACCCCATCCCTGAACCACCACAAAAATCACCACCAAAACAACCACAAAAACCACCCACAAAAGCTAGCCCACAAAAGGAAGCTGACCAGCAACAACCCAAACATAAAGAAAAAGAACCTGACACTCAAAATCCCAAGAAAACTTATCAACAACACCACAAGGCCAGAAGAAGCACTGGTATCAAGTTGGCACAATACCCAGAAGAAAGTGTTGTGCCAGGTAGACACTGCAGCAGCTAATGCTGCAGCCTCTAAAGCACCAAGTCCAGTGGTGGCCACTGATGAAAGTGAAGATACTGAGAAGACTATGGAAGACGTGGCTGCTGAAGAGTTGGTACAAATGAAGCAGCAGAAGGAAGGAGGAGAGCAGAAAGAGAAGGGAGAAGAAGCATCAAGCGCTACAGTGACAACCGCTGTAGCGGCAGAAAAGGCAAACCTCCCTTCCCCAAAGAAGAAAAAGGCAGCCAAAGCAGTCCCAGCCCCTTCAAGAGCCAATAAGAGGCTGAAGAAGGCCTAAAAAGGCATAAGTTGTTGGCTGCCCAAGCCTGATGTGGTCTTTCCTATTTTGTTTTGTTTAAGGCCTCTCCCTTTTACCATACATCAAACAGTGAGGACGCTGCTAAATTTTAAAACCTGGGGGAGGACCTTATGGTCATCAAATGATGTTTTGTTAAGTACAATTATGTGATGTTAATTATAATTAATTAAAGTTATGCCATGTTTTGTGTGTTTAATTAGAAAATATGAGTAGCTGCATGTTTTAAATTTTTTTAGTAAACAAAAAACTGAAATTATGTAGCTAAATCAAATGATAATTAAGAAATTTTTGAGTAGGGCAGCCTTGTGTAAACAATGAAATAGTTTTATTGCTGCTTTTTACACAATCTCAAAGCTTAGTGAAGAACCTAGTTAGCTAGGGATAAATCTAAGGCTAAAGTTAGTCTTGGGTAACCAAGGGATAGTCAAGTTTTCATTAAAAATTGAGAGTTGTTTTTGAAGCTAAGTTTGGGGGTGCATCGGTTATGTTAAGGCTAGGAACAAAGATGATAGTTTGGTCAATACAAAATAAAACAAAAGTATGCAAAATATCTGAAATAAATTACTGAGCTGTTCCAAAAATGCATGAAAAGAAAAAGAAAAGAAATGCAAATAAGGAGCTCAGTATTAAAGGCAGCAACTAGTTTTGTTCATCAAATTACCAGCGCTGCAGCGTCTAAACGCTACAGCGTTTGAGAAGTCACCAAATCAAAACCTTTTGCACTGACCAATAATCTGAAAATGCCTAATCAAAGCCCTTTGCTGTTCTTTGAAGCCCCCCAATGCTTGTGTGAATTTGTTATTCCACTCTCCTTTTTGAAAAAATTCTTTGGCTAAACTAAAAGAAAGCCACTATATCCAAAGCCTTAGAGAAATTCTGAAATTGGCTAGCAATTTAGCTAAGCTTTGAAGACACACACTCACAAATGAGCAGTAATGATTCTATTTGTTGTGATGCACAATGTCTATGAGTTTGTTAAGTATGGTCTTAAAATATTGGCTTTACATAAGAACAAGTTTTTGTGAAATTCTGTTTGATTTAAAAGATGCAGCTAGTTATGTTTTGTTGCTTACTTGCCATTTCATTCAAGCGTCATTGCTTGGGGACAAGCAATGGTTTAAGCTCGGGGGTGTGATAACTCATATTTATATGTGTTATTGATGCTCTTAACACATAAATCAAAGAGTGTTCTCAAGTAATTTTGGTACTTCAATATGTAATTATGTGATTTAAGGTGCAAATATAAGTTTAGACTTGATCTCCTAAATATTGGGCATAATAGGTGCCTTTGTGAATATATTGATGTTCTGCCTTAGTGCTGCAGCGGTATGCCATCAATGAAACGCTACAGCGTTATGAGGCAGCTGGCCATTGGGATATTTGTGTAACCACTTGCTGAAACAATGAGTCATCACCCTTATCTCTTATCCTCAGCATGACATTGAAGCACAAGTGGAGTCAACAAGACACTTGGCGTCTCCCAATTGATTCCCACTTGATAGTTGGTAATGATTTTAATCATTACCACTTTTTGTAAAGTAGCTTTATGGATAATTAGGATATTATCTAATTAGGATATTACCTATTAGGGATATATCTAATCCATCATCCTCATAAGTTACACATTCCTACGTAGAGAGAGTTTTAACTTGGAGAAGAGCTAACTTGACAATTTGGTTTTCCTCCATTGTTATTCCAATCTTGAAGCTTTTATTTGTAGTATAGTTTTTAGATTCCATTAAAGGTTTGTTCACGCCATAGCTTCATCCAACGTATATGACATGGGATTCTTGGAGTGCATCTTTTGCAACCATTCTCCTCTTCTCTACCTACGGTAATATAAGCTTGTTTGTTTGTATTGCGATGATGAAGCTTGTCATGAGCTAAATCACTTTGTAGTTGGATTGTTCTTAGTATGTAATGAACCTTGAGTAGCTTTTATATAATATTATGAAGTTTGCGTTTCATTCCTTGTGTCATAATGCTTTCAACTTTGTTTTGGGACTGATAAACTAAAATAAGGGGGCTTTGTGGGTACAGACATGGTTCACAAACAGAACTCAAGGAATGATATGAATGAAAAACCCTTTAAAGACATTTAACACTACAAGAATTTAAGTTATTACTGGCTAACTGAATCCCCCAGTAATGCTGAAATTCGGCCAGAAATTGCACATTACTGGCGGATTTAGTCCGCCAGTAATCAGCCAGAAAAACGGCCGCAGTTAATTGTTACTGGCGGAATTTCAGCCAGTAATGACGGCGGATTTAGTGGCCGAATTTCAGCTAGTAATTACTGACTGAAATTCAGCCAGTAATGACTGGCGGATTTACTGGCGGAATTTCAGCCAGTAATTACTGGCTGAAATTCGGCCAGTAAATCCGCTAGTAATTACTGGCCGAATTTCAGCCAGTAAATCCGCCAGTAATTACTGGCTGAATATCAGCCACTAAACAACCAAATCCGCCAGTACTGTATTATATATTTATTTTAAAAAAATATTTTTCAAATGGTTTTTTATATTTAAATTTTGTTGATATTTAATTCGTTTTTTATTTAAATTTTTTAAAAATAATTTTTTAATTAATTTATTTAATTCAAAAAATAAAATAATTACTAAATATTTTTTCTAAATGATAAAATTTTCATAAACTTCATGCAATAAAGTACTAATTAAAATATCCATTACAAAATATAAATAGAAATAGTCATTACAAATGCAAATTAAAATATCTAATAAAAGTACTAGATATCATAGTAGGAGGGTCCAGAGGTGTTGTTGTTGTTGCTGTTGTTGTTGTTGTCATCATCCCCAAACCAAGCTAAAACAGGATCAATGAAGAGAAGATTCTGGCTTGATGCTAATTCCGGTTTCTTTTGAGCAAATCTTCAACCAAACTTAAGCAAACTAACAAATATGATATATCAGAAATATTAACAACTCAGCTTTTAAAACAAAATATTAACGAAAACAACCTAATATGAAATATATTCTTACAAACATACCTTCAACAAATCTAGAAACTTTCGTGTAGAACTTGGAGAGAAATGGTGTGAATGAATGAAAAAAATTTTAGACACATTTGAGAGAAATGGTGGAATGAATAACAAATGAGAGGCTTCAGATTTTATAAGGGAGGTGTTCTGGAGTGGGCTCGAAGGCCAATTCGTCCAACAGGCCCATCGCGGCCCAATACCTGACTTGCTCCGCAAGATGCGGCCGGCCCCGCAAAAAGCGCAACGGCTAGAATGCCTCGCAGCCAACATTATATATACCACACCAGCATGTGGCATCAGGTACGTTTTACTCACCTTGTGACCACCTGCCCGTTGAAACACCTCTGACTTGAGCGTTGGAGTGCCTTTGCAGGTACCACCCGCGTGCGGCTCAAAACTCGGTCCTTCATCCCAACGACCGAGCAACATCATCAGGCAGCAACAACCCATCGTATTGATCAGGTACGATCAATTGGCGACCACAGTGGGAGCCCGAGCGCTATTCCACATCAAACCATGCCGCCACGTCAGAAACGCACTTCTTCCAGGCTCAACACCTCTGGGCAGAACCGACCCCAACGGACCCCAGAGGGCATGCCTGTTACCGTTCATGAATCACAAGATGAGCCTCGCCAAGAACCCTCAGTGCAGGGCGGCCGCGGGCCAGTTACCCAGCCAGCTCCGCAACTACCGGCCGAGCTGGCCGAAGCCTGAATCCCAGAAGCTTTGCCAGAGCATGTGACACAAGCACTCATACAAATTCTGGAGCAAAAGAATCAAGTGATCGCTGATCGAGACGAACTGATCGAACGCTATGAGAGAGGGTCGATCTCGATCCGCCCGCGTGCGGACAGCGGTCACCGAGGCCAACCAACTCGGTCCTCATCGCTCACCACCACGAAGAGAAGCTCCTCCGCGTCGAGGCGTATCCCGACGCAATCCTTCAAGAAGGGCGATCGTTCACAGGTCGCCCCCTCATCGAAGAAGTCGCCACCGTCGTTCCCCCGAGGAAGATTAAGACTATGCTGACTCAAGCTACCGACCAGAGTCAGAAAGGTCGCCAACAAGATACTCGTCCAACGAGTCCTCAGGATCCCGCCGATCAAGAAGCCGGTCGTGGGACTCGTATGAGGAGTTTGACGACTACCGCAACAGGGGAGATTAGAGATGTCTCCTGTGCCATCAGCCGACCAAGAAGGAACTATTCAGAGCGGCCTAGAAGACGGTCGTCGCCACATGCTTCGCAATACCATGGACCCCCTCCAATTGCTGACAGACTCCTTGGTCAGCCGGTCGGTCTTTACGGTTTGCCCGTCGACCAAACCTATGCGGCCATGCAGCCCTACGGGCAGAATCTCATCCCGACCGGGCAAGGGCCCTTCACCAGCGAAATCAGACGTTATCGCATCCCAAGGGACCTGAGGAAGCCCCCGAACCTGAACAAGTTTAACGGCCGTGGGGATCCAGATAAACACCTCATGTACTTCAACAACTACTGTAGCTATAGGGAGCTAGGACGGACGATGAAGTGCAGACTTTTTCCTCAGTCGCTCGAAGGCCGGGCGTTAGAATGGTGGGAATCTCTGCGTCCCAACTCAGTCTCTTCTTGGGAAGGTCTTGTGGCAATGTTCTTGGCCAACTATACAGCCAACCGTTGTCAGTATCGTTATGAAGAGCACTTGGATTCGGTCGTCCAAGGAGAAAATGAACCATTGAGGGAGTTTATCGATCGGTTCATGACAGAGGCTGACACAGTCCGCAACCTATCAGACACGGACAAGCTGAAGTATCTCAAACGTGGTATAAGAAAGAACCACAGATTTGCTGAAGAGTTCTCATTGAACCGCTATTACGACCTCGGCCTGTTCCTTAGAAGGGCCAACGACCATATGGGCTATGAAGAGCAATTGGCTGCAGACAAGGGCGCCCGCGTGCGTCCCAAGGAAGAGAATGGCAGGCCGGTCAAGGGGCAAGAAAACTACCGTGACAATAAGCCCGAGCACCAGCCCAAGAAATACGAGCATCGTACGAAGTTGAACACTCCAATCGCGCAGATCTTCACGGAGTGCCAGAACAACGAGTTCACTGGTGTAAGGCGACCTGATCCTCTAGTGTTGAAGAAAGGAGGTAAGCCTACCAAGAAATACTGCAGATACCACAAAAGTAAGGGGCATGACACCAATGACTGTATGGCCCTAAAAGATGATATAGAAGATCTCATACAGAAGGGCAAGTTGAGGCAATATATCAGAGACGAAGGTAACGATCGCCCTGAACAAAGAGCTGTTGGCCAGCCCGCCAATGACAAAGGGAAAGCGATCGTCAACTCAACAGCCGAGCAAGCGCGTAACAATTCTGAGGAAGATCGCGACCCCAGACAGTCGAAGGGCCGCAACGTAGCCATGGTCATCCATGGAGGTAATCCGTTGGATATCAGAGAGTCCAACAAGGCAATGAAAAGGAAGTGGAACGAACTTATGATGGTCGGCTCAACTTCTACCCCACGGCCGGCCTCGAATAGGCCGCCCATTTCCTTTGGGGACGAAGAATTGCTCGATGGAAAAGTCAATAATTATGTCCCTTTGGTAGTATCGGCCGTAATGGCCAACACAGAGGTCAGAAGAATACTGGTCGACCAAGGGAGCTCGGCCGACATCATGTTCGAGGAATTGATTGACAAGTTAAATGTGGATAGGAGCGAGATTATTCCCCAAGCAGTTCCAACCCCATTGACCGGGTTCAACGGGGCGACCACCTACCCACTGGGGACGATAGAATTACTTTTCACTTTTGGAGATGACACGAACGGCAGCACGTCGTACAGGACAAGCAAGATCTCATCACCTGCCTCAGGGATTACGCAGACCTTTTCGCATGGCGGGCATCAGACATGCCCGGGATCCCAATAGAGATTGCTTGCCACCAACTGTCAGTCGATGAGACAGCCAGACCGGTCGCTCAAAAGAGACGCTCTCAGAGCGAAGAGAAAGCATTGGCGGCCGAACATGCTGTTGACGACCTCATCAAGGCTAATTTAATCGAGGAGATTAAGTATACAACTTGGCTTTCCAACGTCGTGTTAGTGAAGAAGAAAAATGGTAAGTGGCGCATGTGTGTCGACTATACCGACCTGAATAAGGCATGCCCGAAGGACGCCTTCCCCCTGCCAAACATTGACAAACTGGTCGACGGGGCTGCGGGCTACAAACTCCTATATTTTTTAGACGCCTATTCAGGTTACAACCAAATCACTATGTACCCACCCGATCGGCATAAGACCGCGTTCATGATCGATCGTGGAAACTTTCAGTACAAGGTGATGCCTTTTGGTCTGAAGAACGCCGGAGCGACCTATCAAAGGATGATGAATAAGGTCTTCAGGCGGCAGATCGGTCGGATATCAGAGGTCTACTTGGATGATATGATCATTAAAAGCAAGAACGACCGAGACCATATTGACGACCTAAAGGAAATCTTTGAGGAAGCAAGGAAGAACTCCTTGAGGTTGAATCCAAAGAAGTGCACCTTCGGAGTAAGGGCGGGCAAGTTCCTGGGCTTCCACTTAACAGAACGAGGGATAGAAGCAAACCCCGACAAATGCAAGGCGGTCGCTGACATGAGGCCGCCCACTACGAAAAAAGAAATTCAGCAGCTGAATGGCATGGTCGCTGCCCTGTCACGGTTTATACCTAAATCAGCGTGCAAATCTCTTCCACTATTCAAGCTCTTGAAGAAGGAGGTCGAGTTTGAATGGACCGACCAATGCCAGCGAGCATTGGACGAGCTGAAGGCGGCACTCACCAACCCGCCCATCATGACCAAGCCACAACCTGGGGAGACGCTTTACTTATACTTGGCCATAACAGACGAGGCCATGAGCGCTGTTCTCGTAAGAGAAAGCGACCTGAAGCAGAATCCGGTCTACTTCATAAGTAAGGTATTTCAAGGGCCAGAGGTCAGATACCAGAAGATTGAGAAGCTAGCCTTAGCGTTACTTGTGGCCACTCGTAGACTGCGCCCTTCTTTCGTGGCCCATCAGGTCGTGGTGAGGACCGACCAGCCTATCAGACAAATCCTTCACCGACCTGACCTAGCAGGGCGTATGATCAAGTGGGCTATGGAACTCAGTGAGTTTGGGATCAAGTTCGAGGCTAGATCGGCCGCTAAGGCCCAAGTGTTGGCCGATTTCATTGCTGAGATGACTCCAATACCGGACGATCAGGCCATCACGACCTGGACTTTGCACGTCGACGGATCCTCCAACAGCAAAGGAAGTGGGGCCGGTCTGATACTTGAGAACTCGGAAGGACTTACAGTTGAAGTGTCATTAACTTTCGCATTTCACACTTCAAGCAACCAGGCCGAGTATGAAGCGTGCATTGCCGGGCTACAACTTGCCAAAGAATTCAACGTCGACCGTGTTGAACTCCACTCGGACTCTCTACTGGTAGTCTCCCAAATTCAAGACCTTTACGACGCAAAGGACGATGTCTTAAAAAATTATTTGGCCAAGGTAAGAGATCTACTCAAGCAATTCGACCGAGCAGAAGTCAAGCACGTCCCCAGGACAGAGAACGTTCGGGCTGATATCCTATCAAAGCTAGCTAGTACAAAGACTCCTGGGAACCATAGAAGTCTAATCCAAGAGACGTTAACGCGGCCGAGCGTATCAACCAAGCCTTCCCAACCATTATCCATTCTAGCGGTCGACTTAGATAAAGACTGGATCACTCCTATCTTGCAATATATTCTCAATGGAGTAGAACCTTGCGACCAAAAGGCAGCGAAACTCCTGAGGTTGCGGGCGACCAAGTATTCAGTGATCGAAGGAAGACTGTACAGAAGGGGCTTTTCATCCCCATTGCTGAGATGCCTTACGTCGGTCGAGGCCGACCATGTACTGAGAGATATACACGAAGGAGATTGTGGTAGCCACCAGGGTGGTCGGTCGATTGCTAAGAAGGTGCTCAGGGCCGGATACTACTGGCCGACCATGGATGAGGACGCAAAAATACTTGTTCAAAAGTGCAAGAAATGCCAAATCCATGCCGACGTACATATAGCGCCCTCATCAGAACTACACAGTTTAACCCCACCATGGCCGTTTGCTTGGTGGGGCATGGACCTGCTCGGCCCTTTTCCACCTGCACCAGGTCAGTTGAAGTTCCTCATAGTTGCGATCGACTATTTCACTAAGTGGATAGAAGCAGAGCCACTTGCAACCATTACCTCAGCGAAGGTATCTAAGTTCTTTGGTCGAAATGTGCTCGCCCGCTTTGGAGTGCCTCAACAACTGGTGACTGATAATGGAACTCAGTTCGCAGATAGAAAGTTCAAAGAAATGCTGGCCGACCTAGGCGTGAAACAGCGTTTCACCTCGGTCGAGCATCCTCAAACCAACGGCCAGGCAGAAGCGGCCACTAGGGCAGTACTACGCGGACTGAAAAGGAGGTTGGACGAAGCCAAGGGCAATTGGGCAGAAGAATTACAGTCGGTCCTTTGGGCCTACAGAACGACCCCCCACTCATCGACCGGGGAGTCACCTTTCAGACTTGTCTACGGAACTGACGCTGTCATTCCGATTGAGATGGGAAAGCTAAGTTGGAGGACGACCAACCCACCAACCCCGGCCGCAAACGAACGAGCAACAAGAGAAGAGCTCGACCTGGTTGAAGAGCTATGAAACAAGGCGTCACTTAGGGAGCAACTCATCAAACAGAAGGTCGCTGCCAGGTACAATGCCCGCGTCCAGAAGAGGGAATTCTCCATTGGACAGCTAGTCCTTAGGAGGGCCGACGTCGGGAATAAGAACGCTCGCCAGGGTAAGCTCGCCCCCAATTGGGAAGGACCATACCGTGTCATCAGCAAGACTGGAAAGGGAGCTTACGAGCTGGAAACCATGGAAGGGGCGACCATCCCCAGAACATGGAATGCTGATAAGTTGAGGAAATATTATGTTTAAGTTGTAAACATCAATTGATCAATAAAGAACAGGCGGTCGCTCTTTTTCCCCACAGGGGTTTTTTACCGAGGACCGACCTTAAAATTCGACTTGTGCTTTATTTTCATGGAAATTGTATGCACGGTCGCTCACCATGCGAGTAGCAGTCGAGCGACCAGTAGAGTGCCATCGAATGGCCAAAACGAGAGCCGCCGAGCGGCCTAAAAAGAGTGCCAACGAATGGCCAAAACGAGAGCCGCCGAGCGGCCTAAATAGAACGCCATCGAATGGCCCAAACGAAAGCCGCCGAGCGGCCTAAAAAGAGCGCCATCGAATGGCCCAAACAAGAGCCGCGAGCGGCCTAAAAGAGCGCCATCTAATGGCCCAAACGATAGCCGCCGAGCGGCCTGAAAAAGTGTTACCGAATAAAGTGACCCATAAAAAATTCAAGGTCGCGACCGACCGTAGTAAAAAGAATCAAATCGAATTACAAAGCAATTAAACAGGCCAAATTCATAGAAAAATTGTCATCGATTACAAAGACGCCTTGGTCGAAAAATTACAATTCAAACACCGCTCGCAGGCGGGCCAAGATTACAATTCAGAAAAAAAAAATACAAGTTAAGAGTCGCTGGGGGCCTGATAGACGACCGCCTCTTCTTGAAGAACTTTCCCCTTCGACATCTTCTTGGGGCGGACGATCTGTTGATCGGTCGCACGATGTGTGCTTTGCACAATCTCGCGATCGACCCCCAGATCAGGGTAGAGGATCTTGATCTGGCTGACAGCATTTTCAAATTGACCCTCCGCAGCTCCCTTCGCCCGGTCAAGAACGTCTTTATAGTGACCTCTAAACTTGTTCTTTTCCACCTCCACTGCATCCAGCTCAGTTTTCAGCCCAACGACCTGGCTCGACAGCTCTTTATTCTTGGAGGAGAGGCGTTCGACCTCTTTCTCAGCTGTTTCCTTGTCAGCGACCGCCTTGTCCAGAGCAGATTCGGCCAGTGTTTGAGCAGAGACAGCAGCCACAAGCTGGCGTTCTACTTCGACAAGCTTCCTCTCATTGTCAGCGGCCGCTTCGATTGTCGGTTCGAGCTCCTTCATTTTTTTGAGCAGGTCGTCTCGCTCGCCCCTCATTTCTGCGAGCAATGACAAGGCAGAATTCAATTTAAAATTTTTATCGACTAGGTCGTCTTCAAGCAATGAATATCTATGGGCAAGACACCTACCTTCCAGGCGATCTGATTCTTCATCTTGGTATTTCTTGAACAGAATACCAGCGGCCTTCATTGCATCGGCCATCACCTCGAAAGGTTCCTCCTTGAAGCGAGCACAGTCTTCGTCACCCAATCCAAGCAGGTCGAGTTTTGGCGACCGGCTGTGCCCGTGGCTCTTCCCACTCTTATGTTTCTTGCTCTGGCCCCCTTGATCAACCGACCTATTCCTCTTGGACCTTTCTTTATTTGGGGGTGGGCTGCCCAAGTCGATTGCTTGAGGTGGCGTGGCCGCCCGAAGATCCTGACGACCGGGCTGAGATCCAGTTCCGGCAGTATGGGGCGTACCCCCAGGCTGAGCCTCAGGAATTCCGCGGGCGGGCGATGTATCTCCATCCTCGGCCGCCCATTGTTCCAAGAGGTCAAAGTCATTCATGCTCGTCATATCAACTGCAAAGGCAAAAGTAGATTGTTAGAAACAGTCAAAACAAAGTGACAGAAAATAAACTAGGCGAGCGACCACCGACCAAGAGCGGCCTTGACTTTTTTCTTGGAACGAGCATCCACAATGTTCTTAACCTTGATGCGACCCTCAGGGACCAAGGACGCAATCTTTCTCAGCCTTTGGATCGTCCCCATGTCCAGGTCGTCAAGGTCTGTTTCTTTAAAAGCATACTGGCCCGGTTTCTTTGAGAAATGGTTGAAACTCCACACTGTGGGAAACACGGGCGTTCCTTCTTGATCATCTTTGGACATTTGGGCGATCCCTCGTTGGGCCTCGACCGAGTTGGGAACGACCCAAAAGAACTCTCTTTTCCATCCGGTCGTCAATGACTCCATATAAGGTTTGAAAAAGTTGTACGTTGACCGGTTTTTGAATGAGACCGCTTCCTTGCGGGCGCCCTTGGAGCCTTTCTCATAGATATAGCTCATTTCAAACAAAGAGAAAAACAGTCGTACAGAGACCGGCCGTCTCAGAACAACAAGGACATCTTCATATGCCTGCAAGAATGCCCAAGCGTTCGGGTTCAGCTGAGAAGGAGCGACCTGAAGGTAGCGTAAAACTTGGCGTTGGAACCTGGTGAACGGCGGAATGATACCCATGCGTTCGAACACGATGCGGTACATCGTGAATTTCAGCACATCAGTCCAGGCCGCAACATCTTCCCCCTTGGCCATACCTTCTACCCTCCAACCTTCATTTAGCCCGGTCGCCAGATACTCTAGGTCTTGGCTCCCCCGTTGAATTTTGCTGCGTTGACCTCTCAGGTTGAGAGAAACCCAAGACATATCCTTTGCAGCTGCAACCTCAGGATCTTCTCGATGGTCTCCCTGTTGATCTCTGTCGGCCGTCTCGGTTACGTCGGGCGCAGCCTGGTCAACACCTTCGTCACAGGCAACCCGTGCGTTGCTTTCTGCATTGTCGTCGACCACAACCTCGGTGAACGGCACCCCACTTCTGTCCGGCCGAGTCCCGGATCTGCTGGATGAAGTCCAGCTCTGGGTCGAAGACCCAGAGCAAGATTCGTCACTAGAAGAAGACGACCGGGCGTGCGCAGGACTTTGCTCCACTGGTCGGGTCATATTTTGCGCAAGAGAAACGGCCGGGATTCCAAAGATACGGCGGGTTTGTTTGGTCCGCGCCAGAATGAACCTGTGGAGGGGAATAACGGTCAAGGTCTTGCTCGCGCGTGGGAAGGGGCGACGTGGTCGTCCCCAGACCTGACACCCCCTCCATCAGGTAGAACATAAAATACTCAAATAAAGGAAGAGCGGTCGTAGTTACCTTGAATTGGATCGAGCTGATGTTGCGAGCGAGCTGAATGTGAGCGAGCTGAGTGCGAGCAAGCTGATTGTGAGAGCGGGGAATTCGGAGAAACGTGCAAATGATGTACCCCTCGAACCCTATATATAATGGGCCAACCATCACCATGGGCCGAAATCGAAGAGGCGCGACTCTTCATGTACCATCATTGCTTAAACTCCTCGAGTCTCTAAACGTCACCTCATTAAAGTAACTGTCGCCTCAGCATTCATGACGATTTGTCAGGCATCACCCCCGAGACGGCACCTGACCCCGTGTGACCAGGCCGCGTGGCAGCGACCACGCAGTCAACACATTAGCGAACGACCAGACTACATTCGACCAGTCGTCTTTCCAGAACGGTCGTTCGTGACCACGCTGGGGGGCAAGGAATCAAGCCTTAGCCCGCCCCCAGGAGACCTAGGCTTGGGGGGCAACTGTTCTGGAGTGGGCTCGAAGGCCAATTCGTCCAACAGGCCCATCGCGGCCCAATACCTGACTTGCTCCGCAAGATGCGGCCGGCCCCGCAAAACGCGCAACGGCTAGAACGCCTCGCAGCCAACATTATATATACCACACCAGCATGTGACTTCAGGTACGTTTTACTCACCTTGTGACCACCTGCCCGTTGAAACACCTCTGACTTGAGCGTTGGAGTGCCTTTGCAGGTACCACCCGCGTGCGGCTCAAAACTCGGTCCTTCATCCCAACGACCGAGCAACATCATCAGGCAGCAACAACCCATCGTATTGATCAGGTACGATCAGGAGGTACGAAGGAGAAGACTCAACGCTCGGTTCAAATTTTCAAAGTCACGAAATATTACTGGCGGATTAAAGGCAGTTTCTGGCGGAATTGTGGCAGCTGACAGCCCACGGATTTGACTAGCTGCAGTCGGTTTTCTGGCGGAAATTTGAATTACTGGCGGAATTGGTCTGTGACGCGACATCTCACTGCCATCTTGTCTATATTACTGGCGGAAAAAGGCTTTACTGGCGGAACTGCATTACTGGCCATTTTTAACGGTCAATGCGCAGCTTTTGAGGGTATTTTCTGGCTGAAATTTCCGCGAGTAAATGCAATTACTGGCGGATATATTTATTTATAAAATTATTTTAATTTTTCAATTAATTTCCGCCAGAAATTCCTACTCAATCCGCCAGTAAATATACTGGCTGTTTAAATTCGACAGAAATGTTATGGAATCCGCCAGAAACTTACTGGCAGACTAAATCCGCCAGAAATCGCATAATTCCACCAGAAAACTTACTGGCTGACTGATTCCGCCAGAAATGTCTAGCCAGTAATGCAAGTAATTCTTGTAGTGTAAAGGAAGTACTACTTAACCCTAGACATAGGGGAGTAATAGTTCATAAGGTGTATGCTGTAAGATCTTAATATACAGGGGTAAAACTTATTTAGAGCCTAGACATAGGAGTCTTATAACATAGCCCTGACGATAGTGACTGAAAGGCACGCCACCATGACGCTACAGCGTCTGTTGATTCTGTAGCGCTACAGCGCTTAACGCTACAGCGTCTAATATTATAGAACACTACTATTGGGAATTTACATAACTGCTAAGCTATCCAACTCACTCTTAAGTACTTTCAATTCACTACTATTTTATCTCAAATCATTATGTTTACAACTCTACACTTTTATTTGTCAGCATACTTGTTTTACTAAGTTGCTAATCACCTAACCTTCTTAGATTAATTCCAATCCTTGTGGGAACGAACTTTACATATCATTATATTACTTGTTGCGATTATGTATACTTGCACATCACCTTTTCGCACAACAGGCTCTAACCGAAGAGTGTAGTGCCATTATCCAAAGGAACCTCCCTCCAAAGTTGAAAGATCCCGAAAGTTTCACCATACCTTGCACAATTGGTAGCTTGGCAATAGGCAAGGCTCTTTGTGATTTGGGAGCAAGCATTAATCTAATTCCCTTGTCTATGTTGAAGAAGCTTGGAGGAGGTGAGGTGAAACCAACGAGGATGTCTTTGCAACTAGCTGATAGATCTATAAAGCACCCTTATGGAGTATTGGAAGATGTTCTGGTAAGAGTTGATGAATTTTTATTTCCTGTTGATTTTGTGATTCTGGACATGGAGGAAGACGCAGAGGTACCACTTCTCCTTGGTAGACCATTTTTAGCCACTGGGCGAGCTTTGATAGATGTACAACAGGGTAAGCTAATTCTAAGGTTCCAAGATGAGAAGGTGACTTTTAATGTTTTTGAAGCTATGCGCCACCCGGATGACCCAGGTAAGTGTTTTAGGGTGGATGTGATTGAAGAATTAGTGCAAGAAACTTTTAGACATGATTCACCCTCTCCTCCATTAGAGAAGGTAATTGTGAACTCTATTGAGGGGTTAGATGAAAACTTGGGCAGTGAAATAGAAGACTGCATTCTACAGTTTGAAGCTTCCCAGGTAGAAAGGGTCTTCAAGAAAAAAGAAGAGTTGAGTAGAGGGGAGAGTCCAAAAAAAGGAACTCTAGAATTGAAACAACTCCCCTCCCATTTGAAGTACGTATTCCTTGGGAGTGATGATCGACATCCAGCCATCATCAGTAGTTCTTTGACCAAGTTGGAAGTGGAAAAACTGATGAGGGTGTTGAGAAGTAACAAAACTGCTTTAGGTTGGACTATCTCCGACCTTAAAGGGATTATTCCGGCTTTTTGAATGCATAAGATCAAGCTCGAGGAAGAATTCAAACCGGTGATTCAACCACAGCGAAGATTAAATCCTACCATGAAAGATGTGGTGAGGAAGGAAGTCTTGAAGCTCTTAGATGCCGGGATGATTTATCCCATTTCAGATAGTTCGTGGGTGAGTCCGGTTCATGTGGGTCCCAAAAAGGGTGGTATGACAGTGGTTAAAAATGAGAAGAATGAGCTAATTCCCACTCGCACAGTCACAGGGTGGAGGATGTGCATTGACTACCGAAGATTAAACCAAGCCACTCGGAAGGACCACTTCCCATTACCATTCATGGATCAGATGCTGGAAAGATTAGCTGGACAAACTTTTTATTGCTTCCTGGATGGATACTCGGGGTACAACCAAATAGCAGTTGATCCTGAAGATCAAGAGAAGACCGCTTTTACATGCCCGTTTGGCGTGTTTGCATATCGGAGTATGCCCTTCGGTTTATGCAATGTTGCTGCTACTTTTCAAAGGTGCATGCTTTCTATATTCTCTGATATGATGGAGAATGCTATTGAGGTATTTATGGATGACTTTTCGGTTTTTGGACCGTGCTATGATTCTTGTTTGTCTAATCTTGATGCAGTTTTGAAGAGATGCACCGAAACCAATCTAGTTTTGAATTTGAATTGGGAAAAGTGTCACTTTATGGTTCAAGAAGGAATTGTTCTTGGCCATAAAATCTCGGCAAAAGGCATTGAGGTTGACCAAGCAAAAATTTAAGTGATAGAAAAGTTACCTCCTCCTCTGAATGTAAAAGGAGTGAGAAGTTGTTTAGGACACGCCGGATTCTATCGACGTTTCATAAAAGACTTCTCCAAGATTGCAAAACCTTTAAGCAATCTACTTGTCAAGGAGAATGAATTTGTCTTTGATAATGACTGTCTTTGTGCTTTTAATGTATTAAAGGAAAAACTGATTTCTGCTCCAGTCATTGTAGCCCCTAACTGGGATATTCCCTTTGAGCTAATGTGTGATGCTAGTGATATGCAGTGGGTGTTGTGCTGAGGCAGAGATCAGAGAAATTTTTTCATGCCATATATTATGCTAGCAAGGTTTTAAATGAAAATCAGGTGAATTATGCAACAACTGAAAAAGAACTGCTAGCCATAGTATTTGCATTGGAAAAATTTCATTCCTATCTAGTTGGATCTAAAGTGATCGTTTTTACTGACCATGCTGCAATAAAATATTTGCTAACCAAGGGCGAGTTTAAGCCTCGACTCCTTAGATGGATTTTGCTTCTGCAGGAATTCGACTCGGAGATCAAGGACAAAAAGGGGAGCGAGAATGTGGTCGCAGATCATTTATCGAGGCTGGAAAACAGAGAGGTGACTGCTCGGGAGAAAGAAATCCTTGAAGAGTTCCCCGATGAGAAGTTGTTTGCAATTGAAGAGAGACCGTGGTTTGCCGACATAGCAAATTACAAGGCAGGCGGAACGGTCCCTGAAGACTTCACATGGCAACAAAAGAAGAAGTTCCTCCGTGATATCCAACATTATCTTTGGGATGATCCCTTTCTCTTCAAGGTTGGAACGAATGGACTTCTTAGAAGATGCGTTTCTGGTAGTGAAAGTCAAAAGATTCTATGGCATTGTCATGATTCTCCATGTGGAGGTCACTACAATGGGGAACGCACAGCTGCAAAAGTACTCCAATCCGGTTTTTATTGGCCATCCCTCTTTAAGGATGCACAAAATCATGTAAAAAGTTGTGATAAGTGCCAGAGGACTGGCAATATTTCACGTAAGGGGGAGATGCCATTGAACCCTATACTTGAAGTAGAAGTGTTTGATTGTTGGGGCATTGACTTCATGGGACCCTTCCCACCATCTCATTCTTGTCAATGTATCTTGGTGGCGGTGGACAATGTTTCTAAATGGGTGGAAGCCATTGCCACTTCGAAAAATGATTCCCAAACAGTGGTCAAATTTGTCAAGAAAAATATTTTCTCAAGATTTGGTGTACCAAGAGTCTTGATCAGTGATGGGTAGAGCTGTCAATGGGTCGGGCTCGGGCTGGCCCGGCCCATCGGGCCAAACAACGTATATGGGCAGGGTCGGGTCAGCCCGATATTCTGATGGGCCGCAAATTTTACGGCCCGAGCCCGCCCAACGGGCCATTATTTTTTTAATTTTTTTTAATTCTTTAACTAACTAATCATATTTACTACCGACACACTAATTACAAGATGAATATTTATCCAATGATGAAAAGTTGAAAACTTGCTTTTTTAACAGTATAGATTACAATTTGGCTAAAGTGTTTCCGGGGTCCCTTATCTTTATGTAAAGTAACGAATTAGTCCTTTATGTTTTTTTTGTCCCAAATAAGTCCTTTATCTTTCAAATTTTTGACACATAAATCATTTTCTGTTAACAGTGCTGATTTATGTGTCAAAAAAAAGGATTTAAGTGTTAAAAATTTGAAACATAAAGGACTGATTTGGGACATAAAAGGATTTATGTGTCAAAAATTTAAAACATAAAGGACTGATTTGGGACAAAAAAAAGATAAAGGACCAAATCGTTACTTTAAATAAAGATAAGGGACCCCGGGAGCACTTTAGCCTTACAATTTATTCCAGTGTAGATTGATTATTCATATTTTTAACAGTAACACACACACACACAACACAACACAAGCAAACAAGAAAGAACGCAAACAGTAAAACACACACAACACACGGGGCATTACTGTACTGACTGTTTGCATTTCTTTCTATTTTTGTTTTTTTTTTACTTTTCTAGATGAGATGGAAAAGGAATGTGGAAAAAAACAAAAAAGTAACGGGCCATCCCGAAGCCCATCGGGCCGACCCGGCCCGGCCCAATAATATCATCGGGCCCATCGGGTCGGGCCAAAAAAGATACTGTTAATTTTGGGCTACTATTTTTAGAGCCCAGGCCCACCCAAAAAATCGGGCCATTGGGCCGGCCCAATGGGCCGGGCCCAAATTGACAGCTCTAGTGATGGGGGTAGTCATTTTTGTAACACTCAGCTTAGCAATGTACTATCCAGGTATAGTGTAACACTCAGCTTAGAACCGGATTGCATCCGAACCGGGTGGAAAACTGCCCCAGAACCGGCAAGAACCGGCGGTTCACCGGTTGGCAGCGGTTCTGAGAAAAAACAATTTTTTAAAATTGTTTGGTGTTCCATGTGGGGATCGAACCCCTTCCCTCTCTGTACAAGCTTCAAATATTAACCATCAGAGCAACCACGTTATGTTGTCACTTATCTGTAATATTATGTATATAACCATTCTTCCTTTTATTTCTAACAAAAGCCCATTTTCCCTAATAATTTTATCTATTTACCATTTACTTTTATACTTATATATGTGTTATTATATATTACATATATATCTTAACTATTTAACATCTAATATTTTGTATTACATTCTATAGACTTTTGATTCTATATATTTATTGATTAGAATATTATTAAATATGAATAATTATTATTTTTTTAAAAATATTGACTTATAATATCATATATTTTTCTATTTCTCATATTTTTAATATAAAATTTATTCATACTGGATATGTTGTTGTATTATTATGAGTATTATGGTTTTTATTATTTTTTATCCTTTATATATTTAATAAAAATATTAAATAATATATTTAATTAATTCCGGTTGAACCCCCGATTCAATCGGTTGAACCTAAGAACCTCTGAACCGCTACCTCTTCCGGTTCAATATCCGGTCCGGTTTTGATTACCTTGGTGTAAAACATAAAGTGTCAACCCCCTATGATCCTCAGTGCAATGGTCAGGTAGAGGTGTCAAACAGAGAAATTAAGAGAATACTAGAGAAGACTGTGGGGAACTCAAGGAAGGATTGGGCAGTGAAGGTAGATTATACACTGTGGGCATACAGGGCAGCCTATAAGACACCCTTAGGTATGTCTCCTTACCAATTGGTTTATGGCAAATATTGTCATTTGCCGGTTGAACTTGTACACAAAGCATATTGGGCGTTGAAATTCCTGAATTTTGACCCCGCATTAAGTGGAGAAAAGAGAATCCTTCAACTTCAGGGGTTAGATGAGATGCGACTGCAAGCATATGAGAACAATAGGATCTACAAAGAGAAGATGAAGGTGTACCATGACAAGCATATTTCAAGAAAAGAATTTCATCCTGGACAACAAGTGTTGTTGTTTAATTCGAGACTCAAGTTGTTTCCAGGAAAGCTGAAGTCCAAGTGGTCGGGACCTTTTGTTGTTAAAGAAGTGACACTGTACGGAGCAATAGAAGTGGAAGAGCCAGAGTCCAAAAGATCTTTTAAGGTCAATGGACAAAGACTCAAGCCATACCTTGGTGATGCGGTGGAAAAAGCTCAAATGGTTCTCATGCTGAGAGACCCATAAGGGCCTAAAAGACGTCAAGCTAGTGATGTTAAAGAAGCGCTGAGTGGGAGGCAACCCACTAGTGAGGTAACAAGTCTTTATTTTAATTTTATTTTTAAGCATCCAGGTTATCTTAAAAAAAAGGGGGGGAGCCACGTATCGCATCGCGACGGGATAAAAATTATTTTGAATAGCAAATGTTTCTGCCACTCATCGCTTCGCGATGAGCTCCTGTCTCGCGTCGCGATGCGACTAAAATTTCAAGGCAGATGTTTCTGCCACTCATCGCGTCGCGATGAGCCCTCTGTCGCGTCGCGATGCGACATTAATTTTTCAAGGCAGATGTTTCTGCCACTCATCGCGTCTCGATGAGCCCCTGTCGCGTCGCGATGCAACGTTAATTTAGAGCTGTTGCTCTAAATTAACGCACAAACAGCAACACCCCCCCTTTTTCTCTTTTTGGTGCACATGAATCCTCCCCTTCCCCATTACGGTTTTGCTCCTATTCCGTGGTGGATTCACACAACTTGGCACTAATTCCTCCTTATCACACGAATCTCCAGGTATGATAATCTTCAATCTTGTGCTTGAATCTAAGTTGTTATTGTCATTTTATGGATTTTTTGGGGGATACGAATTGTGGGGTTAGGAGTAAAAATTAGGAATTGATGATTGTGCCCCACACTCTAAATTGCTTGATTGATGATTGCTCCTCTGAGTTGGTGTTGTGGTAGTGTTAAATTTAGTAGAAAAAATCCACTTTTGGTAGTGTAAGAGAGGTGTTTGATGAAAGGCCTTAATGAAAATTTCTGTGTAGGCTAAGTGTTTGTAAAAATGACCCAGTGAGTTTTGCTATGCAGACCAACTGTTGGTGAAATTGCCCCAATGAGTTTTTCTTGCTTAATTGTCATTAGATTTGTGTCAATACATATGGAACTCTAGGGTAGATGACTTGGCGCAATAAAAAATTCAATTGTGTAAAATTGGCCATATCATGCTGGGTGTGTGTAATAAATTCTGAATTGGTTGTGTTGCTGAATTCTCTGCTATTGGAGTCTAGTCATTAAATTGTTAAGTGGAACCTACACCAATGGTTCCCTGGGAACTAACAACCGTTTTGCAGGAATTTGTCTAACAGGTGAGCAATGGGAAAGCCAACCAAGACCGGTCCTTCAAAGAGAAGGCGAGGGGAACCAAGGGAGCAAGAACCCTCGTTTGATGCCGAAAGGTTCAAATCAGCCGAGCACGAGAAGCGGTTCCAGAATGTGGTGAAGGGAAAGAAGTTCAACCCAGAGCAAGCGTTTGATCTAAGCACTGGAGAATTTCCTATAATAAGCTCCACGCTCCGGGAATTGGGTTGGCTCACTCACAACTCCATGATCAAGCATGCCAATCAGAGCATAGTGAGGGAGTTCCTACGCCAATGCTTACTGGGCAACTGAGAAGGATAAGTCTACAATGTCCTTTATTCGGGGCAAAAGTGTATCCTATTCACCAAGGAGTATAAATCAACTATTGGGGCTACCTGCATATTCATCATGTGCAATGAGAGATGCATTCATAGCCAACAAGAGGGACATTGATTATGAGGGGATACTCAGAATTGTGCCGTCCTGGGACACAATGGGACAAGTATGCACCAGGGTTACACTGGCTATCGATTGGAGGAAGAAAGCATGCCTTTGTTGGTCACCACCATCGTTAACATCGGTACACTCCTAAATTAGGCCGACCTCCCTTCCATTCAACCAGAGCTGCGATGAGAACAGAGACTAAATTATTTTTTCCCCGTCGCTTCAGCCACATGGCATTGAAGCCTATCCCTAAGGCTTGGAATGCATTTTTCCATCAGAATATTGTGTCATGCTCCAATTCATCAGATGTGCTCGTTATAAGGGCAATGGGGCTATTGGGAATCATGCAAGGAAAAAAGCTGGACTTAGGGGAAATCATATCAGAGAATATTGCTGAAATAGCGCAATGTCCTAAGGCCAGAATGAGACATGCCTCCTTGATCCATGCTTTGTGCACACAGCAGGGCTGCCAGGAGAGACCAGATGATCTGCCAATTGAACCCCGGGAGCCGATTACAGCAACATGGATCCTGAAGTAACCAGGGGGACCTATTGAGGGGCCAGTACCACATCAGGCAGGCGAGCACTCACCTCTGCCTCAGCATCACCCAGCAGTTCTGACCGATCAGCAGCAACCAGCAGCTCCGACTGATCCGCAGCAGTTTTATAGTGATCCCTCGTTCCAGTATGAGCTTATGATGGCTAACTGGTGCGGGATGTCTATGCTAGGCGAGCACCAGGACGTGGATATATCTTTCCTGGCAACAACCCTGTTGCGCCCGAAAAAGTCCCCGAGGGAGAACCTTCCTCGTTCACAACTTTTCCTAAGACAATGAAGCCGCCACCAATATTTATTAAGGAAAATATTAGGAAAACCTTTTTTGGAAAGCGATTGGTCTTGCGAAACTAGAGAATAGGGTTCGGGGATCGGTTACGCGCAGGGAAGGTGTTAGCACCCCACACGTCCTCTCTACTGAGAGGGAACCTTTAATTAAATGTGTGGTTTTAGTGTGTTGACTTGAAAATACTTAATTTTGCCTCTCTACTTCTTATTGAAAAATTCTTAACGAAAATCTTTATTTATTATGAAAAAGGGGGAAAAAAGGGTTTTTAGAAAAAAAACGCTTGACGGGACAAGGCCCGCTCCTACGTATCTCCCGGTGCGATGGAGAACTCAAAGCTACGTAGTTCTTTTTTGTCCTGAAAAAGGTTTTTGTCTTTTATCTTTTTAGTGAGTTTTCGAAATAGGGCAAGCATTTAGTGAATGATTAAACTAACCAAGGTTATGGGTAATCACCGCTAAGTACTCTTGAAAATGAGAGTCACTACCGCCAGTCAGACGAACAAAGGTTCTGATTGACTATTAGTAGCGACTCTTTTTTATTTGTTCTTTTGAAAGGGGTTTTCGAAAGAGATTGATTGGCACGAATGATCAAACTAACAAATGTTATGAGTGATCATCGCTTGTTGTTCTTTTGGGAAAAAGACATCGCCACCAATGGCTAGACGAACAAATGTTCTGATTAGCCACTAGCGACGATGGGTTGAAAATGTTTTTAGAAAGGAAAAGGTTTTCGTTCTGAAAATGATCTTGGTTTGCAAAAGCGATTCTTTTTTGTTATGAAAATAACTCTTTTCTTTTTGTTATGCAAATGCTAAACTTTTATGATTGCGCTTGACGAGAATGTGACTCGCTCCTACGTATCCCAAATGGGAATCAAAGCGACGTAGTTCTAACGAGCCTTGAAACTGAAAGTCTTTTTGCTTTGGTTTTGAAAGGTAAATGACGTTCATAATGATCAAACTAACAAAGGTTATGGGTGACCATTACTAGAACCCATTTAAGTGCATGTAAAAATCTCTTTTGAAAAATGAAGGCCTTCATGATGACCAAATTAACAAAGGTTATGGGTAGTCATCACTGGCACTTGCTATGACTTTTGATGTTTAGGAAAATATCTTTTGAAATTGAAAGCGTTTATGATAATCAAACTAACAAAGGTTATGGGTGATTATCACTAGTAGCTTACGCGTATGAAAACATCTTTTTTTGAAATTTAGGCTCTTAGGACAACCAAACTAACAAAGGTTATGGGTGATTGTCACTAGTCACCATTTTCATGCCAAACTACTTGGAAAAGAAAGCAATGAATGTAAATCGAATCCTTAGGCAAGCAACAATCTCATTTGAATTCTTGAGCAAGTATTGGCCTAGACTACACATGTTAGACCACAACACATAAATAGGCAAAGAAGGAACTTGAATTGGGCATTAAGCAAAAATATAAGAGTAGGCAAGATTGAACCTAAATGCACATCTAGTGGAAGATGCTAGGCGAGAACCATACTCAAATATTTCTACAAAACGCAAGGGAATCTAAATGCACATCTAATGGAAGATGCAATGTAAGGAATGAGCCTATCTAAGTATTAATGATTCCACATGAGAGTAGACCGGGAAGTGATAGGCGCAAATAAATTCAAAAGAGTAGCCGGGATCCAAAATATTAATGATTGAGACGCATTTTTCCTTCAACAACAACAATTATACTAACATATTTACATAAGATGTAACTCTAAATGTAATGAAATTCTTAGTATGCAAAAACAAATTGACGATCTATATTTTTGATGCTAAAACTTTGATGATGATGCTAAGATTCAAGAATATACCTTAACTCCAAGCTAAATAAGCAAGAAATAAGATGAATGAGTGCTAAACCACTTGAATTTACTCTTTAACCTTCAACCTTGAGCTTGATTTTAGAGATTTGGAGATGAATCTTTGAGAAGAATGCAAGAATGATGAGGGGGATGTTGAAGTAAAACAAAGGGTGTAAATAGCACTATGGGCTTTTAAGAAAATAAAATAAAAAAAAAAAGCAAAATGGGGTTGCATGTGAGTAAAACAGGGGTATAAAATAACAAAGGAGGTGGAATGAGTAAATAGGGGTGTAAAATAACTGTAGGGGTTGTATCAGTAAACTAGGAGTGCAGTTAGCTGTAGGGGTTGTATCATGAAAAGAGGGGTGCGAACAGTACCAGCCCAGTTTGTCCGTTTTTTTTATTAAAAGAAATGGGCTTCTGAGGGGGTTGTGTTAATGGAAAGAGGGGGTGTGAATAGTCATCCGACCCAAAAAAAAAAGAAATGAAACTAACATAGCCCAAACTTACTATATGAAGCAACTTGTATATTTCAGCAACCCTAATCTTCTCTTCTTCAACACTGCGCCGTTTTCAGTCACAAAGGGGAGAGAGAGAGAAAAAAATACAGTCATGGAGAGAGAGAGAGAGAGAGAGAGAGAGAGAGAGAGAGAAATCGTGGAGAGAGAGAGAAATCGTGGAGAGAGAGAGAGAACAAAAATGAAAGAAAGGAGAGGAAAAAAGGGAGAAGGTATAGTGAAGGAGGGTTGCAAAAGTTATGGGGTGGTGGTGTGGTGTTTGTTTTATGGCGGCGGTGTGGTGGTTTGGAGGTGGAGGACGCGGTGGTTCACGGCGTTTAGGGGTGGTGAGAGAGAGAGAGACGAAGGGAGAGAGAGAGGGAGATGGGAAGAAAGAAACCATGGGAGAGAGGAGAGGGGCGTGGCCGGTGGTGAGGCGTGGCCGGCGGCGGTTGGAGGGTTGGTTGTGGTGGCTGACGGCGGCTGGAGGGTTGGCCATGGTGGTGGTGGTGGTGCTTTCTTCCCTCTTTCTTTCTCTCTATTTTTTCCATTTGCTCATGTGTGTGTGTTATTGGGTTGTTGGTGTTGTGGTTACCTTTTTTTTTATTTTGCTACAGTGCGCCCCCCACCCCCTTTGCTTCCTCTTTTTTCCTTTCCCCCCTCCTGTCTGTGTGTTGTGTGTGTTAATTAATTAATTTTCTTCTTTTTTGTTACAATCCCCCCTACGGCTCCCTTCCCCCTCCCTTTGCTTGCTGTTTTTCTCCCCCCCCTCTGTTCTCTATTCAGGCTTGCTATATAGTCTCTCCATTTTGTTTTGTTCCTCAGCCAGCTATAAGCATTTGAGATGTCCCTTTCAATTTCTTAATCCATGATGCTGCATCTCTTGCTTTTTTCTGATTCTCTCTTTGACCCTTCTTTATTTCCTTATTTGATGTTTGCTGGCATGGCTCATAAGAGCAGATGGTGCATCAACTTCTTTGGTGAAAAAAGAAAAAAAATTGATAAAAGAGACTATGGCTTTTAGCTAAAATAGAAGTTGTATTTTCTTTTATTTTTTTGTAATTTCGTTTTCTATTTTTTTTAATGTGTAAAAAAAAGATTAATAATAGTAATAATTTTTAATTCTAAAACAGATTTTTTTATTATTTTTTTTATAAAGTTTTTTTTTTCTAAAAATAATTCTACTAATGATAATAATATTGATAAACAGCAAAAATTGACAATAAGCCCCAAATGACATGCAAAATCAGTTAAAATCACAAAAGTGTATAAAACGATATTTTTTTTGGAATTTTTTACGAAAAAAAAAAGAAAAAAATACCGGTTAAGATTGGGTGTTCACAGAGATACATATTTTTGGGCTCTTTTGAAAACAAGAAAAATACCCGTTAAAATTGGGCATTCACAACAATACAATTTTTAATTAGGCGGACAAAATTGGGGTATGACAGCTGCCCCTCTTTATTTGGATTTTGACAAGAAATATGAATTGCGCGAGACATATTTCGAGGCAAAATCGAAATAAAGAATTCAGAAATTATACCAATTTTGTCTACTTGGAGAAACCCGATTTTTCTTTTCTTTTTTCTTCCTTTTTTTTTTGAAAGATAGACACTTTCGTGTCGATGCGAAAACAGTAAATGGGCACTTGCGTGCAGACAGAAAAGTAAAATGGGCACTTCCGTGCAGACAGAAAAGTAAAATGGGCACTTGCGTGCAGAAAACGATAAATTGCCCAGGCTGCCTAAAACCTGTAATCCTTAAACGAACTCTTGACGAATCCGAGTTTGCACGTGGCTTTGAGGAGCACGCTTCCTGTTGACCTTTTTGAGCGACCGGGGGGATCGTTATCAGCTCCGGAACTGATATACAGATCAATGCACGGCGTCCACTGTATCTTAGGCTTGATACAACTATTCCGTTGAACCTCACATGGGGCTGCGGTCCATCGCGTTGCTCGTACACGATGTGAGACCTGGGCAGAAGGGAGCGATGATCTCTCTGGGCTCCAATCCGCAATGCGCGCTTGAGCGCTCTCTTTTCTTTCTTTCTTTCTTTCTTTTCTTTTCCGTTTCTCTCTTTTCTTTCTTTCTTTCTTTCTTTCTTTCTTTCTTTCTTTCTTTTCTTTTCCGTTTCTCTCTTTTCTTTCTCTCTCTTTCTGTTTCTTTTTTCTTCTGAACTCTCCCAACTTGGGGGAGCATTTTCTGGAATATGGGGGCGAGGGCTAACACCGAAGTGCTCATCCTCTCTTTGTACCTGCTGCTGAAAATGAACAAATGCATGCAATGAAAATGCCATGATTGCTGTTTTCTTTTCCTTATGATGAATGTAATGCAAACGTTTGAATTTCTTTTTTCTTTGCTTTATTATTATTATTATTATTATTATTATTATTATTATTATTATTATTATTATTATTATTATTATTATTTTCTATGTCTGATGAGTGCATGATTTTATGCTTGGTGAATGTAATGCCTGACTTTATTTGTTTTATTGCTCTTTTGCTTTTCTTCTCTTCTTTTCTTTTGCTCTTTTTATGAAGTGCAGGTATGCGAATGCAAAATTTTGGTGTTTGATGATATGTAATGAAACGGCAGATGTCATGCAATGGAAAACTTTTTCTTCTTTGCCTCTTTTCTATGAAATGTGAATATTGCTATGAAATGATGAATGACATGGGATGTTTTAGCTTTCTTTTCTTCTATGAGATGCAAGTACTGATGTGACGCAACTGTATTGCTTTGATATTTGATGGGATGATGAATTTTGGTTCTTTTTGTTTTATGGAATGCAAACATTACTATGATGTAGACGACACTGAATGTTTTTGTTTGTTTTCTTCTTTTTTTTTGGCATAGGGACCTTAGGATTCTTGAGTGATCAATTCAAGTGTCCTATCGTGATGACTATTTCGAATGTACATTCGACTTAGTCTCCTATTTATTGAAAATGATTTTGTATTTTGAGACTTGACTCGATGTCTGATGCAATGATGATGAATGCTTGGTTTGCTAGAAAGAAAGCAGTAAATGAACACTTGGCGTGCTGATGAGAAAGCAGTAAATGAACACTTGGCGTGCTGATGAGAAAACAGTAAATGAGGATGAACACTTAGCGTGCTTTTAATGAACCACTTGGGACCCGAGGGCATTTGAACTCCGAACTGAAGGAGTTACTGGGAATGAGATTTTGAGACTGACAAGTCCAGGATGACTGACTTGAGAATTAGATTGAAGATTGACGCTTGAAGTGCTGATTCTTAGAACTAGGCATGAGGATTAACATCTTGTGTTCATCCGCATTTTGCTTAGCAATGCAATGAATGACACATGTAATGCAAACGTATGCCATGATTGATGTCTTGAATATTATGGAATGCTTTTGTTCTTTTGTATCTGCTTCTTCTTTGTAGTTTATGAAATGCAAATATCAACATAATGTTTTGATGTTTGAATGCAAGTGTATGCGGTGATTGATGCTTTGATGAATGGAATGCTCCTGTTCTAACTTCTGTTTGTTTCTTTTTGCTTCTTCTATGAAATTCAAACATTAATATGATGCAATGCTCTGATGTTTGATGCAATGATTTTTGTTCTTTTTCTTTTATGGAAATGCTAACGTTAATATGATGCAAATGCACCGCTTTAATGTTTGATGATTGAATGACAAAGGAATGCTTGTGAAATGATGAATGATATGGAATTCTGGATGACAAGGAATGTTTCTGTTCTTTTTGTTGTTTGTTTGGAGTTTGCAAGTGAGAGTCAACACTGGATGTGCTAATGAAAAAGCAATGAATGAGAAGACATGAAATGAGGATCGTCTGGGATCAAGGGAGTAGCTTTGAATTATGGACACAAAGGTCTGGTTTATGGGTCAACATATGTCTGTATTGATCTAATGGTCTGAAGAATTTTGATGATGCAATGGCGCATGCGATGATTAGTATCTTGTGGAATGGTGAATGACATGGAATGCTTTTGTGTTGCTTTTGTGGTTTCTTTTCTTCGTTTTCTTTTTGCTTTCTTTGCTTTTTCTATGAAATATCTGATGCAAAATGTAATGCTCTAGTGATGAATGACATGCAATGATTTTATTCTTTTCCTTTTTATGAAGTGCGAACATTAATATGATGCCAATGCAATGAAAAGATTTCTGCTTTTCTTCTTTACTATTTTCCTCTATGAAATGCAAGTATTAATATGGTGCAACTGACGTGGAACGTTTTTTTCTTTTTGCTATGTGATGAATGCACAAAATGTGAAGATGCAAATGTAATGCTTTGATGCATATGCTATAATGAATAGATTGGAATGCCTAGATGCATGAGGTAAACATTTTTGTGATGATGAGATGCGAGACTTTGGATGCAAGGAATTGAAATGATTATTGACCATTCTGTTGAAAAATTGAATTTGATTCAAACTCCGGTGTTCTCAAGGTTTTTGCTTACAAACAACCTCACTTGTTTTCTCTTTCTTTCCATGATGACTGAATTTTAGATATCACGTAAACAACTTGTGCTCTCTCTTTTGAAGCATTGTCTAGTAAGCATGCATGGGAGTGCAAATGTGAATGAATGAGTCAGTTAACTTGGAATTGGTTTAGGGCATGGACTTTTATGGCAAGTGAAGGAATGACAGACATGGTTATTCCCGAAGCTCATGAGGGATCAAGAGATACAAGATTGCCCCAATTCAGGTCTTTGATGAGTGAATAACTTGCCCCTGTCTGGTGGTGACAACAACTAGGGGTGTAGAAGATGATGAATTGGGAATGCTTCGGCTTTTGAGATGAAAGGTGGAGCAAAAGAGATTTTGTCTCAACCCATAAAGTTTGATGTTGCCCTAGTCATAACAAGGACGAAACTGCCCCAATTAGAATGACAAGGCCTTGTTTAGGATAGTGAGTTGAGAGATTGCCCCGGTGAGGTTTTATAGGAATGAATGAGGTGAAGGAATGGGAACGCACTTGCCCCACTTTCGAATGACATTTCAAATGGTTTCTTTGAGTGAGGTTGTGAAAGGCGACAAAATTATGGTGATGTTTATGAACTGAGGGTAATATATGAATGGGGTGGGCAATGAACAAACCTCCCCAAAGTTGAGTGGAGTGAGAGGTGAAGGGAATGCCCCCTAGTACACACTTTTGGTTTTCTTTAAGAACAACTCAAATGCAATGAAAGTTTTGACTTTTTAGTATGATGAGAGGCTCCACTTGGTGACCACTAGACCTTGTTTTAATGCAACACGAATGCATCTTGGAGTGCAAGTCCTTCTTCTTTTTTACCAACTTTCCTTTTTTGATTGTTTGTTTTTTCTTTTTGAGCAGCTTTCTTTTTTCTGCTTGTTTGTTTTTTCCTTTTGAGCAAACACGTCGCAAATAGATAAACTTATTTGTCCTAAAATTAAAACTTGAGAAAACGAAGGCAATTAGTCATTGATCGGAATGGACTTTTTAGGGCTGTGATGTGGAGAAGGGGATGATTGAGCTTAATGAAGTGTTTGGGGTTGATGGGGAGGATGGGTCTTATTCGGTGTTGGCCGATGGTCAATGATTTGTGAAGAGAATAGTTATTAGGTTTGATGAGGTGTTTGGGGATGGTTGTACCCAATGAGGTGTTTGAAGGCTTTATGAAAGAAGAGATGGTTAAACCCAATGAATTGAGGTTTTTTTTTTTTTTGGAAAGGGAAATGTTTGAACCCATTGAATTCGAGGGCCTCTTTGAAGGGGAGCTTTTATGCTTCATGACAAAATGTATTGACTCTTAATTTATACTCCCTTTGTCTTCCTTTCTTTGTTTTGGGATTCTCTTTTTTGAAACTTTGTTATTCCTCTCCTTTTGTGGATTTCCTTTCCTTTTGATTTGGGTGAGAATGATATACCATCCTTGATGTGGGATTAACCTTCGTCCAGAGTGATGGGGATATCTTGGGCTTTTCTTGGCTTAAGATGGGTAACAAAGGGTATTTTTGAGATTTTGAATCCTTGGCTTAAGAGGGGTAGGAAATGGACCTTCTGGGATTTTAGGTCCTTGAGGGTATGGGGAGATGGCCAAATTTCATTTCAAATCCTGATTGCTTATTTCTGTAAGACTTAACTTTAGGAAAATAATTTATCTATCTTCATGTGTTTGCTCTTTTATTTTCCCCCTTTTGTGCCCTAATTTTTGCCTGGACCGCTCTTTGCGAGTTTTCAATCCACCGGGCGCTCTTTTTTGCCTAGGCCACCCTTTGCGGGTTTTCAACCTAGCGAGCTTATTTTATCTTTTTTGTTTATTATATATTTTTTAGAAAGACTTGCACTAACGGAATATGATACTGACAAGGAAAATTTGTGATCACGGAATTGCCCCAGCATGGAGGACTTAAAGTGTTAGTGAGAATGAACCAAAAAGTCAAGTATGCACTGATGGGAGAGAATATGCGCTTTATGGGTGGACGAGGCGGGGTTAGACTTGGATGGGGAATGATGATAAATGAAGGAAATTGACTGACTCAAACAAGAGAAACTGCACCTGGCATGCATGCTTACTAGAAGAACGCTTCACAGAGAGTTAACATTGGTTAAAACATGATATAAAAACTTTTTTGATGAACTGTTTCGGTCTTTTATCATGGAATGGATGAGATGTAATGCCCTTTTTTGAAGGAAATACAAATGAGCTATCGATGTAAAAAACTGAGTGCCTTGGAACACCTTGAGTTTGCAAATGAGTGAGGGTAAACTTTTCCAAAAAGGAAAGATTACTTTGCAAAAACATCTCGTCTCTCATCACAACATTTTTGTTGTATGCAATGCATGGATGAAAACATTATGATGTATACATGATGAAAATGAAATGTATGAAAGCCTATTCACTTGAAAAGTGTGATTATTCTAAAAGTTTTTTCTTTTTGATGCTTTCTTTTTATGCAAGACGAAATATGAAATGCCAGTGCATCTTTGGATGATGAATGATGCAAGAACGATGCTTCTTCTCAAAATGATTTTTATAGAGGCAAGACAAGATATGAAATGTCGATGCCCCCTTTTTCTTTGGAATGATGAAAGATGCAGGAATGATGTTTTTTTTTCTAAATGATGATTTTTTTTGTTTTTTTAGAGGCAAGGCAAAGTATGAAATGCCAATGCCCCTTCCTTTTTTGAAAGATGCATGTATGGAGGAATGATGTATTTGAACTAAAGTGATGAGGTTAATGAAATGATGCATGAATGCTACATTTTGAATAAATTTGATGATGATTTTTATTCATGATTATGAATGAGATGCTTTCTTGTTTTCATTTTTTGTGCAATGAAATGCATGATGCTCACAATGATTTTTTTTTTTAAAAATGCGTGGGAAGACATGGTTTTATTGAATGGAAATGCATGCAAAATAAGAGGTTAATGTATTATTTTTTTTTCACGATGTGTGAAAAAGGACAACAATAATGCATGAAACGCGCTCCTAATAAGACACGATTTTTGGATCTTTCGAGAAAATTAGGGGAAAAAGCCTTAGTGAATGAAAGCGCACACGTGCGGAGAATGCACTCTTGACAAACCTAAATGAGATAGAGAAAAATGCATGTATGCAAACATGATGAAAATGCAAGGAAAATGACCACTTGGGAAGTGGAATTGTTCTAAAAGACTTTCGAGTGTTTTTGATGCAAGATGAAAAATGAAATTCCTAGGCATGCAAGAATGATATTTTCAAAATGGTTTTTATTCTTTAGAGGCAAGACGAGATATGAAATGTCGATGCCTCCTCCCCTTTTTTTTGTAGAAATGATGACGTGAGGCAACCAATTGTCGTTACTCTGAGTAACTTGCATGAAACATTGAGTGGATCCTGACTCAATACTTCATGCAATATACTGAAATGCTTCGACATTTGGTTAACTCAAACTTATTCTCTTATTTAAAAACAAACCTCACTTGATAGGGTCAAAGTCCCCCGATATCGTGGAGTAACATCTCAAATTTGTAGTGCACAAACAAATTTGAGATATTACCCTTCGTCATTCGAAGGTGCACTTTTACTCATTGAGCTTTTACATGAAGAGCTTTTCTATTTTTTCTTTGTTTAGAGAAGATGCATGCATTGGAAACTTTTCATTTTTTCATGATTTTGAAAACTATTTGGAGATGCAAATGATTTACTGGAAAAAAGAGGTTTTAGAAAAATGTGCTTGACGGGGTATGACCCGCTCCTACGTATCCCCATTGTAATGAGGAATCAAAGCTTACGTAGTTCTACTGGGTCTTTTTTTTTGAAATAATGCTTATGTATGAATATCATGTTTTGGATGAACTTGGCGAGGAGCTTTTTCCTCTTTTTTTGATTATAAACGAAATGCTTAATGCCCCAATTAGAAAAATGTTTTGGAATATCATGTTTTGGATGAACTTGGAACTTTATTTAATGCAAATGACGCAATGATGTAATGATGCAGGATGCAAGATACGTCCTTTTCTTGAGGTTTCTGCATAAGGAGGGTATTCACAGGCGGAATTTAGAAAACTTTCACACTATATGCCACCTCATATAGGTGTTTAAGGGAAAATCATATCCTTTTTTTTTTATTTTTGAAAATCTTTGAGGGGAAAAATTAACTGGACGAAATGCAACAATGCAGCACACAATTTGGGAGGCCCTTGTGACCTAAAAGGGGGTAGCACCTATGATCTAAGGCACTTTAGGGATAATCTTCTCATGTAGCTCTATTCACACCCTCACAAAGGCCATCAGAGCCACAGTCCCTCTCATGAAAATCCCCGTAAATGCAGCAAACTGCTAGATACGAAGCATCATAAAAGAGCACAACTCTGATTGAAACTTTCGCGAGTAGCCAAACGGACAAAGGTCCTGATGGGCTCCCACTACTCGAATCCACTCATCCTATGGTATCCTAATAGACCTGGGTTATGGTCTCTTTCTCTAATCATATAGCCTCAAGGTACAAGTGGGTGTGTGCGAAGGGTATTCCCTTAAAAAACTACCCCGCCTGCAAATGAAAATCCAGAACAGTCTAGACAATAGAAAGCAATAACATGTCGTCTACCCTAGGGTTCAATATCAATCAAATACAACTAATCTAGAGTGCCGACAACAATGCACTACTTACCTCAAGAAAGCGAGCAAAGAAGAAGGGGACATGACAAGAGAGGGGAAATATGCATGAGGGAACTAAGCATTTTAAGCAAAGAAGTAACTATCTATTATTTTAAACAAAAGCAAACATAGAAGAAGAATGCATATGGATGCAACATGCTTATGAAAAATAAGAAGAATAGAGGCAAAGCAAGATGTTCAAATCAATCACACAAACCACACACTTAATTAACTAGGCTTGACCCACTTTTGAAAAAAATGTTTTTTTAGTCCCCAGTGGAGTCGCCAGCTGTTGCGCCCGAAAAATTCCCCGAGGGAGACCCTTCCTCGTTCACAACTTTTCCTAAGACAATGAAGCCGCCACCAATATTTATTAAGGAAAATATTAGGAAAACCTTTTTTGGAAAGCGATTGGTCTTGCGAAACTAGAGAATAGGGTTCGGGGATCGGTTACGCGCATGGAAGGTGTTAGCACCCCACACGTCCTCTCTACTGAGAGGGAACCTTTAATTAAATGTGTGGTTTTAGTGTGTTGACTTGAAAATACTTAATCTTGCCTCTCTACTTCTTATTGAAAAATTCTTAACGAAAATCTTTATTTATTATGAAAAAGGGGGAAAAAAGGGTTTTTAGAAAAAAAACGCTTGACGGGACAAGGCCCGCTCCTACGTATCTCCCGGTGCGATGGAGAACTCAAAGCTACGTAGTTCTTTTTTGTCCTGAAAAAGGTTTTTGTCTTTTATCTTTTTAGTGAGTTTTCGAAATAGGGCAAGCATTTAGTGAATGATTAAACTAACCAAGGTTATGGGTAATCACCGCTAAGTACTCTTGAAAATGAGAGTCACTACCGCCAGTCAGACGAACAAAGGTTCTGATTGACTATTAGTAGCGACTCTTTTTTATTTGTTCTTTTGAAAGGGGTTTTCGAAAGAGATTGATTGGCACGAATGATCAAACTAACAAAGGTTATGAGTGATCATCGCTTGTTGTTCCTTTGGGAAAAAGACATCGCCACCAATGGCTAGACGAACAAAGGTTCTGATTAGCCACTAGCGACGATGGGTTGAAAATGTTTTTAGAAAGGAAAAGGTTTTCGTTCTGAAAATGATCTTGGTTTGCAAAAGCGATTCTTTTTTGTTATGAAAATAACTCTTTTCTTTTTGTTATGCAAATGCTAAACTTTTATGATTGCGCTTGACGAGAATGTGACTCGCTCCTACGTATCCCAAATGGGAATCAAAGCGACGTAGTTCTAACGAGCCTTGAAACTGAAAGTCTTTTTGCTTTGGTTTTGAAAGGTAAAGGACGTTCATAATGATCAAACTAACAAAGGTTATGGGTGACCATTACTAGAACCCATTTAAGTGCATGTAAAAATCTCTTTTGAAAAATGAAGGCCTTCATGATGACCAAACTAACAAAGGTTATGGGTAGTCATCACTGGCACTTGCTATGACTTTTGATGTTTAGGAAAATATCTTTTGAAATTGAAAGCGTTTATGATAATCAAACTAACAAAGGTTATGGGTGATTATCACTAGTAGCTTACGCGTATGAAAACATCTTTTTTTGAAATTTAGGCTCTTAGGACAACCAAACTAACAAAGGTTATGGGTGATTGTCACTAGTCACCATTTTCATGCTAAACTACTTGGAAAAGAAAGCAATGAATGTAAATCGAATCCTTAGGCAAGCAACAATCTCATTTGAATTCTTGAGCAAGTATTGGCCTAGACTACACATGTTAGACCACAACACATAAATAGGCAAAGAAGGAACTTGAATTGGGCATTAAGCAAAAATATAAGAGTAGGCAAGATTGAACCTAAATGCACATCTAGTGGAAGATGCTAGGCGAGAACCATACTCAAATATTTCTACAAAACGCAAGGGAATCTAAATGCACATCTAATGGAAGATGCAATGTAAGGAATGAGCCTATCTGAGTATTAATGATTCCACATGAGAGTAGACCGGGAAGTGATAGGCGCAAATGAATTCAAAAGAGTAGCCGGGATCCAAAATATTAATGATTGAGACGCATTTTTCCTTCAACAACAGCAATTATACTAACATATTTACATAAGATGTAACTCTAAATGTAATGAAATTCTTAGTATGCAAAAACAAATTGACGATCTATATTTTTGATGCTAAAACTTTGATGATGATGCTAAGATTCAAGAATATACCTTAACTCCAAGCTAAATAAGCAAGAAATAAGATGAATGAGTGCTAAACCACTTGAATTTACTCTTTAACCTTCAACCTTGAGCTTGATTTTAGAGATTTGGAGATGAATCTTTGAGAAGAATGCAAGAATGATGAGGGGGATGTTGAAGTAAAACAAAGGGTGTAAATAGCACTATGGGCTTTTAAGAAAATAAAATAAAAAAAAAGCAAAATGGGGTTGTATGTGAGTAAAACAGGGGTATAAAATAACAAAGGGGGTGGAATGAGTAAATAGGGGTGTAAAATAACTGTAGGGGTTGTATCAGTAAACTAGGGGTGCAATTAGCTGTAGGGGTTGTATCATGAAAAGAGGGGTGCGAACAGTACCAGCCCAGTTTGTCCGTTTTTTTTTATTAAAAGAAATGGGCTTCTGAGGGGGTTGTGTTAATGGAAAGAGGGGGTGTGAATAGTCATCCGACCCAAAAAAAAAAAGAAATGAAACTAACATAGCCCAAACTTACTATATGAAGCAACTTGTATATTTCAGCAACCCTAATCTTCTCTTCTTCAACACTGCGCCGTTTTCAATCACAAAGGGGAGAGAGAGAAAAAAAATTCAGTCATGGAGAGAGAGAGAGAGAGAGAGAGAGAGAGAAATCGTGGAGAGAGAGAGAACAAAAATGAAAGAAAGGAGAGGAAAAAAGGGAGAAGGTATAGTGAAGGAGGGTTGCAAAAGTTATGGGGTGGTGGTGTGGTGTTTGTTTTATGGCGGCGGTGTGGTGGTTTGGAGGTGGAGGACGCGGTGGTTCACGGCGTTTTGGGGTGGTGAGAGAGAGAGAGAGACGAAGGGAGAGAGAGAGAGAGAGAGGAGAGATGGGAAGAAAGAAACCATGGGAGAGAGGAGAGGGGTGTGGCCGGTGGTGAGGCGTGGCCGGCGGCGGCTGGAGGGTTGGTTGTGGTGGCTGACGGCGGCTGGAGGGTTGGCCATGGTGGTGGTGGTGGTGCTTTCTTCCCTCTTTCTTTCTCTCTATTTTTTCCATTTGCTCCTGTGTGTGTTATTGGGTTGTTGGTGTTGTGGTTACCTTTTTTTTTTATTTTGCTACGGTGCGCCCCCCCACCCCCTTTGCTTCCTCTTTTTTCCTTTCCCCCCTCCTGTCTGTGTGTTGTGTGTGTTAATTAATTAATTTTCTTCTTTTTTGTTACAATCCCCCCTACGGCTCCCTTCCCCCTCCCTTTGCTTGCTGTTTTTCTGCCCCCCCCCCCCCCTCTGTTCTCTATTCAGGCTTGCTATATAGTCTCTCCATTTTGTTTTGTTCCTCAGCCAGCTATAAGCATTTGAGATGTCCCTTTCAATTTCTTAATCCATGATGCTGCATCTCTTGCTTTTTTCTGATTCTCTCTTTGACCCTTCTTTATTTCCTTATTTGATGTTTGCTGGCATGGCTCATAAGGGCAGATGGTGCAGCAACTTCTTTGGTGAAAAAAGAAAAAAATTGATAAAAGAGACTATGGCTTTTAGCTAAAATAGAAGTTGTATTTTCTTTTATTTTTTTGTAATTTCGTTTTCTATTTTTTTTAATGTGTAAAAAAAAGATTAATAATAGTAAAAATATTTAATTCTAAAACAGATTTTTTTATTATTGTTTTTTGTAAAGTTTTTTTTTCTAAAAATAATTCTACTAATGATAATAATATTGATAAACAGCAAAAATTGACAATAAGCCCCAAATGACATGCAAAATCAGTTAAAATCACAAAAGTGTATAAAACGATATTTTTTTTTGGAATTTTTTACGAAAAAAAAGGAAAAAAATACCGGTTAAGATTGGGTGTTCACAGAGATACATATTTTTGGGCTCTTTTGAAAACAAGAAAAATACCCGTTAAAATTGGGCATTCACAACAATACAATTTTCAATTAGGCGGACAAAATTGGGGTATGACAACCCCGTGTTGCCCATGCTGCCCAGCAGTTTATAGCCCAGCGGAGGAGCCGCCAGAGGCACACGACCCACTTTTACAGGGGGATGATTTCATAGAGCGTCACATTTCATTCTCTTGAGCAGGAGGGCTCACTCTTATCATTTACGTTTCATTTGAGACAGTATTACTTTGGGATTTTTATCTTATTGTCTGTTTTGTTTTGCTTTTTGAATTTTTGGTCTGTACCTTGCTGATATAACTTATACAGTGATTTTTGAGGCTCCGCAACCTTGAGCTTCTAGCAGCATCTTCAATGATGATGATTGTTGGAATATATGATAACCTTAGAGGGGGGGGGTGAATAAGGTTATATGCAAAACTTGAGTTCTTTTTAATTTTAAGACAATGCCAGTTTAAATTAAATGTGGAATATAGAATTTAAACTATGTGCACTGACCTAAGCACGCTATAAGTATGACGGATCTAGATACGGTGATATATTAAGCTAACTATGCTATGATTGGTTTTAACACTAAGCAGATATTTGCATGCAGCATAATATAACAATAGACGTATATAAATGACAAATAAAGTAAAAGAGTAGGGATAGAGATACACCGTAATTTTTACGAGGTTCGGGATAAAAGCCCTACGTCCTCGGCCTCCGGCTTTGCAACCTTTGGATTTGATAACAACCACTATATGAGAAGAACCTCTTCAATGTTTACAAGCAAGCAACTTCCCTATAGCTAATCTCAATTAACCCTAATTGAGAACCCGAGCACACAGCTAAGGATTTCACCACCACTTCAATCTCCTGATTGAACGACCCAAGAGCACCTCCCAGGATTTCAAACCAACTCAATCTCCCCGATTGAGAGACCCTGGAACACTTCCCAGGATTTCAAACCAACTCAATCTCCCCGATTAAGAGACCCAATAACACTTCCCATGATTTCAAAAAACCGCTTCAATCTCCTGATTGAACGACCCAAGAATACTTCCCAGGATTTCAAAAAACCGCTTCAATCTCCTGATTGAACGACCCAAGAATACTTTCCAGGATTTCGCAATAACCTCAAAATAGAAGATTACAAATGAGAACCTATGATCCAATCACTTCAGACAGTATGACAATATAGTAACTGAGAGAGATGAGTGTTTTGGAAAATAGAAGAGCTTTAAAAGATATGAAAATGAAAAGCTCTTTTTTCTCTTTTCTCAGATCTAGAAAGTGTATGTGAGAACTAGAGAAGATGTAGTGTATTGTAGTTTGAGGTGTATTTGAAAATGTGAAGCTTAGCTTCCTATTTATAGGGATTCAAAAAACAACCGTTGAATTGAAACATTTATTTTTGAAGAAATCGATTCTGGCCTTAATGCACAACAAGACATAATCTATTGTTTGATAAAAAAGGAAACATTGATGTTGCTTGTTAATCGATTATGTGTGAAGACAATCCAAGAGATAATCGATTCATTGCCTTTAGAAAATTAAAGGAATCGATTTCATTGTGTTTTAAAAAAGAAGGAAATCGATTCTTAAGACAACCTGAATAGGTAAGAATCGATTTCATGTTTAGTTAAAGTAAGGAGGAATCGATTCTTGGCTTTGGCTTGAGTATATGTATGAATCGATTCTTTGTTTTAACATTGGATAGGGAAATCGATTTCAAGCTTTAAAATAGGACTAGGAAATCGATTTCATGATTTAGAAAATGATAGAAATCGATTTCTAGCTTTCCACAAAATTATTTTTAGGTTTAGGTGCCACCTTATGCATGCATGCAATTTTATAAAATATTTTTCAAACCCTAATTGATGCATCATGCATGTTTTCAAAAGTCATCTCTCAGCTACTAAAATGTCATAGACCTTAAGTGATAGGACCTTACACTGTGTCCTAAAGAAAGCGGATAAACAATTAGGTCTTGATTCTTCTATGGCGGCTTCTTCTCCAAGCTGCTCCACTTTAATATTTCCTGCTTTTTGATTTCCGTCCTGTACTTCATTCAACTTGAACCATTAGTAGACAAGATGTAATTTGTTATCATACAAAACAAAGAGTGTTTGTCCTTGGTTCAACAATGATGATTGTGGTTGTTTAGCTTAATATGTTTTGCATCTTACCATGATTACTGTCGCGTCAATTTTTATCATCAGGTAGTGTCAGTGGTTAAGACAACGGTTGAGGAAAATCTGGATCATTTGTTGGCAAGCTTTCGAGAGTTCATACTCTTAGAATTCCAGCCGTGAGGTAAGCCCAGACACTTATGTACTTGATTGTGTGAAAATTCCTTGCATGTATTACTCTGCAGAACTTGAACTTGTACTTAATCGTCTTGCATTTGATTTACATACACACTGAGGCATTTTCTTGTTAACCCAGAGCCTTTCAAACCACCTCAATATGACTGATCCTTAGGTAACCCCTTTGAGCCTAATTGTTTCTTCTTACTGATCTGTTCTAACATAGACCACACCAGGCAAATTAAATTCAAAGTTTGTTTTCTTAACTTGGAGTTAGGTAGACAATGTATGCGTGTGTGGCAAAAATCTAAGTTTGGGGTTGCTCATGGAATAGCAACAAACTAAGTTTGGGGTGGTATATAGAAGAGAAGAGATAAAAAAGGTATATACAAAAAAAAATAATTAAATAAAAATCCTTCTCTTGTGAAATGTTATTGGGAAAACATGGTGAGATGTGAGTGGTGAGATTGGTATATGATGATAAACAGGGAAGTAGGCCTAACTCCAACTTGCAACCTACCTACCCAAATAATATCCAACCTTACCTAAGTCTAGTTACAACCTCTAAGTCCTCAAAATGTGTGTGTGCATATCAATGTGTGTAGACTTTTCTAGAACTTGTTCAAGCCTATGAAACGATGATGCATGTATTGTGAATTGAGTGACCACCTTATACAGAAAAGAGAGGCAACTTGGTGAGATGTGTGAAAAAGAGGAAACTTGAGAATACTTGCCTGTCTATGATCCTGTGTTTTACCAATTCAGTTGTCTTGCTACTGCATTATGTTAGATGACGACTTTTGACGTGCTGAGTATCTAATGGTTTGTGTGAAAGGTGTGACAGCTGAATAAAAAAGTATCCACAGCCTGAATTGAATGATTGCTTGAGGACAAGCAAAACTCCAAGTTTGGGGTTGTGTTGACTCACAGTCATATGTATAATGTTGTTTAGTTTTAGAACCAAAACTGCTGTTATTTGACTGTAATTCAGTAAATTGTCAGGGGAATTAGCGTAGATTTAGATTGATGTATTAGGTTTGAATTGTAAGCTATTTCCCTCATCCCTAGTGTCAACTGCAATGGAAGACCTTCAATTTGATGTGACGTCAACTAACGAACCAGACACTTGCCTAGTGACGCAGCAGAGAAAAGAAGGAGAATTTTCGGTCAGTCTTCGCGTCGCGACACAGAGGCTTCACATCACGAAGCAGCATTTTTCAGCTTCATCGCGCTGCGACAGGGTCGGGTCGCGTCGCGACCGTTGGCAGAAAGTGAGTGTTTTATGCAAATTTCTGAAAGGAAAAAAGGCACTTCATCTTGGATGCGAGATTAGGTCTTTGAGCAGCAGCAAAAGGGCGATTTTGGGAGCTTCTCTACACTTGGGAACAAGGAATTGAAGGATCTCATGTACTCCTCTTTGTGTAATTCATTCTTAATCTTATCTTTTATTCCTTCGATGATGTGTAACTAATTCTCTAGGGTTAGGGAGAGATGAATCTCCCCAAATCTATCATGTGAACTCTTTGTTATAATCAACTCAGTTGTTATTCGATTTATCAATTGCCTTTACCTTTGCTCGTAATGCTTTACAATTGCACATGTTAATTGTATCGATTGAAGGTTTACGTTCATCATTGGGAAATGGGTATGTAAACCAGAAATTAGGATTTAGGTCACAAACTTGATGATCATAGGAATATGGGATTGGGTTTGTGAATTCGTTCATTCTTGCGTTTAATGCTTTGTCTATTGGTGATTCTCTTAAGGAATTAGGGTTTCCCATTAGAGAAAAGGGGTCATGAGGCAAGGGATTTTCCTTAATCTATAATTGAATTGAATCTGTTAAATCGGGTAATTAATTGAAGTTGATTGAAGGTTAGTTACATGATAGTACATGGGAGAGGATTCGATTCCTAATCGCTTTATCCTTTTATTTCTATTACCAATCAGTTGTTTTCGGTTACCATAAATCACAAATACTATTTCAACTGTTCTATACCTAAGAATTAATATAATTGCTTATTGATAATAACTCTCAATCCCTGTGGATACGACTAGAGGTTCTTACCAATTTACTATTATTTGCAACGATTCGGTACCCTTGCCGAAATCCTAACAGAAGTGCTTTGAGGAACACATTGATGATCGTCCAAATTTCGGTGGAATTGAATTTAAACATATATCTAGAGATGATAATGTAGCTTTGTTGAGGCCCTTCTCGAAGGACGAAATTAAGAAGGAGGTGTGAAATTGTGACGGAGACAAAAGCCCAGGACCGGGTGGTTTTAATTTGAGGTTCATTAAGGAGTTTTGGGATTTCTTGAAAGAATATTTTGTTGTGTTTTTTAATGAGTTCTATAATAAGGCATCGCTTCCTAAAGCGTTTGCGGCTTCATTTATCACTTTTATCCCCAAGAATGATCATCCTCAAGGTTTGGGTGAGTATAGGCCTATTTGTTTGATTGATTGTGTTTACAAAGTTCTCGCTAAGGTGTTGGCTAGTCGACTCAAGAAAGTTCTCCCTAATGTTATATCTAAATGTCAATAAGCTTTTTTGGATGGAAGAAATATTTTGGATGGGGTCTTGGTAGTGAATGAAGTTATGGATCTTGCAAAGCGGAAGAAACAAGAATTCTTACTCTTTAAGGTTGATTTTGAGAAGGCTTATAACTCGATATCTTGGAAGTTCTTAACGTATATGATGGAGAGGATGGGTTTTGACAAGGTGTGGATAGATTGGATGAAAGCGTGCATGTTCTCAAGTTCTATGTTAGTGTTGGTGAACAGTAGTCCCACAAACGACTTTAAGGTGATGAGAGGCCTTAGGCAAGGGGATCCCCTATATCCTTTTTATTCTTGATTGTTGTAGAAGGTTTGGCCGCTTTGGTTTCCAAAGCAGTTAATATGGGGTCGTTTGAAGATCATAAGGTATATGCTATCATTCGGTTTTCCATTTTACAATTTGCTGATGACACCATTTTGATGGGGAAAGCATCGAGGGAGAATTTGTGGAGTATTAAAACCATTCTTAGAAGTTTCGAACTTGTATCAGGTTTGAAAGTCAATTTTCATAAGAGTAAACTTATTGGCATAAATGTTGCGGAGGACTTTTTGGAAATAGCGTCGACCTTTCTTCATTGTCGTAGGGAGGCTGTTCCTTTTAAGTTTTTGGGGATCCCAGTGGGTGCCAATCCAATACGTGAGGCTACATGGAAACCAGTGTTAAATATGCTCCGCAAAAGACTTGCTTCATGGAAAGGACGCTCCTTATCTATTGGTGGTCGAGTAACTCTTATTAATTCAGTTTTGAATAGTATTCCCTTGTATTTTTTCTCTTTTTACAAGGCTCCAAAGGTGGTGATTAATTCAATGATTAAGATTCAGGGAGATTTTTTGTGGGGCATTAAAAAGGAGACTAGGGGTATGTATTGGGTGTCGTGGGATAAGGTATGTAAACCCAAGGATGAGGGTGCGATCGTGCTATAATCACTTGGTTCAAGCGCATTTGGTACATAGTGAGCAGCAGCCTCAGCTTAGTTTTCAAGGATCTTTGGAAGACATCTATTGCTTCAAAAGTTGTTATCTCCTGGTGGAGAATATTCACTAGCTCCCTTCCAGTTCCTGATTTGTTTTTCAGGCGTAATGTTATTAACTCGGAGGAGGCGGCAATATGCGCTTTTTGCAGAGACCGTCGAGAAGATCTACAACTCTTTTTCGATTGTAATATTGTGAAAAATGCGTGGTCTGAGATTAACAGTTTAGTTAGATACTCAGGTACCTATATCGCATGACATAGTGCAACATTTTACTTGTTTCGGAGACCTATGCAAAGGAGCTAAGGCGAAGAAGGTCAAACATTTGATATGGTTGTCATCTTGTTGGTGTATTTGGCTAGCCTGGAATGGGTGTGTGTTTAGGGGGAGGATGTTAATCTTGAATCCATTATGACTCATATTAAATGTATATCTTGGAGTTAGTTCGTTTACGAGATGGGTAGACATTCTAGTTATTCCGCTTCTTCTTGGTGAAACAACGCCCTTCTTTGTATAAATAATTTTTGATAGTCCATCGTTGTATGAATATTGAGCACCCGTATTGCTCCTATTAATGAATCATTGATTATCTAAAAAAATTAGCGGCTAAAAGAAAGGAACAAAGGAAGGGGCACATACATCAATTTTTGTGTTTGAATTCAAATCATGTGATATGTAGAAGACTAGAATGGCATGGAATTTTCACAATTGTGACCCAAAGGACAAACACATCATATTACATAGGATAACATGCTACATTAGAAAGCATTGCGTGTTTTTTTATGTCGTCTTTTAGTTCGATTCAAATAAGATAGTCACTTCTTTGATATGTTTTTTTTGGTTTAAATATATTTTAGTCGATGTAATATAACATTCTTGATTTTAGTCTTTGTAAAAGAATATTTCTTTGTTTTAGTCCCTGCAATTTTCGTAACTATCACTTTTAGTCCCTCAGGTATTTTTTGTGTTTAAAAATGTTAATGTGGCTTTTTTATTACTAGCGTATTTACCCGTGCGATGCACGGGGTAAAAGCTCTAATTAATACATCAAGAAAGTATTGTTAAGTTGTGGAAGTTTGAGAATGTAAAAACCAGTTGAAAAAACAAAATATAAGCAAAATAGAAAATTATAAAAAATTAAAGGGATGAAACATAATCTAGATACAGTTATCAATACACAATTTATAGGAATTGTCTTAAAGATGAAATCGAAATACTAAGAATTCATAATCCATTCCATAGACATTAAGTTAGAGAAATATAATCCAATACTTTTTATTCATGAAGGAAGGACATTGTGGTAGGCATGGTAAAAGCTGTTGAAAAGTTTGATAAACTTTTGCTTAAAATACATAGAAACAAAAGTTCAGACTAATAAGAATGAAGGATATTGTGTTTCTTTCATGTGAGTGAGAGAGAGAGAATCCTCTCACAAATTATAAGAATCCATTTCCACTTATCTCTCACAAATTATAAGAAACCAAAAGAATCCTTTAAAAGCTTTACGCATTTTCAATGAAGCAAAATCTAGGTACCCTAAGTAGTCATACAATGGTCCTCTTGGAACATCAGGAAGACTCACAGAGATGAGAGAAATGATTGAGCAGATGAAAGATGATTCATATGGATGCAAAGATACAGTATGAAAAGGAAGATAGATATCAACAATAAGACAATGAGTTATAAACAAAAGTCTTTTATTTAAGTCACTGTCCACTTTAACATGGACAGATACTGAAACATTACACAAGAGCTGAGTTAATTACTTTTATCATGCTAAAATTACTTTTATTTAAGCAATAGTTACATCATATATCCTTATGGTGGATAATGAATAGATGCTGAGTTAATCACACGACCTAATTACTTTTATTTAAGCCATAGTTGGCTATGACACACAAACAAACTAAAAGGTTACAAAAGACACCCCACATAAATCCTGAATACGTGATTTCAGCATCTCATTTGTTTGATTTAGCCTTCTTCATGGAGACATTCTTGGACATTTTAGTGGTAGAAGCATTAGCCACACAATTAGGAGGTGATTGATTGGACAGAGGAATGACTTCAATTGAAGAGATATTAACGCAAGTAGATTTGCTTGTTGGAGTTCCAGTAAGTTGAAGACCAAAAGCAGCAATAACATCATTAAAAGCAACATCAACCAGATTATTCTATATAGAGACAAAAGAAAAGAAAAAAAACCAAAATTCCATTGCATTAGAAATAAGCCAACTAACATTCATAAACATAGATAATGAATGTATTCAGAACATACCAATGGGCTCTTAATTGAAGGTGGGTCACTATATTTTCTAGAGAAAATATCATCTTCAATATTGACAGACTAGAATTGAAAATTTATAAAGATTATCAGTAAAAAAAACAAACCAAAGAGCTGTTGAAATAAGCAATTGATGAGTTTGAAGAAAGAATTGAACAAACACACCTAGTGAAGTCAGAGATGCGGTCAATTAGATTCAGTTGATTAGACACATACGCATCATAATTATCACCATGCATTGACTAAGAGGCCACATCATTTCATTATAGTGTTTGGTCAAGATGTATGTAGAATTTACAAAGGCCTAAGAAAACAGATAAGATGACGACAACAACAACAGTCAGGAAGCAGTTTTGACTAACAGAAAGGAATCAGTACATATGGATGTATAAGAGAATAAAAATCAGTATAGATGGTCAATGATTGTATATAGCCGCCCACATTAGCATACAGTGTAAACACCACGTGTTTAAATGGCATGAGTTTTGATGGAAAGCAAAAATCTCATATTGATGGATCCCATTTGAAAGAAAGTACTTTTAATGCTGAGAAATGAATGGCTTTAATACCTTGTTTTTTTAAGGTTAATATGGAGTTGTTACTTTTCTTTCCCTACCTAATCACTGATTGTTAAACTCTCATTCATGCTATTTATGTGATAACTTGTCAAATATTTTTTGTCAATTAATATCTGTCAAAACTAAATAATTGCAATAAACCATCTTAGTTTTAGACTTTTTTCTTTCATGAACATATAACCCACTCATGGTGTCATTCATATAGTGATTTTATCTTACGTTGGTAACAGAAGAATTAGTTATAATAATTTGTGGTGTAATTTGGTAAATATTTATAGCATAAACAAATAAAATGGGAAGCAGCATTACCAAATTGCAAGCATAACATTCATAATATATCAATAAACAAAAGTTTCATAAGATCAAACCATACAACCTAATCATAACACAAGTAACCCCATGAACACGTTCTCATTTCTTGCAACCCAAATTACCCAAGCGCCTGCTAACCAAATTAAATGTCTTACTTATTCTTCCTTGAAATAGTTCTGCCGAACTGTAAAAAATTCTGCATGGGATCTATGTGAGGAACGTCAACTACTCCAAGCCACACCGCTACTTTATGCCACAATTCAACGGCTACTTTGCATTCGAAAAAAATATGACTATGAGTTTCATGGTGCATAAAACAGAGCGGGCATACCAGATTATCTTCCTGCTCGATAATTCCCGAGATACAAGTAAGTCTCTTGTGGCCAGTCTCCCTTGCAGAAGTTGCTAATCAAATACATGTATTTAAGATGGAACGTTGCACACCCACAGACTCTTTGTCGTCGCCTCCCACTGTCCCACAAGGGTGCGAAACCTGAAACAAAAGACAAATCCAACAAAACACTATAGCAACACACAGTAAATACATGATCCCACACTGTGTAGGTCCCTCCACCAAAGGTTCTCCCAACTAGTTAAAATCCCCGTAGAATAGCTTTAATGCTCCACAGGTTCTCCCAATTACTATCCCTTACAATAACAGTATCATCTGCAAATTGTACCAGAGACACAAAGTCGAAAGCTTTAAAAGGTTGAAAAAGCCTTAAGTCTGTGCACTACGCCTCAAAGCCTGCTAAACCTTAGGTCAACTGGGAATAAAAATGGAAACATTTCCCAAGCAAATACAGAACTTCATCCACGGTCACCACTTCTCACAAAAATCGAGCTTATCCAACATGTAGTCCAAGTGACCCCAACTCATAGAATCATATGCGTTTTAGAAATCTAGCTTCAGTAAAACACAATTTTCATTCATTTGTTTTACTGATTCAATGGAGATAGGATGATATTCAATCACTCAAGACATCCAACACCTTGTTTCTTTCATATCGTAACTTATTTCAAACATGTTTCTGGTTGTCTTTACAAATTGAATTATGTTTTCTTTTCCTCGACTCATCTACTCACTGACATAGGCTCGACTAACGTCAATTTGGCTCACGTTATAGTTCGACTACTGGTCAATGGAATATCCAGGACCCTAGGCCCAGACCTGGTCAGATTATTTAACTAAATAAAATTGTAAATTATAATAAATAAATAAAAACATAATTGTACAAATCATAAAACTAGTCAAAAAGATTACACACATATTTATAACTGTCCTCTACACGACTTCATATTTTGAAATGACAATGTCAATATTAATAAACACTTCTTTCTTAATATAAGTAACTAGATAATCATTCTTTGTCAAAAAACACTAGGCAATCATTCATCTTTTGATCACTTTTTCGATTACGCAACCTATTCTTTACAATTTTAATAGGAGAAAAGACTATTTCAACAGTTGTTGTGGTGATGATGGGCAAAATCATTGCTAATTTCAACAAACAATAAACCGATGGGTAAACCACAGCACAATGACAAATTAACATTTAATTATGTTGGGATTTCTTCAAGATGCTTAATTCCAATCAACTCCAACAATCTCCACTTTGATTGTAACTTATCCACGAGGCATCTTCCGTTTCATTGTCTACACCGATAATCATAGTTCACAAGAACTATCATACTCCACCATAAAGAGTATACTTCACTTGAAGCTAAACTACTTCAAGAATTTCTCCATGTCGAAAGCCATCGACATAACTTATGCTCAATTCCAGTTAACTCCAACAATATCCACGTTGATTGAATTTGATGTACGAGACATCTTTCGCTTTCATTGTCTACACCGACAATCATAGTTCAAAACAACTATCATACTCCATCATGAAGAGTATACTTCACTTGAAGTTTAACCACTTCAAAAATTTCCCCACGTCGAAAACCATCGATATAATCTCACAACACACCTTGTGCAACCCCGACTGTATCAACACATCCTTGACTTGTATTTTCCACAAGCCAAAATTGATTCTTCCACCAATTTGAAATCCCAACAAATTACACACTTGAAATCCCAACAAATTACACAATAATAAATTAATAGTTTTTGTCAAAAGAACAAATTAAATTAACAAAAAATGGTGCTAAAATGATAAAAAAAAAAAAGGATTATTGTTGTTGAGTGATACAACTACTCCTCAAGTGATTATTTAATTGGGAAAGGAAGAGAAACGAAATTACCCTTTTGCACTTATTAACTTGGAAATTAATTTGTCAAATAATAGACTTGGAAATTAGGGAAGGCGAAGAGGAAATTAGGGAAGAGAATCAGAATGGGGACCGAGCATCATCTTCATTCTACAACATTACAGTGTTACGACCATTTCAACTTAGGGCGGCAAACAAAGGGAAGGAAGGAGTTCATTTCAAGAGAGGGTAGGAATGGGGACAGATTGCAAACAAAGGGAAGAGAGGATCTCATAGAGGGTGGCAAGAAGAAGACAGAGACGAAGGAGAGCGATGCGTCGTTGCAAGAAAAGAGCACCATCGGGAAAAGAATGTTGTGACAGTGTAGTGACGTGGCACACAGAGGACGACATTTCGAGTTGTGCAGTGGGTGCGGCATCACGGGTGTGCGGTAGCGCCATCGCGAGTGTGCGGTAGCAGTGGTGTTGCGAGTGGCGCAAAGAGATTAGTGCAAGCAAGCTGCAAATCTACAGAGAGATGAGAATGGGAGAAGACTAAAAGTAAGAGATGAGACTTGAAGGAGTTGTGTGACCGAGAAAAGAGGAACGATGAAACCATTTTACGCAGTGCAGAGAGGTGCAAGTAGCTAGGTCAGGGTGTGCAAATAAAAAACATAGGGGTCAAAATAAAAAAATTAGGTGGTATATATGGAAATTTTATAAATTGCACCCTAGACTCTACATGAGTCTGCCCTGCTACTGGTCGTATTCGATTATTACTTAGAATATTTTAGGTATAAATAGTACTACAAAATACCAATTGACAAAGAGTGAATATAACAATATCTTTTCACTCAAAACCTCCATTTGATGACTATGATAGGATAGAGAGAGACCTAATATGATATAGAGCTGAATATATATATTATTCTTTATTTGGGTACAAAGATATCATGCTATTCAATTATATATTTTAGATAAACTAGTAAATAATGATATGATATGATATGATATATATTATCTATAACTTTGTGACAAACTATATTTCATTTGTTACAAAAATGTATATTAATTTTCTATTTTGACATTTTTAATTGTTTTAATTTTTTAATTTCAATCGATTTTTTAGATTATAGAAAATAAAAAAACTCTTGTCATAAAATCATACATCAATTTTTAATTTAATATTTTAATATACTTTCATATTTTATTAGATTTCAATTTTTATATTTTTATATTCCAAACCATACCCTTTTAATTACAAAATTTGACAGCTGAAGTTTAGTTATTCTAAACTAGCCGTTAGGGGGGTCCATATGTCCTTATACATACAGCTCTCAAGTCTATTATGTTAGTTGAGTTTGTTAGAAACAAACTGTTTGTTTCCAACAAACTAAACTAACTTAACAACTTGAACTAGACATTACAATCTATATATATATATATATATATATATATATATACATCTACACTATGTACAATAAAAATACAATGAATAATAGTTTTACATTGCATTCCCTTTTAAAAAAAATCTTCAAAGACCTTCTTCCTTGTTTTGAGTTACCTTCCCTGAGTTTCTGTGGTGAAGCTGTGTCATGGTAAGGGTACCTTGCAAGCAGTAAAGAACAAATAGTGAGTGTTTGTTCATTAATCTCAAACAGGAAACAGTGAAAAAGGTTGACCTTGTTCAGTTTATGTACGCAGTGGCGGACCTGGCTTGTTACCAATGGGTTCAATTGAACCCCCTGGAAATTTTTTTTTTGCACTTATCACCCTATATAAATAGTCTAAATCTCCTGAAATTTTGATTTTGAACCCCCTGAAAATTTTAAATTGCACTAGTAGACCAAGTTTTGCACCCATTTGACACTGGCCTTAAAAAATTTGACACCCCTGACCCCGGGGTCTTGGGTCCACCACTGTCTGTACGTGGTTACAATCTTCACAAGTGGTGATGATTCTTGCACATCCAAGTGCTCACGAAGTACATGCAACAACAAACAAACACAAACAATTAGGGTTTGTGTTGAGAAATCAAAACAGAAGAGAAATAAAGGAGAAAACTGTAAATCAAGAGTATCATTACCTTCGTGTTGATGTCTGCAACAAAACCTAGCATCAAAGTTCCTGAAATCAAAGATCTCAGATATTAGGGTTTTCTGAAATTGAAGAAATAGGGGCTTAAAACAGAAGGGTTTTGAAGAATTCGTATACCTCTACGTTCGTATTGCAAGATTGAAGCACTTGGAAGCTTCAATCGTTGCAATTTCTGGGTTTACGAAGAACCCTAGCAGAGCAGCGAAAGAGAGAAGAAGAAGAAGAACGAGTGAAGAAGAAGAAGAGAAGAGAGAGAAAAAAAGAAAAAAATGAGATAAAACCGGTTACCTGGGTTTTTATATTAGTGGTTTCGGGTTGGATCCGAATTGGGAAACAGATCCGCGCATTGCAACAGTAGCTGATCCAGTGGGTTCCGTTTTAACCCGCTTCAGTTGGTTGGGTCTGACCAAGTCAATTGGGCTTGCTTCCTGGGCTTGTTTCTCTGATAATTACACCCCTGCAATTTACATATGCAACCAGTGAGAAAAAAACAACATGGTATCACAGAGCTTAAGTTCCTAGGCCAATTTTACTCTTTTCCATTATCTTCTTTAAGGTTTCTTTATAGTCTTTTTTTTGTTTCTTTAAACACACAGCAAGAAAGCTGTGTGTGAATATTCTAACAGTTTGTTTTTGTTTTCAGAAGTTAAAATGTGTTAACTAAGGTACAAAAAACAAGATGGCAACTACAAGTTTATCCACTCAAGTTCCTAAGCTGAATGGTAAGAATTGGGACAGATGGTCCCTGCAAATGGAAGCCATATTTGACTTCCATGGTGTGCTAAGGATTGTAAACAATGGTTTTGATCCATTGGGTGAAGACCCAACTGAAGCACAAACTGCTACATTTAATGAAAATGAGCAAAAAGATTGGAAAGCTTTTTATCTCATCCACCTGGGGTGTGATGAGACAAACTTTGACAGAATTAGAGGCTTCAAAACCTCTAGATCTGCCTGGGATGCCCTAGACAAGTATTACAATGGGGCTGCCCCAGTTAAGGTTGAAAAATTACGGGCCTTAAGGAAACAATATGAAAACCTGAATATGAAAGAGGGGGATAGCATTGCTGACTTCTTTGGAAAGCTAAAGAAGATCACCAATGCTATGTCCTTGAATGGAGAAACACTGACTGACAAGGTAATTTATCAGAAAGTGTTGAGATCACTAACTAAAAAGTTTGGCTGGGTTGTGAACAGTATTGAAGATACTACTGCACGAGATGATCTCAAGGTTGAAGAGCTTCAATGCAAGCTTGAAGCAAAAAAAATTAGGATCAAACTGCTGGTTGGTGAAGAAGAGGAGGACCAGGTGTAACACCCCAATTCTACCCGTTCGTTTTATTACATATCAGAGTGCGGAAATTAAACTTAAAACAGGCAATGGAGCGTCACATGCAACATTTCAAAAACCAACAACGTATAATCAAGTAAAAACGTGGAAGAACAACATCAACTTAGTTTACAACCTCGAATATTTGTTCAAATACTTCAAACCACCTATCCATGTTTCAAAAACAACTAATGCAACAAGCAATTGAAAACAGTGTTCTTCCCCTCCCCGGGTGCTACGTATCAGAGACGACACTGACTCGGCTACTAAAAGACCCTTGGTCTTCATTTGCGACTACCTGCACGTTACCCACGTAGAGGTAACATTCAAACAGAAAGGGTGAGTCTCTAACAGCATAAAAGCATATATGATAGATAATATACTAGAGAATAGGCAACTATAACTACCATAGCACATCAACAGTCATAAGTACAGCTATCACAGAGCAACACCAACAAGTAACAACATAAGCAAAACGACGAGCAACACCAACAAGTAACAACATAAGCAAAACGACGAGCAACGACACCATGGGTACAACGTGTATGTATGAAATGCAACCCACACCGACGGGTATATGCATGTGGTACCAATCAACGTAAATAGCCTTTGTGGCTTCATCATCAACACTGAGCAAAGCTCTATGGCCGAAGCCTACATCAACGTAATAATGCATTATGCCATGCATGAGACACCATGTACAACGCATCAGAACAATCAACAACATAATCATGCTATGCACAACAACGTCAACAACATCATCATTGGTCATATTCGACCCAACCACATCATCATCGAGTTTTGGTCATATTTGACCCAGCAACAACAACAACAAGATTTAATTACATTGACTCAACAACAAGAACAGCAAATTTAGTCTTATTAGACACAACAAAACATCACAACGCTGAGGTAGCACAAAGTGGCGCCTAGGAACAACACCAACAACACAGACACAACACATTGGCGCCCAACAGCACATAAAAGGGCGCCTGAGGCAAACTGCGCCACCATGGGCGCTAAAACAGACAGTACATGGCGTCATACAGCAACACAGTCCTAGACACAAACTAAGACACAAACTGCAACACAGCCACAAACTAAGACACAAACAGCAACACAGTCCTAGACACAAACAAAGACACAAACTGCAACACAGTCACAAACTAAGACACAAACAGCAACACAGCAGGCAACATAGACACTAAAACTGGCGCCTGGTGGCAACCTGCGCCACTCTGGGCGCAACACAGCAAGCAACTTGGCGCCCTGTGGCAACCTGCGCCACATTCTGGGCAACCTGCGCCACTCTGGGCGCAACACAGCAAGCAACTTGGCGCCCTGTGGCAACCTGCGCCACATTTTGGGCAACCTGCGCCACTCTGGGCGCAACACAGCAAGCAACCTGGCGCACACATGGCAGCAACATGGCGCCCTGGCGCAACACAACACTAGTGCAGAATTTCCTACAGCAGTGCACCTACTTCGGCGAATTAATTAAAATAGCAAACGATATCGGATTTTAACAAAGACCACTCATTGGGAAGCTCTCTGAGTGTAGTTTCTGCCTATGATTTTCATTTTTCAAAATAAGTATCCAGTTGGTACAGTTTTTCAAAACACTACACTGAGGTACGAAAATCGGATAGAATTCTTTACCCAACTTGCAACTAAATTTTCTTTCTCATTTCTTAATGAAATTTCGTGAAACCAGTGCCTATTTCGTAGAGAATTAAATCTACTTTCCAATGAAACAAGACTCATTCAAAACGGAGTTCGATTGAGAACACAAAACCTACAAAAACCGAACCTACTCACAGTTTGATTCCAGAAATTTGACCTAACTTTGGAGACTCATAACTTGAGCTACAAAACTCAAAATTGAACAGAACCAGTGCCAAAACGACCGGCTTTAAATCTATTTTCAAAAACAATCAGCCACATAATTTTTGGATCAACCGAACAGTACCAGTTTTAGAAGGACCGAAACAGTGTCCAGAAACGCACAAAAGGCCATAAGCAAGTAAAACTCATTATGATCAATCACCAGATAACAATCTCAACATCACATACTTATGCATTTTGTCAAACATCTAACATGCATTCTAAACATCACTTACACATTCTATCAAACACCTAGCGTGCAACATTTTACCATCTATTCACTCAAGGCCATCAACACTCAAAACAACACCAACAACATACATATAATTTCATAATTCATTCATGCATATTATCAAACAACTCCTAGGCATCATAGGTTCTACCCTCCTATATACTACCCATCATATAACCCTTTATACTATGAGACTCCCCTTACCTTAAGAATTGTTGGAGATGAGAAACCCTTCCACGAATCACCAAAACGCAGCAACAAGCTCTTCTCTTCTCTCTTGCGATTTTCTTCTCTTTTCCTTCTCTCCCTTGCAAGCTCGTGTCGTACCCCTCTATCTTCTCCTCTCTCTATTCACAATTTCTTTCTTTCTTTTTCCTCTCCAAAAATGCGTAATGCTCAAACCCCTCACCACACTCCCCTATTCGACTTACTCACTAAAATCATGGGCTTTCTATTAGCCCAATTCGACTTAATCGTGGCCCTTTACTCTACCACTCCTCATTTTACTATTCCTAGCCCCAACAATAAGTCCTCATATTTTAATAAATAATAAATAGTAATTATATTATTATTTCTACCACCTAAATCTAATTTAATTAATTAAATAATTTAATCTATTATTTTGGGGTGTTACACCAGGCGCTGTTTGTTGCCAACAACAAAGGCAAGAAGAGCTACAAAGGCAGCAAGCAGCCAACAAAGGACTGGTCTAAAGGTAAGGGAGGAAAAACCTAAAGGTAAGGATGACTCCTCCAAGAAAAACTCTAATTCTAATAAGAAAAAGGATAAATCTAAAGTCTAATGCTATAGATGTGATAACTATGGGCTTTATGCTACTGAATGCCCTACTAGGAAAGATACTAAACCTAAAGAGTCTGAAGAATAGGCCAATGTGGCCACAGAAGACTCTGACACAGAATACACACCTGTTATGTTTAGTATGATTTCTGACTTAAATGATGAAACTGAACATAGGGATGTTAAAGTAGAAGAAAATTCAGAATATATTGCCTTAGTTGTTACTAACAGTAATGGTGAAACTATTACAGAAATATGGTATTTGGATTCTGCATGTTCTAACCATCTTACAGGGAATAAGGAATCGTTAATTGATTTCAATCCTAATAAGAAGACAACTATTAAATGTGCCAGTGACAGATCAATTGAGGCTGCAGGTATGGAAAACATCTTGTTTACTAAAGACGATGGGAAGGTACGTAGTATTAATTCATGATGTATATTATGTACCTGGTATTAGATGTAATCTAATTAGCCTAGGACAATTGATAGAAAAAGGTTTCTCTGTCATAATGAAGGATCTAAAACAGAAAGTGTTTGATAAACAAGATAGGCTGATCCTAACATCACCTTTAGCTAAGAATAGAACCTTCAAAACACGTATTGACACTACACAAGCAGAATGCTTGAGTGCCACTACTGATTCTGAAAGTATTCTATGGCATAAGAGGATAGTTAATCTCAGTACTAAGAACCTAGTAAGTGGTTTACCTAAGATTGAGGCACCTAATAGTGCTTGTACCACATGTTTGCTTGGCAAACAACCAAGGAAGATGTTTAAGACAGAACTGGAAAATAGGTCTAAACATCTTCTTCATGTTGTTTACACAGACATTTGTGGTCCCTTTGATGTGATTTCTAAGGGTGGTAACAAATATTTTGTCATTTGTAGATGAGTTCTCAAGGAAGATGTGGATCTACCTAACTAAGACTAAGGATGAAGCCTTGTCTAAATACAAAGAATTCAGAGCAATGGCAGAAAACAGAGTGGACAGAACCTAAAGATTCTAAGATCTGATGGAGGAGGTGAATATACCTCAAAAGAATTTGAGGCATATTGCACAACTCAAGGTATTTTTCATGAGGTAACTTCTCCTTATACCCCACAACACAATGGGGTATCAGAAAGGACAAACAGATCTTCTTTAGACATGGTAAGGAGCATGGTAAAACTAAAACAGCTTCCTAAACATTTATGGGGTGAGGCAGTCATTGCAGCTGTCTACATACTTAATAGATGTCCTACTAAAAGGCTAGAGGACAAAAATACCTGAGGAGGTGTGGACTGGGGAGAAGCCTAGTGTGAGTCACCTAAGGGTCTTTGGGTCTCTATGCTATGCACATGTACCTGATGCTAAAAGGAAGAAACTGGAAGATAAAAGTAGGCATTTGGTTCTAGTAGAATATCACCCTATTGGTGCCTATAGGCTGTTTGATCCTACAAACAGCAAGTTAGAAATATCAAGAGATGTTACTATACTTGAAGATAACAAGTGGTATTGAGATAAAAATGAGCCAGCTAGCTCAGATAGTCCTAACATCCTAGAGGAAGGTACAACAGATGTACCAGAAGGTCATCACCATGAGAGTGATGATGACAATGACTTAAAGGAGCCTAACTTGCCTGAGGCAGAACCTGCACAGCTTGAAAGTGAACCAGATTCACCAGAATCAATTCACAATCAACCTATACAGAACATCTTACCTAGACAGGAAAAACTAAGGCAACCTCCAAGGAGGTTGGCAGATTATGACCTAGCCAGTGATAATGAAGTAAATGATGAAGGTGACATCATTCACTTTGCAATGGTTGCTGATTCAGAACCTCTAGATTACCTAGAGGCCCTAAATAAAAAACAGTGGAAGCAAGCCATGATGGAAGAATTTCAATCCATTGAGAAAAATAAGACTTGGACCTTAACTACTTTACCTAAAGGCAAGAAGGCCATAAGTGTAAAGTGGGTGTTTAAAGTAAAGTTGGAACCTAATGGCAAGGTGGTTAAGTATAAGGCCATGCTTGTTGCTAGGGGTTTCCAACAAAAGGAAGGTATAGATTATACTGAGGTATTTTCTCCTGTACCTAGGCATGAGACTATTAGATTAGTCACTGCCTTAGCTTGCAGCAGAAACTGGGAGCTGTTTCACATGGATGTGAAATCAACTTTCTTAAATGGGCCTTTGGAAGAAACTGTGTATGTAGCACTGCCAGCTGGGTTCATTGAAAAAGGAAAGGAGTCCTATGTGTTTCATCTACATAAGGCTCTTTATGGGCTGAAACAGGCACCCAGGGCCTGTAATAAAAGAATAGACTCATTCTTTATTGAAAATGGGTTTACTAGATGCACTACTGAGTATGGTGTGTATATCAAATGTGATATACAAACCTATCTCCTAATTGTGTGTCTCTATGTGGATGATTTGTTATTAACTGGCAGTTGTGCAAAAGAGATTGAAAATTTCAAACTAAATATGAAAAATGAGTTTGAAATGACAGATTTGGGAAGACTAACTTATTTTTTGGGTTTGGAATTCTTAAGAATTCAAGAAGGAATCATACTTCATCAGTTGAAGTATGCTAAAGAAGTCTTGGCCAGGTTTGACTTACTAAATTGTAACTCAGCAACTAATCCTGCTGAGGGAAATCTAAGTAAGAAAGAAGACAGTGAAGGGAGTGATGTTGACCCTACTCACTATAGGCAAATAATTGGTTCTTTAAGATACCTATGTCACAGTAGGCCTGACATACTGTTTGCCACAGGAATGGCAAGCAGATTTATGAACTGTCCTAAGCAGATTCACTTGAATGCTGCTAAAAAATACTTAGGTATATTAAAGGAACCTTAAATTTTGGTGTGTTTTTTCCTAACAACTTTTGTGCAGGTAAGAATATCCTACAGGGCTTCTGTGATTCAGACTGGTTTGAGGATGAAGTTGATAGGAGGAGCACCTCTGATTATGTTTTTTTTGTTCCAAGGAGCATCAATATCCTGGAGCTCCAAGAAACAGGCCATAGTGGCCTTATCATCATGTGAGGCAGAATATGTTTCTGCCTGTAATGCTGCAACACAGACAGCATGGCTTGAAACACTAATGAAAGAGCTAAGGAATGATCTAACTGAGGTTCCTAAACTCTATATGGACAACAAGTCAGCTATCAACCTAGCTAAGAATCCTATATCTCATGGAAGGACAAAGCATACTGAAACTAGATTTCACTATCTAAGGGACCAGGTGTCTAAGGGAAATCTAGTGATGGACTATTGCTCTACAAAGGACCAAGTGGCAGATATCTTCACTTAGGCTTTGAAGGGGGAGGTATTTACTAACCTAAGAAGGCAACTAGGTGTTACTGCTTTCTAACCTAGAAACGGTAACTTAAAAGCTATTATCTGAGGGCTTGTCTCAGATCATCTATTTTTGTGACCAGAACAGGGGTTTCTCCTGTTGTTTAGGTGTTGCCTATCTAGGTTTAGGTTTGTAATTAAGGGAGGATGTTGTTTTTTAATCAAAAACCCAAACCATACCCTTTTAATTACAAAACTTGACAGCTAAAGTTTAGTTATTCTTGTTGGACTATATGATAACCTTAGAGGGGGGGGGGTGAATAAGGTTATATGCTAAAAATGAAATCTTTTGATTTTTATAAAGTTAACGATGCACGTTTAAATCGAATGCCGAAAATAGGATTTAAACTATATGCGATTCCTAAACCAGCTATAACTATGACAGAGCCAATTACAATGATATTGAACGCTAACCACAATAATATCAAATGTAACGATAAACAAAAATAATGAAAAGCAAAGTAAAGATAAGGGAAAGAGATACACCGTGATTTTTATGAGGTTCGGGATAAAAGCCTACGTCTTCGGCCTCCGGCTTTGCAACCTTTGGACTTGATAATAACCACTATATGAGAAGAACTTCTTCAACGTCTTACAAGCAAGCAACTTCCTTATAACTACCACACCAATCTCAATTTCCTTCAAATTGAGAACCCAAGCTCCCCGCTAAGGATTTCGCTACAATCCAATCTCCCCGATTGAATTACCCAAGAGAACTTCCCAGGAATTCACAACAACCAAGAATATATGAATACAACTGAAAACTAGGATCCAATCACTCAAGCAGTATAACAATATTGTAGTTGAAAGAGATGAGAGATTTGGATTCAAAGATGAAGAACTTGAAGTAAGAATATGACAGTGAGAGTTCTGTTCTTTTCTTCTTTTTGATTTGTAAGTTGTGCGTTGTTGTTCTGTGTTTAACGTGAAAACCCTAATCCTATTTATAGGGATCGTAAAAAATATGACGGTTGGAACAATTCTCACAAATGAAGAATCGATTGTTTGCTTAAAAAAGAGTGTATAAAAAATCGATTTATTGCTTGAAAAATAAGATGTAGAAATCGATTTTGTGCTTCACAGAGAATCGATTTCTTGCCTGTGGGAAACAGGCGAGGAATCGATTTTCCTCTTTAATAAACAGGCGAGGAATCGATTTTTCTTCTCTTTAAAAAAGAGCAAAATCGATTTCTAGCTTTAAATGCACAAAGTCATCAATCGATTGTTTTCTTTCCAAAAAACAAGTTCTTTCAAAAACCAGGAGTGAGAAATCGATTCCTAGCTCTAAAAGCAGGAGGGAAATCGATTTCTTGCTTTAAACAAAGAAGAATGAAATCGATTTCTAGCTTTACAAATAAGAGGAAATCGATTTCTAACCTGAAGCAGCAAATCAAGAATTGATTCTTTACTTCAAAAACAAGTTCTTTTAAAAACACTAAGCGATGAATCTATTTTCTTTAAAGCAACAACTCTTCATGTGTCTAACCTATTAGCATGCTTTTATATAAAAGATTTTTCCATGCTTTTAACAGAACAGTTATATTTTAAAAGATCATCTCTCAACTACAAAAGTCATAGAGCTAAAGTGATAGGATCTTACACATGTCCTATCGAAAGCAAAATAACACAAAGTCTTGAACACTTGAGTAGCTTCTCCTCCGAGCCGCTACACTTTAAAATATCCTATGCTTTGATTCATGCCCTGTACTTTTGTTCAACTGTAACCATTAGTAGACAGATTGTAATTTGTTATCATACAAAACAAAGAGTGTTTGACCGTGGTTCAACAATTCTAAACTAGTCGTTGGGGGGTCCAAATGTCCTTATACATACAGCTATCAAGTCTGTTATGTTAGTTGAGTTTGTTAGAAAAAAACTGTTTGTTTCCAACAAACTAAACTAACTTAACAACTTGAACTAGCCGTTACAATCTATGTATATATATATATACATCTACACTATGTACAATAAAAATACAATGAATAATAGTTTTACATTGCATTCTCTTTTAAAAAAATCTTCAAAGTCCTTCTTCCTTGTTTTGAGTTACTTTCCCTGAGTTTCGGTGCTTGAGTGTGGATAAGCTTTGCAAGCAGTAAAGATCAAATAGTGAGTGTTTGTTCATTAATCTCAAACAGAAAACAGTGAATTATAAGAGAGAATACAAGAGAGAAAAAGGTTTACCTTGTTCAGTTTATGTACGTGGTTACAATCTTCACAAGTGGTGAAGATTCTTGCACATCCAAGTGCTCACGAAGTACATGCAGCAACAAACAAACACAAACAATTAGAGTTTGTGTTGAGAAATCAATACAGAAGAGAAATAAAGGAGAAAACTGTAAATCAAGAGTATCATTACCTTCGTGTTGATGTCTGCAACTAAACCTAGCATCAAAGTTCCTGAAATCAAAGATCTCAGAAATTAGGGTTTTCTGAGATTGAAGAAATAGGGGCTTAAAACAGAGGGGTTTTGAAGAATTCGTATACCTCTACGTTCGTATTGCAAGATTGAAGCACTTGCAAGCTTCAATTGTTGTAATTTCTGGGTTTACGAAGAACCCTAGCAGAGCAGCGAAAGAGAGAAGAAGAACGGGTGAAGAAGAAGAAGAGGAGAGAGAGAGAGAGAGAAAGAAAAATGAGATAAAACCGGTTACCTGAGTTTTTATATTAGTGGTTTCGGGTTGGATCCGAATTGGGAAACAGATCCGCGCATTACAACAGTAGCTGATCCAGTGGGTTCCGTTTTAACCCGCTTCAGTTGGTTGGGTCTGATCAAGTCAATTGGGCTTGCTTCCTGGGCTTGTTTCTCTGATAATTACACCCCTGCAATTTACATATGCAACCAGTGAGAAAAAACAACAAACAAGGGTAAACGATTTTTTTTTTTAATTTTATTTTGCTAGTTTTTAAATCAACTCATATTTAAGATAAGATTTTAATTTTCAAGTTAAGAGCTAGGATATAATAAGATGACAGTACTAGTTTATCGTTTCTTGCCGCCTCAACAAACGCTGAATTGAGACAAAATATAGTAGTTTATCTTACAGTATTTTTTTTATCTCGACTATCAAACCCACCTTAAAAATTTATGGGTTTTTTTTTGTACCCCCCTTTTCTCCCCTATACCCCCATAATTGTCTAAATCCCCAAAATACCCCTAAAAAAATTAAAAAAAAATTAAAAGAAAACTGATTTTTTTAAAATTTTCCGAAATTACCTCAAAAGAGGATAATTCCGGAAGCCAATTTTTTTGAGTTTTTCGGAATCACCTCAAAAGAGGTATTTCCGGAAGCCAAATTGGCTTCCGGAATTATCCTCTTTGGAGGTAATTCCGCAAAATGGGGTATAAAAGATTTCCGGAATTATGCCAAAACACATAATTCCAGAAGTCAAAAAATTGGCTTCCGGAATTATGTGTTTTGGCATAATTCCGGAAGTATCATGTTTCACTACAAGAATTTCGCCTGAAATTGACACTTATTTACATGGTTTTAACTAATCTATAACTGAAATCGACACTTATTTACATGGTTTTAACCAATCTATGGATCACTTATTTTATAGTGTTTTAACCAATCTATAACTGAAATCGGCATTTATTTACATGGTTTTAACCAATCTATAGATCACTTATTTTATAGTGTTTTAACAAATCTATAACTGAAATCGACACATATTTACATGGTTTTAACCTCACTTATTTTATAGTGTTTTAACCAATCTATAACTGAAATCGACACTTGTTTTGTTTGTTGTTGTAATCTGTTATTTTCAATCAATGTAAACGGTGTTTTTAATTAATAAAATAAATGTTTAATTTCTTATTTTTGAATTCCGAAAACACCATAATACAGTATAAATCTGGAACTCAATTTATTGAGATTTTCGGAAATACACTAAAATGAGATAAATCCAGAATAAATCTTTTTTGGATTTCTGGAATTACTTCATTTTAGTGTAATTCCGGAAGGTATATTGTGTTCCGGAATTACACTAAAATGAGGTAATTCCAGAAATCAATTTTTTTTTATTCTGGATTTATCTCATTTTAGTGTATTTCAGGAAATCCCAATAAATTGAGTTCCGGATTTATACATATGGACGTAATTCCGGAAAAAATATTGAAGTCTGGGGTAATATCGTTCGTTTTGTCAATTTGGGGGGTACGGGGTATAATGGGGGGTAAAAAAAACCCAAAATTTATATATATAATCCATTCTTTTCTAACATATACTCCAAAAACACGTCACACTAAATTTTCAACGGAGTGGGGCTTATAAACAAGTAAGAAGAGCTCCATAAAAAGTCCAAAACGATTGGACAAATGTTAAGATGTCAAATGCTGCACCAGGTATTAACTCTATGGTCCTTAATTAATTGTTGTGCAATTTTCCCATCCTAGACCGTACAAATGGTTCAATTCGTTTGAAAAAAATATATTGTTAATTAAAGTTCATGCCGTCTTTACGCAAGTGGTTGGTACGTATGTCTGTCTTGCTTATGGAGGTAGATTTTAAATTAATGGGAAGGGGACACCGACAACTTACAAGGATAATTTGTATTCCTTTCTGAAGTTTGTACAATCATAAAAGCTGGAAGCTCCATCACTTGCATTCCGCGTTTCTTTAGAAGTAGATAGATAGAGAGAATTTTTATTTCCAACAAAGTGTATTATAGATGCGATTAAATAAGTCTTGAGTGTGTTAAAAATTTAATTGGAAGGGAACACACATAGACGAGCAAAGTCGAGTAAACACATAACCAATTAGGTTTTCCGACGTAGATTAATCATCGGTGAAACTGGTAAATACTACACATTGAGTCTGACTTAGAGTCCAAAGATATTTCTTAGTAATTGTTACTAAATGGGCATAATAGTCATTTTTTTATTAATGAAAAAATTTGGTAACCACACAAATACTAAATTGTGGTTAGTATGTACTAACAATTGAATTGTTGTATAATGGTTACAAAAAAATTTAGTAATTATTACTAAGAAATTCTTTAGTATATCATAAGTCTTTGCCGATTTTTTCTGCTGGGAACTTGTGAAATCCAATTCACATAAACTATCATTTTTTAGACAAAATGAAATGCTTAGCATCATGCAGCCTTCCACAATTTTATTAAAAAGAGAAAAGTGAATAGAAAAAAATGAGTAATCGATATCTAGGTAAAAAATAATCTATGATGAGAAATCAATTATGATAAAATCAATGATAATCTTCATGAAGAATAATGTTTAAAACCAATCTTAGAGTGGGTAACATGAATTTTTGGATTTTTTTGTCGCATTATTCTTTTTTTTGATATTTAGAACGAACAACACTGAAGTCATTATGGTGTGGTTGATCTTCAATAAGACTATTGCTTCCATTTCATCCTCCAAGTCAGCTTCAGAAGCCAAAAGACGACCAATAATGTGAAGATCGTTCAATGACTTATTTAGGAGCATTGTGATCCTTTACAATTTTAATTTGAGGATATCAAAGTTGTTTTGAGATGAAACCCCTTTATTAGGACTATTCTCAATAATATAATTCACAATATCAACATCTCTCATGCTTTAGTAACCCGAAGAACTTGAGCATTCATCAACCAAAATCATAAAATCATAAAATAAAAGCTAGACGCTTTTTTTGTGGCGTGAAATATAACTTATGCAGTTATTATTATTATTTTTTGGTAATTCCTTATGTAGTTATTTAATATATAACATGAATGATGACATACACATAAAGTATTAATCAATTTATTATTTTATTACACGGGTCTACTCTAAGACTTTTCCTTTTAATAATAATAATAATAATAAGATAGAAGGATGATTATTTTATGAGAAACGGTGGATTAAATAACTATTTGACTTGCGTTCAGGTAGCATGTAGTATAATATATTCTTATTAGTTGGTAGGTAAATTAATATGTATAATACGTAATTTCTAACCAATTGTGTCTAAGACATAAAAGAACATATTTCGGCAAAAAAAAAAGAAATCTGTCCAGATAATGGGAGATTATAATACTCGTTCTAAGGCAAATTCTGGCTCCTCTTTTTGATCTGGCCAATATAAATTAGCTCATAATATTTTCAACTTTTAGTTTGTCTATCTGATTAAGTGTCTTAGGGATCTTTTGATGTAACAATTTAGAAGATCTCTATTACTGCTTTGTTTTTTTCTTTTTCTTACTAAGAGTTTTGGTCTTGTCCCTCATTGGACTCTTTTTTATTCTCTTTTTTTTTATATTTTTTTTAATAAATTCATGCGGAAGTACTCTTTTTTCTTCTTTCAAAAAAAAACCTAAAATGCAACTTTGTCAAAAAAAACTAAAATGCAACCGATGTGGAAAGGCCGGTTAATTAGTCCGTTAAAGTTGATTAAAAATAAAAGTTTAATTGATATAAATTCTGTGGTTGTATGACATGTTTTTTTTTGATAAGCCGACATGTTGTTCCTTATTAGATGATGTAGTAATACACGTCTTACAATACCAATGTATATAAATTAAACCTTAAAAATAATATATTGATGGGAGATATATAAATATATATGTTATGGTAATAAGTAAAAGATCTTAATAATATTTACATCCCTGCGAGGCTCAATAACCAACCAGCCCATATCCAGAAAATCTGGCCCAATCAATCAACGGTTCAGATACCTCTGTAAGATCTAACGACTCAGGATCGTCAGAATGAACATCACTCAATCTCTATAAATATCTCATTCCATACTCATAAATGTAAGCAACTTCAAAAACTAAACATTGATTCACTCAAATACTGACTTGAGCGTTAGAGTATTCTTGCAGGTACAACACCGCCATCTCAAGATCGAACATCGCCATCTCAAGATCGAACACCGCTGATCAAGGACGACACCTACCAACTATTTCGGACAACTCATTAAGGTCGAAATTACGATACAAAACAATATATATTGTTTTTTTTACGGAAGACATATATTAGTTTTACTATATTTCAAAACCATAAACCAGGGAATTGATAAAGATGAATCAGAATTTGTCAAATGAACCTGGATAAATTTCTTTGGACTTTATGTTAAAAATAAAAGTAGAAAACAATATCTTGTCATTGTCGGACACTTGCACTTCACTTGAAAGTAAAGTTTACGCAGTTTAAAGATGTTTTTCTGTTGAAGAGTGATACATGCACAAACAAACAAAGTGCAGAACCTTTCACACCACATATATCGTTGGTGGAATATTTCTCAAATGACACGTCATTTCATTTAGAATAAATCCATAATAAATTATATAATCTTTTTATTTTGTTTTATTAAAGAAGTAGAATTATATTATAATATGTAACTTTTATAAAAAAGAAAAATACGATATCATGGTGAATCTGGTAAGTTGATTACAAGAGGTGTTTTGTTTTGATTCAATTTAACTTCGCTTCACATTTTGAATGTGCTAAATTGCATTTTGGGTTTTTTATTTATTTTTGATTTTAGTTTTAGTTTGGTTTTTTATCTTTTTTATTTTTCATTTTGGTGTTTCAAATCTTTGTCAAAGTCGTCCTTTATGTTTGATATCTTTCAGTTTTGTTCTTCAATTAGTATGATATGTTTCAATTTGATCCTTCAAAAGAAACACACAGAAAAACGAAGAACACGATAAATGTCCTTCGGTTTTGGAAGTGATTTTGTGCATAAACACTTTTTGAGCTTAATTTTGGTTCCATTGAATGCCATGCGAAATTTTATTCAAGTTAGAGTCTAGTTTCATTCAATTTTGTCACGTATTGCATGAGTTATTCAAGAAACAAGAAATTGAAGTGTTCTTGGTGTTCTTGAAGACATTCATAGTGTTCTTCATTTTTCTGTGCTTTTGTTTTAAAAGACCAAACTGAAACATATCATACCAATTGAAAGACCAAACTGAAACATATCAAACATGAATGTTCACTTTGACACATGCATATTTGAAACATAAATGATAAAAGTGGGGAAAAAAAGATAAATGACCAAACTGAAACTAAGGTCAAAGATAAATGACAAAAAATGCAATTTAGCCTTTTGAATATCAAACCTAAAAGAGACATTTTGTGTGTGCAGACAGAATGACAAGTACCACCACTCGTAAACTAGTATTATTAAATTTGGACTGGGTCGGACGATCTATTCGAGAATTAGCAGTATGACCGGTTCAGGTGAGTAATGGACCGAACATGCATGCGACCTAGTATGACCCGACCAATTTTGTGGTCGAACCGGTGACCCGACCAATAGGATCGAGAGTTGTTGAACTAGTGACTTGGTCGATCAGATAATTGACTCGATGGATTCGAGCAACTTTTTTATTTTCTACTACCAATTACATTATTTTTAACCGTTATTGAGTCATGTAGTTCAACTAGTAACCCAAAGGTTTGATCAATAACCCACCGACCCAAATCCTTGACCGGGTCAATGATTAATTCATGTTTATTGACAATGAGTAAACTCACATATGCAAAGGGAAAAATGCGCAATTCAAACAAAGGTAACTATGAAAAATGTTCAGCCTGATAACAGCTGCTTTGTGATGCTAAGTTTTCCGAACAAAATAAAAGGGACATTGAAACAAGATGTTATGGTAATTAGAATTTGTTATTTACACCCCCAAGGCCCAATTACTTAGAGGCCCATTCGTGGAAGTGAAATCCATTCATCAACGGCCATGATCATTATGCAAGATCGAACGGCCCAAATGCATCAAGCCAAGCACCTTCAATCTCTATAAATACCACACTCAATGCTCATAAAGAAGGAGATCTTTACAACTTAGACTCATTCACTCAAATACTGACCTGAGCGTCGGAGTGTTATTGCAGGTACAACCCCGCCACCTCAAGACCGATCAAGATCGACCACCTCAAGACCGATCAAGATCGACCTCCTCAAGATCGACCAAGTCAAGGCTGAACAAGGTCGACCTCCTCAAGATCGACCATCTCAAGACAGAAAGACATAAACAGAATCAAGGATAAAACATCTACTAACTGCGTAATACCAATCACTAAGATCGGAAGCACAGTACAGAACATTGGCGACCACAGTGGGAGGATCAGTACCCTATTTTTCCCACCATCTCCTTGATCTTAAAAATGGCGCCAACACGCCAATCAAGACCGGCTAGTCTAATGGCCGAACCCGAGGTCGGTCCTCAACGAACCCCTGAAGGCCACGTCCAGGAACTCACAAATTCATCACAAGCTCGAAACCAATATCCCAACACAGGACCGCCCCGTGTACATTCAAGCACAGATGAAGCGAGCTTACCACCGCCTCCTCAATTACTTCCAGCTTTGACCGATGCTGTTCAACAGCTCATTCAGCTACTGGCCCGACAAGAAGCCGTAAACGAAGAAAGAAGCGACCGTTTCACTAACCTCGAAGCCGAGGTAGCAAGGCTTCAAGGTCGGAACGTTCCGGACCAACAATCGTCCGGGCAGGACTCCCTTGAGGAAAGAAACCCAACTCAAAGAAGACTCTTTCGTCGATCACCCCCTAGGAGAAAGCTCAATCATCGTTCTCCCCCACGTCGTCACCGAGGGAATGGTTCCCGTCCTCCTCCGGTTCGACGTTTCGAAAATCTTGAAGGCTCATATAACCCCCCTCAACATCATCCACACAGGGACTCGACCTCGCCAAGACGACGTTCAAGGAGCCGCGACAACATTCAAAACAATCAACCGCGACGATACGGACATCCCGATCCTCATTACTAGGGGTGTTCGTGGGTCGGTTTGGATCGGATTTGACCAAATCCGTTGCCCGAACCAATGATAATTATTCGGTTTGGATTGGTTCGGATTTTACATTTTTTCCTCCAAAATCCGAACCAAACCGAACCGATATTGGACGGGTTGGTTTGGATTGGGCTCACGGGTCATTCACTAAAATATTAACTTTTTAAAATATAAAAAAAACATTTTTTTTATGATATTCAAACACTTTAAATAGCTAAAAAAATTGAAAATCACACGAAATCAAACTCAAATCCACTAATAGTCTTCCCATTCATAGTATTAAAATTTTACAACTTAATCATAAATTATTAAGGTAAAAATTCTAAGCAAATAAAATCATGTGCATCTAAAATTACAAAATTGTTATGACGTAATATGGGTTGGTTCGGGTTCGCGGATTTGATTTTTAAAATCCGTTGCCCGATCCAAACAACTACGGGTTGGTTTGGATTTGTTCGATTTTGACCCGAACACGGAAAATATCCGAACCAAACATATCGGTTTGGATTGGATCGTGGGTTGGTTTGGATTTGCCCGAACCACTGAACACCCCTGCTCATTACAGACACCAACCACAATCTCGGGCGAATCAACCTGGGCGAAAAGGTCCGTTCACAAAAGCAATCGATAATTTCCGAGTCCCACGTTATCTCGAAAAACCACCTGGAGGACTGAAGACTTACGACGGAACGGGCGACCCCGACAGGCATCTCGATCAGTTTGACACGACCATGCATTACCGGAACGTACCGATGGAAATGAAATGCCGAATATTCCCATTAACCCTAGACAAAATGGCTTCCGAATGGTTTCGGACGTTGAGATCGAACACCATTTCCTCGTGGGACCAATTAGCGAAACATTTCTCGGTGCACTTTGCCCATTCCAAGAGCAAACCCAAAAACAAGAATGTTTTAGCATCCATTGTACAAAGGGGAAACGAGCCCCTGAGAGAATACATAGAGCGATTCAACAACGAAGCTCTTCAGGTTCGACAATTAGACGACGCTTTTCGAATCTTCTTCATGGCCCAAGGTCTGCTTCCTGGAAGCTCGTTCCGAAAGCATATTAACACTTGGGAACCTAACACCTTGCAGGAGTTCCTCGAGCTATCCCAGTGTTTCATCAACGAAGAAGAGAATGCCAAGATCGACAAAGTATCGTCACATGCCGAACCATCAAAACCCCGCATCGACATCGATCACTGAAAGAATTCGTGGAACCTCGGAAAGATTACCTTTCTTCATTATAAATAAGTCGTTTGTATTTACATAAGATCGGAGCACGCTACGGTGTCCCTTATGCGAAATGTACACGATCCCTTTTTCGAAAGATAAATAACTCTTCAACTTCGTCGCGTTCCAAGTTCTGTCAATCTTTTGGGTTAGAGAATCCATCGACAGGTAGGATCCGTACATCAGATTCGATGTTAGCTGGGATCATTTCGCCAAAACTTGTGCTTTTAAAGCTGTTCGAGCTTCATACGTAATTCCAAAATCTGATAGTTCTACAGCCCATTTAATCATTCTCCCTGCAAGATCGACAACATAACGATCTCGACGATCATCGTTGTCCTCCACGCCGTCAACGAGGGAATGGTTCCCGTTCTCCTCCGGCTCGACAACATAACGATCTCGACGATCATCGTTGTCCTCCACGCCGTCAACGAGGGAATGGTTCCCGTTCTCCTCCGGCTCGACAACATAACGATCTCGACGATCATCGTTGTCCTCCACGCCGTCAACGAGGGAATGGTTCCCGTTCTCCTCCGGCTCGACAACATAACGATCTCGACGATCATCGTTGTCCTCCACGCCGTCAACGAGGGAATGGTTCCCGTTCTCCTCCACCTGGGACCGATCTTAAATGATCTCCCTGAGCGACCACCCAAGGTCGCAAACTCTTTGAGAAACAGTTAAATCCGAGCCGAGTCTCAGTAAACTATCTCAAAGAGACCAGGTCTTCAAGGATCGAAACGTCCTAAGAACGACCATCGGCCACAGCTGCCGATACCCCTACAGGACGAGTTAAATCTGGGCCGAGTCCTGGTAAACTGCCCTATAGGTTCGAGCCCGGTAAATCGAGTTCCTCATTTACCGACGTTCTTTCATCGTACATATCCACCTCGAGTCCCTCGGGTGCGAAACGACACACATGACATGCAGAATTAAAAAAGCAGTCATAAAGCTCGTAATCTGAAAACATCGTACATATCCACCTCGAGTCCCTCGGGTGCGAAACGACATACATGACATGCAGAATTAAAAAAGCATTCATAAAGCTCGTAACGAGGTCCTAAAAATCAAGATCGGCATCGGCTCAGGACTAAAGGAACTTCTACTCAAAGAGCCAAAAACGCAAAACCGCATCATCTTATCAAGTCAAGATCGCTCCTCAAGCGACCAGACTTGGGGGGCCACTGTTATGGTAATTAGAATTTGTTATTTACACCCCCAAGGCCCAATTACTTAGAGGCCCATTCGTGGAAGTGAAATCCATTCATCAACGGCCATGATCATTATGCAAGATCGAACGGCCCAAATGCATCAAGCCAAGCACCTTCAATCTCTATAAATACCACACTCAATGCTCATAAAGAAGGAGATCTTTACAACTTAGACTCATTCACTCAAATACTGACTTGAGCGTCGGAGTGTTATTGCAGGTACAACCCCGCCACCTCAAGACCGATCAAGATCGACCACCTCAAGACCGATCAAGATCGACCTCCTCAAGATCGACCAAGTCAAGGCTGAACAAGGTCGACCTCCTCAAGATCGACCATCTCAAGACAGAAAGACATAAACAGAATCAAGGATAAAACATCTACTAACTGCGTAATACCAATCACTAAGATCGGAAGCACAGTACAGAACACAAGATGATGGAGGTTAACGCCAATACGACACCCAACCCACCTTATAGTCTTGCCGTGCAGGTGAAGGTTTCGATTGATTAAGGAATAACCTTAATGATGATTATTGACTTCATGAAAAACTAAACAAAATTACGGAAGATTATTAAACTTAAAAATAACCGTAGGCATTTTTTTCTATGTTTTTCTTCTTTTGCTTTTTTCATTAATTAAATTTAGATGACAGTGATGTGGTGCTTAATAAACTGAAGTGTGCCTTGATTATAGGCGACCCTAATGTGTTTCAATCATTAGTGTTCTCAAATGATATAAATCTTCTCTTTATTCTATTCTATATTCTAATCCAATCAATTTGTTTTACTTTAGTGTAAGGATCCTCTTTTGTAGGCTTGTGAATCCATGGGATTTAGAGAGAGATAAAAGACAAATAGAGATGAGAGAAATAATACAAATTTTGGAATTAACAAAACAAAAATACTTCAAAATATCTAATCATTAACTCTCTTTTTTTCGGACGATCGCTGATTACCCATGGAGTGTCTCAATGCTTTCAACGAAAGACTAATATTCGCTCATGCTTAATTAGGATCAAATTTCGCACTGGCAAACACCGAGTTTGTTCACTGCGGGAATCGAACTCGGAACACCGGATTGACCCTCAGTGTCCCAAGATAGATTAAGTCACTAGGCCAACGGTACTAAGTTATAGTTTGGTCAAAAATATCCAATTCATTTATTTAATTTATTAAATTATAATTTAATTTTGTACTAAATTACTTGATTTTATATTTTTTATCCAAAAGGTAACATAGCTTTTTTTCTGGTGCCTAAACATTGTATTTTTTTTGGATAAATAAACGATATATTGTTTTGTCTTTCTCTCTCGAATCACATGTACGTACAACAAGCGAGAGTCTGTTTGAAATAGATTTTGCCACAAAAAACTCGGATCAATTTTTGCGTTAGATGAAAGAAAGCATGCAGCTCGTACTTTAGGGCAAGTTCAGGTAGGTCAACTCGCCACTTTGTAACCCTCATTTTTGTGTTTTTCTTTACTTTAAGAACGAGGTAGCTCGCTAACCCACAATAGAACTTGGGGTTTAACTTCTCAATCTACTTCTCACTACTGATATATTATTACTAGGGATGGCGAAATAGGCTAGCCCGCCCCAACCCGTCTTGAGCCTGCAAAAAAATTGGCGGGGCGGCCTGTCAAAAGATAGTGGGTTGAGAAGTTGAGCCCCCCGCCCCTCGGTGGGCTGGGAGGCTAGCCCGCCATTAAAATTAATAAATAAAAAAATATATTTAAAGCATTTTTTGGGCTTAAAACAGACGATATGACGAGTTTGTCCGTCCAAACCCGCAAAAAGCAAGGCAAAAATGACGGGTTGGTGGTTTGGCCCATTACAACCCGCCAAAAAAATAGTAAAAAAACTTTGAAATTATTAAAAACAAGAGGAAAAAGTAAAAAAGAAGAAAAAATTAAACTTGGTGGGCTAGTCTGTCTCGACCCTTTGTGGCCCGTCGAATTGGCAGGCTAGGCGGGGCGAGCTACGGCGGGTTGGCGAGGTGAAATCACCAACCCAAACCGATATCTTTTTGGCGGGCTAGCGGGCCAGCCCGACAGGCCAAGCCTGTTTTGCAATCCTAAATTATTATCATTAAATTAGATCAAAATCAACTGTTAAAATCTAGAGGGGTTCAGATCCTCTCCATTTACTGGATGGTTCCAGTAGGAGAGAGAAAGACACAATAAATAAAATAATAATATTTTATTCATTGTGTCGTTCTCTCTCCAACTGGAACCATCCAATAACCGGAGAGGATACCATTCCAATCTAGAGTACCTCTATGAAAATTACTCTCAGGTTTCTCGTCCGTTTTCTCGACCAATATAGGAGTAGCATATTCGAATACCTTAACAAAACCAATCAACAACCGGTGTCGACCACAAATATAAAAGAAAAAAAGAAAAAGATTCTACTTTACAGCATATCACATGAGTGAGCACACACGCTAAAAACCCAACCTCCCCCCCCCCCCCCTCTCCCTCTCTCCCTCCCTCTCTCTCTCTCTCTCTCTCATTATATATACTACTCCACAATCACTCTCACCACTACAGCGAAATCAAAAGGGCGGTGCCAAAAAGAAATAAAGCAAGAAGAAGAAACTGCATTTTCTTCCATTCATTCGTGACACACACATCTTCAATACCCCTTTTGATTGTGGCGAGGATCTTCAGAATGGTAAGCCATTCTCTATCTCATAACTCAATCAAGTTATGTTTTTTTCGCTTCTAGGGTTCAATTTTTAAGTTTTTTGTTGTCGCTGGAGTGTGGATTTTGATGATGGTTACTAATTTGAGATATTGACATTGAATGAAATTCAGGTAGTAGCTGCTGCAGGTTCTAAATTCAATTTGAGAAAAGGGAACAGTTCTTCTCATAATAATGAAACAAAAGCTGGTAGTGGAGAACTTTCTCGAATTAGCAAAAGTGGTTGTTTTTCATCAATGGTAGAGGTTATGGATAGAGACCCTTCATGTGTTTCATTCACCACTTTCAATATCTTGGCTCCAATTTACAAACGGGTTGATCCACAGGTATTCTTTCTTTTCTCTTCAATTCTATATTACAGTTCCCGTTATGTAGAGAATCATCAATCATGTGATGTGAATCTTAAATGGTGTGTTTCTTTCTTAATTTGATGTATTTTGTTTTGAATAGAACCAAGGACTCAGAGAAAGTGACTTCAGATCATTTTGGTTAGCCAGGAATGAAAGGATTCTTAATTCCTTGCTTTGTGAATCATCTTCTATTATCTGCCTTCAGGTACCAATTCCTATTCTTTGTTAGTTTCTCTTTGATTATAAAAAAAAATATCTTTGGTGGTAGTCATAATCAACATGGTTCATTGTTTTTACTTTTTTACTTCAAGCCATTACTCACTTCATTTTGTGATGATGTTTGTTTCACTTGTAGGAATTTTGGGTTGGAAATGAAGAACTAGTTCATATGTATGAGGAGAGACTTGGGGATGCCGGCTACAATCTCTTCAAACTTGCTCGAACCAACAACCGTGGAGATGGTATGTGTGCGAATGTGAAAATAACATTTAAACATTTTGGATTGCCAACTGAAATACTACTTGCAAATTACTCCCTTTGGTTCCTCTGATTCTATTTATAAGAAAAATTTGTAGTTTTAGGTTCATCGAATAATAACTGATGTATAGTTTTAGGTTCATTGAATAACTGATATATACATAAGTTATTATTCAATGAATCTAAAACTGCAAATTTTTCTTATAAATAGGACCAGAGGGAGTAGTAGCTATTGGCAGTGGTTAGTACTAATGCTCCATGATGTTGTGACCACAATTGCAGTCTTGAACCGCGATTTAAAACCTTGTTTTGAGTTTTTTCTCATAATCTAAAACCTGTGTTTCTTCGATTAATTTTTGATGTTCACAATTTATTATGCAGGTCTGCTGACTGCTATACATAAAGAATATTCAAGTGTTGTGAATTATAGAGAATTACTTTTCAACGATTGTGGCGACCGAGTTGCTCAATTGTTACATGTTCAATCAGTTGCTCCTTTTGTACAAAACCAAAAAGGCAGTTTTCCCCAGGAGTTTCTGATTGTGAACACCCACTTGTTATTTCCTCATGATTCAAGTCTATGTATAGTGAGATTGAATCAGGTGTGTGAATTCTCGTAACTCATAGTTCTTATAATTCATTATTATTTTTGTAATTTTTGTAACTTTCCAATCCTAAAACTCAGCTTTCATTTGTGTTCTTGTAGGTTTATCAAATATTACAATATGTGGAATTGTATCAGAGGGAAAACAGACTCAAGCCCATGCCTATTATACTCTGTGGGTGAGTTTATTGTTTAATTTTCCTGTGATGTCGCTATTGCTACTTGAACCACGTCCTGATAGCGCGAATTTCATATTCTAACTTCCATTATCTAATGCAGTGATTGGAATGGAAGCAAGCGTGGACATGTTTACAAATTCCTAAGGTCACAAGGGTTCATATCATCATATGATACTGCCAATCAATATACTGACAGTTATGCAGATTCACACAAGGTAAATGTCTCATTATTAGATAATTGTGTATTTGCCTTCCCTTTGTTAAAAACATAGTGTTAACAGATTTTTGTTCTGCTTGAATTTCCCTTTAAACCAGCAGTGGGTTAGTCACCGAAATCATAGAGGAAATATCTGTGGTGTTGACTTCATTTGGCTTTGTAATCCTAACCAATCGCGTAAACCATTGAAGACAAGTTGGGCTGAAGCTGTATTTAGTATACTAAAGGTAGTTGATTTTTTATGGACTTTCATAAGATTCCTTTTTTTTGTTGTGAAGAAGTAATGAGAATATATATATATATATATATATGCATGACAGTTTTAGCTATGCATCTAATGCCATTTCTTTATTTCCTCCCCCCTCTTTTGGATTTCAGTTCCAGCTACGAAAGGCTTCATTGTCTGAAGATGATGCATTTACCTTTCTAAAGGGTGGCAATTGTGCTGATTCTGTGACATATTTTAGTTTCTCAGAAGCGCTACGTAAGGTAATATATTATGACATGAAATTCCATTTGCAACAGGCAATGAGTTTGAAGCTCAATTGGCACCAATCCATAGAGACTTACTCTATCAGAATTTTGCAGGTGAAGTTAATTGGCGTGCCTTATGGACTATGCTTTCAACAGTTGCAAGATCTATGGCATCAAGCTGATGTTGATGGAAATGGTGTCGTCGACTTTGAAGAATTCAAGGTATATATTCTTTCGGATGATTTTTAATCATCATTGTACTCAAGTATCTTCTTGAAATCATCCGTAAGGCCTAGCTCTGTTGGCAAATACTGAAATTGTTAGGTTGGATATCATGTCTCAAGATCGAACCCGGGACCTCGCAGTTGTCTGAGTTTCAAGTGGCACTTGCCACTCGGTCTATAGACCCAAAAAAAAAGTTATTGTTAAAATCTATGAATATGCATTCGCTTGCATGTGCCTAATGCAATGTGCTTTAGGGACGGCCCAAGAGTAAGGCTTCTAGAGCCTTAGCTTTAGTCCTACCAACCAAAAAAAATTGTTATTAATTTTTATAAAGCAAAGAGACCACATATATTGGTTCTCATTAAAAAAAAGGCCTTAACTAAATTTCACTTTAGGCCTCATTCACTATTAAAGATTTTTGGGCCAGCCCTGCGTGTTTGGATGTTATATTTTTGTGACAAAGATATATAATAATACCAACATTTTTTATGCTATTATTGAATAAAATGATTATGATTGACTTTGCAGCAAAAAATCTGGAATTCTACATGTTCGGAGCATGTGTTGGAAGATTTCAATGGGTGTATGGAGGGTTCTAATACTGAGCAAAAGCCAGAAGCCATTGGTTTTAAGGTGAAGAATGCAATGCTATTTCCACGTGAAGTAGAGAAAGGACTATGGCCAGAAGATTATTCTCTTTCTGATCATGCTAGGTTGACAGCTGTCTTTTCACCAGCAAAGATGCCATGTTCAGTATAATCCATATTGGAACATTTTGCACACAGAAAATATTCACTTTTAGGTTAAGTTTAATATGGGGGTAAAAATGTAAATGAAAATTTATGGATGAGCTTTCAGTACAAAGTTTAGAGATAGAAGTTGTAAATTTTCATTTTCATTTTTAACTTCCATACCAAATGTGGCATTAGGCTTGTCTTGTCAGTGCTTATGTGGAGTCAAGGAGATTATATCTTAATTCAGTTTTGGTGAGCCTATCCTGGCCATGTTTTTTTCTATGGCAATGGGAGAACAGTGTAAAGATATTTTTGCAATGTGAGAATTTGATGTATGCGTCTCTTATCTTCTCCTTTAACTTTTATTTGGATCTGTATATTTTAGGATGAGAAAATTAATTAGAGGTTGCATTTTGCACCTTTATTTTTTATTTATCCCAGAACATAAAAAATAGACAAGAAATCCCTCCATTGAGTCATTATAGTAAGAGCTTATGTTATAAGAGTTTAATTAAACTGTTTATCCAAATGACTCCTAAATATTCTTACGGTATGCTTGGATAGGGTATTAATTTTGAACTAAATTTTTTCAATTCCCTGAAAAATGTACATTACCCCCAAAAAATACGCTATCCAAACACACACTTAAAGTTTATCTTATTGATCAATTTAGTCACTAAAGGTTGGATTGTTTAACGTTGTTGTTTCTACTTTTCTCTAGTGTTTGTCCCGAAAACGTAATTATTATATAAACTCATTTTCTTTCATTCTGAAACTTTTCATCTTCACGTTTTAGCGTGCAATAGAACTAGAGGTTCACTTTGGTCCTTTATCTTTTTTTTGTCCGTTTTGGTCTTTTATGTTTCATTTCGTTTCATTTTGGTCCCTCATTTTGGTCAATGAAACGAAATGAAACATAAAGGACCAAAACGGACAAAAAAAAGATAAAGGACCAAAGTGAAACGAAAATGAAAGATAAAGGACCAAAGTGAAATCTGGAGCAAAGATAAAGGACCAAAAATGCTATTTAGCCTTAAAGAAAACATAAATCTGGTATTTAATAATAAAAGAAGAGAATTACATCATGCGAATATACTTCCGTCTTCGTAATGTTTTAATAACGGAATTACCTATTTCTTAGGTAAATCAGTTTTGATTTTTCTCAAAATGGAATTATCTAGTGAATAGATAATTCTGCGTTCCTTATTTGAACTAACAGAATTATCTATTTATTAGATAAATCCGTTTTTGTTAAAATTTAACGGACACCATTTCACTGACAGTTTTGATCAACGGCCCACTTTTGTTCGTCTTGGTAACTGTGGCCCAACGTATAGATTTTTAACGGTGTAGATCGCACCGACAATATCAACGGTGGATAATCAGTGACCATTGCTATAAATACCCCCCTAAACCCCCATTTCTTTCACACCCACACACTCCAAAATGAACACTGAATCCATCAGTACTCAAGAGACATCACACTTACCGGTATTCATCATAGTGGCCAAATCACCACAAGAGAAGATGGTGTCTTCTTCTCATGTCCAAAACCTGTCTTATGCATTCTCCACGATAACATCACCTTCGAATGTTTGAAAGATAAAGTAGAGATTAAGGTTCAAGTGAGGGGTGATGACCGAGAGGTTACTAAAATTACTTATCGCAAACCCACTTTTGGAGATGATGGCTGCATTCACCGGTCGTCCACGAATATTAAGACTGATGACGACGTACGAAGCATGTTGAACATGCATGACATGTTTCAGACTCGTAGTCCGTTGGTGCTGTACGTGGAGACTCAATGGAGCGTCAATGAGATTATACGCCGTTGTTATGCTGGAGGACCAGGAGTTTAAGAACTGTATTTGTTGGTTTTTATTTTTTAACATTTATGTTTTACTTTTTATGTTTGCATCAATGAAAATAAATTTTTAATTAAACTAGTATAATATAAGAACAAAACAATACTAATAAGAAATACATAAATCCAAATAGTTCAAATGGTACAATACAACAAAATAAAACTCAATCCCCTCCCTCTTCCAAATCAATCAAGCCCCAGACCACATTGTACGACTGAGCGTCTCGACGAACGTCTCCTGACTGAAGCACCATCCGCAACTTCAGACTAATAATCATCAGTCTCTCCTCAGGTCCAATCACACCTGGGTTTGCTGCTGCTGGTGCTCCTGGAAGGAGACGGGGAACTGATAATCTCTTGGACACTCTCACTCCATCTGGACAATCACATCATGACATCTATAAACCCTGGACGACCTTGAAGCGGCTCACGAGGGATGACCTGGACGTATCCAAATTGCTGGAGGCACTTATCCGGAATGTCCTCCCAGCTTAAAAAGCCCCTATATAATGAGATCTGCTCCATCGGTCTCTCATCTCTATGGTTCTCAAAGGGTCTCCAGATGACATCAGCAGGTGTCAAAGCATCCAACCTCCTACGGTACTCCTCCAGCTTCACAACATCCGTCTTCCTCCTCTTCCAAAACCCACACCGTGGCCTCGAGGTGGCCCTCAGTGGTAGTTCGCACACATATCCGAGGGAAATACTCAAAGATCCATGCCTGAAATGAACAAATGAACAATATCGTTAAAAACAAAATATAAAAGAATAAAAACAAACTCGTTAAAACTAAAATAAAAGAATAAACTTACCACGAACAACGCCGCATACCCTCTTAACTGAGCGCTATTTTCTAAACAAGCAAAGTTCAGCTGGTCATACAAAAATACCAAGGAGGCTGGATGACTGTGTCAATAGTAATAGGGTTGAGGGGGGATCTGTAATATCTTCCAATCAACGGTAAATGAAGTAGACATGACACATCATCCAAAGTAATCGTCATTTCACAATGACGATGTCTCTGGGTGCCATCTCTCTACAAAAGCATATAGCAGCTCATCGACCATGGTTAGAGCTGAAAAGACGATGGGCGCTAATCAAGAATGTTGAATGTGATAATAAAAGCCAAGACTGTGTGCTTGAGGGACCAACATTTTCTGGGTTTTGTTTCCATGTGCAGATACTTTTAATTTATCCCGTAGTGAATTAAAAATAAATAAATTTACTTAAACTATTTATATATAAATTTATATAATAAGACTATGTAAATACATATATTACACTATTTTTACCTGGCCTCAGAGAATCTTAGATGCTACATGAGCATCAAATGCAGTGAGCAATAAACCGTCCATAGGTCCTATGTGAGCATGTTGTTGCTCATCGACATCCTCATCCTCATCAAGAACCGGGTACTCCTGCTGGTACTGCTGATGGTACTCCTATTGGTAGTCTTGATGATACTCCTGTTGGTAGTCTTGCCGATACTCCTGACCAGGCTGCTCTTCATCCTCCATGTCCCGCTCTCGTCTTCGAGTGCATCAATCTCGGTTAGAATCATGTCTGTGTACTCACTGGAGTTTCCTCTGGTTCACCACGTCCGGCAGAATGTGACGATCCGCCTCGCATAACAGATCTCCTCCGAATGTCTATATATAATTCAACCATCTCCACCTCTGCTACGAACCACTGCAAGGAAAAAAATAATTAAATTTTTAAAAAAACTACGGAATTACCTACTGTATTCATAAATCCGTAAGCCATTTTTTTGCACATAAGGAAGTACGTAATTTCGTCTAGCTTCATACGGATTTACATAATTCCGTGAAGCTTCAAACAAAACTACATACTTTCGCAACATTTTTTTGGCCTGCGGATTTACGTAAATCCGTCTAACGGAAATAGGTACTTCTGTGAAGAGAATTTTTTTGACTTACTCTTTCGCTCAAACGGATATAAGTGAGGAATGATAAAGAGTTTTGGGTTTTTATAAAGTCTGAAGGGTATTTTTGTCTTTTCAAACGCAGCGTGGGGGGGGGGGGGTTATAGTGTATCCTAGTGGGGGTACAAAAAACGCTTGCCCTAAATTGATGGCTCAGACCAACCCACTGTGGGCTATGAGCTGAACGGTCAGCCCATGGGCCATGAAATTTTAATAAATATTTAAAATTAACTAAATTATAAAATTATTACCGTCAGTTGCACCAAATGAGTAACACTGGAGCTATTAATCAACAATTCAGTATGTTATCTTGAGGCACTTAATTCCTAAAACAAATTTTTTATTTACTTAAAGTCAAAATATGTATCAATCTATTTCTTTTATTTAGGAACCTTTGTGCCAACTTATTAGTTTTAGAATGATTAATAGAAAAAGACTTTACTTCCAGTAAAACAAGTAGAAACAGACTTTTTTTGGTCAAATACTATATTGATTAGAAAGTGGGCAAGGCCCAAACCAATACAAGCCACTAGGGCCCAACAAGAAGGAACCCAGTTCACGAAATAACCCAGTCCACAACCCGGACTGGTAAAAACACGCAAGTACAGTTTCAACTTAAACTCAAAAGCCAAACTAAAGCTGAAGTACACGAAAAAGCGAACAGAACCACTTTAGTTCACAGAAACCCTAAAAAAACCTTCGATGAATAAGCGCCGTAGATCTGCAACCAAACGAACTCACACGCCCTTCGTTGAAATCACAGTGAAGCAGCGTCATTGAACATCGCGCATTGCAGTTTCGAGGATGAATTCATCGTCCAGTTTCCAGACAGAGAGCCCGACGAAGCTAGAGAGACAGTAGTGTGTGCCACTAGAGAGCTGCACCACTACTAGTTTCATTAGTTTGTGAGAGAGTTTCTTTAGCAAGCATTTGAATCCGGATGATGATTTCAATAGAGTTAGGAGACTTGTTCTGGTAAGTAATTTCATTCCTGGCTTTCCAAATGTTCCACAAGGTTATGAACAGAAGCGAAATTAACCCATTTTATTATCTTCTTTTTCCAGAGTTTGCTCCAATTATGCACTGTTGAGAGGCCAACAACATTAGGAGGTTCACAAAATTGGAGACCATACCAAACAAGGAGAGTCCAGGGGCAGAGAAGCAGAGTGTGTTCTATTGTTTCCTCTCCTAAATTGCAGACAGAATAGAGAGGTGAATTGGTAATTTTCCTCTTATATAGATTGTATTTAACTGGTAATGCATTATGGCACACTTTCCACATGAACAACTTAACCTTTTGAGGAACATTTGCTTTCCAAATAAGTTGCCAGTTAGAACTTGGGATCATATTGGAGCTAGAGGCATTCGTTTCTGGTTTTTTCTCAAGTTCTAGTAGTTTCCTATAGATAGAGTCTTTAGGGATAGACCAAATGATAGGAGTTTTGATAACTTCAATAGCATCCTGAGGGTGCAAATGTTGTCTTAGAGCTGCTGTGTCCCATTTCCTCTCTATAGATATTAATTGGTTGACAGATTCAATATTAGATCCTTCCCTAAGAGAGACACGCTTTCCTGATGCCACCCACCAGTCATTAGTAACACTGATGCTCATGCTTGTACCTGTACCCACATTCCATTGACCGGATTTCACAATTAGCTCCCTACCATGCAAAATACTTTGCCATACCCGTGAAGCACCAGTTTTCAGTTTTGCATTGTAGAAATCAGAGGAGGGAAAATATATACCTTTTAGCATTGAAACCCAATAGGGAGAGGGTTCATTAATAATCCTCCAGGCTTGCTTAGCCAGCATGGCAGAGTTCATATTGGCAAAATCTTTAAAGCCCATTCCACCCCGATCCTTTGGAGCACAAAGAATGTCTCTACTTTTCCAGTGAATTCCCCTAGATTTACCATTAGCTGCCCACCAAAATCTTGCCACAGCTGCAGTTAAAGATGCACAGAAAGTTTTAGGGAATCTTAGAATAGACATGACATAAGTAGGGATAGCTTGAATGACTGCTTTAATAAGGACTTCCTTCCCTGCTTGATTCAATAAATTTCCTTTCCACCCTTGCATTTTAGACAAAACCTTATTTTTTATCCAATCTAGCCCTTGGGATTTAGATCTTCCCTATTCAGCAGGGATACCCAGGTATTTACCTGGGTTGTCCCTTATAGGAATTTGTGCTAAGTTAGAGATATTACCTTTAGTGATAGCACGTAGTTTACTTCCACAAATAATTCCTGATTTAGTGAGATTGATCTTTTTCCCTGATGCATTATTGAAGGAGTTTAGGACTTGAATGTATTGATACAGGTCTTCCATAGAGTCTCTTGAGAAGAGAATAACATCATCTGCAAAAAATAGGTGAGTAAGAGAAGGGGAGCTGTCAGCCAGTTTCACACCTTTGATAAGATCATTTTGATGAGCAGTTGAGATCATTCTTGATAGCACACGAAACAGCAAAATGAACAAATAAGGGGATAATGGGTCACCTTGTCTCTGGCCACTATGGGGGGATAGTTTTTTACTCATCGCACCATTAACTTTGTAGGGGTAGGTAAGAGTAGTAACCAGAATCATTATCTTAGCAATCCAGGATTTTGCAAAACCAAAAGCTTCAAAAGTCTGTTCCAGAAAATGCCAATTAACTCTGTCATAAGCTTTATTCATGTCAAGCTTTATCGCAAATCCTGAGCCACCCTTACCTCTCTTTTGCGTTAGGAAATGGAAAGCTTCATGAGCTACGATGAGGTTATCCTGAATTAGCCTTCCCCCAATAAAGGCAAATTGTTGAGGGGAAATAATTTGAGCCATGACAGGTTTGAGCCTAGCCACAATAATCTTGGATATAATCTTGTACATACAGGAGCAGCAACTGATTCGTCTTAGATCTGATATAGATTCGGGATTAGGGATTTTTGGAATTAAAGCCACAAAAGTTGTGTTAATGTTTTCATCAAGCACACCAGCCTTAAAAAAATTAGTAACTACAACACTACACAGATCAGCTTTGATAGTGTTCCAATTTTTTTGGTAGAACATACCATTAAGGCCATCTGGGCCTGGTGCTTTGGAAGCACCCAGGCTAAATACTGCTGCTTTGATTTCATTCTCAGTCACAGGGGCAAGCAGAGTGTTTTTCATATCAGAGTTGAAGCTATTGGTACTTCAGGAGGTGTAGAAAAAGACTTTAGTTATGTAAGTCTAGCGAGACCAAGTATAAAATGAGCTATATGAAATCTAAAAAAAAGAGCTATATGTTCCAGTACTTGCATTACTCTCTCTCTCTCTCTCCCTCCCTCTCTCTCTCTCTAAGCTATCTCTTTATTATAAGAACTTTTTTATTTTCTTACTTTTTGGATAGCGGGGTGGCCCAGCCCACTACGGATTGGCCCCATGTCGGGCCAGCATATTTTCGATTTAGGTCGGATTGGGCCAAATTATGTTCAGGCCTACATTTTGTCAGTCTAACCTGTGTTTTATGTGTGGCTAAATGGGCTGGCCCATCGACCGGGGCTATTTTTACGACTCTAAATAGAACCATTACTGGCATAAAAGGCATGGTTATTATGTTTGAGCTTTGGTTTAGTAAAATCAAACATCAAACCCTAACTCCGACTTTAGTGTTGGCACCAAAGATCTTTGTCTTCTTGGATTTCCTCTACCTTTGCCATATAAGACACAATACTTAAGACACTATTAGTTACATATAAGTTAACGTCATTGGAATCTTTCACTTCGCTCTTCTCGCAATCTCGTTATTGAAGTGGCTCTAGGAATGGGTAAACCTTCTTTTTAATTATGTTATTGTTGAATCTATGTTGAATTCAATTTTTGTTTTGATCCCTGATGTTTTTCTCTCACTTCTACGCTACACAAAAATTGTGAGACTTGATGGGTCTAGTGAACACGATTTCGAGGCTGTTCTAGGAATGGCAGCATCGCCATTGAAAGTGGCGTGGAGGTGTTAATGACTTTGCTTTAGCGTTTGTGTTGTTAGAATAATTTTAAGTACTACTAATGCTCAAATCTATAATTTCAAAGGGTTTAAAAAATTAATCATGATATTATCCCTTGTTGATAATTGATAAAAAGATAAATTCAAAGATTAAACACATAGTAGTAGTTAATTTAGTCCAAAAGGAATTATCAAATTAATTTAATTGATCAAAAAAATTGATTTCATTCTTGAATCAATTATCAAATGAATTATCAAATTTGTAATTGATAGTAGTAGTTAATTTAGTCCAATTTTAAAGATTTTAAAAAGTTAAGCATGACATTAACCCTAGTTGATAATTGATAAAAAGATGAATTCAAAGATTAAACTGATAGTAGTAGTTAATTTCACAACAAAAAAGACCCTGTAACGACGGATATTTGAGAGGGAAAGTTGTTTCGTCGCTAATACACTAAGTAGTGACGGATTTAGCGAGGGAAAGTGGTTTTACGAAAAAAAATTACTAAGCGACGGATTTGGTTGTGGTTAGCGACAAATTTGTTCCCTCGCTAACCATTGGGCGCGAATTTTAAAGAAAAGCACAGAATTCTAAGGATTAGCGACGAAAAGGCCTCTCTAAAAATCCGTCACTAACTTGCTGATAGTTGCAGTGATCATTTGGGCTCGTGAACTTAGTTAGCACCACCACCACGCCACCACCGTCCCATAGCGCCACCACCACGCCACCACCGTCGGCCACCTCGCCACCGTTCTCTCCTCTTCTCGCTTCTTCTCTCCCACTATTCCACTGCGCCACCATCTCGCCACCGTCCAGTGCGCCATGGTTCTCCTCTTCGCACCTAACTTCGAAACGGAGTTTGAGAACACCACCACCATCGTTTGGCCACCACACCATCCTCCTTTTGCCACGGTTTCATTGTTCAAAGTTAGTAGTATCTGTTTTTCATTTTTGTTTTATTTTATTTATGCATAAATATTTTAGATGTTAGGGATTTTAGGGACTTTGGAGATGTTAAGGGTTTTGAAATTAGTATTTTAGGGATTTTTGTTTTGTTTTTTGTTTTTGAAATTAGTATTTTTGAGATGTTAGTATTTTTGAAATTAGAATTTTAGGGATTTTTTTTTTCCTTTTTCGTTTTTGAAATTACTATTTTTGAAATTATTATTTTTGAGATGTTAGTATTTTGGAGATGTTAGTATTTTTGAAATTAGGAGTTTTAGAGATGTTTTTCATTTATGCAAATGTTAGAGATATATGGTTGTATGTTGTTAGCGAAACTATATGTTAGAGATGATTATTGTTAGGAATTGAAATGTGATTTTGATAGTGTTGAAAAGTGTATGTTAAATTGAAATTGTTGAAAAGTGTATGTTAATTTTTTTGATAAGGATGTTAATTGTAATTGGGTTAAATGAAATTGTTAAAATGTTTAATGAACCCTAGGTTAGAAGACTATATTGAATGTCATTGTTTTTGTGTGATGTTGATGGAAAAGGGTGAGGTGTTCCCTCACCTCCCATATTTTACTCGAAATCATCTCCATTGAGATAATTGCGAGACTGCTACTAACAACGGTAAGGTTGGAAGTTGGAAATAACTTCCTTCATTACTTGGATGGAAAAGGGTTTTGTGTTGTTATTGACCCCCATATTCGGCTTGAAATCATCTCCACCGAGATTATATCGATGCCACTAACTTGATAGGTTATATATTGGAAATGTTATGGTAATCTAACACGTTTTTAAATGCGTGTAGATGAATTTAAATGCGTAATTGGGTGTATGATCGGTTATATCCGGGAAGAGCGTTTTTGAAGGAGACTTTTGTAATTGGGGTTGAAGAGTTTATTAGGGTAGCATGGCAACATGATTTAACTAAAGAGGAATAGGGGATTAGATGTCCATGCCTTAAATGCAAGGGTGTACCTATTAGTACTGATGATGTAGTCAGGGAGCACTTGTATCGCATCAGGTTTATGCCTAATTATTGGATTTGAGTGGACCATGGAGAACGACTTTCGAATTTTCACGTAGGGGCTTTAAGCAGTTCTGGTGTTGGTGTTCCATCTAATGCACGATTTGAGTTGATGGAAAACATGATTTGTGATGATCTCGGGGTGAATGTGTCATTTGATGAACCTCAGTATGACGATCATGATGAACTTCCAAATGAAGAAGCACAGAGCTTCTATAGTTTGTTAAGGGAGTCAAACAAACCATTGTTTGAAGGCTCGCTGTGAACACCCAATTTTAACCGGTACATTTTTACTTTTCCAAAAAAAACTCACAAAAATATGTTTTTCGCGTATATTTGATTCCTAATCCCTCAAATAGGTCATTTTGCGCTAATTTACTAATTTTGCGTTATTATTACTTTTTTTAGTGGTTAAACAAAAAATTAAAAAAAATATATGCTAATTCAAAAAATTACAAAGTAAATTTAATTTATTTTTCTTGTTGCAATATCTTTAATTAAAAAATGAAAATAAAAAAATAAAATAGATATGAAATAATACAAATTACAAAATAAAATAAAAAAAGGGAGGTGCAATAATAAAAATTATTATTACAAAAAAAAGTAGTCGCTTTTTGGGTATTTTCGGGGGTTGTTTTTTCTACTTTTGCGAAGGCAATTTCTCTCTCCTCAGACCTCGTTTCGACGATCCGAACGGTAAAAGTGAAGAGGGATGTCTCACGAACCTGGTGTCCAAAAAACGAAGATGATCCAACGGTTAACGAATCCGGAATCGCACCTTTACGGTGAGAGGTTTGAGAAAAACGGACCAAAAACTGCAGCTATTGCGAAGGCAATTTCTCTCTCCTCAGACCTCGTTTTGACGATCCGAACGGTGAAAGTGAAGATATATGTCTCACGAACCTACTGTCAAAAAACCAAGACGATCCAACGGTTAACGAATCCGGAATCGCGCTTTTACGGTGACAGGTTTGAGAAAAACGGGAATTGTGTTCTCTAAGTGGGAATTGTTTTCTCTATCTTGTTTTAGTCCCACATTGCTTGCAAGAAACAACAACCCTATAGAAATTGACTATAAAAGAGGTTGAGAGGTGAAGGTTTGGAGGAGGAGGAGTCATTGGCAGATTAAGTGATCTTTTGGGCTAGCCTTTTGCGGTCCAGACACTAAAAGTCTGTCTTTGATTAGTTTGTAATTTTTTTGTTGAATCGGTTTTTTCGGTTCTCAAAGCAGTCCGATTCGCAGTTGACTTGGTCAGACTGCTCGGTCCGGTTCGGCGTTCCTCGCGTTCATCAGCTTGAGGTTAGTTTTGTATTTATTTATTTATATCTATTTGTTTATTTATTTATTTATGTACATATTTATTGATTATTTATTTATTTCTTTAGTTTTTTTTTTGTATATCTTTATTTTGTGCTTGATATAAACCCTAGGGTAGAAGACTATTATTTTCTGTATATGTGTTTGTTTGTTTTGCAACTAGGGGGTATATTTAACATTTTGCTCCTACACACACTCCACTATCACACTTCTGCACACACGTGAGAATAGTCCTGTACCCGGACTGGAGAATAACCTAAGTTAGAACGAGACTGCGTAGTGATGGCCTACTGGATGTGCGTCCTGTTGGGTGGTCACGAAAGTCTCACCTAGAGTTTGGTCCCTCTTGAGAATGCTGGCACTCCTAATAGCTTGCCTATTGTTGTTGATCAGTGTTCTTAATTGGGGTCGTTGGCTCTAGGAACCTTATTTAGGACTCTATAGAGCTACCTTTGAGAGGTTCACTTGATAGAAAAAGTCTTAGATCTATTCCCAAAGGGACCCCTCTAGGACACAAAGGAGCTTAATACTTTTGCATTCAAGCAAACAATAATACAACTCCCTTTTTGCAAACTGCACCCCATTTTACTATTGCACCCTCTGTTTTCGTTTTTATTATTTCCTTTTACAAAAAAACCTATAAAAATAAATAGATAAATATTTCATTTTCAAAAAAATATAAATAGGGGACTAAATCGACTGTACAGTCGGGTTAGTCAGCTTTTTAGGTTACTAATGAACCGTTACGGATCATGTCCTAAAATCCCTATTTAAAACAAACAATTTCTAAATCAAAATAAACACAAACATATTTCTTTCCATAAATCAAAAACTCCATTTTTCGAAAATAGGGGACTAAGCCGACTGTACAGACGGGTTAGTCAGCATTCTAGGATAAATGAACCGTACGGTTCAAGAGTCCTAAAATCCCTATTCAAATAAAATCAAACCAACACACATAAAATCATTTTCCAAAACTCCAAAAACGCCATTTTTATAAAATAGGGGACTAAGTCGACCGTACAGACGGGTCAGTCAGCGTTCTAGGATGGATGAGCTGTACAGCTCAATAATCCTAAAACCCTATATTAAAAAATACCAACCAACAAAATTTTTCAGGAAGAACTACGTGACTTTTGAGTTCCTCATTGCACCGGAGGATACGTAGGAGCGGGGCTTCCCCGTCAAGTCAAAATTAAACTTTTCTAAATTAGCCCTTATTATTCTCTACTATTTTATTTTTGGGTAAAACAAATAAATTCGTAATTTATATTTGCACAATCAGATTTAGGGTAACTGTCTTAGGACAGATGTACTAGGGGTGTAGTGGAATTAAGTTTTCGCCCTTCCCTATGCATAACCGACTCCCGAATCCAACCTAGTTTACGCAGACCATTAATTTTAAGATAGGTTTTTCTCAATTTTCCCTATTTAATAAATTGGGTGGCGACTCCCTGAAATATCGATTTTTGGGCCGTCTACGTCGGGATCCCGGTCACGACAGATGGCGACTCCGCTGGGGACACATGAGAGTCAAGCCTATTTAATTTGTTTGTGCAAAGTAATTATAAGGTACAATTTGGGGTTTTTGTTATTTTTTAGGGTTCCTATGCTCGCTTCACACACCACACATACACTGTGAGCACACACTGAGAGTTGGGCTTACACCTGAGCCTAAAAAAAACATAAGTTAGAACGAGGCTGTGTAGTGGTAGTCATTTTGGATGTACATCCTAGTGGCTACCATGAATTCCTCATCTAGAGTACGATTCTTCTCTGCGGGTATCCACATCTGGGATGTACATCCTGGTGTGTTTACACTTCTAGAAGAGTACTTGACTCTAGAGACCTAAAATTTCCCTAGGTTATAGCTGCTAACCCAGTGACTATTCAGAATAGAAAAACCATAGGGTCCAAAGACCAGTAGCATGGGCCAACCAACTTAGGTTACAAAGAGAGCTACTCCACCTCTTACCTTATTTTTCATACCAAAAAAAAACAAAAAAAAAACTTTTCCCCATAAACAAACTTTTGGGTTCAGAAAATCACTTTTTTTTTATAAAATTAAAAATCATATTGCATTTCATGCATAAACAACATAAAATTTGCATTACATTTCATGCATAAAAAGCATAAGAAAAAAAGCATGTTGCATTGTAAAATACAAGTGCATTTCAAAAAAAAAATAGAATTTGTTTTTTTCTTTGCATAAGTCCTTAGGAAAATTTGTTTTTTTTGCGGGTAGTGCATCATCATTCTCATTTGTCAAAAATCATTCATCATAAAATTTATCCATATTTCATTTTTTTTCTCTTTTCATGTATATAAAAATCTTTGCTTGTTATGCATACTTTCGTAAGTGAATAAAACAAAGCACATTATCATTTGTCAATCCTCATAGCATTTCCCTTCAAATTGGGCAAAAAAAAATTTGCATTTCATTTCTTGCATGAAAAGGATTACAAAAAAAAAACCATTACAAAACAACACATGTTGCATTTTAGGGTGAATGCTTGCATACATACCATGCATTTCATAACATATTGGTCTCTTTGACTCCTTCTCATAAATTTTTCTTTAAGAAAATAAATAAAAAGGAGTTTGAAATTTTTGTGCTTGTGTTCCAATCAAGCTTAGACTCGTGGAATTGGATCATTCGCTTGAGACTTGTTGGGAAGATTAATCATTAGAGGTGTAGAGAAATAATGTGAGAGGAAAGATATCATGGGGCACAATACTCGGGCATATTGGAAAAAAGGGGGACATAAGGTTGGTAATTATGTTTTGCTCAAAAAGAGAAGGAAAAAGATGATTGTCATTAGCACTTCTTTAATTATGTAGTTCGAAACCAAGTTGACTTAGTTGAAGTTTTATGCTAATGAATTTGCATGGATTTAAAAACCCATCTCCATCCTTTCTCCCCGTGTCCCCTTAAAACACCGACCCCTTTTGAGTTCTTGCCTCAAGTGATAATTCTTAAAGCCCTTTTAGCTGCGTCATTCAGGGATGAACCGGTGAGCGAATATCGGATATCAAATGTCCATTTCTCAAAAAAAAGCAAAAAAAAAAACAAAAAAGAAATCAAAAGAAATGAAGAGCAAAGAATGTGTAAAAGAGTAGATGTTATTTCAAAATTAAAATTTTGCAAACGTGGAATCATGATTTCAAATGAAGAGTGGTCGTCTTTCTCTATCCCAAACAAAATATATCCCTTACCATCCCCTTTGAGCCTGTAACGTCCCTTCACTAAACCCTGGACAAGGATCGACACTACAATAGAATTTAGTGCATTCAGTTTTCCAAAGTTATAGAGATGGTGGAAAAAGTTCAAAAGAAAAGAAAAAGAGAAAAATGAATAAAGCCCGCAGACTGAAAGCAAGTATTGTCAGTCTTGGCAAAAATTAGGGCACAAAAGAAAGAGTGATCAAAAAGCAGAGGGGGTGAAAAAAAAAAGTAATAAAAATCAAAAAAAAAAAAGTGAATGATATGAGGTCTGGGGAACACAATAGAAAGCTGAATGCACTAAAGATTCTTGATCCATTCCCATAACCCATAACCTAAAACCTTTCTTTGAGCCATCTATTCATTTGTCTCCCATAGCATGTAACCCATACTCGCAAAACATTTCTTTGAACCTTCTACTCATTTCCTTTCCATAACCCATAATCCATGCCTGTAAAGCATTCCTTTAAGCCTCCCAATCAATCCATCCCGATAACCTATTACTCATGCCCGTTCTTTGAACCTTTTAACCATCTTTCTTCCATAGCCCATAACTCATGCCCGTAAGACGTTTCCTTGAGCATTCTAATCGTCTTTCTTTCATAACCCATAACCCATAGTCACATTACAAGCCTCCAAAATCCCACTCTGATTGATGAATGATCGTTTTCATTTTCTTAATGTTACTTTTGAGATAAATCATTTGCTTCTTTTAAATTATTCTTTGTCTAATAAAAAAGAAAAAAAAAATCCCGCTAGATTGAAAACCCGAAAGGGCGGTCTAGGCAAAATTAGGGAGAATAAAAGAAAAATAAAGCCCGCTAGACTGAAAACCTGCAAAGGCAGTCTAGGCAAAAATTAGGGCACAAAAGGGGAATGGGACTTACAATGAGAAGCTTATGTAGTTCACTGGGAAATTTCTTCTACTTGGGCCACACAATAGTGTACATTTGGGCAACTTTGTGAAGGATAACCTTGAGAGTCTCGAGAAAACCCCACACTGGGGCAAGTTTCGTAAGACCTTTAAGAGTCAAATGTTTCTTGTTACATCAAGTAGTATTCTCTCAGGGCAAATGCTTTCACCAGAATGAGGCAAAATCCTTACCATACCCTACATCCGTCAAGTTTGCCACACCAGTGCACTCTTGTGAGCAGCAACTTTCACTAGTACTGGGGCAAAACCTGTGTAAGACCCGTCATGAGTCAAAACTTTCTTTTCCACACCTGAGCTGTTTGAAGCAAAATCTTTGCAGGTCTTTTCATGAGTCAAACTTTGTTTGGTACACCCGTGTAGCCTTCTCTTGGGGCAATACCTTCTACTAACACCGGGGCAAAAGTGTTTGCATAACCGTGAGTTAGATTTTGCTTGCTACCTCTGGAAGTCTCCCCTATGGTAAAACTTGTTTCCAATACCCAGCCAATTCCCAGCAAGTCAGGCACCTCAAGTAAATGGAATCCCCAATAAACTCGAGGTTGCCATAATACCTTTTTTCCCTACCATCATGTGTCGCCTTTGTCTTCCCTATGTTTTCCCTCCAAAATACCCTCCACTTTCAAACCAAAAATCCAAACCCAAAAAAATTTCAGCTCTTAAATACCTGTGAATCCATGCATGCTCATTAAGTAATGCTTCAAAAATAGTCAACTTGGAATCAGTAATGTGATTTAGAGAGCTAATGACAATTAAAAAAAAGAGAGAGAAGGTCAAATTTGAGGGTGATTTGCTTGAAAGGAGAGAAGTGGTCATAAAAAGAGAAAAAGGGCCTAAGCAAGTTAGCTGTGTTGAGGATAAACTTCCATATGAGGACAAGCTTGATTGGTTTCAAATAAAGCCTGCACAAAAAGAAAAAATTCTCAGTGAATCCAGCTTTCAAGACAAGTGCATCTTAATTTCAACTCAAGATCATGCATAATTCATGCATTTCATGCCATAGTTTGCATACATTTCATGTCCATCCATGCATTCCACTTCTTGATTAGAATCATACATTTGTGTTCAGTACTTTGTAAATAAAGTAATAAAAAAAGAGTCCTCCAAAGCAAGACGTGCATTGACACTGCTTTACTTCTCATGCCGACGGTTCAGCCCAGGCATTTCCCTTCTCATCCTCGTGCTATCGGTTCAGCCCTGGCACATTCTTTCATGCCGACGGTTCAGCCCTGGCATTGTCTTTTAAATTTCGTGCTAACGGTTCAGCCCTGGCACTGCTTTACTTTTCATGCTAACGGTTCAGCCCTGGCATTGTCTTTTAAATTTCGTGCTAACGGTTCAGCCCTGGCACTGCTTTACTTTTCATGCTAACGGTTCAGCCCTGGCATTGTCTTTTAAATTTCGTGCTAACGGTTCAGCCCTGGCACTGCTTTACTTTTCATGCTAACGGTTCAGCCCTGGCATTGTCTTTTAAATTTCGTGCTAACGGTTTAGCCCTGGCACAACTTTACCTTTCATGCTAACGGTTCAGCCCTGGCAGTGTCTTTTAAATTTCGTGCTAACGGTTCAGCCCTGGCACTGCTTTACTTTTCATGCTAACGGTTCAGCCCTGGCATTGTCTTTTAAATTTCGTGCTAACGGTTCAGCCCTGGCACTGCTTTACTTTTCATGCTAACGGTTCAGCCCTGGCATTGTCTTTAATTTTCATGCTATCGGTCTCGCCCTGGCATTGTCTTTAATTTTTGTGCTATCGGTCTCGCCCTGGCATTGTCTTTAATTTTGTGCTATCGGTCTCGCCCTAGCATTGTCTTTAATTTTCATGCTATCGGTCTCGCCCTGGCATTGTCTTTAATTTTGTGCTATCGGTCTCGCCCTGACATTGTCTTTGATTTTCATGCTATTGGTCTCGCCCTGGCATTGTCTTTAATTTTGTGCTATCGGTCTCGCCCTGGCATTGTCTTTAATTTTGTGCTATCGGTCTCGCCCTGGAATTGTCTTTAATTTTCATGCTATCGGTCTCGCCCTGGCATTGTTTTTAATTTTCATGCTATCGGTCTCGCCCTGGCATTGTCTTTAATTTTGTGCAATCGTTCCCGCCCTGGCATTGTCTTTGATTTTCATGCTACTGGTTTCGCCCTGACATTGTTTTTAAATTTTGCGCTATCGGTCTTGCCCTGACATTGTTTTGAAACTTCGTGCTATCGATTCAGCTCTGGCACTGTTTGTATTTCTTGTTACGCATTTAACTTTAACAGTCAAAAGACAATTGTCCATATTTCACCGATTAAAATTGGGGTTCATATCTGTACTTATTCCTTACTTAGATAAAACAAGAAAACATAGTTTTATGTATTATCTCGTAAGAAAGTAAGCACAGAGGGGCAACTGTGAACACCAAATTTTAACCGGTACATTTTTACTTTTCCAAAAAAAACTCACAAAAATATGTTTTTCGCGTATATTTGATTCCTAATCCCTCAAATAGGTCATTTTGCGCTAATTTACTAATTTTGCGTTATTATTACTTTTTTTAGTGGTTAAACAAAAAATTAAAAAAAATATATGCTAATTCAAAAAATTACAAAGTAAATTTAATTTATTTTTCTTGTTGCAATATCTTTAATTAAAAAATGAAAATAAAAAAATAAAATAGATATGAAATAATACAAATTACAAAATAAAATAAAAAAAGGGAGGTGCAATAATAAAAATTATTATTACAAAAAAAAGTAGTCGCTTTTTGGGTATTTTCGGGGGTTGTTTTTTCTACTTTTGCGAAGGCAATTTCTCTCTCCTCAGACCTCGTTTCGACGATCCGAACGGTAAAAGTGAAGAGGGATGTCTCACGAACCTGGTGTCCAAAAAACGAAGATGATCCAACGGTTAACGAATCCGGAATCGCACCTTTACGGTGAGAGGTTTGAGAAAAACGGACCAAAAACTGCAGCTATTGCGAAGGCAATTTCTCTCTCCTCAGACCTCGTTTTGACGATCCAAACGGTGAAAGTGAAGATATATGTCTCACGAACCTACTGTCAAAAAACCAAGACGATCCAACGGTTAACGAATCCGGAATCGCGCTTTTACGGTGACAGGTTTGAGAAAAACGGGAATTGTGTTCTCTAAGTGGGAATTGTTTTCTCTATCTTGTTTTAGTCCCACATTGCTTGCAAGAAACAACAACCCTATAGAAATTGACTATAAAAGAGGTTGAGAGGTGAAGGTTTGGAGGAGGAGGAGTCATTGGCAGATTAAGTGATCTTTTGGGCTAGCCTTTTGCGGTCCAGACACTAAAAGTCTGTCTTTGATTAGTTTGTAATTTTTTTGTTGAATCGGTTTTTTCGGTTCTCAAAGCAGTCCGATTCGCAGTTGACTTGGTCAGACTGCTCGGTCCGGTTCGGCGTTCCTCGCGTTCATCAGCTTGAGGTTAGTTTTGTATTTATTTATTTATATCTATTTGTTTATTTATTTATTTATGTACATATTTATTGATTATTTATTTATTTCTTTAGTTTTTTTTTTGTATATCTTTATTTTGTGCTTGATATAAACCCTAGGGTAGAAGACTATTATTTTCTGTATATGTGTTTGTTTGTTTTGCAACTAGGGGGTATATTTAACATTTTGCTCCTACACACACTCCACTATCACACTTCTGCACACACGTGAGAATAGTCCTGTACCCGGACTGGAGAATAACCTAAGTTAGAACGAGACTGCGTAGTGATGGCCTACTGGATGTGCGTCCTGTTGGGTGGTCACGAAAGTCTCACCTAGAGTTTGGTCCCTCTTGAGAATGCTGGCACTCCTAATAGCTTGCCTATTGTTGTTGATCAGTGTTCTTAATTGGGGTCGTTGGCTCTAGGAACCTTATTTAGGACTCTATAGAGCTACCTTTGAGAGGTTCACTTGATAGAAAAAGTCTTAGATCTATTCCCAAAGGGACCCCTCTAGGACACAAAGGAGCTTAATACTTTTGCATTCAAGCAAACAATAATACAACTCCCTTTTTGCAAACTGCACCCCATTTTACTATTGCACCCTCTGTTTTCGTTTTTATTATTTCCTTTTACAAAAAAACCTATAAAAATAAATAGATAAATATTTCATTTTCAAAAAAATATAAATAGGGGACTAAATCGACTGTACAGTCGGGTTAGTCAGCTTTTTAGGTTACTAATGAACCGTTACGGATCATGTCCTAAAATCCCTATTTAAAACAAACAATTTCTAAATCAAAATAAACACAAACATATTTCTTTCCATAAATCAAAAACTCCATTTTTCGAAAATAGGGGACTAAGCCGACTGTACAGACGGGTTAGTCAGCATTCTAGGATAAATGAACCGTACGGTTCAAGAGTCCTAAAATCCCTATTCAAATAAAATCAAACCAACACACATAAAATCATTTTCCAAAACTCCAAAAACGCCATTTTTATAAAATAGGGGACTAAGTCGACTGTACAGACGGGTCAGTCAGCGTTCTAGGATGGATGAGCTGTACAGCTCAATAATCCTAAAACCCTATATTAAAAAATACCAACCAACAAAATTTTTCAGGAAGAACTACGTGACTTTTGAGTTCCTCATTGCACCGGAGGATACGTAGGAGCGGGGCTTCCCCGTCAAGTCAAAATTAAACTTTTCTAAATTAGCCCTTATTATTCTCTACTATTTTATTTTTGGGTAAAACAAATAAATTCGTAATTTATATTTGCACAATCAGATTTAGGGTAACTGTCTTAGGACAGATGTACTAGGGGTGTAGTGGAATTAAGTTTTCGCCCTTCCCTATGCATAACCGACTCCCGAATCCAACCTAGTTTACGCAGACCATTAATTTTAAGATAGGTTTTTCTCAATTTTCCCTATTTAATAAATTGGGTGGCGACTCCCTGAAATATCGATTTTTGGGCCGTCTACGTCGGGATCCCGGTCACGACACTCGCCAGAGTCAAAATTATCTATGTGTGTGAAGCTTTTATCCCTCAAGTCCATGAGTAATATTTCCGAGTTGGGTTTAGATTTTGTGACTAAAATGATGTTGGAAGCGACACCTAATAAGGATAATTTGCCAAAAAGTTATTAAGAAGCAAAGATGTTAGTTTCGAAGCTGAGATTGGAATGTAAGAAGATTGATTTTTGTGTGGATGGGCATGTTGTTTTACAATAACGAATTTGGTAAAACCGATGATGCACTACAGGAATGCAGATTCTGTGGAAAGCCGAGGTATGATGTTCGTAAAGGGGGAAAACGTAATTATAAACCCATCCTTGTAAAGTCGATGTTCTTTTTGCCTATAATTCCAAGGTTGCAAAGAATGTTTGCATCGGCCGAAATTGCAAAGAAAATGACGTGGCAATATGAGAATAGACGTACCTCGACATTTTACGCCACCCATCTGACGGTGAAGTGTGGAAACACTTTGATCAAGTGCATTCGAATTTTTCCTCAGACCCACAAAATGTTCGACTTGGCTTGTGCTCTGATGGATTTACTGCATATATGCAAGCATCAACGACACCCTATTCCTATTGGCCAGTCATTGTTACCCCTTACAATCTTCCTCCTGAGGTGCAGACACCTCTGCAGGAAGTCTTCTTGAAGTTTACCCATATGCAGGCGAAGATATTAAAGTATTATAACCGCACGCGACCAGATGGGTCTGAGTCTGAGGGGTCTGATGATGCCGATACCCCCTATTCGGACTTTTTGTATTCGTTTGACATTTCAGTATTATGTTCTAACATTTCGAACTAGTTTATTTTGATTCAGATTTTTTTGTTTATTGTGATTTTATTGTTGATTCGGATGTCGTTAAACTTGTTGATTCGGATTTTATTATTGATTTGGATTTTCGTATTTATATTTATTACAGCAGGTTAGTATAAATGTCAAAAAAACATGTTTATACAAAAAAATTATTTCAAGGGTTATTAGAGATGGAAATCCGTCACTAATCAGAATTATCAAAATAAAACACGTGGCATATTGTAGGACGGATATTATGACGGATTTCCCCCGCAAATTTTGGTGAATCAGATTACAACACGTGGCTGTCATTAGCGACAGATTTTGTGACGGATTTCCCTTGCTACTTTTGGTGAATCCGATGACGACACGTGGCTGTCATTAGCGAGGGAAATATCTCTCTCTAATTAGCGACAGATTTAAATTCCGTCGCTAAACATTAGCGTCAAGGTTTTTAGCGAGGGAACCAGTCGGTCGCTAAATCCGTCGGTAATTGCTGTTAGCAAGGGAAAAACAGCAGTTAGCAAGGGAAAAAGTCGTCGCTAATACCCCGTTTTTTTGTAGTGTTTAGTCCAATATTAAATTAAAATGAATTCTCAAATTAATTTAATTGATTTCATTCTTGAATGATTCAATTGATCATATGAAGAGCTTAAACTGATATGAATGATTCTTTAAAGTAAAATAAATTATCAAACTAATTCATTTGATTTCATTAATTGATTTCAGATGATGAGTGGCGGTAGCAGTTGGACTTCTTTTGGTATCTCCGACGTATAAATCCTGCCTTGCTCTACTATTCCAACCCCTTAAAATTACCGGTTTGTACTTGTCATGACTTGTATCTTGAGCAGCCTCAATATTATTAATAATATAGGACAGAATTGGTTCCTTTCTATTGGATGCTGAGGGATGGCAATGGGGAGCATAACAAACAACTAAAAGAAAGCAAAAGAAAATCAATTAAAATTGACTAAGAAGACTCTACTTTTTTGTTGAAAGAAAGTGTAAATAATTGAATGGTGGACCAAGAATGAAGCTTGCAGATCAAGAATAAGTAATTAACCACGTATTTAACCCATACATCTTAATTGCTTCTAAGTTATTAGATTAAGGGCATGTTTGGAGATTTTTAAGAAAAATAAAAATTATTTTGTAGAGATTTCTATTGTTAAATAACTTCAAAATTTATTTTTGGAGATTTTAAAAAAAAAACAAAAGTTATTTTATGTTTGTCTAACACGAAAATTGTTCTTTTTAAAAAAAAATTTATAACAATTTTATGATAAGCTACTTAAAAGATATTCTTACTTGAAGCAATTTTAAATTCTGGATTATTTTAAAAAGCTTCACAAACAAATGAAAAACTTCTACTAATACTGATTATTTTTATAAAAAAATGATTGTTTTTTTGAAAAAAAAAGAACGGCAATTAATAAGCTCTAAAACTCCGTAAAAAAAAGCTCTAAAACTATAAAGATTATAACAGTGACAGCATAACAAAAAATGGTAAATGGTGAGTTTTTTTTGATCAGTTCTCTTTTTTTTTTATCAGTAATGGTAAATAGTGAATAGTACATATGTATGTGCCTTTCAAAAATGAAAAAACTTATGTGTATTTCGCAGAAAGTGAATCGGAAGTTGCGTGGAAGATTCTTTATTAATCTTACGCGGTTTGATAAAAAAAAAAATTAATCTTACGCGAGTTCTCTATCATCCAAAAAAATTGCCAATAGTTCTAAAAGCACACTATAGAGCAAGCAAGGGTCAAAAGGGCTATATAAATGATGGATAAATCGTCAGGAGTTTGGACCACATATTATACATATATATCCTTGCTAAAAATTTGTCTAAAACATATAAAAATATCATTTTTCTTTCTATTTTATTAATAATTTTAAAAATAAAAATTTATACATAATATATGATAATAATATTTTTATTTATGTTTATAATATTCTCATAATCCAATTCATTCATTTGAGGGCTAACTAACAAGAAAAATTAATCATGAGTTCTTGTTAAATGCAAAGTGCATGTAAGATGTATGAGATGCACGCGACACTTGTCTAGATGCAACATGTCATCACATGCATATAAACAATATATAGCAATGATGGGACCCCACATTTTTATTGTTCTTCAATTAAAATTCAATATATTGATATATTTATTTAAAAAATTTAGATAAATTTTAATCTAAATAAACAATTTAATCTATGTGGTTGATAATAATTGTGGAACAAAAAACACAAATTTTATTTTTCTTTGATGGATAACTTATGAGCTAAGCCAAAAGGACACTGATCAACTTCAAAGTCAAAGTCAGTCAACACAACTAGCATTATAAATTGAGAAGTTGAGTATCAACAGACTCAGAGTAACAACATACCCTTCACTTTCCTCAGCTTCTTTCCTTCATCACCATCTTTTCTTTTTGCTTTCTTTCTATAGTGAAAGCTGAAAAACATAGTTGGAAGTTGAAAAAAAAAAAGCAATGGGAAGTGCTTTTCCTTTACTAGATTATGTGCCTGTAGGATTCAGATTTCGTCCAACAGATGAAGAGCTTATTGATCATTATCTGAAACACAAGTTACTTGGTCATGATTCTATGGTGAACAATGTCATGGCTGAAATTGATGTCTGCAAGTATGAACCTTGGGAATTAAAAGGTAAACAGCAACCTCTATTTTCAATGGCTAGCTCTTAATTACTGTATTGATTATTGATTATCTATTTTCTTTGTTTGTTTAAACTTTGGTGATATGATATCAGAGTTTTCAGTGATAAAATCTGATGATCCAGAATGGTTTTTCTTGTGTCCACGTGATTACAAGTATGCGAAGAGTAAAAGGTTTAACAGGGCAACTAAGTGTGGATTTTGGAAAGCTACTGGAAATGATAGAAATATAAAGAAAAGTGGAACCAACCATATTATTGGATCAAAGAAAACTCTTGTTTTTTATGAAGGTCGTGTTCCTGGTGTTAAGACTAATTGGGTTATTCATGAGTATCATGCTGTCACCTTTGGTGAAAGCCAGGTTTGTTTTGTTATAATTTAAGTTTTGAATATTGCATGAATTGTATCAAGTGGAACCTGATTATCCTCTGAATTTTTGCAGAGGACATTTGTTCTAAGTCGCTTGATGAAAAAAGTTGATAAAAAGACTGAAGTGGGGACTGATACATTAATCTATGATGAAGGAGAGCCTAGTAGACACATTGGTTCTGACTATGAAAATGAAACAACATTAGAAGGAATTCCCTTTGTAAGCATCGCTGAAAACTAATTCTGGCTTACACCCTCTGTAGCAGTGACCCGTTTGGTTGAAGACGTGTCCGGTGTCTGACACGTATCGTGTCGAACACCGACACAAACACTTTAATTACTTATTTTTTTTCAAATTAAAACTAGTGTGTGCGTCTCTGTATGTGTCATATCGATGTCTCTGTCTAGGAACTGACTTATTTCATTTTTGTTTCAGATATATGGTACTTTGCCAGAAATGAATATAGAATCCATGTTTAACGGAAATCATCAAGGAGATAAATACTACCCTTCCTCAACTCAACTGTCTCCATTTGATATTGAGCAGGAAGCATCTTTTCCAAACTCCCCATCTGCCAGTGCCTATTTTGGAAGCAATATGGAGATTCCATTTGATACTACTGAAGAGGAGGATGAGTTCATTAATTCAATGTTAATTAGTGAGGATGTTGTTATCAATGAAAATAGAGGACATGCTTTTGTCAATGGTCCTGCCCAATCTGAGTCATTGAGAAGAGTCTACTATCAAAGCAGTGACACAGATGCTGAAGTAGCCTCTGAACTGGTAAACATATACTCTCTTTGGACTCTCATTTATAAGAAAAAAAAGCATCAAATTTTTTGTTCCCAACTAAAGTTTTGCTGATTTCCAAGAAAATAAGGGTATATTTGTTAAATTAGTTAGGACATGGAGAGAGATAAAACAATCTATTTCTATCCAGTGTTGTAAATAGCGGATTGCTCCGCGATTGTAGAAAATAGTTGTTTGCTCAAATTCCATTGGGTCTAGCGCTATAGCACCTCCGTAGCCGTTATTAGACAATCTAATAGGTATATTGCAGATTGCGAACAATAACAGTTTGCTCAAATTCTGCTATGCTATAGCGCCACTATAGGTGCTATTTGACAGCAGCGGCGGACCTAGGACCCCGGGGTCAGGGGTGTCAAATTTTTTAAGGCCGGTGTCAAATGGGTGCAAAACTTGGTCTACTAGTACAATTTCAAATTTTCAGGGGTGTCAAAATTAAAATTTTAGGAGATTTAGGCTATTTATATAGGGTGTTTAGTGCAAAAAAAAAATTCCAGGGGTTCAACTGAACCCCCTGGATACATGCCAGGTCCGCCACTGTTTGACAGCATTGCTTCTATCCACTCCCCAACATGGACCATAAGCATTAAGAATTACTCTTTCCTTCGGTGTGTGATCCTGTTTTTTTCAGTTTCCTTTGAATGCTTCAAGAATTGACTTCATCTGTTAATTTGATTTTAAAATTTTGACAGTGTGGCAATATTCTGGATGCTTCAACAGGGCATCATGAACATCCCAATTCAAGTGCATCAAAATTGTTTAAACTATCACATGGTGCTGTAAGTGACAGCTCATTTCTTCTATCTTCTAACAATGATGCAAATAGAAACAAAAAGAAGAGTACCTTTCAAGATGAATTATGGGTAGCAGAGACATCCTCTTGTGACTCAACTGCAAATAAACCTTTGGAGATCAATAGTATTGAAATTTCTAATTCTGCTTCTTCCCAAAGATCTGCTGTAAGAAGATCTCAAACACAGAAGAAGGTTTCAGTTTCAAGCAATGCGATATCTCATTCCCACATCGAGGTGCAAAATGGAGAAATTTGACTTGATCTATGAAGCACTGGCATAGACATAGACGCCAGGCATGACACTGACACATAGACACAGATAAAAATTTTAAGAAAAAGGAAGTGATTGAATGTAACGACATGTGTCATTGTCGTGCCTTCAATCTGAAGTGTCGGTGCTACATAGTTCTTGAATTTTAATCAAACACCTGGTATGAAGCAAATTTAATTTTAACATATCATTGATAATACCATGCTTCATTTGATGTATTGTGCAGGCTGAGAAGGAATTGCTTTTGGTAGAAAAAAATCAGAACAAAGCTCAAAATGAAAGAGAGAATTTAGGAACAAGAAGGCATCATTCCTCTAAAAGAAAATGTTCTTTCATCTGCATGGAGACAACTTCATCAAGCCAAAACCTCTTTCCACGTTCAGTATATCTTTTTAATGTAGTTATAGGAGTTTTGTTGTTAATTGTCATTAGCTGGGATGTGTTATCTTGCTAAAAGTGCACTTAGTACATGTTAATGGTTGGTGATGACTGATGAGCAATGCGATTCCTTTTCATGTGGCGCTACCACTAGGCAAGTGTTCTTTTAGGAAATTTTATCATTATAGGATATGTAATGTTATATAATTCAGATGGATTCTACACTTATTCAACCACATTGCATCTTTTTTAGCATTCTAAACATTAGCACATTACTTTATTACTCTTCAAAGAACGTTGTCATCAACAATAAAAGCCGTGTTGGGAACCACATTGGTAACATAGCAAACCTGCATTGGATTGGGCACAATCCACATTCTAAGAGTGGCAGAGCACTGTATATTGGAATGCTAGAGATAATTTTACAACACATGCATCCAAATAAATAAATATAAATATCATGATAATAAATGACTGTTTTGATCTATACGTCTCATGACTCATGATCAATCTTTTGAATGTTTTTACACTTTATGATCCCTAGTTTTCGGCAACATAAATAATACAATCCATTCTTCATGGCACCATACTAAACAAAAATGCTTCTAGCAGCACAGATCTGGTATTAGGCATGATCAAAAATTGAAAGTATCTGAACAAGTTTATTCACTAAGATGTTAAACTCGGTTCATGCTCTGTCTTCCCATATTTTTTTTCTATGAAAACTTCTCTCTTTTATTCAATCCTTTCCCACAACACATTTTGAAATGAAAATATACTTCAAAGGTCTTCACCACCATTGCTTTCCTCTAACTCCATTGCCCTCAAGCCTTCAGCCAGCATCCTCTGTCTATTCTGTTTTTGTCTTTCTACAGCAACCATATACAGGCCTAGACAAGTATAGTACAGTAGTCATCGATAATGAGAAAAATATGAATCTATAAAAACAGAAGACATGTTACAAAACAAAGTTACAAGTTAGTTTGATAACAAGGCCTTGGAAAATAGATTCTATTGAGAAAAAGTGAAAGATACTTACTGACAGCACTTCCAATAGCACAAGCCCAAAGAACTCTCATTGACCACTTGTCCGTAATTACTCCTCTCGTCGTTCCCATGGCATGCAGTAAAGGGTAGAAACTTTTCTCTGAAATGAAGGGTAAGACGAAAAAATTTATATACAACAGAAGCTTAGTGAAAGAGAAACTAGCAAAACTAGTTGAACGATTCGGTATAAGTATTCCATCCATTCAAGACAAGCAATTTGAAAAATCGGTTCAAGCTAAAACATCCAGAGACATTTAGGGTGGTTTGCAACTCCAATCCATCACGGAATTTTACATTTTTCTTGTCCCACCTGTAATTCCTTTGCAATCTAATCTAAGGAACAAATCACTGTGAAGACAGAAATAGGGGATTAACAACCATTAGTTGAGATTCAATGCCTCACTTTTCTCCTTCAAGAAGCAACCCGCTTTCCTATACAGAAACAATCAAGGTTATCAAAATCGCAATTTTACTCAGCCTCAGGGATTCGAGTCGTATGCAGATTCCTGATGGAATCACAAAAGCTGGCGATTTTTTGAGTCAAGCAGAATCACCACACCTAGAGCGCGTTCAGTCGTTTCCCACTACTACCATTATTTCCTTTATCCTGATTCTGGTTCGAAGCCATTTTAGGGGCTATTCTAGCACAATACAAACAATAAGGATCCCTAATCATACTCAAAATTACACAGACACTGAGCCTAAGTCAGGCATGTTGCTCGTGTTTCCATTTCAAAATACTACAAAGCAAATAGACAAGTATATCATTATGAGTATAATAACTAAAAATAGATGGACAATATAACATGGCATAAGGATGGAAATTGCTCCTGAGTTACATCTGTTGAGCAATAATGGAAAACATAATGTGGAAATTGAGAAACTTGAAAACCAAAAAATGTGCAATGTTGCTAGCTCAGCAGTGAGAAAACATTTCAAGATCTTTGCCAGGATTCCGGAAGATCAAATTATGCAGACCAAGAATAAGGGATAATAATATACAAAAACCTAATGCTAATGTTTTATAGGTAACACAGAAATTTTCACACAAGAGAGAATTTTTTATCCAATTTATAGGTAACACACAAATTATTCACATAACAGGGAAAGGTTTTATCCAACTTTTCACATAACAGGGAAACGTTTTTAGAGTTTTTCACTGAACAGATTTTTATAGGTAACACTATCATCTTATCTTTCTCTTCTATCCAATTTATAGGCAACATTACAGGGACACGTTTTTGAAAGAAACCCTAAATCAAAGAAATTCTAGAAACCCCAAATCAGATTGATAGAAGAGGATTTTTCAAGAAAGAAATCGAACTGAACAGAGAAAGTTTTTTGTGGAGAAATACCAGTGAAGAGCTGCTGCAATGGAGAAGCTATGCGATCGAACTGAACGGGAAAGGTGGCGATGGAGAGCTGCTGCAAGCTAGAGAAGCGGTTGCGAATCTGCTGCAAGCTTTTCGCTGCTATAGAAGAACGGCGAAGAGCGAGGTTCTCGCAAAAACTCGAATATAGATCATGTGTCGTCGATGGCCGGTACAGTTGTGCAGTCAGAAGATACTTATCGTTTGATATTGATCAAACGGTTCAAATTTTAACTTTGTCTTTTATCTATCTTTAAAATTAAAAACCTATGCTGTCAAAAAAAAAATTAAAAACCTAGACCGTTGATGTTGACTGTAAAAATACACTAAAATGGTGACTGCACAATATGTAAAGAGAAAGAAAAATAATAGGGCTTAAAGATATGTTTCGTCCCGGCAAATATCTCATTAATTCAGTTTGGTCCCTGCAAAAAAATAAAATTTTAAAAAGCCTTTGCAAATACCAAACGCTTCTAGTTTGGTCCTGTTTCCAATCGGACTGGCCGCTATCTAAAAGGCTCGGTCAGACATATTGCACTCAAAGGAAGACAGTAGGAGCTTTCCTGCGGTTGGCCCACATTCCTCATTCGGCCGACTCCTACAACCATTTAGTCATTGGTTCGGCCGACTCCTACAACCATTCACTCATCGGTTCGGTCGGCTCCTACAACCATTCGATCATCGGTTCGGCCTATCCGTTCGGCCACCTACATTGTTCGGTTCGGCCTATCCATAACTGCAGACAAGCATTCATGGGAATTCCTATAATTGCTCCCTATGTCTTGGAACTGCCACAACGGCCATAATGTACGATAAATATCAATATTTACCCTTTGTACTATATATAGGGCCTTTGAGGCTAATGAAATGACAGAAGATTCTTGATCATCATACATCATCACTCTTAATCTCTACATTTCCACGATTTACTTGTGATTATCCCATTCTTGTGTTCTAGTTTATCCTACTCAAGGAAACAGAGTTAGTGGTTGGGGACGTGTATGCCAACATGGATGCCAAGTTGGATTCTTATTCTTCTCTCTTCTTCTCATCTTCTCTCTGCCAAAAAAAAAAATAGAGAAGTACAAAATTTTTGATTCACCAACGAACCAGTTAGCTGCAAAACAAAACACACACTCTTTACAGGTTACTTGTTCTTCATCAGAACACATCATCATCAAAATAGACATGTTACTGTTCTCCATAACTTGAAGAAGCACGAAATCCCCAACCAATGCCGATTTTCTCAGAGCAGCACACACGCCCTCAAGCTCGTAGCTTTCTGCTTCATCGGCATCACTTTCTTCTACTTAGGAAAACACTAGTCCGATGGTTACCAACAACTCATCTTCTTCACACAAGATTCCGACCCGGATCCGAATCCCAATTCAAATCATTTTGTTTTGATTTCTCCAAATCACAACAAATCCTTCAACATCTCTTCTCTAGCTGGTTTTTTTTTTTTCAATTGGTTGATACTTGGAACATTTGGTGATCTTTGTGGTAGAGAAGCCATTGTTCAATGTAAGCACTGAAGGGAGTGACCACAATCAAGATGATGTGGCAAGTGAAACTGATATAAGATGTTATATTCAGAATTACATGAAGAAATTACGAGGGGGATGGCCATGATTTGCAAATTTGACAGCAACAGAAGCAACACAGGTTGTTTTCCCAACACCTCCTTTTCCACCCACCATGTAATGCTTACGATCCTTCCCTGCAACCATTTCAGCCAATCCACAAACACCTTCTGCGCTAACAGCGTTTCCCACCAGTCTTGCTTGAGTCAAAGTTGGGAACGAAAATGACGAGATAGTATCCAAGCTTCTGCCGATGTTGCGAATAACCGACTTTTCGGTCTTCAAAATGTGGCTAACCACCGCCGCCATTGTTCAGCTGCTCTTTTTTTGTTTTTTGTTTCTTTGGGGTTTTCTTGAATATCATATCCTGCAAAATAAAAGCAGAGACTCCAAAACTGTTTTTGGTGTGCCTGAATCTGAGGAAAGTGAAAGAAGAAACAAGAACGAAGAGAAGAACGAAGAGAGAAGAAGAAGAAGACACTTTCAGTTTCAAAGAAAGGAAAGAAGTGAATTGAGGAAAGTGAAAGGGGAGAGAGAACTTTTGAGAGCAGAAAAGTAAAAGTCAGAGTCAGGAAAAGAGAATCTCCTGTCCATGTTGGCAGCCACGTTAATATTAGCCAAAAACTAATGGTAGCTGTTAGCATTGTATATATTTTAGGTGTTAACTAGCACAATTGTAAATACTTACTATAGTTACTGTTAGTTAATATTTAACCACATAGGTTAGTTAACAGTTAGAGTGTGTGGTAAAGGATATATATTATTGTTACTGTACAGATTGGAATAATGAAATATACAGAATTTTTCCCTTTTCAATCGAGCTTCTTCTTTTCTCTGTAATGGCCTCAATAGGTAAATCCAAGATGGTATCAGAGCTCAATTCTTGAGCTCTGGTTACGCCATCCACTCGGTTGCTTTCTGTATCTTCTTGTTCGAATTGTATCAATCCTTTTCTTTCTCGATTGCATTTCGTTTCCTGCTGCAATTCGATTTCTTTTCAAGCATTTTAGGGTTTTTCCCAATCTTGCTCATTTCTGAACTTTCGATTGATCAATTCGTTCATTCTTCAAATGGCGAACCAGTTATTGACTCAATACGCTGATTACGCGACTAATTCCTCAAATCCCTTTTATATTCATCCTAATGAATCACCGGCGGTGGTTCTCGTTCAACCGGCATTGGAAGGGAGCAAGAACTTTCAACCTTGGATACGATCCATGCGTGTTTCACTCATCTCCAAGAACAAGCTGATCTTCGTCGATGGAACTATCACCGCACCTCCTTCAACGCACTCACTGTATAACCAATGGTTCAGGTGCAACAATCTTGTTCTGGCATGGCTACAGAAATCGGTTTCTGCAAATGTATCGAAGTCTATCGTCTTCTTCGACAAGGCTTACGACGCTTGGAAAGATCTCCGAGATCGCTTCGATCAAGGAGACATGTTCAGAATTGGAGATATTCAAGAAGAGATCTACAAAATTACACAAGGTACGCGTGATGTTTCGGATTATTATACTGAATTGAAGTCACATTGGGACGAACTTGAGAGTTTTCGTCCCCTCGCTGCCTGCGTGTGTGCTATTCCTTGCACTTGTGTTGCTCTACAAAATGTTAGGAAATTCAGAGATCAAGATCAAACCATTAGGTTCTTGAAAGGTTTAAACGAGGAATTCTCTCATGTGAGGGGCCAAATCATGATGATGGAGCCCCTTCCTCAAATTGCAAAGGCTGTTTCTCTTGTTATTCAACAAGAACGTAACATGAATGTTACTGCTGCTATGGTGAATTCTGAAACTGATACTGAGGCAAAATCCACACCTATGGCTAATCATGTACAAAGTTTTAATAGAGGAGGAAACTATTCTCGTGGTAGGGGAAGGTCTGGCCGTGGACAGGGAAGAGGACAATCTAGGTTGTGCACTCATTGTAACAAGACCAATCACACAGTTGAAACATGCTACTTTCTCCACGGTTTTCCCCCGGGATATCAAACATATCAGTCAAAGAATCAGAATCAGAAGAATTTCACCAATGCTGTCCAGACTGATGGTGAATCACAGAAAACTGATGTGCAACAGAAGAGCACAGATAATGGAGGAAACAACCTGTCTTCCACACCAGAGCAGTACAAGAATCTCCTTGACATTCTGCAGCAATCCATTCAGCAATCACAGAAATCTACACACTCTGCAAATACTGTCATGACTCACACTTCCAATGCTGCATCAAGCCAACAAACTTATACTGATCAAGCATCTGGTGAGAAATTTATTCTTTGGATAGTTGATACTGGGGCAACAGACCATATAATTTCTGATTTTAGCCTATTTTCTAGTTGCAAACCTATTACACATACCACAATCAATTGCCCTAACCATACCTCAGCCGTAGCCACTCATATAGGCACTGTACATATCACCAAGGATATTGTACTTTACAATGTGCTATATGTTGAAAATTTTGGTTCTAACCTAATGTCTGTGCCAGAACTTGCTATCTCTAGTAAAATAAATGTGTTCTTTGATGATGATGGTTGCTATTTGTTTCAGGCCCATACCAAGCGGATGATTGGATCAGCTAAGCTGGAGAGGAAGCTTTACAAGTTTTCCACACAAGTAACTGAGCATGTTAGTGAACCAAACTCTGTTTGTAATGTTGTCCTTCAACCACAAGTCTGTAAGTCCACAAATGCTGTCACAAATTCATATAATAGTAGGCTATGGCATTTAAGATTAGGGCATTTATCCCATGATAGACATCATTGTGTATCAAAACAGTTTCCTTTCATTACTTTTGATAATAATAAAGATCCATGTGACATTTGCCATTTTGCTAAGCAAAGAAAACTTACTTTCCCTCTTAGTACTTCCACCACTTCACATGTTTTTGAACTACTACATGCTGATATTTGGGGGCCTTATTCCCACACTTCTATGCTAGGTCACAAATACTTTCTTACTTTGGTAGATGACTTTAGTAGATACACTTGGGTTATCCTCATGAAATCCAAGTCAGAAACCCGTACACACTTAACCAATTTCATAGCATACATAGAAACTCAATTTCAAACCAAACTCAAAACCCTTAGAAGTGATAATGGGATTGAATTTATCATGAATGATTTCTACTCTAGTAAAGGGATCATCCACCAAAGATCATGTGTTGAGACCCCTCAACAAAATGGTCTTGTAGAAAGAAAACACCAACACATACTTAATATTGCTAGAGCCCTTTTCTTTCAAGCCAAATTGCCCCCCAAACTATGGAACTTTGCTATACAACACTCTGTTCATTTGATAAATAGAATTCCTACACCTATTCTTAACAACAAGTCACCTTTTGAGACCCTCCATAACCAGCCACCCTCACTCATTCATTTAAAAACCTTCGGATGCCTTGCCTATGCCACAACCTTAACAGCAAATAGAACAAAATTCGACACTCGTACCAGAAAAACAGCCTTTTTGGGCTTCAAAGAGGGCCTCAAAGGATATATTTTATATGACCTCAACTCACATCAATTACTTCAATCAAGAAATGTGATTTTCTATGAAGATCACTTTCCTTTTCACAAACCAAACACACTACTCACTCCTATATCTGAGCAAACCCAACTACCTACCTATATCCTTGACTCCACTCCCTTTTGCTCACCAGAACCTCACTTAATACAACCTGAACCCATCCCTCAACCATCCAATGATTCCCATACAGATCCTCCAAGCCCCACTACACCTATTGATACAAACTTTCACACTGATTCATCTCCAAATTCTGAATCTTCCTTCATTCAAGAACCACATAATTCCCCTGTCCAAGAGGCACATAACTCACCACCTATCCCACTTAGACGTTCAACCAGAGTTAGTCACAAACCCGGTTACTTGGAGGAATATCATTGTAACTTCTCCAGCTCATCCAATCATTCGCAAGGTACTCACCCTCTCTATTCCTTATCCTCTGTCATTTCCTATGATAAATGTTCCTTACCTTATAAAACTTGCTGTTGTAATGTTTCTTCTACCATTGAACCTACGTCTTATCCACAAGCATCTTTACATCCTTGTTGGCAAAAGGCAATGCAAGCTGAATTAGAGGCTCTTGCATTGAATAACACTTGGTCCTTGGTTACTCTCCCACCTGGTAAAACTCCCATTGGTTGTAAATGGGTATACAAAACAAAATATAGGGCTGATGGATCCCTAGAAAGACACAAAGCTAGACTTGTAGCCAAAGGATATAATCAATTGGAAGGAGTTGACTACTTTGAAACCTTTAGTCCAGTTGTTAAAATCACTACAGTTAGGACAATATTAGCCATTGCTGCATCTAAAAATTGGTTTCTTGAACAATTGGATGTTAACAATGCCTTTTTGCATGGTGAATTATCTGAGGAGGTTTACATGAGCATTCCACCAGGCTTAGCTACTTCTACTATTGATATTTCCAATAAAGTGTGCAAATTGCACAAATCACTCTATGGCTTGAAACAAGCTAGTCGTCAGTGGAATCATAAACTCACCAACACTCTTATTTCTTTGGGCTACAATCAGTCAGAGGCTGACCATTCACTTTTTGTTAAATCTGTTTCTACTTCTATTACTGTCCTACTTGTATATGTAGATGATACTGTTTTGGCTGGCAACAATATGCTGGAAATTTCTACTGTCAAGCATCATTTAGACTCCCAGTTTCGAATTAAAGATCTAGGTACTTTGAGATACTTTCTGGGCTTTGAATTGGCACGCTCCAGAACTGGTATTATGCTTAACCAGAGGAAATATGCTCTGGAATTGCTTCAGGACAGTGGAACACTCGCTGCTAAGGCCACTGCTACACCTGCTGATCCCTCTGTGAAACTTAGCAGCGAAGGGGGGACATTGTATGATGATCCTTCTGCCTATA